>CM030880.1:11698798-12898798 GCA_018132145.1 Boehmeria nivea var. tenacissima
CTACTAGAGTATAAATACAAAATAATGCAACACGATGAATCCCAGTTCAAAGATGTAGATAATATCTTTGAGATTGGAAATGGTTAAAACTAGTAGATATCATTTTTTTTTATTAATAAATAATAAGTATAGGCTTTTACAATATCAAGAGCATCAAATGCATCACTAAATTGGCATCTCTCTTTTTTTTTTTGTTTTAGTGAATTAGAGATTAGATATTAGTAATCACTACAGAGGAAAAGACATTTCGGCGACCAAAATTTTAGTAACTAAAAAATCATTTTGCTCGCCGACTAGATTTTTGGTCGCCGATACTTCGTCGCCAATAAGTATCGGCGACCAAAATATATGATCGCTGCTTGTCCACGATCAAACATTTTAATCGCTGATTTCGTCGCCAAACTTAATTAAAACTTCATTCTATTAACCTAAGGACAATAAAAGAGTGCCCGTGATCAAGATATCTCTAGCCAAGTGCTAAAAAGTGTGAGTTAGAAAAATAGGTCAATTTGATAGGTTGATCAACTTTTAAATTAATAGGTAATGTTTCGTAAGTTTAAAAAAAAAAAAAAAACAAACAAACAGTCACTATTGATTGTAAGTAAATCATTTTGTGAAAATTCTTTTTAATTGATAAACAATGACCTAATAATACATCCTTGAAAATGATTATTATTACAATTTCTCAATACACACGCAAAGACCATCCAAACAATAATAGACGTTTAAAGCCTTCAATGGTAAAGAAGACATATATCATGTTCTACAATAAGAGAAATAAAGTTCCAACACCAAATCCCCAAATTCCTTCAATAGTAACGATCTAGAATTCTGCAATTCGTCAGCGACATTGCTACCTTCTCCAAGTACATGAGAAATCCAAACTTTAAATGAGAAGCGAGCTAGAAAACGTTTTAAAGAGTCGTTTGGTAATTAATCCACTACAAAATTCAGATCATTTTGATTTAAGTTATTGTTTGGTAAAATCTTGAACTCAAATTGATATTTCGATAGGAGTTTGATTGTAATATTTGAATTAAGATTGTTATAGAGAAGATAATTTGTATTAGGAATTGAAACAATTAATCTAACTGTAAAAAGAATACTTGGATCAAAATTTGGATATTTTGCTAAAAAAACATTAGTACTGTGATAAAGGTACTTGAATCTTTTTTTTTTTTTTTGTTTTTTTGTTTTTGTTTGTGCGTGTGTTTGAGTTGCTTACCAAACAAACTTCTAAGCCAACAATTTTGAAATTTCCACAATATCTTCAAAGAGCCCCTAAAAAATAAATGCTCATAATAAGTCGAGTCGCGTTTGATCAATTAAAGAGCCTAACAAAATTCTTAAACTTTCTAATTTATTTTTAATGAATATGAACTGTTTTAAGAATACATCTCAACAATGAAAAATAAGCAACAATAGAGAAAATAAGCTCACCCTTCAAGGCGTAACAGACACACAAAGGAAGTGAAACCCATGTAACATCATTTCTTTGAGTAGGAAGTTAGAGGGGACATAACTGATCTTCTCGGTTATTCCCCTCTTTCACACACACACACACTCACATGCTCAAAGCAATTTCATCTAATCAATATTATTCTTGCTTTTTAATCATTACTCTTTGGCAAAGATTTTCTAAGGCTAGCTATATATATACATCTAGCTATCATTGGTGTCATTTTGGGGACTGAGCTCTTTGCCGTGTTTATAATTAATAATCTTCTTTTAGTTTCTTTGCCTATACATACATATGGACTTTGTATGATATAATTAATGAGTACGAAAATTTTCAAATCAGTTCAAGCACTAAATTATTAAGCATTATATATCATGACTGTGTTACAACAGGAAAATATATACGGTTAACAGAACAAGAGGCAGTGTGAAATTATTTCTATTAATTTTGTTTTTGTAGAAGTAATAATATAACTAAGGGTGAAGTAGGCAAATACCCAGAATTTATATAACAATAAAAATAAATACCCAAACTTTTGAAGTAATTGAGTTTCTAGTCAATTTGTGAAGAGAAATTATAGTGAATACCCAATTTTTAAAACTTAATGTAAGTTATTACCCAATCTTTTGAAAAATGTAACCAATTACCCAAAAATGCAATTACTTACACAGTGGTAAGTGGTGGTAATTCACTTTGTTACCAAAAGCATGTGCAAGTAATTCACAAATTGACTAGAAACTCAATTACTTCAAAAGTTTGGGTATTTATTTTTATTGTTATATAAATTCTGGGTATTTGCCTACTTCACCCATTTGTGAATTACTTGCACATACTTTTGGTAACAAAGTGAATTACCACCACTTACAACTGTGTAAGTAATTGCATCTTTTGGGTAGTTACTTACATTTTTCAAAAGATTGGGTAATAACTTACATTAAGTTTTAAAAATTGGGTATTCACTATAATTTCTCTATAACTAATTAATAACGAAGAATTTTGTTGGTATACCGCTCACCTTTTAAGCGTGTGTCAACTTCGTTGAGATATGTTCCTTATTAAAGTCTCTTATTCATTAAAAAAAAACTATTTAATAACGAAGAATTCTAAAAATTCTATATATAAATAATGAGAAAATATTTTAGATCGTTAAATTTAATTATATATATATATATTTTTTAAATATGAAAGTCATGTGAAATTTATTAAAGAAAAGGTAAATATAGCTCTCCACAATTATACCCGCCCACTGAAATTTTCCATTTCATAAAGCTTCATTAATAATAAGAAGAGTCGGTAGATTAGTAGAGTAACAGAAGCCAGAGAACTTAATACAGTCACCAGATTCCTACGTTTAAAGCTGGGATATAGAACGTAGCTACAGCGATAAAATAAAGCCTAAACCTACAAAATATAGAGAATAGAGATCAGACCATAGGTTAGCTTTTACAGCCACCAATACCATTGGCAATGAGCAAATAAGAAGATAATCACATGTCTAGGTACAAACCATATCCGGATATTTATCCTTTTTCTTTCATAATTCTTCTTGCAAATAATTGCCAGATTAATCCGCGGATTTCATAATTCTTCTTGTTACCAAAGCTTTTAATTTTGTCCTGAAAAAATAGTGGTAAAGCTTAAAAAATAAAAAATAAAATAAAACATTAGATGGGCTTTAGAGAAACAATGATGTTTCGACAAAATAAAAAAAAAGGGAATGACGAACGAGAAGAGGAAGAAAGAGGAGCTTGTTCATACCATTTTATTTTTATTTTTATTTTTATTTTTATTTTATCGTCTAATGTTATCGAATACTCTTTAAATTTAGCATTATACCTATAAAAACTGCATTATTACTATAATTAATGCTGAATTTGGTATTATTACATTATATTCTATATTTGATTGTTTACTTCATCCAATCATTGGGTAGCTTTTCTTATTGGTTATCAATTGAATAACACTACTTGGCTAAAGTTGTTGCCAAATCTATCTGGGGAATACTTACAAGTTTTTGAGTAAAATGACGTTTATTAAAGTCGTCAGAAAAATAGCATAACTATTTCTTGTATTTTATTGAAATATCACATTTCATCTTGAATTCTTAAAAAGTATAAAATTTATCATCCAGTTTTTAAAATAGAGATCAACAAAAAAATGTACTTTATTTTGACTTTCAATTAAAAAAAAAAACTGAATAAAATTTTGATACCACTTCAACAATATTTTCTTACTTCCTTTAATTTAAATAAAATACCGTGTAATAAAGCATTTTGACATTAATTTTTGAGAAAAAATTTGTTGTTTTTGTCAACAAAAGGAGAAGTAAAGTACATTTTTGGTTCATAACTCAGTGTATATTTTGTGTTATAAAAAAATTATAATAAAAAGTACATATTAATTCAACAAAACACATGACATAGTTATGGTATTTTCTCATTTAACTTATCTACGTGGCCAAACATATATTTGTCTATTTAAAATTTTTTGCAAGAAGTAAACAACAACAGTTAGAAAATCGTGATATAAAGCAGCTTTAAAAAGGCCAAAATTGAGCAAGTTCTTGTGCTCAACATAAAAGGTATCGGGAAAAATGCTCGAACAAATTGAGAAACGATGATGAAATTGAGGGAAAACAAACAAGAAAACAATAACACAATCACATATATATAGTGTTTGGCAAAGCTAAAAAATGAGGGAAACGTGCGAAAAGAAGGAAATAAACTGAGAAATACGTAATTACGAATCAAAGCAATATGGCAGGGGCAAAATAGTAAAAGACTAATATTTAAATTCAGCCTATTAAAGAAGGAAATAATTATTTTGCTATTTAATCAAAGCCAACTTTCGCGTTAATTTACCAAAAACAACACTGAAAATTACCTTTTATGTATTTAACTTTTATTATTTACTCCTTTATTTTATTAATGTTGTTTACCTATTTAATTTTTAGTATGTTCAAATTCATCAAATCAATTATTTAGCTATATTAACATGGGCGAAGTAAGAAAATACCTAGAAATTATAAAATAATAGAAGTAATTACTCATAGTTTCCAAGTAATTGAGTAATTACTCAATTCATTAATTACTAATTACTTGCACATGTTTTATTAGGTATTTACTTGAATTAAGTTTTAAAATTGGGTATTCACTATGATATCTCTATTAACATTTACCTAATTATTTATTTAGTTAGTGGTCAAATTCTGAATTAGATGTCGTCTCTTCATTGTCATTCAAATTACTACTGTTTTCAAATTATTGTCGTTTTTTATATCACTGTCGTTTTACAAGTTCCTTTTTTTATTATTATTATTAGAACTGTTTTGGCAAAATACAGTCGTTTGCGTCATAAATAACATGTCGTTTCAAAGGCTATTGTCGTTTGTTCCAAAACTCGCTTTTTGCTGTAATTTTATTTTGGAGGATGCTTGCATCCACAAAGTGATTGGCTATAAGGAGGAGTTTTGTTTTTAGCGCTATGGGCTGCCACACCTAATCTGAGCTCTCTATTATTATTATAAAAAAAAAACTATAATAATAGAGAAGTGGTCCAACCAATCGGCCACCACTGTATACACTATACGGCTGTTTATGTTGCGATAAATCTAGAAAATATAATTATTTTTTTTCCAAAAATCATAGGGATAGTTTTAAAATAAAGCTATTTTTATACTATTTAATTATCTATATTCTAAATAATGTGTTTTTTTTTATTTTATGTTTGTAATATAAATTTTAATGTATAAATTAAAAGTATACCACACATAAAACATAAATTATCATTGTGCTAAGAAAATTCACCAAAATCATTCTACTTTCAATCTTATATTACACATTTGTTTCAATCTTATAAACTACACAATAGATTATTCATTTTGCTGAAGTGGCATTATTCTGCTTCCCATTTTAGTCATTACTTAATGTTGGTAGTTATTTTTTTTTCTTTTTTTTTTTCCTTAAAAGTTTTTGCGAGGCTATTAATCAAAATTTTGCTTCCCTAAATAGGCATTTTAGCATCAACCGGTAAAGCTATCAAAACGGTAACCGTTATCGTTACTGTTACTATTTTTTTGCGGTTAACAGTTAACGGTAATGGTTAATCGTTATCAAAATAAAACGATAACAGTTAACCATTACTGTTAATTTTCGGTCGTTAACCGTTTAACCATTTAAAAAAAATTTTATTATTATTATTTTTTGAATTTTTTTAAATATTTTTTAAAGTTATTTTATTATTTTAATATAATTTTTTTAAAAAATAATAATAAAAAAATCCAAAACGGATATCGGTCTGTAACCGTGATTAACAGTTCTGGTAACGGTTAACCCGTTTACCGAAACCGAATTCCCGGCTCTATCAACCGGGTGTGCAGGTGCACGAAACAATGTTACTATCAACCGTTGGATGAAAAATTAACGACTAGGATTCATGGAACCAGTATATCGAAGCCGTCTCCTTTTATTTATTTTTATATATTTTTTTAATCTTTTTCGCTGAAGAACTTAGAACTTGCTTACTTGTTCTCGAAAAAAGTCTTCAGTTCCGCTTTTCCCAAATCCGAAGAGAGAGAGAAAGATACACATAATTTGATACAATACCTGCAACAATGGAAGTTAGAGTATCAGAAAAATACTTTTTGAGTGAGTGCGAACTCCAAATAAATTAGAGAGAGGAAGAAGAATCATAGAAGAAGAATTAGGAAGAGAAGACATTCATTCATTGCTTGCAATCAACGTGAAAACTGAAAATACAAGCCTTATATCAGGCTTCCTCGAAAATACCACCAGTGGAGGTTGTAACAGAAGTTTGTTATTACAACGAAAATGGTAAAATAACATATAAAAGGAAATGTCTTTTGGACTCCTCAAATGACAGTGTATTTGAAATCCTTTAAACTATATAGTCTTTGAACTTAATTGGCATTCTTGGGCTTCTCTTTGGGCCTAGTTCAATTTGGGCCTAATCCGTAGCTTGGGTCTTGTCTCCTTCCACTTGGGCCTCTTCAGCAACCTGTTCTATTCCCACTTCCACGCTTGGTTGCAATGGTAATGGCCAGAGTGTATCATAATTTCTTCAGCAATCGTAAAACCCAAGCTCTGAATCGTAGAAGAAGAAGAAGAAGAAGAGTGTTTTGGGTTTTCCCTAAAAACAAACTATAATTTATTCAGACACTGAGAAGAGAGAGAAAGAGAGTGAAAATGAAATACAGATGTGTTCAATGCGATTTCGAAATGCAATCGCTCTTCGTTCAGTACTCTCCGGGAAATATCCGACTCATGAAATGCGTAACTGAACCCAATTCACTTTCACTTTCTTTCAATTTAATTACCTTTTTTTTAAATAATTTTTTAAATTTTAATTTTTTGGTTTTTTAGGAAAATTGCAAAGCAGTTGCGGATGAGTACATTGAGTGCGAAATCATGGTCTGTGGTTTTTTTTTTTTTTTTTTTTTTTTTTTTGCATTTTCTAATCAAATACTGAAGCAAAGCACGGAGCTTTTTGAACTTAATTTTGTTTTTTCATTTAATTCTGAGCAGATTGTTGTTATTGATTTGATTCTGCACAAGCCAAAAGCGTACAGACATTTACTCTACAACGTGCTTGTCCCACAGAGTTCCAAATTTCATGTATGATTGATTCTTTTCTCATCAAGGGTGTGTTTGGAAGGAAGGAAAAATGGAAGGAGTGGTTGTAGTGGATGGATTTTGACATGTCAGGTCGTTTGTTTCTTGAGGGGTATCAAAAGCCATTGTTTTGAAAAACTTTGTATCTCAATACGAGCAAATTTACTGATTGTCATTGAAATAGTTACTTTTCAACTTTAATTTTGTATTTCTTTTCCTCTTTATGACAAACAAGAAGATGTATTTTTTTTTTTTTTCATTCATTTTACTCTCTCTACCGCTCCTTATTTTTTTCTCCTCGTATCAAACACACCCTAAACATTTACTTGTTTCTACACTTTCATTTGTTTGTTTCTATACTCTGCTTTATTATTAATATGATTTTTCAGGGTTTAATATGGAAGTGCAGTTTGCTCTTTCTTCTTTTGGATGCTTGTAAGTTGTGTACATACCTCTATTTAAACGCACTACACACACACACACATATATGAATCTTATGTATGAGCATTGACTATTGCCTTTAAAATCCACAAGATAGGAGTTTATTTATGTGTAGAAGTAAAGCGGAATGGGGTGTTTCCACCAACATCGATTCTCTCATGTGGACTTGTCAAAAGGTTGGGAATGCTTGTTATTCGGATTGATTCTAAAGTTTTGATTTCTCAGGTCTTCGTATAATAAAATAGAATGTAAAAGCATTTTGTTTGCAATTTCTCGTTTTAGATGTTCGCAGATGTAGTTCTTGGAAACATTGCTTTTATCTTCACCTTTCTTCTTGTTGGGAGTATTTTTTTGGATACATCCACGAGAGCCTTCAGGTAAACATGTGGTGTATGTTCTTGTCGCTAATATAGAGAACAACAAGAACATTATTTTTTGAAACTATTAACAAAGTGGGTCCATTTTGATCATGTCTATATATGAACAAAGGAGAGAATTTTCTTAGAAATCAGGAAACATTTAAAAGGATCTTGATTCACAGAGTTGAATTGGAACTAAAATATTGGACGTAGATTGAATTCTATTGGGACTTCAGATAAGGAAGAGTGAAAAAAAGGCATATGATAGGACCCTCGTGTTCAAGCTCTTTTAGTTGGAGAATGTGTGTGTGTGTGTGTGTGTATATGTACTTATGTGATTGAGTCTGCAATCCCACAGGTACATAGATATTTTGATCGCTATCCTTGTTTCGAGTTACTTCAAGGTGTTTCTTTTTGCTATGATGGTATGGTTTTGTCTCCTAGTTTGTTTTTCCTCATCTCTTCCTTGTTCTAGTCTACTCTTTAGTTAGTAGCTCATTAAATTCAATGCTCATTTCTAATTCAGGCGTGTCTCCTATAGGTTTGGGAATTCCCATCTTCGACGGTTTTCATAATAGATTTGTATGTTTTATCATCCAACATTGTGGCACTGAAAGGTCAGATGAGGCTGCAGTTATACCCTGTTTCCTTTTTTCTTTTTTCATTTGAATTTTGTTGTCAAGTGATCGGTTATTTTTATTTTCATTTTTCCTTTGACTCACTTTTTTTCCTCGGCGAACCAGTGATCACTCAGTCGGCTATGAGTAGATGTGTAATCACCTGCTTCAGCTCACATTTGATGAAGTTTATGGTCACCGAGGTGCTGCGGTGAGAACTTTAAATCCCTTCACACGTTTTTCTTTGTTGATCTTTCTCAGCGTCGAAAGTTTTCTATTTATTGTCCAATTTTTTTTTTTTCATGAGTTCGAGGAAGTGGGCGATTAAAATGATGTAAATTAACAGCTGGGGATGTGTTATGGTTCAAAGAGAATTTTGAGCACAGATTGGCTTGAAAAGTTGATACAGAAAATGCCATATATCATTAGCTTTTTAGAATTTTTATGTGACATCATGAAATTTTGTTGTGATAGTTTTTTAGATGTGATAATAATGTTTTATTCACGCATGTATAGTAATGGATCATCAGTTATTATGCTATATTGATATATAGCATTGTTCACTTGAGTTTTCATTGTCAAGGTTTAATTTGTAGAGTTTGATGCCTTGAAGAAAAGTGAGGAAAAACAAACAAAAAAGATCTCTTCTTTTTTCATTCAACGTAATTTCAATGTTAAATTTAAGAAAGAGAAAATTACGAAACAATCTATTAGGCCAGATATTTATGAAAATATTTGGAAAAAAAAAATTCTAGTTAATATTCCAAATTTTTTAGATTATAAATTTATTATTATTATTATATTTCTAGCCTCAATAGATACCTAGTTAATTTAACTAATTTCTTCTTTTTTATTAACATCGGTTTTATATCCCATTAAATTTTTCCTCTGACTATCGAATATCATTACTAACAATATATTTCTCTAGAAAATATTATATTTCTCCAAATTAAGATATTTTCAAAGCATATTTAACTTATACAGTTTTTTTTTTTTAAATATATTCTTAACTAATAGTGACAATTTTTTCAACGACAACGCCAATTCAATATATATCTTTTGGTTCAAAATATTTATGGAATTTTAAGAAAATAGTCACTTTTTAAAAAATTAGTCATTTTAGAAATTTTTGATACGTGTCAGAAGTGTCAGAAATTTTCTGACAGCAATTTTTATGCGTGATTTTGTTATTGTCAGAAATTTTTGACATGTGTGATGGCTAGATTTTAAATTATTTAAAAACTGTGGTTATTTTTTCAAAACATACAATTCAAAATGACTAGTTACTTAACTGAACATAATATTTATGTAACCTATGTTAATACCATTGTTTTTCTCTTTATTGAAACAATCTATGTAATGTTTGAAATATTATATGTCGAAAAATATTAGGCTAGGCTAGGCTAGACTCGGGTAGCCTGAATTTACATATCTAATATTTGGGGAAACTTTGAAAAATATTACTTACGGATGATTTGTTTTGAAAATCGCCACTTTAAAAGAAAGATTTCAGTCCATATATCATTTAAATAGTGAATTTGACCGAATTATCATTTTGTTTTATAAACAAGGAAGACAAGAGAGGAGGTGAAATAGTATTTTGATGATAGAAAAAATTGATTATAAATTTGAATTTCAAAGGAATCATGAAATTTTCTCAATCAGTCAGCATGCATATGGATCTACAACTAATTTTACACAATCATAGTGTAAAAGTATAGGTATAAATAAAAAATGCAAGACAAAAGACATAGATTAATAATGTGTAAAAAAAAGGGCATCTTTCAAAATCACCCAATCATCATCAAATTCCATCATCGCGAGGGTCAAAACCCTAACTCGAATTGTAAGGTTTTTATGAGAGTTTTCAAACAACTCCTCTTTACAGAGATCTCACAAAATATTATATATCAAAGTTGTCATATGGTAAAACACATAAATTTAAGTCAAGTTAAACTACCAATGGTGCGTCAAGATTTGTCCTCCGCTTATGGTTGTTTATGTTTTGGTTGAACTCTCACTGAAAACTACACGAGTTTAACTACATAAGTTTAACAACCACGTTTATTGAGCATTTGATCAATCTGAAGAAAGATGGGATGACACAAAATCATGTTTACACTCAACTCAGACCATATATTATATCAACACTTAAAAAGAGTTTAACAGCTGCTACATTTTTCAACAGAAAACAAGATGTTGTATCTTAATATAGTATACAATGCAGGACATACAAGCTTAAGTATTTAAGTTTTAGTATGATGGTCGATGGTGATGAGAGGTTTATTCTTTTATCCCAGAAAGAATACTAATCTTTTTTTTTTTTAATTTTTAATTTTATTTTTTGCTAGAGTTGTGCATCATCTGCTTCCAACACATGCTGAACAAAAAAAGAACACAAAGTATGGCAATGATTGAATTTGACCAAAGTTCCAACAGTGGACATGAAATGCGTCTTGAAAGAGACGATGTCTTGAGGAAAGTGGCGAGCCTCCTCTGTGTTCTCGCGACCGACTCAAAGGCAGCATCCATCATATGCTCCTCTAGATTGCTGCTTTCAAACGCTTTTCTACCATTTCGAGACTCTCCGATCATCACGCCTTTAGGCAGATCAACAGTGGTACCAACATGTCTCGAAGCTTCTTTTCCCTGCAAAACAGAATTAATATAGAGTTGAAAACAATCGAGATAGTCAAAATGTTAAAATTCAAGTGAATTCTAAAATTCAAGTTTTTCAACTACTTATCTTGTCAATTGATCGAGTATATATAGGTCTTTGCTATTTTCAGTTTATGGTCTTTCCTTAGCCTGCAATGTCTAGTAGTTCTGCCGTTTTTAAATAGGCAAGCTCTTATATATCGCTTTTGATCTCAATATAAACACGTTTTTATTGACAATACAGCATTTTGCTCTGCAACTTGAGTTTTTTCTTACCTTATTAGAAGATGTTGCTGCAGATGGAGAGTTCTTTTGGATTCGGATTCGTTTCTGACCTCCTCCTCCTCTAACATCAACTTGTTTTGGAAATGAAACATTCGTTTCTGCGGATGGAGATTTATTTCGCTGAGGTTCAGTTGGCGCATTTTCCATTTGCATCCGTTGGACTTTCCTAGGATCGTATCCTTGCGATTCCCCGCGCTGAGACAATAGAAATGAGCAATATTGTCAGCACTGTAATCTAATATGGCTTCACAAGAAAAGGTATGTACAGTTAGAAATCCTATCAGAACTCCAAACTTATTCTCTTTCACACCCTTTCTCTCTTTTCTCTCTTCTCTCCCTTCTCAAATTCCTCTCTGCTCTCTCCTATATATTTTCCTAGTTCCGCACTAAGTAGGCTTGCTCTCTCATTTTTGTGTTTTAATATAAAAGTTTTCCTGGTTTTGTGGAGTTTCCTCTAGGAAAATTTACTCTGAAAAACAAAATAGAAATTTCGTACAAGTATAATGCGAGTCACGAGTCACGTTACTGTAATAAAAATGAGGTGACTTTTACCATTACTCTCGGTTCCTCAGTATCCATGTCACTTCCAGTTAGAGCATCCGTCAATGATGAGAGCAGTGTGGAGAATCTGATAAAATTGCTAGCCATTTCGCTGGGGCAGATCTCATATGGGTCATCACTTAGTCCAACAAACTCATCAGGAAGCTCTTCAGATTCGTTGTTTAACATTGGCGAGTCATCTCCAATAGTAATGTCCTCCGACAACATCGGGTGAATCTCGTTAATATCTGTCACATACGAATCACCATATCGTGGGTCTGATTCGGGATTTGCCTCTGTTTGAGCATGTAACTTGAATTGCAAAGCACAAGCAAGCAGCTTTTTAGGATATACTTATCATACCAATAACTCATTACTCTAAACATATGGAAGGAATCTACGTATACTCACCCCTTGGACTGCAGCGTATGGTCCCGGAATTTCGAGATCAGCTACGATCATGCCACTTGGTTCACCTCTATTACCGTCTGGGGTATCAACCTTCTCATCTGTTTTTTTCTTCAACCGACATATAACATATGAGGTCCTCTGCAAAGATAGAAGAACAAAATGTATAAATTTCATGTTACACAGCTAATGACGAGTCAATTCAGCTGATAGAACACCAGAGCTTATACATTAGAAACCTTATGAGTTTGTGCCCAAAATGACACCCTTCATTCATTAGAATACTAAAAGAAAATGTGTGTTTTCATGTGATTCCGATTGAATTTTGTGAAATTTGAAAGAGAATAAAAGAAAACCTACTAAAGTTTGTTGATAATTTATTGACTACCATTAACACTGTCAAAGTTATTGAAAATACAGAATACAAGCTGCAAAAACAATTGCTGTGACAATAATCTAACTTACTCAAGAGGACTTCTAATGACAAAGCCTGTAGCAAAAAACAAACATGGCAATGGAAAGTTTAGTAAGTGAAATAAGTAACTCACAAACTTGGACGCAGATGATTATTGTGAAAGAACTCAAATCCAATAATGGTCAGGAAAGGCCTAACCTAGCCATGATAGGACAAAGTCTGAAAAAATGCAAAACTTTTGAGGAAAAGAAGAGAACATCTTCTAAAATGAGAGGATTCAGAAACAAGTGAATAACAACATTGAAGTACATATATAATAACGGAACGGAACAAACAAACCTGACGATATTTACACTTTTAACAAAAATTGGAGCTCCTATAAGGGATTCCCAATGGAAAAGTCCATGTGCAACACTAGCAAAAGAACATCATGTGGTGAACCCAAAAACCCAAACAAGACAATAGTGATACACTAAAGAAAAGATTGATACATCAACATGATTACATGCATATAAACTTTCACATAAAAAATTTAAAAAAAAAAACCATCTTGTGTCCAAAATAAGAAAGCACTACAGTACGTTTGGTATGTCAAATTAGATTGAATATGAGTTATAAGATTGGATTGGATTAGACAAGATTAGATATGATTGGATTATATTTAATACTATTATATGTTTGGGGTAGTATTGGATTGGATTATTATCATTATTAAAATATTTAAAAATCAATGACAAGACATGTGAAAATATTAAAATATTTAAATAAATGTACTTATATATATATATTTAAATTAAAGTTTAAAGCAAAAAAATATTTTTATAATAGGATTCATATTAATTTGAGTGTGGGATAATTTTTATCCCACACTTTTGTATGTGATTAGTTATCCCAAGGAATGGATTATATGACGGGCCCCACAAAAATTAATACAATCCTTGGCATGCATCAAAGGGATTAATTTTAATACTATCTAATCCAATTCACCACTTATCCCACCCCTCAAACTAGGGGTGAAATCGGTTTTGGTTTTCTGTTTTTTTGCAACTTTTGTAACTGAAACCGAATAATCGATTATTAGAAAATGAGAACCGAAAATTGATTTTTTTTAACCGAAATCGAATTTAACCGACATCGAATTTTTGGTTTTTTAATTCGGTTAATAACTGAATTCAATATAATTTGAATTTTAATTCGGTTATTCGGTTAAAAAATTAGTTTTCGGTTTAAAAAAATCGATTTTTCAATTAAAAAACCGGTTATTTTGTTAAAAAACCGGTTTTTTCGGTTAAATTTTTCAGTTAAAAATTCTGTTTTTCGATTAAAAATTGATTATTCGATTAAAACATCGATTATTCGGTTAATTCGGTTAATCAGTGAGAAAAGACCGAATAACCACACCGAATTCTCGGTTAATTCGATTTTTTAACACTAAATTTTAAATTTTTTAAAAATTTCAGTTTTCGGTTACGGTTTTTAAAAAATCGGATAATTTTTTTGATTTTTTGGTTTTTTTCGGTTTTAATTTTCACCCCTACCCCAAACACACCCTCAGTCACTAAAAAAGAAACTGAAAGAGCTTCATCATAAAGGCAAATTCTCTCTCCCTAACTTTAGTTATTCTCAAGCTAAAAATACACCTTTTAACACCATGTGTTGCAGAAATAAAAAATAAAAAAAATAATTCATAACACAAGTATTACAATAGATACCATATGAGGAAGCACAAGTTCGGGGTCTAGATAATATTCCTGCATAACCCAGTTAGTCCTCTTGCCAGGAGTGGGACCAGAGTGAAACACCAAAGTCCTCTTCTTTCCAATACAAGCCTTACTATCTTGGTCCTTGACTGTCCTTTCTTGTCCGGTGACTTTCCAGAACCCCGTCTTCGTCGTCCTCTTGGACCGCCTGCCGTTCGAGTGCTTATATTCCAGCCGGCACATGAACCACCACATCCTGTCATTGGACTTGATCTTCGACTTATCTAACAAACCAAAAAAAAAAAACCATAGTAAAAAAAAAACAAAAAACAACAAAAAGTGGTCGGTAATATAAACATCATATCACATATTCACATATAAACGTACGAGGTAGCTCCCAGGGCTCCCAGTTGCAGAAATCGATCTCGGCAATGGCGTCGTCGAAGTGGTGTCCGAGAATCTTGGGCCGCAAGTAATGAGTTATGAGCTCTTGGTCTGTCGGATGAAATCGCACCCCGACAGGCAGGTTCGGTGGCAACTCTATGACCATCGTTAGTTGATCAATCGATGTTTGTCCCTGTGTGTTTCGTGTGCGTGTATTTTTTTGATTGAGCGAAGAGGGAGAGAGAGATTGTCTCAGTGGGTAAAGTAGGAGTGAAAGTGGAAAGTAGGCTTTTATAGCGAGGAATTTGATAAACTGTTTCGTATTTGTTGACTTGTGGATGACGGCACAATGTAAAAGTCTTTAACTTCCTTGCGAAGCGCCCAATAAGCAGTTGACACGTGGCATCTATTGCCCATATCCGCGCCGCCGTTTCTCAATTCTTGTTTTCTTAACACCAAAGTTTTCTTGACGCCAAAGGTTTTACATTTATTATTATTTTTCCCATCTAAATGTTTTCATTTTATTTTTTTTTCCAACTTTCTTTAATCTTAATACAATATCTATCTCAATTATTTATACCACTTTAAAATTCAAAAAGTCAATAATCATTCCAAATGATGCATTTAGAAGGTTTTTCCCAAACAATGTGTAAACAAATAGTCATTTTATTTAGCGCCAGTTAAAGATTTAGCCATTTTGTAATATATGTTTTAAAGATATAGCCCACGTTTTCAAATATTAGCAAAATAGCCATCAGGTCAAGATCTAAAAGTCTATGACTAAAGAAATAAAATTTGTGACTAAATAAATAAAATATACAATCATAAAATGTGTGACTATAGGCACAAATTTTCAGAAAATTTGAAATAAACACAATAAACAAAATTAAACATCCATTAACAAAATAAACACTCACAAATAAATGATTGCTTATACAACTAATTTCACAAAACTTATTACTAAATAAAAAATATTTTATAAATAACAAAAAAAACATACAGCTAAAGAAGTCACAAATTTCTTGACTAGAGACAAAATTTTAGACAATATTATCTGCAATAAATAATTAAAATAGAATTAAAAAAATTAATGACTGCAGTTTCAAAAAACTAGACACGAATGTGTGGCTATTTTACTAATAAAAGCAAACATAGGCTAATTGTTAAAAACAAACATAAATATATGGCTATTTATTAAAAAAAACCGTTTATTTATCATGTTTAAAAAAATAATTAATATTTTTATAAATTAAAAATAGTATTTCTTTAATTAAATGTACAAGTGATTATACTTTTATGTTTTTAATTTCTTATTGCCTAATGACAATTTTTTTAATTTTCAAAAACGATTGTTATTTTTTAAAATATAAAAAAAATGGTTAAATAACAAATACACTCAAATTTATTATGTGATTTATCATCTTTTAAAACTTTGGAGGACATAACAAAAAGAAAGTAATTTTTTTTTAAAAGGTTTTCGAACTTCTCAAGCAAGTTTAAGTGGTCCCCCCTCCATCACAATGGTTTTAAAGCCTGTCACCATTTCTTGTGCCTTTTGCGTACTTTTTCTTTGTTCTTCTTTCTTGATTCTTTCCACTTGGCACTATAACCTCGTAAATTAATATATCAACTTCTAGCCGGTGCTCATTTTGATCTACTTTTGTTGCTCGAGAAAGTTGGAAGAAATTTCCTATTTATATTTACATTTTAGAAAAGAAAAAAAAACCATTAAAAATAGAGATTAAGCTAAATTTTCCAAAACTTCTTCTTAGAGCATCTCTTGTGCTATCTAATTTTGTCAACAAATATAACAAAATGCCTAAAACTTAACATTTGAAGTTAGAACATTATTATTAGTTGTGATCTTATTTATTATTGGCTAGCATTAACTATTTTATTGAGTTTTACTACTAAAAAATAATAAAATAACAAAATAGTATTTGAAATAGTATTTCTGTATTGGAGTATCAAGTGTCAAATATAACAATTTTACCTTAACATTAATATTAGCATTTACATTTTAATTAATATTTTTAAGAAATGTAGCCTACTTAAAACGTAAATCGACTATCCATAATCATTCTTTACCGTAAGGTAACACTGCACAAGATTTCTAAAACTCCGATCCATCTAGAATTCTGACCGAGCACCAGACCGTACAGGTAGGTCCATGTCATCACCCAAGGACGTCGGGCAAAACCCGATCGATGAAAAGGCATCATTCGGGAGGGGTCTTGTATTCTCTTTCACCATCGGTCGAAAACCCGAACCATCTGACCACTATTCTTTTTCACCGTCGGGATAGTTCCGGCAAGGTCCTCCTTTGGCGTTGTTGGCTTATTGCCGCCCTAAGTCGTCTACAATTTTTGTCATCCCTGGTGTTGGAGTACTCTTGGATAGTTCTGATGTAGTCCTCCCGGGGCGTCGATAATGAAAGCAACATCGCTGTCTTTCTGCCTCACTCTCTTGCGCCTCATTCTCGTGTTGACAATTTTTTTTTAAAAAAACCAAAAAGTTGTTTTTTAAACCATACCCAACCGCCATCCGCCCGAACGTCGATCGCTGCCCGACCAATAAATATTCAGCCGGTGCTCAGATGGTACTTTTACAAATCTGACCGAGCTCGGGTGACTCAGTCTACTTTTCGAAACCCGCTCGACTACCTCGATGTGCACGCTTACCATATGGTATATTCTTCCATAGATTTTTCCTAAAAGGAATTGTTGCTAAATAGAAGATTTTGTGGTATGTAGTACCCTATGATACCGTTTTATCAACTTTATTAAGAAGTGGAGTCATAGTAAAATAGTAAACCAGATGATACAGAATTGCTTTCCACTAATGGATACCCTATCACAAAAATTTTGTGACAAACATGTACGAAAAAAATGTCAGATAAATGAATGTTGTGATGGAGAACAATTCTACATTGTTAGATTTATTTTTTTATTATAAAAAATTTTGATTAAAACACAAATATGCTAGTCAAGAATTCCCAAGTGGGAAAAGTTGTATTTACTTCAAAGACATCTAGCGTATGCAAAGTCTTGTAAACACACTTTTGCAAGGGTACTTCCATTGTTACATCAATGATGACTAGACACATCAAAAAACTATTTGCATGACATTCTAGTATGCATATGATCTACGGTTTTTCAATGAAATCCACGAGACTCAATTGACATGGTGAATTACGTCAACATTTTAATACGTAATATAATTCTATGCAATTGCAATTTTGTTATTTTAATAAATAATTTCATATGTTAATTATTTTAAAAATATCATGAAATTATTAAAGCAAATTTTTTTTTTTACACTTTGTCATTGATTATTTCAAATTTCAACGAACTTTATGAAATTACAAGTTAAAGCTTAATTTCACTTTTTCGTGTCGTTTTTCAATTTTACTGTCGTTTCTTATTATGCTGTCGTTTTGAATCTTGTCGCTTTAGGCCTGCTGTCGTTTTAAATTTCAAGTTCTCTTTTTGAGAAATTCTTTTGTTTTTAAACTCACTGTCAAGTTAAAAGTACCAATGTTGTGTCAAGTTAAAGTACCAATGTTGTGTAAGGTTAATTTCTCTGCCTATTGTTCTTTCTGATTTTCCTGAGCTGCAATCATCAATCTGTTGGACGCAATACTCCAATAACTAAATTTTTCAGTTCCTTGCAAAAAAAAAAAAAACTAAATTTTTCAGTGTTCATCTAGATTAAGTCAACTAACACGTTTATTCCTGTAACAAAATCTATGTTTACACACAACTCAGACCATATATTATATAACACTTCACGGTCTTAAACAAAAAACAAAAATTGTAAGACTTTTAGTGTTGTAGTCAATGGTGACGAGAGTTTTTATATTTTTATCTCAGAAAAAAAAAAATAGCTCTTCCTTTTTTCTTCTTCCGCAGGAGTTGCATCACCAGCTTCCAAACACGATGAGTTCGCGAACAAAAATAACAAACAAAGCCGTGCCAATGATTGCATTGAGCCAGTACACCGACCGTGGACGTGAATCACATCCTGAAACAGACGATGTCTCGGCGAAAGTAAAGACAGTCTTCCATTTGCTAGCAGACGACTCGCAGCCAGCAGACTCCAAACGCTTCTCCACGTCGCTTCTTTCGACCTCTTTTCCACCATTTCGAGACTCTCCGACCTGCTTGCCTTTTCGAGGCAGATCAGCGGTAGTAACAACGTGATTTGAAGCTTCTTTTCCCTGCAAAACAAAATTAATATTGAGTTGAAAACTATCAAGATAGAGTTGAGGCATATTAAAATCAAAGTGAGTTCAATAATCAAACAATCTTTCATCAAATTTTTTTTTTTTTTTTATATGGGCCTTTGCTATTTTCAGTTTATGTTATAACAGTATGCAATTTTTTCCTTATCTTGCAATATCTAGTTGTGCTTTATGTTTAAATAGGCAAGTGCTTGTATATCAGTTTTGACCTCAATATGACACTTTTTTTCTTCACAATATATCATTTTGCCCAGCAACTTGAGTTTTTTCTTACCTTATTTGAAGATGTTGCTTCGGACGGAGAGTTCTTTTGGATTTGGATTCGTTTCTGACGACATCCTCCTCTGACATCAACGTGTTTTGGAGGTTCCGCTGGTTGTTTTACGGAGATCATGCTGAACATTTCGGCAGGTCTACTTATGTTGCTAGAGGAAGCTTCTTCTTTGGATAGAGAATTAGAAACCGAAACAACATTTTCTTGCAAAAAAATTCCGCTCTGACCAGTAGCTCGCAGAGGTTGGCTAGGCGCATTGACCATTCTCATCTGTTGGACTCTCTTTGAACTCTCCAGAGTCTGGGCATTCTGTGACAACAGAAATGAGCAACATTTTCAGATCTCTAACATGTTTCTCACAAGACAAGATATTGTGCATTTAGAAATCCTATCTGAACTCAAAACTTTTTCTCTTTCACACCTTTTCTCTCTGCTTTTCTCTTTTCGAATTCCTCTCTTTTTCATATATATATATTTTGTTAATCCTGCACTAGCTCGGCATGCTCTCTCTATTTTGTGATTTATAAAAATATAGGTTTTCCTGCTTTTTTTAGAGATTACACAGAAAATTTACTCTAAAACCGACAAAGATAGTTCATACAAGAATATCATTGCAATTCCTGTAATAAATGTGAATCACGAGTCACATTATTTATGGCGAAAAAAAAAGGTAAGGCTTGTGTTTACCCGTGCACTCACTCCCTCAGCGTCCGTGTCACTTCCATAAGGAGCATACGTAGAATACGACCTTTTCTGCAACACGGGCAGGCTAGAGTCGCTGAACCAAATTCTAGCCGTTTCGTCGAGATCGTTCTCGTCCGGGTCAGCAAATAGTCCATTAACGAACTCATCGGGGCACTCTTCTGATTCGTAGTTTAGAAACTCATTTCCAACAATATAGTCGTCTGTTAGAAGGCTGTATGGCTGGTCTGATTTGTTGTTTGCCACCGTCTGATCATGTAACTGGAAGACAAAAACATTAAAACAAAAAAAAACAGATTTTATTATCAGAATTATGATATACTTCACGTACCAATAACTCGATATTCAAAACGTAGGGAAGAGTCTATGAGTGTACTCACCTGTTGGATTTCAGCAGTTGGTCCCAAAGTTTCGAGATCACATATGATCTCGCCACTTGGTTCGCCTCCGTCACCGTCCGGGGTATCAACTTTCTCATCTGTTTTTTTCTTCAACCGACAAATCACGTACGGGGCCCTCTGCAAAATTACAAGAACAAAATGTATAAATTCAGCTGACAGGACAACCAGAGGTTATAATTAGAGTCACTCTATGTTTGTCCTTTTAACCTAAACCAGACTCTTCATTCACTAAAATACTATAAGAAAAAGTGTATTTTTGTTGCGATTCTGCTTGAATTTAGTGCAATTTGAAAGAGAAAAAAAAGAAACCTGATAAATCGTATCGATAAGTTGTTGAATATCAATAAAACTAATGAAGTTACTGCAATACAGATTATGAGCTGTAAAACAATTGCTGCGTCAATAATTTAACTTGCATTGGCAAAATCTGTAGTGAAAAGCAACAAATGATACGGCAATGGAATAGTAAGTGAAATAAGTAACTTGCTAATTTGGATACAGATTATTATTTTGCAAAAACTCAAACCCATATTAGTCAAACAGAATTGAAATGCCCATGATCAAAATAAGCCGGAAAACATGCAAACTTGTGACAAAAAGAAGAGAACATCATAAGTAGTGGTAGTGCTAAAACAATAGGGGAATCAGAAACAAGTGAATGGAAAGATTAAATACATATATAATCGCAGAATGGAACAAACAAACCTGAACATAAACTACTCCAACAATCCCTCTAACAAAAATTATAGCTACTATAGGAGATTTTCCAATGGAAAATTCCACGGACAAACACCGCGCAATCCAAAATGCACAACTCCAAAACAGTATGGCATTAGTCCCACCAAAAGAAGTTGCGAATCCAAAAGCCCAACCAAGACACGAGTAAGAATTTTTTTTTTTTTTTCCAAAAACCAAAATTAAATAAAAAAATTCATAGCACAAGTATTACAATAGATACCATATGAGGAAGCACAAGTTCGGGGTCTAGATAATACTCCTGCATAACCCAGTTAGTCCTCTTGCCAGGAGTGGGACCAGAGTAAAACACCAAAGTCCTCTTCTTTCCAATACAAGCCTTATTATCTTGGTCCTTGATTGTCCTTTCTTGTCCAGTGATTTTCCAGAACCCCTTCGTCGTCGTCCTCTTGGACCGCCTGCTGTTCGAGTTCTTGTATTCCAGCTTGCACATGAACCACCACATCCTGTCCTTGGACTTGATCTTCGACTTATCTAATAAACCAAAAAAAAAAAAAAAGTGGTCGGTAATATAAACATCATATATATCATATAACTCTTGAACACAACATAAACGTACCAGGTAGCTCCCAGGGCTCCCAGTTGCAGAAATCGATCTCGGCAATGGCGTCGTCGAAGTGGTGTCCGAGAATCTTGGGCCGCAAGTAATGAGTTATGAGCTCTTGGTCTGTCGGATGAAATCGCACCCCGACAGGCAGGTTCGGCGGCAACTCTATGACCATCGTTAGTTGATCGATCAATCAAGCTGTCTCTCTGTGTAGTTGTGTATATATAAGTTTGAGCAACGAGAGAGAGAGAGTGTCACTGGGAAAGTAGGAGTGAAAGTGGAAAGGCTTTTTTGCAATTAGGAGTTTGATTATCTAAAAATTAGGAGTTTGATTATCTAACTGTTTGTTACTGGTTGACTTGAGTTGACGAGCATAGATGACTGACAGATGGCTTCCGTACTTCCAAAGAAAAAGTTCTCTTTTTCCATCTCATTTGTGCTATATTTCGGAAATGCTCCCAACTCTTTAATTTTTTCATGTTTGCACCTTGAATTATTAACTTAGACCATTTTGTACCGTCAAAGTACGTCAGTTAAACGATTACGTGACACAAAAAAAAAATTTTTGACATTTAAAAAATTTCACTAATATCTTAACTCTTTAATAATTTTTAAAAAATAAATTAAATCATAAAAAACCCAAAATTTCCCTAATTTAACTCACTTGGCGCCGTCATCGACAACCATCAACTCAGCGCTCTGCTTGGTCCCATCCGTGACGCTGGCTTGGCTCAACGACGAAGCAGATAGCGGCCAATAACGGAGCGCCGCAATGGCATGCCTCACCTGCAACCCCAGTCGCCGAACCCACACACAATCCCATTGCCAAACCCACCTGCAACCAAGACCTAAGTCACTCCACCCCAGCCCAAATCACGACCTTCGACCTCCGCCTCTGCGTGTACCCCGACCCCCAACCCAGCCCAAACCCCAACCTCCGACCTCCGCCTCCACCTCTAGATGTACCTCGATTTTTCAAGGCAATCCAACTCTAAACCCTAAAACCCAATTCATGATGACTAGGCATAAAATTAAAAAAAAAAAAAAAAACCAACGATTTTTTAAGGTAATCCAACCCATGTTTATTGACGTGGTGAACTATGTCAAAATTTTGAACAGATTATATCATGCTATGCAATATTGTTTTATTTTGTATTTTATGCAATTTTATTATTAAAATTAGTCATTTTCATCTGTTAATTATAAAACAAATATAATGAGATTATTAAAGCAACTTTTTTTTAACACTTTTTCCGTGATTATTTCAAATTTCAACTAATTTTCTGAAATTATATTTTTAATATATAATATTTAGAGATAATTGAGTAAATAGTTATTTTTTAAATGATGTTTCAAGAAAATAGCTTACATTTCGATTAATTAAGAAATTAGTCATTTTCTTAACTAAATGTTGATGCATATTTTACTTTATGCCCTTATTTCTCTGATACTTAATTTTTTGAAACGTTGGCCATTTCTCTAAAACTTAGACCAAGATACTGTTATGTACCAAATAGGGCCATAATTTAAGCTTAATTTCACTTTTACTGTCGCTTTCTCTTTTCTGTCGTATCTTGTTATGCTGTCGTTTTGAATCTTGTCGTTTTAGGTCTGCTATCGTTATAAATTTCAAGTTGTCTTTTTGAGAAATTCTTTGGTTTTTAAACTAAACTGTCAAAGTTAAATCACCAATGGTGTGTCAAGTTATTTTCTCTGCTTATTTTTCTGTATGATTTTGCTACGCTGCAATAATCAATCTCTCTGACCCAATACTCCAATAACGTGTGTTTGATAACTATTTAATTTTCTGTTTTTTGTTTTTTAAATAGAAAAATGCAATTTTATTTTTAAAAACGTGTTTAGTAAATCTGTTTTTATTTTTTGTTTTTTTTGTTTTAAATTAGAAACATATTTTCAAAAATAAAGAAACAAAAAATTCTTGTTTTCAAAATTTTTTAAACAAAAACATCAAATCTTAAGAAATTTTTTTTTATGTATTTTCTCAATTTTACACTCTCATCATACTTCATTTTACGTTTTTTTTTAATCTTTCACTCCCTCTTTATCAGTTATAAACTATCATTTTGTGTTTTTCATTTTTAAAAAAAAGTAACAAATAGTAATTACCAAACATATTTTGTGTTTTTAAAAATTTTGAAAACAAAATAGCAAAAACACTTCCAAATTTTATTTTTAAAAACAAAAACCAAAAATGTTATTAAACATAATTTAGTGTTCATCTAGATTAAAGTCAGCCTACATATATATTTAGCATGCAATTAGTCTGAAAAAAAAAAAAACATGTATATCCATTTATATATGTAGCAAATAGCATAAAATTATTTAAGTGTTAATAGGGTTCTAGTATGTGGATTATGATGCCAGAAGAAGTTCTGTAACAAAATCTATGTTTGCACCCAACTCAGACCATATATTATATAAGGAAGATTTGACTTTTAGTCTTTTTTATGCTCATGTTTCAAGAATTTAGCCATAGTCTTACGAAATTAAGGAATTAGTCATTTTCATCATGTAACAAATTGTGATACATGTGTAACAATTTTTGGTACACGATGAAAATGACTAATATACTAATTTCGTAAAACTATAGCTAATCCTTAAAAAAATAATAAAAAATTTGGCTAAATCCTTAAGAATCTCATATTATATAACACTTCAGGGTCTTAAACAAAAAACAGAAATTGTACCTTAATATATACAACGAACACTTAATTTCTTCATAGCACCATTCAAGCTCTCAAAATTGAACTTTTAATATGGTGGTCAATGGTGACAAGAGGTTTATTCTCCCTGAAAAAAAAAAAAAAAAACTCTTCCTTCTTTCTTTTCCCGCTCGAGTTGCATCACCAGCTTCCAAACACGATGAGTTCGCGAACAAATATACCAAACAAAGCCGCGCCAGTAATTGCATTGAGCCAGTATACCGACCGCGGACGTGAATCACATCCTGAAACAGACGATGTCTCGGCGAAAGTAAAGACAGTCTTCCATTTGCTCGCAGACGACTCGCAGCCAGCAGACTCAAAACGCTTCTCCACGTTGCTTCTTTCATCCTCTTTTCCACCATTTCGAGTCTCTCCAATCAGCTTGTCTTTTCGAGGCAGATCGGCGGTAGTAACAGCATGGTTTGAAGCTTCTTTTCCCTGCGAAACAAAATTAATATTGAGTGGAAAACTATCAAGATAGAGACAGGGCATGTTAACATCAAAGTTAGTTCTATAATCAACCACATTTTTAAAACTATCATTTTTGACCAATTTCCTTTATCTGCTTATCTTGTCAATTAAGTATATAAGGAGCTGTGCTATCTTCAGTTTATGTCATAACAGCTTGCAACTTTTCCTTATCTTGCAATAACTAATTGTGCTTTATTTTCAAATTGACAAGTGCTTTTCTATCAGTTTTGACCTCAATATAACACTTTTTTTCTTGACAACACATTATTTGCACAGAAGCTTGAGTTTTTTCTTACCTTATTTGAAGATGTTGCTGTGGACGGAGAGTTCTTTTGGATTTGGATTCGTTTCTGACGACCTCCTCCGCTGACATCAACGTGTTTTGGAGGTTCCGCTGGTTGTTTTATGGAGATCATACTGAATATTTCGGCAGGTCTACTTATGTTGCTAGAGGAAGCTTCTTCTTTATAAAGCGGATTAGAAACTGAAACAACATTTTCTTGCCCAAAATGTTCGCTCGCAGCAGAAGTTCGCAGCGGTTGGCTAGGTGCCTTGACCTGCCTCATCAATCGGACTCTCTTTGAACTTGTAGGCAAATCGAACGGGCTTGAACTCTCCAGAGTCTGGACATACTGTGACAACAGAAATGAGCAAAATTTTCAGATCTCTAATATGTTTCTCACAAGAATAGATATCGTGCATTTAGAAATCCTATCTGAACTTTGAACTTTCTCTTTCACGCCCTTTCTCTCTGCTTTTCTCTTTTCAAATTCCACTCTTTTTCCTCTTTTTTTTTTTATCCCGCACTAGCTCGGCATGCTCTCTCTATTTCGTGATTTATAAAAATATTAGTTTTCCTGCTTTTTTAGAGATTACACAGAAAATTTACTCTAAAAACCGACAAAGATAGTTCATACAAGAATATCATTGCAATTCCTGTAATAATGTGAATCATGAGTCACATTATTTATGGCGAAAAATAAAAAGTAAGGCGAGTGTTTACCCATGCACTCACTCCCTCAGCGTCCGTGTCACTTCCATTAGGAGCATCCATAAAATACGACCTTTTCTGCGATGCAGGCAGGCTGGAGTCATTGAACAAATTGCTAGTCGTTTCGTTGCAATAGATCTCATCCGGGTCAGCAATTAGTCCATTCACGAACTCATCTGAACACTCTTCTGATTCATAGTTTACCACTTGCAACTCATTCCTTTCAGCATAGTCATTGGACAATATAAAATTAATATCATCATCTGTCAGTTGAAAACCGCCATATGGCAAGTCTGATTTGTGATTTGCCTCCGTTTGATCATTTAACTGGAAGACAACAACATTAAACAACAGATTTTAGTTTCAGAATTATGATATACTTCACATACAAATAACTCGATATTCAAAACGTAAGGAAGAGTCTATGATTGTACTCACCTGTTGGATTTCAGCATTTGGTCCCGAAGTTTCGAGATCAGATATGATCTCGCCACTTGGTTCGCCTCTGTCACCGTCTGGGGTATCAACCTTCTCATCTGTCTTTTTCTTCAACCGACAAATCACGAACGGGGCCCCCTGCAAAATTTCAAGAGCAAAATGCATAAATTCAGCTGATAGAACAACTAGAGGTTATAATTAGAGTCACTCTATGTTTGTCCTTTTAACTAAAATACTAAAAGAAAAAGTGTGTATTTTTTATCGGGATTCTGCTTGAATTTAGTGAAATTTGAAAGAGAAAAAAAGAAACCTGATAAATCGTATCGATAAGTTATTGACTATCAATAAAACTAATGAAGTTACTGCAATACAGATAATTTAATTTGTATTGGCAAAATCTGTAGTGAAAAGCAACAAATGATACGGCAATGGAATAGTAAGTGAAAATAAGTAACTTGCTAATTTGATACAGAAGACTATTTTGTATGTGAACTCAAACCCATGTTAGTCAAACAGAATTGAAATGCCCATGATCAAACAAAGCCGGAAAAAATGCAAAACTTGAGAAAAAAAGAAGAGAACATCATAAGCTAAAACAATAGGGGAATAAAAAACAAGTGAATGGAAAGATTAATATACAATCACATAATGGAACAAACAAACCCGAAGATAAACTACACCAACAATTTCTCATAACAAAAACTGGAGCTACGACAGGGGATTTTCCAATGGAAAATTCCACGGACAAACACCGCGCAATCCAAAATGTACAACTTCAAAACAGTATGGCATTAGTCCCACCAAAAGAACACCATGTTGCGAATCCAAAAGCCCAAGCAAGACACGAGCAAGATTTTTTTTTTTTTTCTTTTCCAAAAACCAAAAAATAAAAAAAATCATGACACAAGTATTATAATAGATACCTGTTGAGGAGGCACAATTTCGGGGTGAAGATAATACTCCTGCATAACCCAGTTAGTCCTCTTGCCAGGAGTGGGACCAGAGTGAAACGTCAAAGTCTTCTTCTTTCCAATACAAGCCTTGCTATCTTGGTCCTTGATTGTCCTTTCTTGTCCAGTGATTTTCCAGAACCCCGTCTTCGTCTTCCTATTGGACCGCCTGCTGTTCAGGTGCTTGGACTCCAGCCCGCACATGAACCACCACATGCTGTCCTTGGACTTGATCTTCGACTTATCTAATAAACCAAAAACCATAGTTTAAAAAACAAAAAATGTCGGTTATAAAACATCAAATGTATCATATCTTTTGAACACAACATAAACGTACGAGGTAGCTCCCAGGGTTCCCATTTGCAGAAATCGATCTCGGCAATGGCGTCGTCGAAGTGGTGTCCGAGAATCTTGGGCCGCAAGTAACGAGTTATGAGCTCTTGGTCTGTCGGATGAAATCGCACCCCGACGGGCAGGTTCGGGGGCAACTCTATGATCATAATTAGTTGATCGATCGATCGATCAAGCTGTCTCTCTGTGCTTTTGTGTGTGTATAGGTTTGAGCTTAGAGAGAGAGAGAGACTGTGTCACTAGGGAAAGTAGGAGTGAAAGTGGAAAGGCTTTTTTGTAATTAGGAACTTGATTAGCCAACTGTTTGGTACGGGTTGACTTGAGTTGACGAACATAGATGACTGACACAAATGGCTTCTCCTTATAAAAGCTTGTTTTAATATCGATGCCCAATAAGGAGTTGACACGTGGTTTTTTTTTTGGTGTCCCGTGCGGATTAGAGGTAAATATTTTTGTTTTTACCATAAAAAAGTTCAATTCATTGTAAATATAAATCCTCCTTGTTGTTGTTGTTGTTTTTTTTTTTTTTTTAATTTCTTTATAAAAGAGGAATGGTAGTTAGGACACATCTGTAAATTGTTACGATCCGATATGTTGTCGGAAAATTGCTCAATAAGTAGTTCACAATAAGTAATGTGAGACATTTGAATAGAAGGCAAAGAGAGAATAAAGAACATCATTTATGATCAATCTAAACTTTTACAAAATTATTAATGTAAACAATTACAACTAGAAAATCATAAGTTAAACTGCTTGCAATGGTTTTCTTTACAACGGAATATGATCAATAAGCAGATTATCACTAATTATACATGACATTGAAATAGAAAACAAAGGAGGTAAAAGTCAAACCATTGAATACAAATAACCGAAAAAATAATAGTTTGCTTAATGCCAAGTAATATTCTACACAAAATCATTACAATTACGGTAAATACAATCACTACAGAGGCCACATAGTCGAAGTACAGCCATATTTTGCCATGCAAAACGAGAGAACGCTACACTGTACGAAGGTGTTAGCCACTTCCTCACTCGAAACATTTACACGCCATCCGGTCTAACATCATGTAATAAAACCAGACAGCACTTTGTTCCTTCGAGGAAATGTGTCGTTCCTTGAAAAATGCTTCATGGATCCTTGCCTAGCCTGCTAAATTTTCTCCGCGGCCAAGGCGCCTCCATTGCAGTTTTTTCTTCTTCGGAATCTATCCCCTGTTTACTCAGAGAAACACTCCGTCTTGAGGCTAATTTAAACTGTAACAGCAGGTTTTTCAACCCCTGCAAGGCTTCTAGTGAGAAGAACTACAAGTAACTAAATAACCGCCACATATCATGTGGTTGTTGAGCAATATGGACACAAATTACCAAATTCATCGTTTGGCATGCCCGTTTGCCGTCGTGGAAAGATAAATATGAGTAGAAGTGTAAGGGTTTTTATAGAATTGAGGAAGCTCAAGCATGAAAGCTTGCATTTCTAGAGAACAAACTCTTGATGCTGACCTATTAAGGCGAAGTCCCAGCCAAAAGACCTATTAAGGCGAAAGGTAGATAGTCCAATTTTCGAGATCAAGAAGTTGGCATGGTAATATAGTAGATGATATGTTGACACCAATTTAACATAATCACAAAATGGGTTTGTATAAACTCGAACACTGATCTCAGAAGGCGAATTCCCAGCAAAAAGACCTATTAAGGCGAATTTTCAGCAAAAAGACCTATTAAGGCGAAAGGTAGAGAGTCCAATTTCCGAGATCAAGAAGTTGGCATGGTAATATACTAGATGATATGTGGACACCAATTTAACATAACCACAAAATGGGGTTGTATAAACTCGAACACTGATCTCGGAAGGTGAATTCCCAGCAAAAAGACCTATTAAGGCGAACTCCTAGCAAAAAGACCTATTAAGGCGAAAGGTAGAGAGTCCAATTTCTGAGATCAAGAAGTTGGCATGGTAATATAGTAGATGATATGTTGACACCAATTTAACATAATCACAAAATGGGGTTGCATAAACTCGAACACTGGTTTTATGTTCGAATTTGATTTTGTGAATGATTGCAAGGTGGTGTTTTTTTTTTTTTGGCTAAGGGTGGCTCTCTATCTCTATCTTTGAACTACAAAAGTAAACTTTGGTAATAAAGATGAAAAGAGAGTCCGTAGGAGAATATCATCACAACCTTCACTGCAATGTGATTCGACTAGTCACATTATTAGTGGTGTCGCTATGATATTCCCCTACAGTGGTTCATTAGCTACTGGAGATGCTCTCCAGGAGCTAATGGACCCGAAACATTTACCGGTCCATCGACTCCATCGGCATTAATGCCATAACTAGGTGTCTGATCCGGAAAGTGCGGCATCTCGAATGATATTTGCTGGCTGGAATATTCATTAAAATTACCACCCAATGTTTTCCCATATGTATTTTCATCGTAAAAATTTACATATGGCATCTCATTGTTAGGTGAGTACATCGGTTGTGTGTACAATATAGAGTATTGCGCATCATCAGTGTCATCTAGCTGGAAACAAAAAGCAAAAAAAAAAAATGTTTACAAGAAAATTTTTCGGGTTATGAACGACTGCTAGAGGCGACGTAGAAAGGGATCATTCTTATTCTTACCACTGAAGTTGCAGTGGGAGTTTCACTATTTGAAGTGAAATTTCCACTTGGTTCGCCTTCATAAGGGCATGGCAAGTTTGGCTGCGAGAAATATCCGTAGTTGCTATCCGCATGACCATTTTCCTGGATTCACAAGACATAAACAGCCAGATGTTCAGATTTGGTGTTTGGACCGACTTGCCGTGATTAGTATGAATAATACCTTGATGGTGTTGAAACAAAAAAGAGAAGTGGAGGATTATTCTTACACACGCAATTGCATCAGAAGCAATGTAGCCGCTTGGTTCGCCTATAAGGCTTGTGGGAATATCAACATCCTTCTTTGCTTTCTTTGCTTTCTTTGTATTCCCAGTTTTCTTCTCATTTTTCATCAAGCAGCAAATAACAAAAGGGACGCTCTGCATAATTTGGAAAAACAGAAAGGCATAAAGTTCATGACAGAGAACGTGATAATGCCAATCTTTCAAAGCAATAAGAATAGCCAAATTCTTTTGAAAAGTTATAAAAAATATTTTTTAGAAAATAAAGTAAAATTTGAAGCCATGGAAGCCAAAACTCCTCCTTAAGAGACATTTTTACCAAACTCAGTCACAACAAAGAGTATATGATCAAGTCTGCTGAGTGATCAGGATCCAATTTCGACATACATACTATTAAGGTGAGCTTAGGAAATTCAATTCACACATGGACTTAATTAAATTATGATCTCAACGCACTATGAAGCAGAACAATTAACAAAGGCATTGAAAATTTGGAGCAAGTATAAACCTGATCAGGAAGGGGATTATTTAGTGCATATTCATGGATGACACACTCAGTCCTTTTTCCAGGATGACGACCTTTGTGGAACACCAAGATCCTCTTCTTTCCTATGCACTTTCAGTCTCGCCATCGATGATTTCCTCCTCCTCGCACGTGCTCTTCCAGAACCCCGATTTTCCCTTTCTCTTGAACTGATTCTCCTTTCCACGCAATTTTTCACGGACACAGAAAAAATACCACTTCGTATTCTCCCACGGCATATTCAATTCACCTTCATAAGACCAGAACAACAAATTTGTATGAGCTAAAACTCAATGCAGTACACACTTCAATAGAAACCCATTCAAATACCCCTTTTATATTTTTTAGGCGGGACTTTAGCTTTGTCATCAAAATCTTAAAAAACAAGTTTATTATGTGTTTTTGTCGTGCGAGCATTTGACTAAGATCAAGTGTAGTATGAGTTCTTGTTGTGCCATCATTTTGGCAAAGATCAAGTGTAGTATGTGTTATAAGTTCGAGATTTTTTTTTTTTTTTTGGGTGCGATGAGTGTAGAGAAGAAAGAGATGATTATATAACATACGAGGTATGTCCCAAGGGTCCAAGTTGGAGAGAGGAATGGTGGGGACGAATTGGTCGACTTGGGGATCATATGATCCGAACATCTTCGGCTTTAAGAAGTCATTTATGAGCTCTTTTGCAGATGGACGGAATCTGAATCCACGAGGTGGTGGTATCACGTTCAAAGCCAATGCCATAGCCATACTCTCTCTCTCTCTCTCTCTCTCTCTCTCTCTCCCTTTCTCTCTCTCTTTACAGATTTTTCAGCGAAGCTCAAGAGAGTGTGAAGAGTGAGACTGGAATTTATTGGCGAGTTTGATCTAACTGTACCGGCTGACCTCACTAGTCAATGCTCAATTTAGTGGGAATTGTTTGTTTATAGAAAATCTCTCAAACTTCTCTACGAAGGTTTGTGATCATCTGCTCAATACGGATGCGACACGTGGCGTAATGGCAGCATTCTGTCCCCTGACTCTAATTCAGAGGTTGTTACTGAGTGAAGTGACTCGCTTGCCGCGTGAAATGATGGCTTTGTGCTTTTGGACGCTTGTTCTTCGTGGATAAAGTGAGTCCATTATGGGTTTTTTTTTTTTTTTTTGGAATTAAAAAGAAAAGCAAATGGTATTTTGTTGAGAAGCCTGCCGTCTTTCATATGGACTGCAATTATTTCTTGTACTCCAAGCACTTCATTTGTGTATTAGCATTTTCTTGGAAATTATGGTAAATGAAAAAAAAAAAAGAAAAAAGAAAAGCACTCGCTTAAAATTAATTTTAAGTTACATCACAATGTAGATGCTAATTCGTTATACTGCGTTGCCAAACAAAAAGAAATTTTTTTATTAATATTTAATTGCTCAATTGAACTACCCAAATGAAAAGAAAAAAAATGGGGTTCAATTCGATTATGTTCTGTGTATTGTTACAAATTAAAATTGTTTAGAATTAATGGAATTTGTTTTGTCCCTAAAAAAAAGAGCTCTAGAACATTCCCATCGCACAAGCACTTAGAAACTGCCTAGTGCCTATGGAGGATGAGGTCCATGTCCATGATCATGAGTGACGTGAATTAAATTCTAGAAAATTCTAAACCAATGGTCTTTCCCTTGTATAGAAATTCTAATGAAATTATTCTAAAAAAGAAAGATGGGAACTATATTACAAAGTTTTAAACAATATGCTTTCAAAGTTTTTAAAATGTTTGAAAGTAAGGTCGTCGTTTGGTAAATAATTCAAATAATTAAAAAGGGATTCTTAAGGATTTAACTAAAATTTTGGCTAATTTTTTAAAAATTAGCCCTACTTTCACGAAGTTAAGGATTTAATTGTAACATATATGTTACACATGTAACATAACATGATACGCATGTAACATATGCGTATCATATTATGTTATACATGTAGCATATTATGTTACACTTTTGTTACGACTAAATCCCTAATTTTGACATTTTAGAGCTAAGTCCTACAAACCTTATCTTCAAAATGGCTAATTTCTTACCTGACCAAATTAAAAATATGTATTGTTTTAATTTGAGTTTTCTTTTTTGAAATTAAAAAAGCTATTTTTTTAGCACTAAACTACTATAGAATAATAGTTAAGTTAAAATTTTGAATATTTTGTATAAAAAAAAATAATGCTGTAACAAGAATATTTGTATCAATTTTTTATTATTTGAACTGCTTATCAAACAACCTAATTGACCTCATAACAATCTATAAAAGTTTTGTTAATTTTTTTAAGCACAGTACTAATTTGGAACCCGTGTATTTGTATGAGCGTAAACGTAAGTGTTATAAATATGACTCTCATATAACTTTTAAAGTAGGGAAAAAAATCCCTGAATTTAAGCTAATTTCAAAAAAAAAAAATACTATGCTGTTTTTTAAATTTCCAAATAATCTATGTCTTTTCATTATCTTCTATAAAACTAGAGATTTTTTAGGAACTTTTACCAAATTTTTGGCTAATTTTTTAGGAGTCAACCAAATTTCATAAAATTATAAAATTAGTCATTTTCATAATTGATATACGTGTATTATTTTTTTAATACATGTGTACCATAATATAATATACATATATAATACAATTTTCATATCCCGCACAATAGGCCCGAAACTTATGTTAGTGCTTTTATATTGAAAAAAATAACTAATACTTCATTCTTACTTAAAGTATATCAAGAAGAGGCTTTGATATATGCCAAGCCATTGAATTTAAACAACAATAACAATAATAGTTTGCTCAATACCAAGTAATTTTCTACACAAAATATTACAATAACCATAAACACAGTCATTATAAAAATTACATAGTCGAACACTCGAGCTACAGCCATATCTTGCCAAAATGAGAGAATGCAACACTGTACGAAGGTATAGCCACTTCCTCACTCGAAACAGTTACACGCTACCAGACAGCACTTTGTTCCTTCGAGGAAATGTGTCATTCCTTGAAAAATGCTTCACGGATCCTTGCTTGTTAAGTTTTCTCCACGGCCAAGGCGCCTACATTGCAGCTTTTCTTCTTCGGAATCAATTCCTTGTTTACTCAGAGAATTTACTCAGAGAAACACTCCTCCATCTTAATGCTAGTTTAAGCCGTTATAATACATAATTTACAACTACTAGAAGGCGATAATCATAAACGCCACATAAGATATAGTGTTCGGGCAATATGGTCATAGATTCCCAAATTAATCATCTGGCATGTCCATTTGCCGTCGTGGAAAGAAAAATATGGCTATAAGCATAAGTGCTTTACTGAATTGCAGAAGCTCAACTGGAGGAACTTAAATTTCTAGAGACTCAAACGACTCTTAATTTTTTATGCTGAGCTTATAAGGCTAGAGGTATAGAACCTGATCTTCAAGATCAAGAATTGCAAAAGGTTTCTTTGGTTGTATAGACTCGATAAACTCAATAAACCATATAGGACTAGACTACTTAATAAATTGTAAAGTTATGGTTCACTTTATAGAGAGTATATGTGAAGAAATCACCCTAAAATATAGTCTCCAAAGAAATTATACTTAAATACCAAAATTACTCTTATTTTCTAAAAAAAAAATATGGAAAGATGGTTGAATTTGACTTCAACCAAGAAGCGAAAAATATTTATCCCAGTAAATAGAGTAAGATGGTAAAATATCTTTCAAATCTGACCTGGGGCAAAAATATTGAATATTTATATTTTGAGCCAAAAGTGTAAATTTAATAAAATATAAGGATCAATCTAAAAAATGTCAGATTTTGGCTAAGAAGGCAGTATTTAATTTTTATTGGTGATTTTCAAGCCCTGAAAATATATCATTTTTAATAATAGTATTTCCCCTCTAAAGGTATTTTGGTCATTTGGATATTCTTATGAACAAAGTGTCAAAAAAATCAAATTGATATTTTAGATGAACCAAATGAAAATTTAGTAACATGTTAGTGATATTATGATGTAATTAGAGTTTATCAAAAGTATAAATAAACATGTCAAGTTCAAAGAATTTAAAATAGATTTTTCTACTTAAAGCCCATATATGAATACATAGGTCATTTAAAGTCCAAAATTTATAAATAGAGTATGTTGGGTTAAAACCCAAAATATAAAAAATAATAATAATAATAATGAATGGGACTACGGGGCCAAGTACTAAAAAGAATTGAAATTTAGCCCTTAAGCAGTCACTATAAACAAACTTTATGAAAATAAACTTCTTTTAAAGTATTTAGCTACTATGCAAATTGACTTAAAGGCTTAACCTATGACTATGATATTAACTTAAAAATCTATATTTTTGAAGTTGATTAATTAAATTAATTAATTGATATAATTAATTAATTCAATAATGAGTATCTAATTTCTATACGATCAGATAGTAATTTATTAATTACTATTACACATAGTACATTTGATAAATATGATCAAATATTGATAACGGGTCATTCTTATAACGGGTCATACTATTATTTACTTATAAGAAGAATAGTCATTTTTATAACGGGTCAGTTAGGTAAATAATCATTTTGGACTGTGGATTTTTAAAAAATAATCACAATTTCAAAAAATTTAAAAACTAGCCATAAAACTATAAAAAATTTCTGACAATAACAAAAATATAGATAAAAATACTGTAAGAAATTTCTGACACTAGGCAAAAAATTTGTAAGAAATTTCTGACATTGCTAGTTTTTAAATTTTTTGAAACCGTGGCTATTTTTTAAATTCATTTTGTAAACAGTGGCTATTTTCTTAAAATTCCCTTCTTATAACTACTCGAAAAATTACAAACGACGTCGACAATGAAATTTTTTTCCAAGACCCGAGCAACAAATTAAAGAGAATGTAAATTTAAAAGAGAGAAATAATAGATATAAATAGAGTCAATTTAGTATTTAGAAATTGCTTGGTCCATGTTTTATACAAAAGGGCCGATGTTTTTAAAAATTAAGTTATTAGCCACTAATACACAAGAGAACTAAGAGCATAAACGTAAATGAACATCATCATATTGTTAAGAAAATGACTAATATCTTAATTAATCGAAATATTAGTTATTTTCTTAAAACATCATTTAGAAAATAGTCATTTACTCAATTATCTCTTTAAAATATAACTGGAATTAAAAAAATAACTATTTTTTAGTCCTTTTTATATGAGAAGGTTTTAAAAGCAAAAAAATTATTATTATTTTTTAGTCCTTCTTCAAGGTATCCATTTTCTCTTACACACCACAAAATTTTAAGAAAATGAAGCCAAAAAAAGTATAACACAATAGGTGTCTATAGATCGAGGAAGAAAAATTACAACTAATGGTGGTAACGAAACAATTTTTTGACACTCAGAGTGATAAGAAAAAGCAATTTGAAATTAAAAGGATTGAAAAGCAAATTAAAAAAAATATTTTTTAATCCCTATTCTAAGGACCTCAAACCTCTCTAATAGCACAAATATAGACAAATCAAGGGGCACTTTAGCAAAAAAAAATACAACTTTGCGTTTTGGACGAAACGTGATAGACGAAATTTGAGCCATCCGGCTCTTTTATGAAGATTTATAGATTACTAAACAAATAGTCATTTTTTAATCATGTTTTAAAAAATAATTAATATTTTTATCAATTAAAAACAATATTTTTTTAATTAAATGATACAAGTGATTTTATTTAATTTCTTATAGTCTAATAATAAATTTTTTAATTTTTGAAAATATTTATTATTTTTTGAAATATAAACAAAAAAAAAAGGTTAAATAACAAATAGACTCAAGTTTATTATGTGATTTATCATCTTTTGAAACTAATTTGGAGGTAAAAGAAGACATAAAAAAAAGATAGTAATTTTTTTTTTTTTTAGGTTTTCGACCTTCTCAAGCAAGTTTAAGTGGTCCCCCCTCCATCACACACACACATATATATATATTTTTTTTTTGGTTTAGGTTTTACAGCCTGTCACCATTTCTTGGCCTTTTGCATACATTTCCTTTGCTCTTCTTTCATGATTCTTTCAACTTGGCACTATAACCTCTTAAATAAAACTATATCAACTTCTAGCTGGTACTCATTTTGATATACTTTTGTTGCTCGAGAAAGTTAAAAGAAATTTCTTATTTAAATTTACATTTTTGAAAAAAAAAATTGTTAAATATAGAGATTAAGCTAAAATTTTCAAAAAATTATTCTTAGAGCGTCTCTAACGCTAGCTAATTTTGTCATCAAATATAACAAAATGGCAAAAACTTAACATTTGAAGTTGAACATTATTATTATTTGTGATTATTTATTATTGGCTAGCATTAACTATTTGGAACATAAAGAAGACATAACAAAAAGATAGTAATTTTTTTTTATGGTTTTCGAACTTCTCAAGCAAGTTTAAGTGGTCCCCCCTCCATCACAATTTTTTTTTTTTTTTTTGGTTTAGGTTTTAAAGCCTGTCACCATTTCTTGGCCTTTTTTCTTTCATGATTCTTTCAACTTGGCACTATAATCTCTTACATAATAATGGAAGCAGCTAGCCTAGGTGACAATTATTAGCCATCATCGATGGTGCACAATTCAATTGCTCTGGTTTGTTGATGAGGATAGTTACATGTTCTAAACGTATGGTATAGCACATTCAATTTTTTCCACAACAAGTCTGCAAACAGTTTTAGGTGTTTAAATAAAACATTAGTCCTCCTAAATTACTTTTGTCTCCAAATGCGATTATTCAAATTCCATTGGCCCTTCTTCAGCAAATCACTTGCAAATACATGATTTTCAGTTCTTCTATAACCTTGAATTACAATTAACGATGGAGTAATCTTTGATATACTGAAAATTATCATCTAATAAGATTAGCAACCAGTTGTTGTTGTTGTTTTTTTTTTTTTTTTTTTTGGTTTTTGTTGCAAGCAAAAGGCGAGAATAGCAACCATTTTATATAGCTATATTCACACTAGGGAAACAAGTTAACCTAAAGAATTGTAAATCAAAACAAGAAACTATCCTTATATTACACGATGAAACAAGAATTGTAATCTTTGATCGCCGACTCAAATCGTTAAGCCTCAATTTCGCGAAACCCAAATCACCCAACCAATTCGCATGACCCACACATAATCGCGCACATAAGATTTGCCACATCCGTTGTCCCAACCTAATCTCGTCGTGTACACATAGCTCAACGACGTCAGAGATGAGCAAGACACCAAGCTTGAACTAGAAGAAGAAGAGCAATGTCGGAGGCTTATTCGGTAAGACCACCGAAATTGCTTTTCAAGAAGCTTGTAAATCGGTAACTTGATTTGCTTGGTTGGAGGCTTGATCGTTCAGACATCACCTAAATTGATTGTCAAGAAACTTGTAAATTAGGAACTTTTCCTTGCTCAGTTGGTTTTTTTTAATACGAATGCTTTATTTGAAGATGTATATGGAAAAAAAAATTGAATGTATTACGTCACATTTTAAGATGATACAACCATCCTCATCAGCGAATTAGAGCAGCTGAATCATGCATCATCGATGATGAACTATAGTGACCTAGGCTAGCCGCTTCATAAATATATATCAACTTCTAGCTGGTACTCATTTTGATCTACTTTTGTTGCTCGAGAAAGTCGGAAGAAACTTCCTATTTATATTTACATTTTAGAAAGAAAAAAACCCATTAAAAATAGAGATCAAGCTAAATTTTCAAAAAATTCTTCTTACAGCATCTCTAATGCTAGCTAATTTTGACATCAAATATAACAAAATGCCAAAAACTTAACATTTGAAGTTGAACATTATTATTATTTGCGATTATTTGTTAATAGCTAGCATTAACTATTTGTTGAGTTTTACTACTACAAAAATAATAAAATAACATAATAGTATTTAAAATAGCACTTCTGCATTGGAGTATCAATGGTCAAATATAGCAATTTTACCTTTTCGAGTGTCGAAGTTAACATTGACATTAGCATTTACATTTTAATTAACATTTTAAAGAAATGTAGCGCATTTAAAAGGTAAATCGACTATCAAGGTTCATTCTTTACCGTATGGTAGGGCTGCACAAGATTTCTAGAACCCCAATCCGTCTAGAATTCTGACCGAGCATCGGACCGTACAGGTAGGTCCACGTCATCACCCGATGATGTCAGGCAAAATCTGATCGATGAAAAGGCATCATTCGGGATGGGTCGGGTATTTTCTTTCACCATCGGTTGAAAACCTGACCCATCCGACCACTATTCTTTTTCACCATCGGGATAGTTCCAGCAAGGTCCTCCTGTGGTGCTATTGGCTTGTTGATGCACTAAGTAGTCCACAATTTTTGCCGTCGCTGGTGTTGGAGTACTCTGGGATAGTTCCGACGTAGTACTCCCGCGATGTCGACAGCAAAATCAGTGTCGCTATCTTGTTGCCTCCTCTCTCTCCTCATTCTTCTGTTGATAGCTTATTTTTTTTAAACCAAAAAGTTGTTTTTTAAACCATACCCGACCGCCATCCGCCTAAACCCCGATCGCAGCCCGATCGATAAATATTCGGTCAATGCCCGGATGGTAGTTTTACAAATAAGACCTAGCTCGGGTGAGTCAGTCTACTCTTTGAAACCCGCCCGACCACCTCAATGTTCACCCTTACCATATGGTATATTCTTCCATAGATTTTTCCTAAAAGGAATTGTTGCAAAATAGAAGATTTTGTGGTAGGGAGTAGCCTACGATAGAGAACAATTCTAGACCATTTTATCAGCTTTATTCAGATGTGGGATCATAGTAAAATGGTTAATAAGACGATCCATAATTACTTCCCACTATTGGGTACACCCTACGACAAAATTTTTGTGACAAACATTTACGAGAAAAATCTCAGATGAAAGAATGTTGTGATGGAAAACAAATTCTAAATTGTTAGATTTACTTTTTTTATTATTATTATTATAAAAAATTCGATTAAAACGCAAATATGCTAGTCAAGAATTCGATCTCCACCACAAATTTCTCCATCTGAGTCTCTTTAAATGTCTTTCTTGAGCTGATGGGAAAATTCCCAAGTGGGAAAAGTTGTATTTACTTCAAAGACTCTAGCATATTAAAGTCTTGTTAACACACTTTTGCAAGGGTACTTCATCGTTACATCAATGATAACTAGACATATCAAAAAACTATTTGCATGACATTCTAATATGCATATGATCTACGGTTTCTCAATGTAATCCGACGAGACTCTATTGACAATTGACATGGTGAATTACGTCAAAATTTTAATACGTTATATAATTCTATGCAATTGCAATTTTGTTATTTTAATTAATAATTTAATATGTTAATTATTTTACAAATATCATGAAATTATTACAGCATTTTTTTTTTTTTTTACACTTTGTCCTTGATGATTTCAAATTTTAACGAATTTGACTTTTTCGTTTCGTTTTTCTATTTTACTGTCATTTCTTATTATGCTGTCGTTTTGAATCTTGTCGTTTTAGGCCTCCTCTCGTTTTAAATTTCAAGTTGACTTTTTGAGAAATTCTTTTGTTTTTAAATTAAACTGTCAAAGTTAAATTACATGGTGTGTCGAGTTATTTTCTCTGCTTATCGCTCTTTATGATTTTCCTGAGCTGAAATCATCAATCTGTTTGACCCAATACTCCAATAACTAAATTTCTCAGTGTTCATCTAGATTAAGTCAACCTACATAAATTTAGCATGCAATTAGTCTAAAAAAAAAACATGGGCTGTAACAAAATCTATTCTTACACACAACTCAGACCATATATTATATAACACTTCAGGGACTTAAACAAAAAACAGAAATTGTACCTTAATATATACAACGAAAACTTCATTTCTTCACAGCACCACTCAAGCTCTCAAAATTTAACTTTTAATATGTTGGTCAATGGCGACAAGAGGTTTATTCTTTTATCCCTGAAAAAAAAAAAATCTTCTTTTTTCTTTTCCCGCTGGAGTTGCATCACCAGCTTCCAAACAGGATGAGTTCGCGAACAAATATACCAAACAAAGCCGTGCCAGTGATTGCATTGAGCCAGTAAACCCACCGCGGACGTGAATCACATCCTGAAACAGACGATGTCTCGGCGAAAGTAAAGACAGTCTTCCATTTGCTCGCAGACGACTCGCAGCCAGCAGACTCAAAATGCTTCTCCACGTTGCTTCTTTCAACCTCTTTTCCACCATCTCGAGTCTCTCCGATCAGCTTGTCTTTTCGAGGCAGATCGGCGGTAGTAACAGCATGGTTTGATGCTTCTTTTCGCTGCAAAACAAAATCATTATTGAGTTGAAAACTATCAAGATAGAGACAAGGCATATTAGGATCAAAGTGAGTTCTATAATAATTAACCACATTTTTAAAACTATCATCTTTCCACCAATTTCCTTTATCTGCTTATCTTGTCAATTAAGTATTTTATGGAGCTTTGCTATCTTCAGTTTATGTCATAACAGCTTGCAACTTTTCCTTTTCTTGCATTATCTAATTGTGCTTTATTTTCAAATTGACAAGTGCTTTTCTATCAGTTTTGACCTCAATATAACACTCTTTTTCTTGACAACACATTATTTGCACAGAAACTTTAGTCTTTTCTTACCTTATTTGAAGATGTCGCCGTGGACGGAGAGTTCTTTTGGATTTGGATTCGCTTCTGACGAACTCCTCCTCTGACATTAACGTGTTTTGGAGGTTCCGCTGGTTGTTTTATGGAGATCGTACTTAACATTTCGGCAGGTCTACTTGTGTTGCTAGAGGAAGCTCCTTCTTTATAAAGCGGATTAGGAACCGAAACAACATTTTCTTGCCCACAATGTTCGCTCGTAGCAGAAGTTCGCAGCAGTTGGCTAGGCAACGTGAACACTCTCATGTGTCGGACTCTCTTTGAACTTGTAGGCAAATCGAACGGGCTTGAACTCTCCAGAGTCTGGACATACTGTGACAACAGAAATGAGCAATATTTTCAGATCTCTAATATGTTTCTCACATTAAGCAAAATATATATATAGCAAAATATATATATATATATACATGTTTTCTCACAAGAATAGATATTGTGCATTTAGAAATCCTATCTGAACTTTTCTCTTTTTCTCTTTCACGCCCTTTCTCTCTGCTTTTCTCTTTTCAAATTCCTCTCTTTTTCCTTTTTTTTTTTTTTTATCTCGTACTAGCTCGTCATGCTCTCTCTATTTTGTGATTTATAAAAACATTAGTTTTCCTGCTTTTTTAGAGATTACACAGAAAATTTACTCTAAAAACCGACAAAGATAGTTCATACAAGAATATCATTGCAATACCTGTAATAATGTGAATCATGAGTCACATTATTTATGGCGAAAAATAAAAAGTAAGGCGAGCGTTTACCCATGCACTCACTCCCTCAGCGTCCGTGTCACTTCCATTAGGAGCATCCATAAAATACGACCTTTTCTGCGACGCAGGCAGGCTGGAGTCATTGAACAAATTGCTAGTCGTTTCGTTGCAATAGATCTCATCCGGGTCAGCAATTAGTCCATTCACGAACTCATCTGAACACTCTTCTGATTCATAGTTTACCACTTGCAACTCATTCCTTTCAGCATAGTCATTCGACAATATAAAATTAATATCGTCGTCTGTCAGATGCAGACCGCCATATGGCAAGTCTGATTTGTGATTTGCCTCCGTTTGATCATGTAACTGGAAGACAAAAACATTAATTAAACAAACAGATTTTAGTTTCAGAATTATGATATACTTCACATACCAATAACTCGATATTCAAAACATGGGGAAGAGTCTCTGAGTGTACTCACCTGTTGTATTGCAGCACTTGGTCCCAAAATTTCAAGATCGAATGTGGTCTCGCCAATTGGTTCGCCTCTGTCACCGTCCGGGGTATCAACCTTATCATTTGTTTTTTTCTTCAACCGACAAATCACGTACGGGGCTGTCTGCAAAATTACAGGAACAAAATGTATAAATTCAGCTGATAGAACAAGCAGAGGTTATAATTAGAGTCACTCTATGTTTGTACTTTTAACTTAAATCAGACTCTTCATTCATTAAAATACTAAAAGAAAAAGTGTGTATTTTTATCAGGATTCTGCTTGAATTTAGTGAAATTTGAAAGAGAAAAAAAGAAACCAGATAAATCGCATCGATAAGTTGTTGACTATCTATAAAATTAATGAAGTTGATGCAATACAGATTATGAGCTGTAAATCAATTGCTGTGTCAATTATCTTGTATTGGCAAAATCTGTAGTGAAAAGCTACAAACGATACGGCAATGGAATGGTAAGTGAAATAAGTAACTTGCTAATTTGATACTGATGATTATTTTGCAAGAACTCAAACTCATATTAGTCAAACAGAATTGAAATGCCCATGATCAAACGAAGTCAGAAGAAATGCAAAACTTGTGACAAAAAGAAGAGAATGTCATAAGTAGTGCTAAAACAATAGGGGAATCAAAAACAAGTGAATGGAAATATTAATATATAATTACAGAATGGAACAAATAAACCTGAACATAAACTACTCCAACAATCCCTCTAACAAAAATTATAGCTACTATAGGGGATTTTCCAATGGAAAATTCCACGGACAAACACCGCGCAATCCAAAATGTTAAACTTCAAAACAGTATGCCATTAGTCCCGCCAAAAAGAACACCATGTTACGAATCCAAAAGCCCAACCAAGACACGAGTAAAGATTTTTTTTTTTCCAAAAACCCAAAAAAAAAAAAAAAAATCATGACACAAGTATTACAATAGATACCTGTTGAGGAAGCATAATTTCGGGGTCTAGATAATACTCATGCATAACCCAGTTGGTCCTCTTGCCAGGAGTGGGACCAGAGTGAAACACCAAAGTCCTCTTCTTTCCAATACAAGCCTTATTATCTTGGTCCTTGATTGTCCTTTCTTGTCCAGTGCTTTTCCAGGTTCCCGTCTTCGTCTTCCTATTGGACCGCCTGCTGTTCGGGTGCTTGGACTCCAGCCGGCACATGAACCACCACATGCTGTCCTTGGACTTGATCTTCGACTTATCTAATAAACCAAAAACCATAGTTTAAAAAAAAACAAAACAAAACAAAAAGTGGTCGGTTATAAAACATCATATATATCATATCTTCTGAACACAACATAAACGTACGAGGTAGCTCCCAGGGCTCCCAGTCGCATAAATTGATCTCGGCAATGGCGTCGTCGAAGTGGTGTCCGAGAATCTTGGGCCGCAAGTAACGAGTTATGAGCTCTTGGTCTGTCGGATGAAATCGCACCCCGACAGGCAGGTTCGGCGGCAACTCTATGATCATCGTTAGTTGATCGATCAATCAAGCTGTCTCTCTGTGTATATGTGTATGTATATGTTTGAGCAGAGAGAGAGTGTGTCACTGGGGGAAGTAGGAGTGAAAGTGGAAAGGCTTTTTTGTAAGGACTATTTTACCTATTTCCTCTCCACTTTACGGTCAGTACTACTATACGGTTTTTATAATAAATAGTCATATATTTATGTTTGTTTTTAACAATTAATTATATTTGTTTTTATTAGTAAAATAGTTATATATTTGTGTCTAGATTTTTGAGACTGTAGTCATTAGTTTTTTGAATTCTGTTTTTATTATTTGTTACAAATAATATTGTCTAAAATTTTGTGTCTCTAGTCATAAAATTTGTGACTTCTTTGACTGCATATTTTTTTGTTATTTATAAGATATTTTTTATTTAGTAATAAGTTTTGTGAAATTAGTTATATAGGCGATCATTTATTTGTGAGTTTGTTATTTTGTTAATAGATGTTTACTTTTTTTATTGTGTTTATTTCAAGTATTCTGAAATTTTGTGACTATAGTCACAAATTTTATGACTGTGTATTTTCTTTTTTAGTCACAAATTTTATTTCTTTTGTCATAGATTTTTAGATGTTGACCTGATGTCTATTTTGCTAATATTTCAAAACATGGACTATATCTTTAAAGCATAAACTGCAAAATGGCTAAATCATTAACTGGCCCTTTACTATATCCCTTAAATTTTTAAACGTTTGATCCGTTTTTTTTTTTTTTTTAAATTTTTTAAAATTAACCCTTTCGTCGAATACTTAATAGAAAATATCTTAGATTTGCATTTTAAGGTATTCTGAAGTTTATAAAAGGCTGAAATTATTATTTATCTTTAAATTAGTATGAGATAGTTATATTTTAGTAATTTTAACAATATTTATATGCAAAATTTATAATTAAATTCATTTTTTTTCTTTCTAAAAAAATTAAGACCTGATCTTTTGTATATAAATATAAATTTTAATTATAAATTTTGTATATAAATATTAATAAAATTATTAAAATACAACTAACCCACAATAATTTAAAGATTAAACAATAATTTTAATATTTTTTTAACCTCAAAGCACCTTAAAACACAAATTTAAGGCATTTTCTACTAAATATTTGACGAATGATGCATTTTTACGAAATTTTAAAGATGAAAAAAAATAGACCTAATGTTTTGAAATTTAAGGGCACAATAAAATTGACCCCAAAGTTTAAGAGCAAACGTAAAATTAGGAATTTGATTATCTAACTGTTTAGTACTGGTTAACTTGAGTTGACAAACATAGATGACTAACACAAATGGCTTCCTTATAAAAGCTTGTATTAATATATATGCCCAATAAGTAGTTGACACGTGTCCCCTCTCGGATTAGATGGTCAATGTTTTGTTTTTACCATATGTGAATAAGAAAGCTAGTGATGTAATAATTAACCTATTTTGACGAAAATGCTTAGAAACTGAGTATGGATGAGAACGGTCCATCTTGTTGGGGATCTGTTCATGATGGTGAATGACATTTGTGTCAAATTATGATAAAATTTTTTAGGAGAATGCTAAGCGGTGTGGCGTGTGTTCAATTACAACCGTTCATAGTTACAGGCATCACGTGAGAGACAGTCACAAACAAAGCTCAAATTTTTATAGAATGACCTCTTATGTTTTGTTTTTTGTTTTTTTCTTTCTAGCTGAAATAATAGAAAGTTTGAATTATCTAGAATTCCAAACAGTATGCTTTGTAACTTGGCAAGCAAGTTCAAGTGGTCCCTAATTCAAGTGGCCCTTTTGCATACTTTTGATTTGTTCCTCTTTCATGATTCTTGCCACTTAGCACTATAATCGCTTAAGTATATATCAATTTGTAGCTGGTACTCATTTTGATCTACTTTTGGCTTCTCAAGAAAGTTGGAAGAAGAATCTATTGCACTATTTCCTTTTTCATAAATACATTTTATCACATAAACATGAAAAAATAAATAAAAAAGTTCAATTCATTGCAAATATAAATCGTCCTGTTTCTGTTTTTTTTTTTTTTTTTGGTAAATTTAAATTATAAAAGAGGAATGGTACTTAGAACACATCTGCAAATTGTTAGGATCCAATATATTGTCGGAAAATTGCTCAATGAGTAGTTCATAATAAGTTATCTGAGACATTTGAATAGAAGGCTAAGAGATGATAAAGAACATCCTTTATGATCAATCTAAACTTTTACAAAATTATTAATGTAAACAATTACAACTAGAAAACCACAACCTAAACTGCTTCTAATGATAATCTGGGTTTTCTTTACAGTGGAATATGATCAATAAGCAGATTATCACTAATTATACATGACATTTAAATAGAAAACAAAGGAGGGAAATATCAAACCATTGAATATAAATAACCAAAACAATAATAGTTTGCTCAATGGCAAGTAATATTCTACGCAAAATCATTACAATAACGGTAAATACAATCACTACAGAGGCCACATAGTCGAAAGTACAGCCATATCTTGCCATGCAAAACCAGAGAACACTACACTGTACGAAGGTGTTAGCCACTTCCTCACTAGAAACATTTATACGCTATCCGATCTAACATCATGTAACAAAACCAGACAGCACCTTGTTCCTTCGAGGAAATGTTTCGTTCCTTGAAAAACGCTTCATGGATCCTTGCCTTGCCTACTAAGTTTTCTCCGCAGCCAAGGCCCCTCCATTGCAGTTTTTTCTTCTTCGGAATCTATCCTCTGTTTACTCAGAGAAATACTCCTCCGCTTGAGGCTGATTTAAGCTGTAACAGTGTATGTTTTTCAACCACTGCAAGGCTTCTAGTGAGAACTACAAGTAACTAGATAACCGCCACATATCATGTGGTTTTTGAGCAATATGGACACAAATTACCAAATTCATCATTTGGCATGCCCGTTTGCCGTCATGGAAATATAAATACGGGTAGAAGTGTAAGGGTTTTACAGAATTGAGGAAGCTCAAGCATGAAAGCTTGCATTTCTAGGAACAAACTCTTGATGCTGACCTATTAAGGCGAATTCCCAGCAAAAAGACCTATTAAGGCGAAAGGTAGAGAGTCCAATTTCCGAGATCAAGAAGTTGGCATGGTAATATAGTAGATGATATGTTGATAACAATTTAACATAATCACAAAATGGGGTTGTATAAACTCCAACACTGGTGTTATTTTTGAATTTTGGTTTTGTGGATGGTAGGTGATTGCAAGGTGGCTTTTTTCCCCCCTTTTTTGGGTTAAGGGTGGCTCTCTATCTCTATCTTTAACCTACAAAATAAAACTTTTGTAATAAAGATGAAAAGAGAGTCCGTAGGAGAATATCATCACAACCTTCACTGCAATGTGATTCAATTCGTCACATTGCTGCTAGTGGCATCCCTATCATATTCTCCTACAGTGGTTCATTAGCTACTGGAGCAACCCTCCAGGAGCTAATGGACCCAAAACATTTACCTGTCTATCGCCTCCTTCAGCATTCGTGTTACTGCTGACTGGATAATCGGAAAAGCACAGCATCTCCAATGACGTTTGCTGGCTTGATATATTGAAAATCTCATCTACCGTATTCCCACTTATATTGTCCTCAAAGGCAACAAAACGTTCCAACAACTCTGTAATGGACTCTTCTGGTTCATCAAGAAATACAAATGAAGTTGGCATCTCCAATGATTTTTGGTGGCTAGATTCATTGAAAATACCATCTATTGTTTTACCACTTATGTCTTCATCAGGGACAAAAAAGCAGTTCATCAACTCCTCCATAGACCCTTCTGGTTCAGCTAATCCATATGAAATTGGCATATCGTTGTGGGCTTCTGTTGAGCATAGTGGTTGTGCAGAGTCAATTGCATAATCATCTACCTGGAAAATGACATAAACAATAATGTTTACAAGAAAGTTTTGGACTTTTTGATACACTCGTGACTACTAGTGATTCAATTCGTCACATTGCTGCTAGTGGCATCCCTATGACATTCTCCTACAGTGGTTCATTACTGAAGCAACCCTCCAGGAGCTAATGGACCCAAAACATTTACCTGTCCATCGACTCCTTCAGCATTCGTGTTACTGCGGACTGGATAATCAGGAAAGCACAGCATCTCCAATGACGTTTGCTGGCATGATTCAATGAAAATACTATCTAGCGTATTTCCACTTATATTGTCCTCAGTGGCAACAAAACTTTCGAACCACTCTGTAATGGACACTTCTGGTTCATCAAATCCATGTGAAGTTGGCATCTCCAATGATTTTTGCTGGTTAGATTCATTGAAAATACCATCTGTTGTTTTCCCACTTATATTTTCATCAAGGTCATAAAAGCAGTCCATCAACTTCTCAATAGGCACTTCTGATTCAGCTAATACAGATGAAGTTGGCATATCTTTGTGGCCTTCTGTTGAGCATAGTGCTTGTGCAGAGTCAATTAAATAATCATCTACCTGGAAAATGACAAAAACAAAAATGTTTACAAGAAAGTTTTGGACTTTTCGATACACTTGTGACTACTAGTGACAGCGTAGAAATCGAACCATTCCTATTCTTACCACTAAATTTGCAGGAGGCGAAATTTCACTATTAGAAGTGACAGTGAAACTTGCTTCGCCTTGATTAAGGTACGGCAAGTTTTGCTGCGAGAAAGATTCGTAATTGCTATCTGCTTGACCACGCTCCTGGATTTACAACACAAACAGGCAGATGTTTAGGTCTGGTGTTTGGACCGGCTAACCATGATTTATAGGAAAAACATGATAGTTAAAAACAAAGAGACTGGAAGGCTTATTCTTACCCACACAATTTCAGAAGGTGTTGCAGGAATTTGAAGATCAGACACGGTGTAGCCGCTTAGTTCGCCTTCAAGGCTTTCAGGAATATCAGCATCCTTCTTTGCTCTCTTTGATTTCTTTGTTTTTTCAGGAATATCAGCATCCTTCTTTGATCTCTTCGATTTCTTTGCTTTCTCTGTTTTCATCACCGTCTTTTTCTTCAAGATGCAAATAACAAAAGAGGCGCTCTGCAATATTTTAAAAAATAGGAAGCATAAAGTTCATGATAGAGAATGTTGCAATGCCAATCTTTCAACACACTAATAGTAGCTATTCAATCGGCTGATGAAAGAAAAAAAAAAAAAGAAAGAGTAGAGCATATATATCAGAATCAATTCAAGCATTACCTAAATTTTCCGATGCGTAAATTAAATAAAAGAAAATGCGCATTTTCTCACAAGAGCCACGATCTATGATCTGGTGTGCTGTGCCTGTGCCTGCATTTTGTGATTTTGCGAAGAGAGGAAAGGCGGGGATCTCATTAATTGTTTCAAAACTAGCGAAATGTAATCATCAAAGTTGGGGATAGCATCAAAGATTCGGGCTTGATGCTTTGGTTCTCTTTCTTAATCCGAATGAAACAAAAAAAAAAAAAAAAAAAAACCCCCCTTGAACTCAGACATTTCAAATTCAAAGCAGGAACGTTCATTCAACGATTATTGATGGGTAAGCCTGATATGATCAACTGTGACACTACGGAAAAGATATTCATAACAATCGTTGTTCGAAATACGAGTTTCTAAACCGAACATGTAATCGCAAAAGCATTGTCGATCGCATATTAATGAAATGCTGGTGTGGTGAAATCAGCATATGCATGGAGGGAAATCGAAACAGTTTAAACTTTAAACATTGAAATCGCAAAGCAAGGGAATTCCAAATAATTACTGTATTCCATGGTTTGAGAAAATTCAGTAATACATGTTAGAGTAAAATTTTCAATATTAGGCCACCTCTTTGAGCTTGACGTTTGGACAGAATTAACAATCAAAGCAGAGTACATGATTAGAAAACGAATTACAAACGTAGCTTGCTAAAAAAAAAAACAAACAAAAAACTTACCAAACTTAGAAACCGAAAGCCATGCAATTAATGCAAACTAAGGCATACACTCTCAAAAAGCAAAATTTGAACCCAGAAAACATTTCAACCAAACTCAACAGTCAACACACAAACAGAGTACATGAGCAAGTCTGCTGAGTGATCAGATTCCAATTTCGACATAGAAACCATCACGGCGAGTTCAAGAAATTCAATTCACGCATACGCTTTTTTAAACAAAACATATCAAACAGCCATTATAAATGCAGAGCCAAGTATAAACCTGATCAGGAAGGAGATTGTTTAGTGCATATTCATGGATGACCCACTCAGTCCTTTCTCCAGGATAACGGCCTTTGTGGAACACCAAGATCCTCTTATTTCCTATGCACTCTCCGGTCTCGCCATCCATTATTTTCTCCTCCTCGCACGTGCTCTTCCAGAACCCCGATACTCCCTTTCTCCTGAACTGATTCCCCTTTCCATGCAATTTTTCACGGACACAGAAGAAATGCCACTTCCTATCTTCCCACGGCATATTCAGTTCACCTTCATATGACACAAAAAAAAAAAAAAAAAAAGCAAAAAAAATTGTAAGCTATGAAAAAAGTCCATGTATTTATTGTTACGAAAATTACACATGAAAACTGCTTACACATGCTTCAATATAAACCTCTTAATTTCTTCTACCATTTTCCATGTGAGACTTATCATTCTAGTTAACTATCAATCGGCGATTCGACTAAGATCAAGTGTAGTATGTATTTTTTTTGTTTTGGAGCTATTATTATATTTACCAGGTATTTCGCAAGGGTCAAACTTGGCGAGATCGATTGTGGGGAGGAACTGGTCGACTCGCGGATCGTTTCCGAAGTTCTTGAGGTTTAAGTCAATCATGAGCTCAATTTCAGACGGACGATATCTGAATCCACGAGGTATAGCATTGTTTGATGCCAAACCCATAGCCATAGGCATCCTTTCTTTTTCTCTCTCTCTATAGATTTTTCAGTGAAGCGCAAGAGAGTGTGGGAAGAGTGTATTAGAAATTTATTAACGAGTTTAATTCTATTCAATTGTACGACTTGAATATATATTAGTCTAGTGTAATAGTAAAACTCTCTTCTTTTTTTTGTTTTCCACTCAAATAGTAAAAGTCTCTATACTTCTCTATGAAGGTTTGACTTTTGAGGTCGTCTGCTCAATCCGGATTCGACACGTGGCATGGTGCTGAAAAGTAGTGTCCGTACGGTACGGTACGTTTGTGTGGGATTAAGCAGGGAAGCAGGTGGTATTTTCTTGACAAGCATTTGTTTTAAGATTGCTAATGGATTATGTATATTATAGCATTTTCTTGAAAATTAAGGTAAATGAGAAAAAAAAAATAGGGCTGGTTGAACATTAACTTAAATTACTTTTCGATCTAATTGTTAATTCTTTGTTTAAATTGCATTTCCGAGTAGTTCTATTTTCTTTTTCTTTTTTTCTTGGGGGGATGGCTAATATATATATAGCTGCTAAATTGATTTCCCATTTTTCCAAATGAGAAGAAAAAGCTGACGCTCAATACGATTATGTACAAACCAAACTCTAGGGAAACACAAGTTTTGTGAATTAATGGACGTTTTTTTTTTGTCCCTAATTTTTTTTTTTTTTCCTTAAAAGAACATTTGAACAATTACACCGCACATGCACTTGGAATCTGCCTATGGATAAGAAGGGTAGATCTTGAGTCACATGCTCATGATCATAAATTTACATTCGAGTTAAATTCTAGAAAATTCTAAAGCACGGTATATCGCTTGTATATAAATTTTTCTAAGAAATATATTCAATTATAACTGGAACTGTCTAGAATTTCAAACAGTACGCTTTCAAAGCTGTCAAATTTAATTGACCTCATTGGCTCCCAAATATGTGAATTGTTAATTTTTTTAAGCCAAGTTATAGTGAATAGAAGTTTTTAACGCTTAATTTAAATTGATACCCAATCTTTTAAAAAATATAACAAAATATTCAAGTTAATTGGTGATAATTAACTTAAAAGTTAGTTAAGTAATTAGCCATTTTAGACGGTATATTTTAAAAAAATTGCAACAGTTTCAAAACATTTAAAAATTAGTGATTACACATGTCAAAAATTTCTAACAATAACAAAATTACACATAAAAATTTTTATCAAAAAATTTCTTATACGTGTTAGAAATTTCTAAAATAGCTAATTTTTAAATTTTTTGAAATTGTGGCTATTTTTTAAAATGATTTTCTAAAAAGTGATTATTTTCTTAAAATTTCCTTAACTTAATTGCCGAAAATATGTGCAAGTAATTAACGAATTGGTTAATTACTCAATTACTTTAAAAGTTTAGATAATTATTTTTCTTATTGTGTAAATTTTGATTATTTTCCCACTTTACCTTTTTTTATTCCTTATTTAGGCCTACTTTTCCCCTTTATTTTCAGTTATGTTCCCCACTTGCCATTTTTCCCTTTTAGTGCATATCAACTTGAAGATTCCTCGCAGCAAAAAAAATAAAATAAATAAAATAAAATAAAAATTCGTTGAAGATTCCACTCGTTTTGATCTGCTTTTAAAGTCACTTTAAACATTAGAAGCCCTTGCCCATTAGGCTTGTCAAATTAACCATGTTGAGTGTGGTCTACGTAGAAGTACTTTTCCAATTGCACTTTGATTCACTCCGTTTATTTTCCTTTAAAATAAGCTTATAAGAAAAAAGATATTGATTGTCATACAAACTTATATAGAAGCTGAGACGTGAAGAAAATTATCTTGACACATATTTTTTGACAATTAAAAATCCATGTCATAAGACGCATTCCTGTAATGTAAAACCCCTTATAAAGGTAACTATCAGAACAACAATAACAGTATCTTTATCTTTATCTTACAATACATAATGCGTCATGGACATTTCTCCCAAGTTTCGTTGCATTTTTTTCAAAGCAGTTTTATTACGCTTTTTTGCTCAGTTTAATGGGTCCATCTAAGTTTCGTAGTGTTTTTTTCAAAGCGGTTTCATTGCGTTTTTTCCGTTAAAAAACAAGAAGGCGCTTTTGTATGGGTTAAAATGAAATTATTTTAAAAAAATTGGTTATTATATAATTTTATAATAGTTTAAGGACTGAAATATAATTAAATAAGAACGTAAATGTAAGATCAAGGGACTTTAAAGCAAAAAACAAAAAAGTTCTGAAACGGGCGTGCGCGCGTGATGCAGCGTGTTAAGGCTCCTCTCCACTCTCCCTCTTGGGCGCGTGTGCGCACACGCCCTACAAATTTTTTTTTTCAATTTTTTTCTTCTTCTCTTTTTTTTTTCCTTGAGTTAATTTAATCTCATGTCACATTTGACATTCAAGTTTGTAACATATGCTACTATTGCACGTCATGTCACATTTTTCATTATCACATTACAATATAACCCTCTTACCTTCCTCTTGTCTCCCTCATTTATTAAAAAAAAAGGGTAATTTGGTCAAATTAATTACTAAAATATAGTATGAGCTATAAACTTTTTTAAAAGTGGCATGCTTCAAAACAAGTTGTGCAAAAGTGACATTTTTCAAAATTTTCCTTTTTTCTTCTATATTTTTTCCCTACATTTTTTATCTCTCAATTATTTTTTCCTTTTTGATGTCGTAACATTTTTTAGTTTTATTATTATTATCTCGTTTTATAATTTATTTTATTTAAAAATTAGTTTTTTGTTATATTTTTTAAATAATATTTTTTACTTTTTATTTTTATTTTATGATTTAATGAGTTAAAAAAAATCATAGCACATGCAAAACTGGTTAAAAAATAATAGCTTAATTTTTATTTTTTTTGGCCACACGCTTAATACGACTGGATTTAAGAAGTCATTTATGAGTTCTTTTTCAGGCGGACGAAATCTGAATCCATGAGGTGGTGGTATCACGTTCGAAGCCAATGTCATTGCCACACTCATCATCTTTCTCTTTCTCTCTCTCCCTGTGGATTTTTCAGTGAAGCTCAAGAAAGTGTGAATAGTTAGATTGGAATTCCAATCTAACTGTACGGGCTGACAAGACTCATGACTCAAAAATAATGGGAATAATACAACAAAAAAATAATAATTTGTTTATAGGAAGAGCTGTGCTATTGCTATCCACATACGCAACGCGCGTGTTGCGTTTGTGCGAGTTGCGTTTGTGCGATCACAGTCATTTATTGTCGTGAGTTTCACATGAGACTTATTAATTACAGACGACTGTAATCGCACATATATGATAATTGCGTTTAATGTTTAAGCAAAATCCTTATAGAAAATCTCCCAACTTCTCTACGAAGGTTTGTTATCATTTGCTCAATACGGATTCGACACATGGAGTAATGTCAACATTCTGTCTCCTGACTGTGACACAGAGGTTGTTACTCAGTAAAGTGACTCGCTTGCTGCGTGAAATGATGGCTTTGTGCTTTTGGACGTTTGTCCTTTGGGGATAAAGCGATTTCCTTTTTTTTTTTTTTTTTTTGAATTAAAAAGAAAAGCAAATGGTATTTTGTTGAGAAGCCTTCTTTCTTGGACTGCAATAATTTCTCCGACTCCAAGCACTTCATTTGTGTATTAGCATTTTCTTGGAAATTATGGTAAATGAAAAAAAAAAGTGGAATTCAATTTGATTATGATATATGCGTACTATTCTAAAGAATTACAAGTGTTTACCCTTTATTTAGGGTGGTCATTTTGGTCATTCTATTTTATTTTTTTGGATAAAAAAAATAATTTAAAAATGATTTGGAATGATTTGAAAATAGTTTGTAAAAATGATGTAAGAATTATTTGATTTTATAAATTTCAAAGTGGTATGTATGGTTGAGATTTAAAGATATTGTATAGAGATTTGAAAAGTTGAAAAAAATAATTGAAAAAAAAATGTAATGAAGTGAAATAGTTTGGAGGATTAAGAAAGTTATGAAAAATAAAAAAATAAAATAGAATGAAATAGGTGAAATGTGTATGCCAAACAAGAGGTAATTGACTTTTTTTTTTTCTCAAAAAAAAAAAAAAAAACAAAAGCACTATAACAGGAACATCACACACGCACTTAGAAACGGCCTATGGAGGATGAGGAGGGTCCATGTCCATGATCATGAATCATATGTGAATTAAATTCTAGAAAATTCTAAACCAATGCTCTTTCACTGTAGAAATTCTAAGAAATTATTCTAAAAAAGAAACTGCTTAGAATTCTAAACATAATGCTTTCGAAGTTTGAAAAATCACGGGCCAATTAGGTAAATAATTATTTTGAATGGTGTATTTTTAAAAAAATAGTCATAGGTTCAAAAATTTTAAAAGTAGCCATAAATTTTTTTTACCAAGCTAATAAATTTTTTACCATAACAAAATTACATGCAAAACTTGTTGTAAGAAATTTCTTACCAAAGTAATAAATTTATAAAATGACTATTTTCTTAAGATTTTAAAATTATAGCTATTTTTTAAAAATTATTCTCTAAAAAGTTGATATTTTCTTAAAATTCCATAGTTTGGTAAGCAATTTAAATTAAAAAATTAAAAACAATTCAAATAATTTTGATTTGAGGTTTTTTTTTTTGGAATTAAAAAAGTTATTTTTTTCATTACGAAGAGCATTAAAATACTGTAGAAAGAATACATTGGTACTGTAGTAAGATCTTTTATCAAAACAGCATTGGTACTGTAGTAAGATATTTGAATCAGATTTTTTTACACAAATTGCTTACTAAACCACCTCTAAGTTTAATTCACCTCATCGACTCTTAACCATCTCTAAAAGTTTTGTTAATGTTTTCAAGTACAATACTAGTTAGGTACCGTGCTTTTCCACGAGCGTAAGTGTAAATGTGTTATAAATATGATTGTCAATTGTCAAATACCATTTAAATTGGAGAAAATATATGAAAATTTCTTGAATTTAAGCTAATTAAAAAAAAATCTCTTATTTTAGACAACATATGTTAAAAGAATAAGTAAAAAAAATTATGCTAAAAAAATAAAAATTTCCAGGACTCCAGCAAGGGACATATGTACTCGTCTCATCAGCGCGTGTCTGATAAGTGATACAATAGAAGCTTTTTATTTTTTCAGCGTAGAAATATATTTTTCCGAAGCAAAAATAAATAAATAAACTTCTCTGGAAACTATTCACCCCACTGATTCTAACGTTTAGAACTACCTTTTCCCTCTTGTTTTTCCCCATGAAAATTTGTTAAAAGTAAACAAATATGCCTAAAAAAAAATCCCAAGTTCAACTGCTTCTAATAATAACCTGGGTTTTCTATACAAGGATATATAATCACTAAGCAGGTCAGCCCAAATTATTCATGACATTAAAAATATATAAATAAATTAAAAAAAAAAACCAAAAGAACAAAAAAAAAAATTCCAGACAAATGTGTAAAGCCACTCCCATAGAAAGGGTGGTGCTAGGATCTAATAATTATATCAGGAGAGGTTTTGATACATGTCAGACTATTGAATTTAAACAACAATAACAATAATAGTTTGCTCAATACCAAGTAGTTTTCTACACAAAATCATTACAATAGCTATAAACACAATCATTACAGAAGTTACATAGTTGAACACTCGAACTACAGCTATATCTTGCCATGCAAAACGAGAGAATGCAACACTGTACGAAGGTATAGCCACTTCCTCACTCGAAACATTTACGCGCTGTCTGATCTAACGTCATGTAATAAGACCAGACAGCATCTTGTTCCTTCGAGGAAATGTGTCGTTCTTTGAAAAACGCTTCACGGATCCTTGCCTGTTGAGTTTTCTCCACAGCCAAGGTGCCTCCATTATGGTTTTTCTTCTTCGGAATCAATCCCTTGTTTACTCAGAGAAACACTCCTCCATCTTCAGGCTAATTTAAGCTGTTATAATGCATAACTTACAACTACTATAAGGCGATTCAGTATGGGCACATATTACCAAATTAATCATCTGGCATGCTCATTTGCCGTCATGGAAAGAAAAATTCGGCTACAAGCATAAGCACTTTACAAAATTGCAAAAGCTCAATCATAAGAGCTTGAATTTCTAGAGACTAAAACGACTGTAAATCTTGATGCTGAGGTTTTTAGGCAACAGGCATAGAACCCGAGCTTCAAGATCAAGAATCGCAAAATGTTTCTTTGGTTATATAGACTCGAAAACTTGTGTTTTGTTCGAAATTTGGTTTCGTGGATAATATAGGAGATTGAAAGGGGTGGCTTTTTCTTAGAAAGGGGGAGGGGGGTTGGTTAAGGATGGGCTCTCTATTTCTATCTTCAATCAACAAAGGAAAACTTCGGTAATAAAGATGAAAGAGACTCCATAGGGGAATATCATTACAAGCTTCACAATCACAGCAATGTGATTCAATTCGTCACATTGCTGCTAGTGGCATCCCTATGATATTCTCCTACAGTGGTTCATTAGCTACTGGAGGGTAGCAACCCTCCAGGAGCTAATGGACCCAAAACATTTACCTGTCCATCGACTCCTTCAGCATCACTGCTGACTGGATAATCGGAAAAGCAAAGCATCTCCAATGACGTTTGCTGGCTTGATAGATTGCAAAGACCATCTAGTGTATTCTTACTTATATTGTCCTCAGTGACAACAAAACTTTCCAACAACTCTGTAATGGACACTTCTGGTTCATCAAATCCATATGAAGTTGGCATCTCCAATGATTTTTGCTGGCTAGATTCATTGAAAATACCATCTGTTGTTTTCCCACTTATATTTTCATCAGGGACAAAAAAGCAGTCCATCAACTCCTCAATAGGCTCCTCTGATTCAGCTAATCCATATGAAGTTGGCATCTCCAATGATTTTTGAAGGCTATATTCATTGAAAATACCATCTATTGTTTTCCAACTTATATCTTCATCGGGGTCAAAAAAGCAGTCCATCAACTCCTCAATAGTCTCTTCTGATTCAGCTAATCCATATGAAGTTGGCATATTATTGTGGCCTTCTGTTGAGCATAGTGGTTGTGCAGAGTCAACTGCATAATCATCTACCTGGAAAATGACAAAAACAAAAATGTTTACAAGAAAGTTTTGGAGTTTTTGATACACTTGTGAGTTGTGACTACTAGTGACAACGTAGAAATCGAACCATTCCTATTCTTACCACTAAATTTGCAGTAGGTGAAATTTCACTATTAGAAGTAACAGTGAAACTTGCTTCGCCTTCATTAAGGTACGGCAAGTTTTGCTGCCAGAAAGATCCGTAATTGCTATCTGCAATACCATGCTCCTAGATTTACAACACAAACAGGCAGATGTTTAGGTTTGGTGTTTGGACTGGCTTACCATGATTTATAGGAAAAACTTTATAGTTAAAAACAAAGAGACTGGAAGGCTTATTCTTACCCACACAATTTCATAAGGTGTTACGGGAATTTGAAGATCAGAGCCGCTTGGTTCGCCTTCAAGGCTTTCAGGAATATCAGCATCCTTCTTTACTCTCTTCAATTTCTTTATTTTCTCCGTTTTCATCGTCTTTTTCTTCAATACTCGATATATTATAGTGCAGTTTTTTTTGCTGACAGATATATCATAGTGTAGTTTTATATTAGTAAAAGTCTCTAAACTTCTCCATGAAGGTTTGAGGTCGTCTGCTCAATAGGGATTCGACACGTGGCATGGTGTGAAAAAGTAGTCTGTACGGTACGGTACGTTTGTGTAGGATTAAGCAGAGAAGCAGATGGTATTTTCATGACAAGCATTTGTTTAATGATTGCTAATGGATTATGTATATTAGCATTTTCTTGGAAATTATGGCAAATGAAAAAAAAAAAAAAAGAGCTGGTGACTTTTCGATCTAACGGTTAATTCTTTGTTTTACCCTTCTTTGGCCCTCCTATTTTACTAGTTTCATTTCATTCTATCTTTTCTTTTTTTTTTTCAACTTTTTAATACTCCAAACCATTCTATTCCATTTTATTTTTTCTCAATTATGTTTTTCAACTTTCTAAATCCTTATACAATATCTTTAAATCTCAACCATTTATAAAATTAACAAAGTTAAACTATTTATAATCATTTCAAATTATTTTTCAACTTATTTTTTCCATTCCAAGAAATAGAATGGAATGAGTAAAATATTTTCCTCAAACAAAAGATAAATTGCATTTCCGAGTAGTTCTATTTTCTTTTTTTTCTTTTTTTGGGAGGGCTAGTATATAGCTGCTAAATTGAATTTCCATTTTCCCAAATGAGAAGAAAAAGCTGATGCTAAATTCGATTATGTACAAACCTATTCTAGTAAAACACAAGTTTTGTGAATTAATGGACGTTTTTTTTTGTCCCTAAAAAAAATAAAAAATAAAAAGAGCATTTGAACAACTACACCGAACATGCACTTGGAAACTGCCTATGGGTAAGAAGGGTCCAACTTGAGTCACATGCTCATTATCATTAATTTACATTCGAGTTAAATTCTAGAAAATTCTAAAGCACAGCATTTCGCTTGTATATAAATTTTTCTAAGAAAACTATTCAATAAATAACTGGAACTGTCTAGAATTTCAAACAGTACGCTTTCAAAGTTGGCAAGTTTAATTGACCTCATTGGCTCCCAAATATCTGAATTGCTTGTTAATTTTTTCGGTTTTTTTAATAAATAGCCATATATTTATGTTTGTTTTTAACAATTAACCTATGTTTGTTTTTATTAGTAAAATAGTCATATATTCGTGTCTAGATTCTTAAGACTGCAGTCATTAGTTTTTTTAATTTTGTTTTTATTGTTTGTTATAGATAATATTGTCTAAAATTTTGTGTCTCTAGTCATGAAATTTGTGACTTCTTTGACTGCATGTTTTTTGCTATTTATAAGACATTTTTTTATTTAGTAATAAGTTTTGTGAAATTGATTATACATAGGCGATCATTTATTTGTGAGTTGGTTATTTTGTTAATGGATATTTAATTTTTTTATTGTATTTATTTCAAATTTTATGACTATAGTCACAAATTTTCTAACTGTGTATTTTATTTATTTAGTCACAAATTTTATTTCTTTAGTCATAGATTTTGAATATAACAAAGTATTCAAGTTAATTGATGATAATTAACTTAATTATAAAAAACATGTGCAAGTAATTATGAATTGATTAATTATTTAATTACTATAAAAGTTTAGATATTTATATTTTTTATTGTGTAAATTTTGATTATTTTTCCACTTCACCATTTTTTTAATCCTTATTTAGGCCTACTTTTCCCCTTTATTTTCAGTTATGTTCCCCACTTGCCATTGTTCCCTTTTAGTGTATATTAACTTGAAGGTTCCTCGCAGCAAGGGAAAAAAAAAAAAAAGTTTGAAGATTCCACCCGTTTTGATCTGCTTTTAAAGTCACTTTAAACATTTAGAAGCCATTGCCCATTAGGCAAATTACCATGTTGAGTGTGGTCTACGTAGAAGTACTTTTCCAATTTCACTTTTATTCACTTCGTTAATTTTCCTTTGAAATAAGCTTATAAGAAAAAGATATTGATTGTCATACAAACTTATATAGAAGCTGAGACGTAAATAAAATTTTCTTGACACATATTTTTGGACAATTAAAAATCCATGTCATAAGATGCATTCCTGTGGTGTAAAACCCCTTATAAAAGTAATAATCACAACAACAATAAGAGTATCTTCATCTTTACAATACATAATGTGTAATGGATATTTCTCCCAAGTTTCGTTGCGTTTTTTACAAAGCAGTTTTTTTTTTGTCACTCTTTTTCATAAAAAATAAAAATAAAAAAAAGTTTTTTTATGGGTCCATCCAAGTTTCGTTGCGTTTATTTTTTTCAAAGTGGTTTCGTAGTGTTTTTTCCATACAAAAAACGCGTTTTTTTATGGGTTAAAATGAAATTATTTATAAAAAATTGGGTTATTATATAATTCTATAATAGTTTAAGGACTGAAATTTAATTAAATAAGAATGTAAATGTAAGATCAAGGGACTTAAAAGCAAAAAACCAAAATGCCCTGAAATGGGTCTGCGTGCATGAGGCCGCGTGTTAGGGCTCCCCTCGACTCTCCTCTTGGGTGCGTGTACGCGCAGGAAATTTGATCTCATGTCACATTTGACATTCAAGTTTGTAACATATGCCACTATTACATGTCACGCCACATTTTTTATTATCAAATTACAATATTACCCTCTTACTCTCCTCTTGTCTTTCTCATTTGTAAAAAAAAGAATGAGCAATTTGGTCAAATTCATTGCTAAAAAATAGCATAAACTGCAAACTTTTTTTTAAAAGTGGCATGTTTCAAAGTTATCCAAAAGTGACATTTAAAAATTTTTTCTTTTTTCTTCTATATTTTTTTCCCTACATTTTTTATCTCAATTTTTTTTCCCTTTTTGATATCGTAATATCTTTTAGTTTTATTATCATCTCGTTATACAATTAATTTTATTTAAAAATTAGTTTTTTATTATATTTATTAAATAATAACATTTTTATAATATTTTTTACTTTTATGATTTAATGAGTTAAAAAAAAATCATAGCACTTGCAAAACTGATTATACAATAATAGCTTAATACGACTGGATTTAAGAAGTCGTTTATGAGCTATTTTTCAGGCGGTCAGAATCTGAATCCACGAGGAGATGGAATCACGTTCGAAGCCAATGCCATAGCCACACTCATCCTCTCTCTCTTTTCTCTTTATCTCTCGGTAGATTTTTCAGTGAGGCTCAAGCGAGTCTGTGAATAGTAAAAGTGGAAATTCCAATCTCACTGTACGAGCTTACCTCGCTAGAGTCAAGAGTCAAGACTCAAAAATAGTGGGAATAATTTGTTTATAGAAAATCTCTCAAACTTCCCTACGAAGGTTTGTGATCATGTGCTCAATACGGATACGACACGTGGCGTAATGGCAATATTCTGTCCCCTGACTCTAAATCAAAGGTTGTTACTGAGTGAAGTGACTAGCTTGCCGCGTGAAATGATTGCTTTGTGCTTTTGGACGTTTGTTCTTTGTGGATAAAGTGATATCCATTATTATTATTATTATTTGTTGGGTTTAGAATTAGAGTAATTGACACCTATGGCCCCTGAACTTATCGGGTTATGACACTTCGGCATCTTCTTTTTTTTTTTAGGCATTAAACCCCTTGAATTTAAAAATATTACACTTCGGTCTAAATTGAAAACGTCCGTTTATTTTTTAACGAGATTATACACGTGACACTCACATGAACGTTTAGTTGGGGTTATTTTTATCATATGATAATAAAAATAAAATTAAATTAAAAAATAAAAGCAAACCCTAAACCCAATCAGTCCACCAAGCCCCCACCGTTCTATTTCTCATCTCCACACTTCTTCTCCCTCTCCGGCCACCACCTTGCACCGACTAATTTCACTGCTAAAGAAAGGAAGCGTCGTTGCCAATGGCAGCCAAGGGAAGGAGGGCAAGACCAGCACGGTGGCGATTGCGGTCGGCGGAGAAGGCGAGCATCGAGACGATGTGGGCGGAGTCGAGCACGGCGACGAAGAGGAGCTCGTTCTTGAGGGAGCCCGAGTCCATGACCTTCACGGTGACATCCGGCGCAGCGGGGCTCTTGGGGTTAAGCGGAGAGTCGCGGAAGACAGGACCAAAGCCGCCCTTGCCGAGGCGACGGGAGAGGGAGAACGAGTCAGCTGTGCGGTGGAGGGCGGAGTAAGGGAGGCGGTAGAGAGGCTTGGCAGCGAACCCAGCTCCGGCATTGAAGAAGCAAACAGGGCTCAAATTTCTCTGCGGATTCCCAGCTCCACGACAACTCCCTTGTCCCTGAGAACGAGGTGATTGTTTCTCTTTTTTTTTCCCCTTGTCTTTTGGGTACTCTTTTTACACTTGAAAATGGAAAACATTGCTTTTGGTGTGATACCTTAATATGCCCTTTTGGGTTGATAGCAATTTGAGAGGAAATTGCTAGAAGGCGAGGTCGACGCCCATGGCGAAGAGGAGGATATGGAAGCGGCTGTGAAGTTACGGAGGCTTCTTTGTTCCCCGCCACAACACCGAGGAGCCAGGTCCACGAGCACTCACGGAGGCTTCTTTGTTCCCCGCCGCGACACCGAGGAGCCAGGTCCGGAATGTGACGGCCGAGAGGGAGGGTCGTCGGAGATCGGGACCGTGACGGCTGAGAGTTCGGCTCCGGTGGAGCCAAGGCAGAGGAGGCATCGGAGCGGGATGGTGCTTTGGGTTGTGGGAAAATCAGAAGGAAAGTGAGAGAAAATGAAAAAGAAAGAGAACAACTTACTCAGAGAAACTTTGGATTTTTTTTTTTTTGCCAAGCAAACAATTCCTCCTACATTGGTATGAATTCAACATATATGAATTTGTTTTGATTTGTTTTCTTATTTTTTGGTTGGATATGAATATTAGTTGCTGGGTTTGACAAGAATGAGTTTCATAATTACTGTGTATAGGTTTTTTTTTTTTTTTTTGGGTGTATACTACAAATATGTCCTCATATAAAAGCTCACATGATAAACACCTGTCAAATTCCGTCCGAAATTGGATGACCGTTTTCAATTTGAGGTAAAATGCAATATTTTTTAAATTCAATGAGTTTAATGACTAAAAAAAATAAGATGCTGTCAAAGTGTTGTAACCCGATAAGTTCAGGGGCCATAGGTGCCAATTACTCCTAGAATTATAAAGAAAAGTAAATGGTATTTTGATGAGAAGCCTTCTTTCTTGGACGGCAATAATTTCTCCAACTCCAAGCACTTCATTTGTGTATTAGCATTTTCTTGGAAATTATAGTAAATGAAAAAAAAAAAACTCGCTAAAAATTGATTTTAAGTTACATCACAATTTAGATGTTCATTCGTTATAGTTCAATTACATTGCCAACCAATGGAAAAATATATATATATTGAATTGCTCAATTGAACTACCCAAATGAAAGTAAAAAAATATATATATAAAAAAATATAAAAAAAAAAAAAAAGTTGAATTCAATTCGATTGTGATCTATGCGTACTATTATAAAGAATTACAAGTGTTTAGAATTAATGGACTTTTTTTTGTCTCTGAAAAAAAAAAAAAAAAAAGAACACTATAACATGAACATCGCACACGCACTTAGAAAAAACTGCCTATGGAGGATGAGGAGGGTCCATGTCCATGATCATGAATTACGTGTGAATTAAATTCTAGAAAATTCTAAACCAATGCTCTTTCACTATAGGAACGGCTTAGAATTCTTAACAGAATGCTTTCAAAGTTATTTCAATGTTTGAAAAGTCACAGGTCAGTTAGGTAAATAGTAATTTTGAATGGTATATTTTAAAAAAAAATAGCTATAGTTTTAAAAAATTTAAAAAATAGCCGTAATTTTTTTTTTACAAAGGTAATAAATTTCTTATCATAACAAAATTACATGCAAAACTTGTTGTAAGAAATTTATTACCAAGATAATAAATTTATGGAATGACTATTTTTGAAATTGTTGCTATTTTTTAAAAATCATTCTCTAAATAGTGGATATTTTTTTTTAAATTCCCTAGTTTGGTAAGCAATTTAAATTAAAAAATAAAAACAACTCAAATAATTTTGATTTGAGATTTTTTTTTTTGGAATTAAAAAAGTTATTTTTTACATTACCAAGAGCACCAAAATACTGTAGAAAGAATACATTGAATACATTGGTATTGTAGTAAGATCTTTTATCAAAACAACATTGGTATCGTAGTAAGATATTTGAATCAGATTTTTTTACACAAATTGCTTACTAAACCACCTCTAAGTTTAATTTACCTCATCGACTCTCAACCATCTCTAAAAGTTTTGTTTAATGTTTTCAAGTACAATATTAGTTTGGAACCGTGCTTTTCCACGAGCGTAAATGTAAATATGTTATAAATATGATTATCAATTGTGGGAAAATAAATAAAAATTTCCTGAATTTATGCTAATTAAAAAAAATCTCTTATTTTAGACAACATATATTAAAAGAATAAGGAAAAAAAATTATACTAAGAAAAAAAATATCAAGGATTCGAGCAAATGACACACACACTCGCCTCATCAGCGCGTGTCTGATAGGTGCCACAACAGAAGTTTTTTTTTTTTATTAGAAAATCATTTTTCTAAAGCAAAAAAAAAAAAAAAAACAAACAAACAAACTTCTCTTGAAAGTATTCACCCCACTGATTCTAACCTTTAGAACTACTTTTTCCTCTTGTTTTTCCCCATGAAAATTTGTTGAAAGTAAACAAATATACCTAAAAAAATCCCAAAGTTCAACTGCTACTAATGATAACCAGGTTTTCTATACAAGGATATATAATCAAGGCTTCTTTTTTTTTTTTTTTTTTTTTCAGCAGTGGCCCCTGTCCTTTACCTTCTTATGCAATCGGTATTTTACTTTTCTTTTTTTTTTTGTTGGCAATTACTTCCCTAATTTTCAATTTCTTTGTATTTTTATACAATTTCGTTAACTTTCGTCAATTTTGAACTGAAAATCACATGTGACATGCACGTGTTTCGTTTTTAAGGGCATATTTAGTCATTTTGTTGAGAAACATCAATGTAAGTCCAAAAATTAATTTAAAATGGGTACTTCTGTCATGGGAAACGATTAAAAAACCCAATAGTGGGGAACGATTATCATTGGTTGTCCGAATGGGTGTACAATATTTGTTGTGTTTCTAACACACTGAATCATTGTATTAGAAAATCTCAGCACAAAATCCTATGTCCTCTCAACGAAACCCTCTTCATAACAACCCCAATTAAGCATATAGCATTTCTTTTGGGCATTTCATTAAATAGCTTACGCCCATTATTCAATTTCAAATCCCCATACAGTTATGTATAGTAGGGGTGAAAATTTTTAACCGAAAAACCGATAACCGCTTTAAAACCGACCGAACCGGTTACGAAATAACCGAAATATCGGTTTTTTATGAACAACCGAATTTTTCGGTTGTAGAACCGAAACCGAACCGCATTTTTGGTTCGGTGATCGGTTTTTGGCGAAAAAATTCGGTTGTATAACCGAACCGACCGAATATTTAGTTAGGGTTAAGTTTTTGTATTTTTATTTTTAGTTTTATAGTCATAGAGTTAGAGTTTATTTCTCAGTTCTCACCATCCCCGATTCCCCATTCCCCAATTCCCCCATTCGGCGCCTCCGCCTCTCTTGCCGCCGCTCGCCGCCTGCCGCCTGCCTCTCGACTCTCGCCGCCTGCCTCTCGACTCTCGCCTCTCGCCGCCGCTCGCCGCTCGCCGCCTGCCTCTCGACTCTCACCTCTCGCCTCTCGCCTCTCAGCTCGCCTCTCGCCTCTCAGCTCGCTGCCGCCTCTCGCCTCTCGCCTCTCAGCTCGCTGCCGCCGCTCGCCGCCTGCCGCCCAGCTCGCTGCCCGCCGCCCGCCGCTGCTCAGCTCTCTGTCGCCGGCTACGCTTGAAGAGGTGAGTTTATTTTTTTTTCCTCGCATCTGGATTATGGAATAATTGTGGAATGATTGTGGAATTGTGGATAATATCCTTTTTGTTTTGGTAAAACTCTCTCATAAAGCTCAAAAACAGTCTCGAACTTGACATGAAAGTGGATTATTTCTATCAACTTAAACGCCTAGAAACTCTAGTATGCAGATTCATGAGGCGTGGTTTTGATTTTGTAATGACTAGTCTCGAACTGGATATGGATTATGGAATATGGATTATGCTATGGAATGATTGTGTTTCATCCGTTTCACTGTTTCTTTTGTTTTAGGATATAGTTTTCAGTTTTTTTTATTGTTTAAGTTTGTTGAAGGTTATAATAAATATGCAGAACAAGTATAGATGTTAATGTGCATTGGTGAATGATCGTGCATAATCTATTGTCTTTATTATGTGAAGTTATTGAAACTTGAAAGCGAACAGAAAAAAAAAAAAAAAGGTTTTGTTTGAAGCTGATTGGATCAAGATATAAGCTGTGTTAGAGAGGGTTTTAGGGATTGATATTGTATTTGTTCTTAAGTTATAATCTGTGTGAAAGTATTGAAACTATTTAAATAGGCAGAGAGCAAAAGAACAGACTTTAAGTCTAACTATTTTTATTTTTATTTCTTTGTGAATCAGAAAGTTTGTAGTGTATTGTAATGGAGTCTAGTTCTGAAAGAGCAATGCCTTCGTCGCATAACTCTAAACAAACCACTGAGACTGAGGAACAGGAACCTAATTCTCAGCAAGAAAAGACCGATGAGAATGAGAAGAAGCGGCGAATTAATGCATCAGAAGTGTGGGAGCATTTCACCAAGATCGGGGATGGTAAAAGGGCAGCTTGCAATTATTGCTCTCATTCTTATGCTTCTGATCCGAAGAAGAATGGGACGTCGACAATGAAAGGGCATATGTTGAATTGCACAAAGGGTCCATTCTACTCGGAGGTCGAGAAGGATCAATCAGTCTTGGCTTTCTTCAAGAAGCAGAAACACGGTGAAGAGGAGGTTAGTTCAACCGAACTATTAGCCACACATTGGAATAAGAAGGGGTTTCGGAAGGCATTGGCAAAATATATAGTTCTTGATGAGCTTCCATTTCGGCATGTTGAGGGAGAAGGATTTAGGGAGTACTCTAGGTACATGAACCCAAAGTTTGTTGCTCCTTCGAGAATTACCGTGGCCAAGGATATTACTAAGTTATATGAGGAAGAGAAGCTAAAGTTGAAGAAGATATTAAGTCAATGTCGGATTAGTGTGACTACCGATATACTTAGACGTCGATTCAAAACATGAACTACATGTGCGTCACTGCGCATTGGATTGACGATTCTTGGACAATGCAAAAGATGATCATTGGCTTCTTTCAAGTCCCTAATCACAAAGGGGATACAGTGGCTCATGAGTTGGTTAATTGCATCAATGATTGGGGAATTATGAAGATTCTTACAGTTACAATGGATAATGCATCATCGAACGATTTAGCCATCGACAAGCTAAGGAAGAAATTGAAAGAAAAGAAGGGTACTTTGCTCCTAGACGGTGACTTGCTTCATATGAGGTGTGTGTGTCACATCACTAACCTCATTGTTAGTGATGGTTTGAAGGAGATATCACCTTCTATTGCAAGCATTCGGAATGCTGTGAGGTATGTTCGATCCTCTCCGGCACGATTCAAGAGGTTTAAAGAGTGTGTAGCAGAAGAAGGAATTGAATCGAAGGCAATAATTTGTTGATGCTAGTTATTATTAGCCAATAGCCAATGCCAGTTGATTGATTTACTATTACTATTAACTAGCATCAACTACTTTTATTGATTTTTGCAACTAAAAAATAATAAAAAAATAAAATAACATTTGAAATAGCATCAAATATCAAATATAGCATTTTTACATTTTTGAGTGTCAAATTTAACATTGGCATTAGCATTTGCATTGGAGATGGTCTAAACAATCAATATTTAAAAACTATAATTTAATCCAACTTCAAAATTTGACATTAAGAAAAAAAAAAATTATAGTTCCCAATTCCTATTATATTGTACAATAAAAGCAATATATGCCAAACTAAAAAAAAATTGAAGAATTCGAATATGGCTTTGACGTGGGCCTGGCGGGTGTCGTCGGAGACGAATTTGGAGATGGCTTACGAGTCGCAGTGGTTGATTGAGGATGGCGGTGCTATTATCAGAAACGAAGTTCACAAGTGGCTTCCATCGGCGATAGTGGTGGCCAGATTGACCGCAACACCTTTGGGCATGGCTTAGATGGCAGCCGAGTAGTTGTTTGGTAGATTCAAACCAAAAATTAAAATAAAATAAAATAAAATAAAGCGGGATTCTCAAGTGAGTTTTTTTTTTTTTTTTTTTTTTTTGTGGTGAGAAATGACTCTAGATAGTCAGATTTACATAGGGCCCACTAAAAAAAAATATCACGATTCAAAATCGTTTTTTGCCAAAAAAAAAACCCGAAAATAGAGGACAATGAAAAAGAAAAACAAAATTAAAATTTAAGTACAATCTACCGTGGACATTTTGTCAATGTAAGATTCTTTAATAGTGCACGATTTTTTACACTATCGATAGTGCACGGCCTATAATAGCTTAAAAAATACATAAAAATAAATTTTTTTTACACATAAGTACATTACATCGTCTATTTTCATGTTATTAATTTATTTCTCACATTTAAAACTAAAATTATACTCAATCGTAAATAAAAACAGAAAAACAAGAAAAAAAAATAAAAAAAGACAAACTTTTTTTTATCTTTTTTATAACCGATTAAACATATTTTTTGTGTTAAACTTGAAGAAATGAATCGATAATATGTAAATAGAAGATGTAACGTACTTATGTGTACGAAAAAATTTTATTTTTATGTATTTTTTAAGTTATTATATGCCTGCACTATCGATAGTGCAAAAAATTGTGCACTATTGAAGAATCTTCATTTGTCAATATCCAACGATAATCCTTAAACCATTTTCCCAAAAGTCTGCTTTTTTTTTTTTTTTTTTTCCATCCAGGGCAGAAGTTGCGTTTAAAATTTAAAAAACATATATAAATTAAATGTTTATCTTTCCCTGATCCTTTTCAGAATTTTTGACCAAAAAAAATCATTTGATCTTCTCAACCCCTATGATAGATTGAAGTCATTACCACTTCAACAACATTTTCATTAGTAGGATTGAACACAATTACAGCTTTGGCATCAACAATAGGAAACATATGATTTGGTTGTCTTCACTTCAACGCCCAAAACTGGAGAACGCTTTTCTCTGCCAAAGAGCATTTTATGGTATTGATTGAATTCTGAAGAAAAAAAACAAAAAAAAAAAGACAAAACTCTATCTGAAATTAAAATCAGATCTTTTCCAAATTCCACAACCAGAATCAAAATCCAATTGCAAATAGATCAAAACCAGTTACACAACCAAATCCAACACTACATCTGAAACGAAATGACAAAATCAAATCCTAAAACTCGGGTAAAGGTTAGGAGGTCGGTGACGGGATCACGCATGCGGAATCCAACGAGGAGCAACCGATCTCGCGCTCGCCGTCGAAGAACATCGCCGAGAAAGAGCTGGCTCCGCGAGAAATCCCGATCGCGCGCGACGAACCCAAACCTCGAACACACTCGTGCGACAAACCCTCGACCCCTCCTGTGTCGCCGCCCTCGACCTTCAAGCTTGCACCCCAAACCCCAAACGGCGACGAGTGACGAACCCCCAACGGCGAGGAGCGCCGAACCCCCAACCCACAGTAAGGAGCGACGAACCGCTAACCCCCGGCGATGAGCGATGGACCCCAACCCACGGCGGAGTCCGGCGAGGATCGACACCCTACCCACGGCGACGCAAACCCAAAAGAACCCATCCAACCTCAACCGCACCACCGTCCTCGACCTCCGAGCTCTAACCCCGACCCCATCAATCTCGCCTTATACCGGACCCCCAATCCGCGCGCCGCTGTTCTACACCGAACGCCGAACCTGCCACGCCGCCCTACCCCGAATCTGAAACCGCCCATCACAGAACCTGGACGGCTGCCCTTCCAACCGAGAGAGAGAGCGAGAAATACAAAGTATTAGAGATTGAGAGAGGAAAGTTTTCCAGAGTTTTACTTGATTTTTTTAAAGCAATGCTACACATATCAACATTTTTACTGCAAACTCATATGTCATATTATCATTGGTGAGTACTTATCACCTTGGTAATGTCATATTATCACCAAACTCATATGTCATATTATCATTGGTGAGTACTTATCACCTTGGTAATGTCATATTATCACCAAACTCATATGTTATATTATCATTGGTGAATGCTTATTACCTTGATAATGTCATATTATCATTGGTGAGTGTTTATCACCTTGGTAAAAGAATTTGATATTTAGTCAATCAAAATATTACACATCAATTGTCATATAGGTTGGTATTAGAAAATTGATAAAAGAATTAATATGTCTAGTATTTTTTATTTTTTTTCTTTTGTTTTTTTTTTTTAATAATTTTGTTGGACTTTTAATTTTTTTTAATCAAAAACCGTGAATGCCCTAAAAAATGGTATCACATGAGGGCCACATGTGAATTTTTGACCAAAATTGACGTAGGTTAACGAAATTACATAAAAATGCAAGGAAACTAACTTCCTGTTTGCCTCACTCATTCTAACCATTTCATTCTATTCTTTTTTTTTTTTTTCACTTTTTTCAATCCTCTAAATCATTCAATTTCATTCTAATTTTTTCAACCATTTTTTTCAACTTTCCAAATCCCTATACAATATCTTTAAATCTCTACTTCTTATACCACCTCGAAATTTGTAAAATCAAACCATTTTCCAAACATTTTCAAATCATTTGAAATGGTAAAAAATAACTAAAATAATTTTTTCAAACACAAGCTAAAAGTTGAAGAGGTAATTGCAAAAAAAAAAAAAAAAGATAAAGTACCCGATTGCATAAGAGGGTAAAGGACAAGGGCCACTGCTGTAAAAAGGCCTATAATCAATAAGCAAGTCAGCACAAATTATTCATGACACTTTAAATAGAAAGGTAAGGGAAAAAAAAACACACAAAAAAAAAAAAAAACATTTCGAGACAAATGTGTAAAGCCACTCCTATAGAAAGGGTGGTACTAGGATCTACTAATTATATCAAGAAAAGGCTTTGATACATGTCAGACCATTGAATTTAAACAACAATAACAATAATAGTTTGCACAATACTAAGTAAGTTTCTACACAAAATCATTACAATAACCATAAACACAATCATTACAGAAATTACATAGTCGAACACTCGAACTACAGCCATATATTGCCATGCAAAACGAGAGAATGCAACACTGTACGAAGGGATAGCCACTTCCTCACTCAAAACATTTACACGCTACCTGATCTAACATCATGTAATATAAGACCAGACAGCATCTTGTTCCTTCGAGGAAATGTGTCGTTCCTTGAAAAACGCTTCACGGATCCTTGCATGTTGAGTTTTCTCCACGGCCAAGGTGCCTCCATTACGGTTTTTCTTCTTTGGAATCAATCCCTTGTTTACTCAGAGAAACACTCCTCCATCTTCAAGCTAATTTAAGCTGTTATAATGCATAACTTAAAGCTACTATAAGGCTATTCAGTATGGGCACAGATTACCAGATTAATCATCTGGCATGCTCGTTTGCCGTCATGGAAAGACAAATTCGGCTACAAGCATTAGCAATTTATAGAATTGCAAAAGCTCAATCATAAGAGCTTGAATTTCTGGAGACTAAAACAACTCGTAAATCTTGATGCTGAGGTTTTTAGGCAACAGGCATAGAACCCGAGCTTCAAGATCAAGAATCGCAAAAGGTTTCTTTGGTTGTATAGACTCGAAAACTTGTGTTTTGTTTAAAATTTGGTTTCGTGGATAATATAGGTGATTGAAAGGGGTGGCTTTTTCTTAGAAAGGAGGAGGGGGGTTGGTTAAGGGTAGGCTCTCTATTTTTATCTTTAATCAACAAAGGAAAACTTTGGTAGTAAAGATTAAAGAGACTCCATAGGGGAATATCATTACAAGCTTCACAATCACAGCAATGTGATTCGACTCGTCACATTGCTGCTAGTGGCATCCCTATGATATTCTCCTACAGTGGTTCATTAGCTACTGGAGCAACCCTCCAGGACCTAATGGACCCAAAACATTTACCTGTCCATCGACTCCTTCAGCATCCGTGTTACTGCTGACTGGATAATCGCGAAAGCACAGCATCTCCAATGACGTTTGCTGGCTTAATTCAATGAAAATACCATCTAGCGTATTTACACTCGTATTGCCCTCAGTGGCAACAAAATTTTTCAACAACTCTTTGATGGACTCATCCGGTTCATCAAATCGATATGAAGTTGGCATCTCCAATGATTTTTGCGGGCTATTTTCATTGAAAATACCATCTGTTGGTTTCCCACTTATATCTTCATCAGGGTCAAAAAAGCAGTCCATCAACTCCTCAATAGTCTCTTCTGGTTCAGTTAATCTATATGAAGTTGGCATATTATTGTGGCCTTCTGTTGGTGGTTGTGCAGAGTCAATTGCATAATCATCTACCTGGAAAATGACAAAAACAAAAATGTTTACAAGAAAGTTTTGGAGTTTTCGATACACATGTGACTACTAGTGACAACGTAGAAATCGAATCACTCCTATTCTTACCACTAAATTTGCCGTAGGTGAAATTTCACTATTAGAAGTGACAGTGTAACTTGCTCCGCCTTTGTTGAAGTACGGTAAGTTTGGCTGCGAGAGAGATCCATAATTGCTTTCTGCATAACCATGCTCCTGGATTTACAACACAAACAAGCAGACGTTTAGGTTTTGTGTTTGGACTGGCTTACCGTGATTTATATGAAAAACTTGATAGTTAGAAAACAAAGAGACAGGCAGGCTTATTCTTACACTCACAATGTCAGCAGGTGTTACGGGAATTTCAAGATCCGACACATTGTAACCACTTGGTTCGCCATCAAGGCTTTCAGGAATATCAGTCTCCTTCTTTGCTCTCTTCGATTTCTTTGTTGTTTCAGGAAAATCAGCATCCTTCCTTGCTCTCTTTGATTTCTTTGTTTTTACAAGAATATCAGCATCCTTCCTTGCTCTCTTCGATTTCTTTGTTTTCTCTGTTTTCATCGTCTTTTCCTTCAACATGCCAATAACAAAAGAGGCGCTCTGCAATATTTTAAAAAATAGGAAGCATAAAGTCATGACAGAGAATGTTGCAATGCCAGTCTTTCAACACACGGATAGTAGCTATTCGATCGGCTGATAATAAAATAAAATAAAATAAAAGATAAAAAGAAATAAAAAATAAAAGCAGAGCATATATATCAGAATCAATTCAAGCATTACCTAAATTTTCTGATGCGTAAATTAAATAAATGAAAATGCTCATTTTCTCACAAGAGCCACGAGCTATGGTCTGGTGTGCTGTGCCTGTGCCTGCATTTTGTGATTTTGCGAAGATAGGAAAGGCGGGGATTTCATTCACTGTCTTAAAACTAGCCAAATGTAATCATCAGAGTTGGGCATAACATCAAACTCTAGGGCGTGATGCTTCGGTACTCTTTCTTAATCCGAATGAAAAAAAATAATAATAAAAAAAAAAACCTTCAACTCAAAAATCTCAAATTCGAAGCTGGACGTTTGTTCAACAATTATTGAATGGTAAAGCCTGATACGATCAACTGTGACACTACGGATAAGATATTCATAAAAATCAAGATTCGAAATAAGAATTTCTCTGACAATGATCTGAAGCTTCTAAAACAAATATGTAATCGCAAAAGCATTGTCGATCACTTATTAATGAAATGCTGGTGTAGTGAAATCAGCATATGCATGAAGAGATATTGAAACAATTTAAACAAAGCATAGAAAAAGCAAATCAAGGGAATTCCAAAAAATTGTTGTATGTCATGGTTTGAGAAAATTCAGTAATACATATTAGAGTAAAATTATCAATATTACCCTATCTTATTGGGCTCGACGTTAGGACAGAATTGATCATCAAAGCGGTGTACATAATTAGACAACGAATTACAAACGTAGCTTCCTAAAAAAGCAAAATTTAAGCACCTTCTTAAAAGACATTTCAACCAAACTCAAACACACAAACAAAGGGTATATGAGCAAGTCTTCTGAGTGATCAGATTCCAATTTCGACATACAAACCATCACGGCGAGTTTAAGAAATTCAATTCGCGCATAAGCTCTAAACAAAACATATCAAATAGCCATTAGAAATTCAAAGCCAAGTATAAACCTGATCAGGAAGGAGATTGTTTCCTGCATATTCATGCATGACCCACTCAGTCCTTTCTCCAGGATAACGACCTTTGTGGAACACCAAGATCCTCTTATTTCCTATGCACTCTCCGGTCCCGCCATCGACGATTTCCTCCTCCTCGCACGTGCTCTTCCAGAACCCCGATTTTCCTTTCCTCTTGAACTGATTCCCCTTTCCATGCAATTTTTCACGTTTATAGGAGAAATAACACTTCGTATCTTCCCATGTCATCTTCAATTTATCTTCATAAAAAAAAAAAAAAAAAAAAAAAAAAAAAAACTAACTGAATATGGAAACAACTTGGACAAAGTGTTGCAACACACAACTAACTATCATTACAATCAATTATCAACCGGTCGGTGTTTCGATCAAGTGTTGTATGTGTTCTGTTCTGCGTTGAATCATAGCAAGATCAAGTGTAGTATGTGTTTTTTTTTTTTTTTCTTTAGCTATTATTATACTTACCACGTATTTCCGAAGGGTCAAACTCGGCGAGATCGATTGTGAGGGGGAACTGGTCGACTCGGGGTTCATTTACGAGGTTCATAAGCTTTAAGTCATTCATGATCTCAGATTCGGACGGACGGTATCTGAATCCACGGGGTATAGCCATGTTTGATGCCAAATTTGCCATAGCCACCCTTGCTTTTCCACCTCTTTCCTTTCTCTTTCTCTGTCTCTCTCTCTCTCTCTAGATTTTTTCAGTGAAGCGCAAGAGAGTGTGGGAAGAGTGGAGTGGAAATTTATTGACGAGTTTGATCTAAAACTGTACGACTTGACTTCGCTAGTCAATACTATTACAAATTACATTGTAATAGTAAAAATCTCTCTTCTTCTCAAAGAAGGTTTGCGATCGTCTGCTCAATCCGGGTATGACACGTGGCGTGATTCGCATAAAGTTGGTGTCCGTACGGTACGGTGCGGTTTGGCTTTGTTTAGGATTATGTATATTAGCATTTTCTTGGAAATTATGGTATATGAACAAAAATATACCCCCCGTTTGCAGCATCAGTTCTAATCATTCTATTCCATTTCATTTTTTTACTTTTTTCAACCCTCTAAATTACTTCATTCTATTCCAATTTTTTTAACTATTTTTTTCAATTTTCCAAATCCTTATACAATATTTTTAAATCTCAACTATTTATACCACTTTAAATTTATAAAGTCAAATCATTTTTCAAACTATTTTTCAAACCATTTTCAAACCTAAATGGTAAAAAATAACTAGAATGGTTTTTCCTAACACAAGCATAGAGCTGGTTAAACATTAATTTTAAGTTCCTTTTCGATCAAAAAATCGTTAATTCTTCGTTTAGATTGCATTGCCAAGTAGTTTGTTTTTTTATTTTTTATTTTGGGGCGGGGGCTAATATATGGCTGCTAAATTGAACTGCTCATTTTTTAGAAGAAAAAGCTGTCTCAATTCGATTATGTACAAACCTGCTTAAGTGAAACCAAAGTTTTGTGAATTAATTGACTTTTTTTTTTTTTTTTTTCGTTTCTAAGAAGGAGCACTTGAACAATAACACCGCACAATGCACATGCACTTAGAAACTGCCTATGGATAAGAAGGTCCACCTTCAGTCATATGCTCATGAGTCGATCATTTTACCTGAGTTAAATTCTAGAAAATTCTAAAGCACAGGTCATTCTCTTGTATATAAATTCAAAAAAAAAAAAAAAACTCATAAACAAAAAAAAATTTTAAAAAAATTAATCAACATGTAATTGGAACTGTCTAGAATTTCAATCAGTACGCTTCCAAAGTCGTCAAGTTAAATTGACCTCATTGGCTCCGAATATCAGAATTTCTGTGAATTTTTTTAATTCGTATTTAGGCCTACTTTTCCCCTTTACTTTCAGTTATGTTCCCCACTTGCCATTGTTCCCTTTTTTTTTTGATAAAGCCATTGTTCCCTTTTAATGTATATCAACTTGAAGATTCCTCGCAAAAAATAAAAAATTAAAAAAATTAAAAAAAAAACAGACACACACAAACAAACAAACAAAACAAAACACCAACCATTAAAAGATTCCTTTCGTTTTGATTTGCTTTTAATTCACTTTTAACATTTGGAAGCCATTAGGCTTGTCAGAGTATCATGTTAAGTTCCTTGAGTGTGGTCTACGTAGAAGTGCTTTTCCAATTTCACTGTTATTCAATCCGTTTATATTCATTTGAAAAAAGCTCATAAAAAAAAGTGGGGAAATTCTGTAGTGGGTTTTTTTTGTGGTGGGGAATAATTTTGAATGGTGAGATTCACAATTTTAAGATGCGGGACCCATCAAAAAGATGAATCTGACGGTCTAGAATTGTTTCCCACCACAAAAAAAACCCATCACAGAAGTACCCAAGTGACTATATAGAAGGCTGAGACGTAAAGAAAATGGGTACTTCTGCCCTGGGAACCAAATAAAAAACCCGTTCACAGGAAACAGTTTTGATTGGACTTTTTTAGAAAGTGTATGAAATTAGAGTGCATATTGTTGCACTTAATTATTATTTACAATTTCATTTCTTTTTTTTTAAGAAAAAAAGAAAAAGCAGTAGCATCTCTTACTCAGGTGAACCAATCTCACTGCAATCTATTGCCTTCCCTCCGAAACACCGGCGACGCCATTGGAGCAGCCGTACGAGGACGGGTTCTTCGACTAGGAAATTTCACGGCTATGCCATTTGGCGTCTCCTTTCCGGTCCGCCTCGCCCCCTCCGTCTCGCCCCCTCCGTCGCGTGTCCGCCTCGCGCAACGCCGGTCGCCGCTCTAAGTTTTCTTTGAATATTGGAGCTAATTCGCCTCGCCAAGGTTCTAATTTTTGTAATTTTGGGTCATGACTTTTCAATAGTTGGATATCGAAATTCTTACCCAAAAGTATACATGAATGTTGGGATTTTTTTTTTTTTTTTTCTGGGTACTTGGTTTTAGTCTCTTATGGTGATTTACTCTAATATGGGTTTTCTTACCTATTTTGGGCTATTATTTGTTGGGTTCTTTGCAGAATAAATGAGTGTTTAGAGTTGAAATCTTTTTACAGTGACTATGCAAGATGCTACGCATTGATTTGAACAGCCAATAATAATACATCAATTATTTCCCACTAGTCTTTTTTTTTTTTTTTTTTAAGGTTCCCAGAAGTTTCGAAAAAAATTTACTTGACGCATATTTTTGGACAAAATTAAAAATCCATGTCATAGGACGCATTCTGTAGTGTTAAACCGCTTATAAAAGTAACACAGTATTAAATAATAATAGTTTAATATGCCTCACTTCTTTGATATTGAATAATATCTTGCTAAGGCTAGTTTACCTAGTGCATTTATCAGTTCTCACTGCCCGAAAAACCATGGCTGAGACACTGAACGAAATCGCGTTCTTGTAGTATAATAGAGAATTTACATTCTTTCTTTACAGCTTTGCTTCTCTTCCTGCCATGAAAAATTACTTATAACGAGACGAACTAAGCAAAATACGCGCTTAAGATTGGATTTTCCTTGCACTCGCTATACACATAATTTACAAACTTCATTCTCCATGAGCAACTAATTTGTTCTAAAAAGAGTGCCTTCTAGACATTGGACATTGCATCTTTACTGGTGATAACACAACAGTGAGACGGGCGTGATCGGACAGAGAGTAATGCTCGGGCCACTGTCCTTTCTCCACTTCACGAGGATAGAGAGCCGCGTTCTTAACTTTGAACCCAAGGGATTCTCGTTCCTCAGAACCTTGTTTAAAGATATCCATGTTTTCATTTAGGTCTTCGTCTTGTCGTTCTCCATCTGACCATGTAGCGTTCCAGATCCTCTGCTACAATATCAATAGGCAAAAGATATCTTACTACAAAATGGCAGTTGGATCAAAATAAAACTGAAAATGCCGCAGTTGGATCATTAATTAAAGACGGACCAAGATCATTGCTTGAAGCCGATTAAGCAATCTCAATCGATCATTATCAAACTTAACTACAATAATTTAGTTAGAACTGCAAGAATACAACTGAGAGTAGATAGAAATGTCAAACAATTTAGGCAAGTTACCTTGAATTCTTCGTAGTCAACAACACCATTTCCATCGACATCAGCTTGAATCCACAAATCTCTTGTTTCTTGGAAACTCAGTCCATATGGTACGCCAATTAAATTAACCTGTAGGAATAAATAAGTAAATCCTATTCTTCAAACACTGTTTCACCTTGCATTCTACTATTCGGAACTGATGAAATAAAACGAACCTGTCGGAGTGCTTCAAGGAAGGCTGTGTATGTAATAAAATCACCCTGCTGATCTCCCTTCAGAAAAGCAAATGCATCAACTTCAGTCATTGATGCTTTTCGCAGTTGATACTGAAAACCAGAATAAAGAAACATTTATGAGTATCCCATGCGGAAGGATGATCATGATTTATTTAAACTTTCAAAACAAGGAAGCAATAAAAAACTTGTCAAAATTCCATGCCCCTAACTGAATAGAAGATTTACAAGTGACAAAAAGGAGGAAAAAATAGTTAATTGAAGAACCTTTAACTCAGGATCTCCCTTTTGTCACCTGAGACTTCCCGCCAACTGATGTTCTTGACGTTGTTAAAGGTTTTCGCCACGCCAAGAACAGGTTCTACATTTAGTTTCTATAGCCATTCTCCCAATTAACAACAAAAAGGTAAACAGAGAAAATCTGTCTGAGAAATGAAGCAGCGCAAATGAATTACTGACCTTTAGTATGCTGAAAACTGCTTCGCCCCAACTAGTCTTTAAAGGTTTACGTGCTTTATTAGGGTTGCGAAGCCATATGAAATCAACGCCACATATGTTCCCCCTATGATTTCGGTGGCTAACCCACTGTGGAACATAAGGTCAGAGAAGAGATACATAAACAAAGTGACACTGCAGCCTCAATTGGAAATTTTATTTTGTGCAAAATAAATACTGACCTTGTGAGACTCCAAATCATTGTCAGTATATTTATGAGCAATGTCATAAGTTGATTCAAACCCCTGTGACCTAAGGAATTTATAAACATGGCCACGCTTGCTTCCGTTCCAGTCACTGCAGCAAGTAGTAACAAAAAAAAAAAGGATAAATATGAGATGAGGATGCCCATTTCTGCTTGTCTGGTAGAGACCATTATTATCTCACTCCTTACATCAATCCACCATACGTATAGGTTAGCAAGTATAGGTACATGATCAGAAACCACATGAGTTTACACAACAGCTCAAATCTCTCCCTCTAATTATCTAAGTTTTCACAGCTTGAAGCACAGTGACTTTTCAACAAAGATTTATTATAGAATGCAAGAAACTCACCCACAGAGCATTATGGGCATGGGATTGAGCTGATTTTCTCTCTGATATGATTCCACATACTGCAAAATCTTGTAAACCTGCTTCAAGACACGTATGACACCTTCAACAAAGGTGACTGATAATCCAGCGACCAAAGATCACGTACGAATAAGCACATGAAAATTCAATACTTTGAAGGAAAACTGTACCTGATGCAATCTTACTATGGACAGACTGGAATCATGAGGAAATAACAAATGGGTATTGACAATAAGGATTTCTCGTTCAAAGTTGGCCCTTTGGTTTTGTGAAAGAGGCACATCCAACTGAACATGTAACAACTGAGCTACACGGTCTCCAAAATCATTGAACAGCAATTCACGATAGTGTAAAACGCTTAAGGAGTTCTTACGTACAGCAGTAAGCAAGCCTGTAAACCACAGATACAAGGTCTCTCAGTAACAGCACGAGCACTAACTAACAGCCTAGCTATAGTAAAAGAAAGTATGCAATTCAACCTAAAACTTGAAATCATTAATGGGGCAAAGAATAAGGCACTGAAAGCCTTTTAGGAGACCCTTTTTGCTTTTAAGTTGAAATCAGGTACCAATTTTAATAAATAAAAGACACTGGCCCTCTAAAGGAGCTAATTTTGCATACTCGTTACAAAAGATCAGCCAAGTATAAGAATATACCATCCCCGCGATTGTTCGTTCGTCCAAGCTTGAAAGTCGTGTAGCCAGCCTGGCCAAGCCTCTCCGTGTACATACGCACAAGCTCTTCATTCCCAACCCAGAATTCCTATTTCCACAAAATCATTAAACACACCACATTTCTTAACTCTTCTTTTTTTACTTCACGTTTTTTAAACACGTGATGTTTCACGTTCTAATTAAGTCGAATCTAATCTCTTTCAAAATTTACTGCTAAATATCAACTAATCCCGGTACAACACCTCACTTGCCACATATTGTAAAAAGAAAATTCTTCAATGATCTATGCACTATGGTAGTAAATGATTCTAAATCCTCAAATTTACCCTCTAATGATTTTACTATTTTATAAATTTGAATATCGATCCGAATCGATTATACACTATCTTCCACTTTCGATATATATACATATATATAATAGCACTACTCTTTCAACGATTCAGATATATATAAATAATCACCTGAAGACAAATAATAGAAGAGGCTTCACAGAGCAGCCAATCCAATATCCTCTCATTCCTAGCGAGCCAAAACGCTCTGAAGTCACTCTCACGAAGCCCTTGGTTCTGTTTCACTCACACCATTAAGCAACAACAACCAAAGCAAAAACAAAACCCAAATCAGCCAAAACAAACAAACACAAACCTGTTGGTCGAGCCTCTTGTAGATTGGAGCCAGGATGTTGAAAGTCGTACAAGAAACAAAGCAACGCCCCAACTGTTCCTCCTCATGGGGCCCACCCTCCGCCTCGGACTCCGCCATTGACGGCGCCGATAACAAGCTCGGGATTATCGAGTCCTTCAGCTCACGATTCGCCGCCGAAACCTAAATAATCCCCCCACCGAAACCAGAACATCGAATCACTTTTTCTCGAAGCTGTTACATCAAAAAGCTATAAAAAAAAAAAAAAAAAAAAAAAAAAAAAAAAAAAACAGAGAGAGAGAGAGAGAATTGGGAACCATTGATTGTTGGGCAGTGCTTGTGGAAAAACCGCGAATTGGGTTTGTATCTGAAAGTTGTTGCAGATTGTGAAGAAAAGAGCTTTTCTCGTTTTTTGTTTTTTTTTTTTTTTTCTCTATAAAGCTACGGTGAAATGAAATGCTAAAAAATATGTGTGGCGTTTGGTTTGGTTTAATAATTATGGCCTTTTTTTCTTCTGTGTGGTTGGTGTCGATCTCATCCAGCGGTACTGACAGGTTATTATTATATATATAATATATGACGTGAAATGAATAATACGATACAATAAATTCCTTGCTGTGCGATGAAATGTATGGCTTTTTTTTTCTCCTTTTATTTATGGACAATTCTCACATGGGGGATATTCAGGTGGGGAACAAATGGGGAACAGTCATATATGACCCAGAATCATTCAGAAAAATTTGAATTTTAATTTGCAGTTTTTTTTAAAACAGTTTGTTAGATTTTTTTGATCGTTTTGGTGAAAAAAACGCATTCATTTTATGGGTAAAAATGCAAATATTTTTAAAAAATTAAGCCTAAATTATAATACAGTAAAAATAAAGGACTAAAAAATAAATACAGAAAATTTTTTGGATGAATCTGGACCACACATTTGTTTCTCATTTATCCCCCACCTGAGTGTCTCCCATGAGAGAAGCGTCCTTTATGGATTTATTGCTTAGTAAACTACATAGATGTCCTTGATCTTTATCTCCCATTTAATTGCGTCACGTGAAGTTCGAAGAGTATTTATTTATACGCTATAATGTAATGTTACTATTTTTTACCTTCCGTTTATTTTTTAACAGAAGTAGGGCATGTATAAAGAGAATGAGGTGTGTTGGTTCTTATGAAAGAAAAATATCGTTCTACGGTGGAAAACGAAACGGAAAATTACAAAATAATGCTTGTTAGACTCAATTAGTCATCTCTTTTCTTTCTCAAAAGCTCTTTTTATCATGTTTTATTTATTTAGTGTTCTCAAATTTAATCTTAAATGAAAAATAACAATTGCAACAATAGAAAGGAAATTTTTTAAAAATCTCTTAGTTTTATTAAAATTCTCTTTTTTTATTTATGTTTTTCATAATTTCTAAATAATATCTTAATTATTCAAATCAACTCTAAAATATTCTTGATCTAAGAAATAAAGATTTTAGAGTGGTGTGTTTTTTTTTTTAACTTTTGATTTTGTTTTCAGCACTATTCAGAGATAAAATGGTTTTTTTTTTTTTCTATAAAAACCAGCACATATTATAACATTTCAAAAAATAAATAATGTTTAAACCGTGTGTGTCGGCTTGGGTTTGCCAGTTGTAGCATAAAACAAGTGCCGGGCTGTGGCCCCTTTTGGACATTAGCTGGGCCTTTGAGCTGTATTATTCAGTGCTTCTCACTAAGCATGCGGGCAACAACTTTTTGCCCGGCCCCCTTGCCGGTATTATTCACAAAACAATAAAAATAGAAATAAAAATAAAAACCCAAAAAAATCCCCGGTTTTAACCCGCAAAATCCTTCCTCCTTCGTGATTCTTCGTGTCTTGAGTCCAAATTTAAAAAATAATAATAATAATACACGTAAATCACATTTTTCAGGTAAGTACTTGAAAAAATGTGACCGGGTAATAACCCGGATATTATCCGGTTGTGCATGCTTACTTGTCACTCGGATCCTAATAAAACTTTTTTTTTACTCCTGTTTTAGAACAATTTTTATTGTTTGCTTAAAAAGAAGTAGAAGAAGAGATACATGATCAAATTGGATAATAATAATAATAATAATAAAGAGGATGTTTTTCTTGTGTTGTTTAGTATGAAGAATGAAATAATAATAATTTATCTTCTTGCTTAGTTACACAGATGGGAGAAAGAGAGAGAGAAATTATAATTGTAAAGTAATTATTTCAATGGTAAACTTGCATAATGTTTATATGGATTTATCCATTTCAAACGACAATCTTTTCAATTTGAAGAGATCTAATTTTGTCAAAATTTTAAGATTTTGAATACCTTCACAAGTCTTTCTTTTGTATCCTAATCTATCATAATCAATTAATCATCTTATCAAACAACTCAATTAGTTAAAATCTTATTCAAGAATCTCATGATCTTTTCTCATTCTTTCACTTTTTCCTCCTAAAAAAACACTTTGTAGAGTCCCAAGTGTTTTTCGGCTACGGAATCTTGTATTAACTAACTTTGTCAATATATTATCTCCATATATAAGAGCATAGGGCTTGAAATAAAGTTGTACTCTTATTCCTCGTATCTCGATAGAGTTGAATATTTACACTAACACAATTTAACTCTCTCAAATAACATGATTGATACAAGAACTAGGAGAATCATATTCCCATTTTTTTTTAATAAATTTATGAAATAAGAGTCATCAAAAGTTAACCCTTGTAAATGAAATCGGCATTAAAGGTGAAAATGTACTCATATACGCCTCTAATTTGGACTCTTAGCGGATTGCAAATGTGATTATAGACAAGTCTTACAAGCTTAGTGCAGTTTCTTAATTAGGACACTTAACTAATTAATCCTTATTAAAATGGAAATGATAGTTCACATGATCACCTAAAGCCTAAAGAGTTTAGGACACGTTTAATCATTTGAATTGAAACATTTAAATGGTTGTGGACTTCAAATTTTAAAGTGATTTGAATGGTTACGATTTCACTATTTGACATTTGGATTGGAAATATTAATAACTAACAAAACAAAGATTAACAAGGCAAACTAATAGCAATTAAAGAAGAATAAACAATAATGTATTGGGTTTCTTATATTGCTTTGGTTATTAAAAATAACATTAACTAATTATATAATGTTTTATCTAAATAACATTATATAAAAATAATAATAATATAAAAAACTAATATAACGAATAGTTACATATTTTTTTATAATATTATATTAATGTATAGAGCATTCGTGAGTTCATGCATGGTGGCACTATTTTATGTTCTGATCACCAACTCTAAGCAAGATCTTTGGTCATGAATCATGATTCATGAATCATGTTGTGCCACGCGTCATTGTCTAACCATTTTTTTCTAATGAAGCAAAGTGGACAGATAGCACACGCTAATGCCACGACGCCCCTTGTTTGGGGGGTTATTTTGGCCATTACATTCTATTTTTTAAGATGAAAAAAATAATTTGAAAATTATTTAAAATTATTTAAAAATAATATAAAATAGTTTGATGTTACAAATTTTAAAATAGTATAAATGGTTAAGATTTTAAAAAATAAAATAAAATTGAATGATTCGAAAGATTAAGAAAATTAAAAAAAGTAAAAAAAATAAAATGAAATAAAATAGGTAAAATAATTAGGCCAAACAAAAGGTAGAAAACCGAAAAATTAAAAAATTATATATAAAAGGGCATAGCCCATATAAAAGAATAGAAATTATTGATGTTCTGACTTTTTATTTGTCGGTGCATGTCAACGCACTTTTCCTCCTTTTTTTTTTTTTTTTTTCAAGCATTTATCGCTTTAGAAAATAACATTTGGCATTTATGTGACCGTCATGAAGAAGTATCGAGTTTTAAGTTTTTGACGCATGAAAAGTACCGACAAAATTTGACCTCACATTTTTTTTTTTGGGTGCAAAATTTGATCTCAAATTTGATATTTAAGTTTATAACATATATTATTATTGAATGTTATATTATTTTTTTCATTATCAAATTATTATATTGTTCAATTTTTTTTCTATTTTTCTCATTTGTAAAAAAATAAAAAATAATTCGAATAAATTTATTACCAAAGTGACAAAGACTACAAACTTTTTATAAAATGGTATGTTTCAAAATAAATTGTCCAAAACTAATATTTTTCAAAATTGTCCAAAAGTATTTTCGATGGATTGGAAGTTGGAACGTAGGAATTAGTATCTATATTGGCATGTGGGGGCACAACAGCACGGACCCCCTTAATTTTTTAAGGATTAATTTCATCATTTTCTTCTCTACTTTAACCCAATCTCAAATTGTTCCATGTACTTCAATTTGTTACGTCTGTTCCCCCTATACTTTCAAAACGTCTCAAATTTGTCCTTCTGTTAACTTTTCCATCCAAAATTGTCATTTTCCATCCAAAGTTGCCATGTGTCATATAATTAGATAGGTTTTTATGTATTTGTAGGTAAAATTATATTTTTGTCCCTATTTGAAATTTTTTTTTTTTGCTAGAAACACTTGATTGAAAAAAAAAAAAAAAACTCTTTTCTTCAATCAAGTGTTTCTAGCACAAAAAAATAAAACTAAAAATTATCAAATTTTTAGCTGAAGAAAAAAACTAATTTTTTTTAATCAAGCGTTTCTATCACAAAAAAAAAAAAAAGAAGCAAAACTTGAGAAAAGAAAAGTATCAAACATGAGCAAAAACATAATTTCACCTATAAATGCACAAAAACCTCTCCAATTATGTGACACATAGCAACTTTGGATGGAAAATGGCAACTTTGGATGAAAAAGTTAACGGAATGATAAATTTGAAACATTTTAAGAGTATAGGGGGAACGGATGTAACAAATTGAAGTATAGGAGGCAATTTGATATTCGGGCTAAAGTAGAGGGGGAAATGATGAAATTAATCCTTTTTTTAAATTCATGTTTTATTTCTATAATTGAAAAAAATTTGTAAATTAATGTTTCACATGTTCTTTTGAATTTATGAAATTAATATTAACCTTATAATTAAAGATAATTTTCAAGTAAAATCCTTTGATTTTTTTTTTTTTCAATTTATCTCTATAATTTTTATATAACTTTGTGGCCCCAACCCACCGAACCCCCCCATTTTTTTTTTTTTGCTAGAAACACTTGATTGAAAAAAAAAAAAAAACTCTTTTCTTCAATCAAGTGTTTCTAGCACAAAAAAATAAAACTAAAAATTATCAAATTTTTAGCTGAAGAAAAAAACTAATTTTTTTTAATCAAGCGTTTCTATCACAAAAAAAAAAAAAAAAAGAAGCAAAACTTGAGAAAAGAAAAGTATCAAACATGAGCAAAAACATAATTTCACCTATAAATGCACAAAAACCTCTCCAATTATGTGACACATAGCAACTTTGGATGGAAAATGGCAACTTTGGATGAAAAAGTTAACGGAATGATAAATTTGAAACATTTTAAGAGTATAGGGGGAACGGATGTAACAAATTGAAGTATAGGAGGCAATTTGATATTCGGGCTAAAGTAGAGGGGGAAATGATGAAATTAATCCTTTTTTTAAATTCATGTTTTATTTCTATAATTGAAAAAAATTTGTAAATTAATGTTTCACATGTTCTTTTGAATTTATGAAATTAATATTAACCTTATAATTAAAGATAATTTTCAAGTAAAATCCTTTGATTTTTTTTTTTTCAATTTATCTCTATAATTTTTATATAACTTTGTGGCCCCAACCCACCGAACCCCCCCATATACGGGGATTATATGTGCTATAAAGAGGCTTTGAGGAATTTCTTAAAAAATTTATAAGCAACAACTTGAAAATGTAGTATTATCTATACGACAAGGTCATGTTTGATAAACACATTTATTTATTATTTTTTGTTTTTTAAATAAAAATTTGATCAAAATATTTAAAAACGTGTTTAGTAAATCAATTTTTGTTTTCATTTCTTAAATTGGATAAGATTGTCAAAAATAGAAGAAACAAAAATTTCTTGTTTTTAATTTTTTTTTTTAACAAAACATCAATTTTATAAAGTTTTTCATGTGTTTTCTCTATCATTACACTCTCTCCATCCTTTTTCTTTACATTTTTTCTCGTTTCACTCTCTCTTTGTTAGTTACAAAATATCATTTGTATTCTTTGTTTTTAAAACAAATAACAAATAGTGATTACCAAACATCATTTGTCTTTTTTTTTTTAATTTTAAAAACAAAATAGCAAAAACAGTTTCAAACTTTTGTTTAAAAAACAAAAAACAAAAATGTTTCCAAATATAGCCTAAAAGATTCTCAAAGGGGCAGAGTCGTTTCGTCCAGTGCTATTTTCATGTTTTCTCCATGCAAGAAGCGTAAAAATGCATTTTGGGGGGATTAAAAAAAAATTTAAAACTACGATCAAAATGTAATTTTATAAAAGTAGAGGGACACATATATAATAGAAGATAGCTAATAAAATCGATAACCGAACTATCGCACGCCCATTATCAACCTAGGTTTTTCATGATCAAATTCCACAATCCATTTGTTGTAATTAACTGATAATAGTTTTTTCAAAGGGAGAGGGTAGATGGAAGCCTAAATTAAGTTATATTTTTCCTCCCTTTTTTTTTTATAAGATTGAGAGATTTTGATGAATGCATTTTTGGACACACAATTAATCTATACTCCTTTTAGTATTGCAAAAAAAATTTGACATTTTGAGTATAATAAGAGAGATTTTGAGGAATGCCTCTTTTTTTGATACAATAATAATCGATGCCCCTTTTTTGTTGCACTTATAATTTTTATCCTTATTTTTACACTACAAACATAAAGTATGAATCAAATAAGCACATAACTTGGGGGCTTAAATTATTAAGCGACACTTAGAATGTTCTTTTTTTTGCAATTCTTCCCTCCAAAAATCAAACCTAAAATATGTAGTTTTAAATATTAGCTACAAACCGTCTGAACTACTCCCCTGAGTCGAGTGCAATTAACTAATAAGTAACGCCAATTCTCTGGTGGGGAAAGTTATGGTGGAAAATAAATTTTGGACCGTCAGATTTACTTTTTTAACGTTTTTTTAATCAAAAAGACAAATTTGATAGTCCATAATTCGTTCCTCACCACAACATTTCCAGCCAGAGAATTACTGAATAAGTAATAGTAACCTCCCTTGATCAGTTAAGAAATTCAACCATAATAAAATAAATAAATAAATAAATAACAGTAGCAATCACATACCAAATTAGGAATCGTCCCTTTGAACGCAAGTTCCCCAAACAAACAACCTCATTTTGCTAATTGCTTCCTCTTACTACCAATTCTAGTTGCTTCTTCAATCAACTACTACTTTTACCTAAAAAAATTTATCCTCATAAATCATTATTTTATTGTATCAAGCTTATTTTGCATACAGAACAATATATAATTGTTTTGGTATGTTAATGTGTCCAAACACATACTTGTGTATATTTTTGGAGTAAGATAGTACAAAGCAAGCAAATCTCACCAGCCAAAAAAAAACCGCTACACAAGCAAATACCCATTTGCTAGAAAGGAATTTCACATCACAAAGGCAAACCAAGAACCACTGGAAGACATTAGACATGGGAAAAATAAAAATCGAAATAATTAGTTGATCTTTCTACATCAAATTTACACAAGACTGAAAGATCTCAACCAACAGATAAAGAAACAATGTTGTGATATTCCAAGACAAAATCCAACCAAACCCTGACCATATAAAACTGCACTTTTGAGGAATTATGAAACTAGGCAAACGCACTAAAATGAATTGGCAAATCCAACTCCCAGAGTACCCAACTCAGCAACCAGAGTGGGTCATTGAAGATATTCGCTTAATATTCTTCAAATGTGTCAAATGGCAGTTTGAAGAGACCATGGATCCAATAAACTGCCCTTATCACTACTTCTGCGATAGTGTATATCCTGGTAACTATTCACCTTCTGTGGATATTCTAGTTTTAATCTTAATTACTGCCTCTTATTTTTCAACTCTTCTCATCATGGTAATGGACATATCCGGAAGAGGGCAAAAGTGTATAATCTCGAAGCGGTTCTTATTACCGTCTGGTCCAGTTTCCCTCCCGCTAATCATCTTGGCACTAGCCACAGGATTTCGCATCAACACCATATTTCCGATGTCCATAGCCGGTCCTGCAATCCTCCAACTAGTTCTTATTTCTGCGCTCAGCATTGATGGTGGAGCTGCCAAGGATATCAAGTACGTTTTCTATGAAGCGTCAACGATTTCTGGCATTCTGCACGCAAGCTTGTACTTGGATGCAATTCTCCTGCCTTATTACACGGGTCTTGACGCACTAACGTCGTCGAGTTTTTCAGGCGAGTGCCCGTCTTGTGTGTGTCGAAGGGACACTCTGGTTGTGGGAGGAGCATTACCTTCCTACCGAGGGTGGTCGGTGTCCACATTTTCCGTTGTTTGCGCTCTATGTTTCAGGATAATTTGCAGCGTGCTTGGAAAGATGACAGGAAAGATCTTATTGATCAAGTCCTTCCTAGAGGGTCTAGGTTTGGTTCTTATAACGTTTGATTGTATATATCTGTTGACAAATTCTCCACCAGAGACATCAATATTGTGTCTAGCTATTTTTGGAGGTCTCTTTGTTTTGATTTGCCTTCACGGACTCGGAAAGTTCTGCTCTCAAATCATAAGATTGCAGACAAGGTATACAAAGAGTAAAATTGGTCCAATTTGCATTGAGGGCAAGATTGAAGAGATATAGATAGAAACATCATATTTTTGTGATTTTTCCCCTATATGGAGGATGGGTTATTAGAGGTGATGTACCAATCAGGCCAAGCCTGTTGTCACAGTTTGTGTATATAAAAAAAATTACATTGGCCACGGAAAAAAAATTGTTACTTTTCCATTACTCAATACAGCTATTACCAACAATTTAGAGAATTCATTCAAAAGAACATAAAAATATTCAGGTCAAAAATGCTTCTGCATGTTGAGGTGCAGTGATTTAAGGAATACTTATATGCCGCCGAAAACACACTCTTTCAACGAAATTCTTCGGTTCCATGGAAAAGATACTTGAAAGCAATGACCTTTTAAAGCAAGCAAGCTACAAGAAGAACCTCCTTCGGCTAGTGTCCATTTCCGGCTGATTCAAATAGGAATTAGAAAAACAAAATAGTGAGCCAAAACTGTAATCTACGTTGCCAACAATCATATAACTAAAATTTCTTTTGAAGCGGCATACCTTGTGAACCCACTCATATTCCCCGCCTTTTGTATCAAATGTTCCGTGCTGCAGGCTGATTAACTTCAGTGTGAAACGGGGGCCACACTCCTGCAATTGTAACATAAACTGTTGTATCAAAACTGCATGTATGAACTATCTATGCTTTGAGAATGCAAGTGAAGACCATTAATGATAAATAATAACAACAAATGAAGGTGGCAAAATTATTGACATTTCAATCAGATACACAAGCAAGGCATAGCAGAGGAACGAGGTGAAAGAGTTGTTACATATGCCCATAAGGATTCAAGTAAATATTTATTCTTGAACAACACCAAATCACCGATTTAGGTTTCTTATATAATGTCCATTCCCAGTAATGGTTACAGCAATCGCTTCTGAGTATTAAAAATTAAAACTAACCTGTAGACGAGCAATTGTCTTATCCTGAGAGACCTCGCCCTCGGCATCCTTCTTCTTCGTATCTTTTGAGTCGGTCTTTTTAGTTTCTTTTGTTTCAAAGATATATCTAGGATGGGAAACAGGGTACAAAAACTCTCCATCAGAAACCCATAGCTATATGATTAAACATGTTCTTTTGGCCAGAAGAATTGGAAAGGATAAGAGGCACACCGATGATGCCGGAAGAATATAAAGTCCCGCTGATTGTGAAAAGTCACAACTCTTCGACCACGAAAATTTGGCTCTTGAGGGAAAAGTGATTGGATCAACCTGTAGAAAACACATCAGCAAAGATAATAATTAGCAAAAATGTCAATAACCAATCAAAGCTAGATATGCAAGATGTACAAAAATGTTTATTATTATTATTCACCTGCCCCTTCTAGGCTTGCTGAGATCATATATGTTTTTTTTTTTTTTTTAATTTAAAAAGGAAGGAGGGTGAGCCTAGGCCCAAATTATTTTTGTTTTTCCTCCTACCTCCCCATGAATCAAACTCAACAACGTGCAGCAGTAAACATTAACTACTTACCGCCTGAGCTACGCCCTCGGGGGCGCTGAGATCATATATGTTAGTGTGCCATAAAATTGATATGATATTTTATTTAAGAGAATTTTATTAATATGTGATATGATTCCTAGTCACATTGACTTGAATCAAAGACCATACACTGTTGGCTTTGAATTGGAATTATGATTAGTAATGCAAACTAAGATAAGAAAAAACCTTCCAACTCGATGACCTATGCGTGTTGTAAAGTTATTCAGCACAAGCTCAGGCTCGTGACTTGTTGGATTTCCATGATTCTGCAAGCACATCAAACAAATAATTGGAGAACACATAAAAACTTCTTTTGCAGCTGAATAAAACCATAAAGAAACACCTCAAATCTAGTTTAAGCGAGCATACAATCATAAAAAATTGGTTTGCTGAATTCTAAAATCATTGATCTATCTAAATCTGCATCTCAAATATGTAAATTTGTGTCTAGAATCCTCCTGTACTGCATTGCATCGAATGGATTGTATCTCAACACCCAAAACGAAGGAGCTTACCTTGATATCCTTGCGTAAAACAAGCTTGGACAGCTTGAAATGAGCGGTAGGTCCTTCAGGTAAGTTAATAACTAGTAGAGCATCTGAAAGACAACCAAACGCCAAACGTCAAAACTCTCTATTAACTCTCAAAATATCACATAAAAGCCTGAAATAGCCTTTGGAACTCCAAAGGTTCAACAGAATACTTCAGAAGAAACAGTACCAACCTGGCTCTCTTCGATTTGTATGAACAACAATCATAGAAGTAAACTCCTTGCTATTTGCATATTCTACAATCTGCAACCATATATACCAAAAAACATAAATCCACGTGTTCTATACTCGACATTCATATTCTCAATTGAAAAGATTAAGACTTAACCACCTTTTTCAAGTCATAGGTTCCTCTCTTGTAATAATGCGCATTCGGAATCACAGAAAGTAGTTCGGATATAAAAGCAGGTCCTCTCTGGAAAATATTGCACATATGAAAGATAAACATGTCAGATAACATCTAGCAATAAATATATCAACTGCGCAAAATCCCCATTGACGCAAAAGAGCTAATTATCCAAAAAGATTTGATTCTAAGAATGTAATAACAAAAAAAAAAAAAAACCTACTGAAAAAAGAAAAAGGCGTCGACAGAGGCTTACAGAAGAATTGAAACGGCAAGTTGTGATCAATATCTTCGGCGCTACTTCACGTTTTAAAATCGAACTAAATTCATCGGCATCATTCCCAGCAAATAGCTACCAATGCACACAGTAACGAATAATGTACTACAAATTAGAACATTTTACAAGAAAAAAGAAATACAAAAGGGCTTTTCCATCAGAGTAGTACAATTTCTCATTCATTTTGTAAAATGTAACCAAAATCCAAACAAAAATCATCCCCTTTCACATTAACAACCCAACTTTTCCTCACCTCACTAATCAGATATCCAAAGTTTGAAAGCCAAACAAATCGGAAACTCAAATTCACCAAAACAAAAAACAAAAACCAAAACAAAGCCCAACCTCTTCATCGTCGGGCAAGCAAACTGTCTCATCAAGCTCCCTCGTATTCTCAATCGTCCGAGGAACTTGCTTCGGCGCAGGCTGAGAAAAAAAAATATACAGAATCGAACCCTATTGCTTATCTGAAAAAAAAAAAAAAGAACAGAAAAAATGGCAACGGAATCGAACCTCCTCGCCGAGCTCGAGAGCGCGCTTAATGGCGGCGTCGCGAGCCTTGGCGCGCTTGCGCTTGTCGAGCTTTTTCTGTTGCTTGAGCTTGGCGTGGACCTCTGACCTCTTGTCCTTGTTCTTTATCATCGACGGCAAGATCTCCTTCTTCTCTCTCTTCTCCGCCGCCGCCGCCGCCGTTGATTCCCTGTCTCCGCCGTCGTCGCTCTCGCTCCTCTTTCTCTTCGCCGCCATTGTTGCTGGCTTGTCAGGGCTTCTTAGAATCTTTGTTAATGTGATTGGTAAGAAACAAAAACGAACTGATTGGCTTTGAAAATTTGGAGAAACGACGTGAAAAGGTGAGAGGCCGGAAGTGTCGACGGCGTATGAGGTGGGGAGGAGGGAAGGGACTGAGGGAGTTAGGGTTTATTTACGGTGAAGGGTTTTTTGGGAAATTAAAATGACAAAAATACCCTTAGGCCAATTTGGTATTTGAGGGGAAATTTACATTATTGGCCCTAAATTAGTAAATATATTTGAGTTTGACGAGTTTGAATATATTTTTTTAAAGGTAGATTTTGAAGAATGCCTCATTCTTGGTACACTGATCATCTATGCCTCATACGTGTTATAATTTTATTTTATGTCCTAAAACTTATACTATAATAGAGATGATAATTTCCCATGAGATTTCTTTAACGTGTGTATATATATTAATTATAATAGATTAAATGAGCAGAGATGGGGAACTATTCTCACGAAGATTTTACATTCCCAACTCTTTTTAAAATGGATGAGGTGCTATCTACCATGGGGATTCTCTATCCTGATCTCAGCTCTTTTTAGATGGGAATGGAATGGGTATAGAGGATAGTTTTTAAGACGAGGATGTAGATGGAGGACGCATCCCTAGTCTCACCCTGCCCCATTCTACAACTAAATACAAAGATAGAATGGAAATAAAGGGAGCATGCCACTTGGAGCATAAATATTAAGTGACATTAAAAATGACTTTATTTTGTAATTCTCACCTTTTTTTTTAAATGCAAGCAAGATGTTTTTTTTTTTAACAATTATATATAATTACATATTAAAGCCCTGGTAGACCTTAAACTACAAGAGTATTTTGAATCTTGCTACACTATATATACCTTAAGATAGGAGAAAAAGTACGCACTATAATTTGAATTTGCGACCTCATCTTTATATTAATTGACGACTCGAGCGCATAACAATCAAGATTTTGAATTTATAAAACTTGGCAAATCAATTGCTCTAATTTTTTCTAGAATAGTTTACATCAATGGCCCTTGAACTTTTCAAATGTTGACAAGTTTCCACTTTGTCACATACAAAATTGTGTTGTACACTATGTTCAATTTTGTTTAATTAAGGGCTTATTTAGATAGCAATCCAAATTAAAAAATTTTGAATTTATATCATCTTGTTATAGTACTGATACTAACAAAAAATTAAACTTAAATCGTCGTACTACGATAAAATATTGCTTGAATTTATATTCAAACGGGCCTTTAAATCTTTAATATTAATATTAATTGATTCATCGAGTTTGTAAGCTTAATGTGTTGATTACGCTAAAAAATTTCAACAAGTAACTTACTACACCTTGACATTTCAATAGGCATTGGTGCAAATTTATAATACCAGATTTACGCTATGGTCATTGAGCTAGTCCAGATTCGACAAATTCTCTTATTAGCATTAAGGACTTTGAGGTCGTTAGGTAGCAATTCAAGTAAAAGAAACTTTGATTGAAGTATTCTTGTATAGTACTATTTTTTTTTTTGGGCAAAATACTCAAATTATTAACTTAACTATTTTCTTACAATGTTTTTATATTCTTACTATAATAAAAACTAAGTATTTCAATTCCCAATGAAAATATTTCTCTCTTACAATCTTAATTTTAAATACTACAAATAAACCAACATTGATTTGAATCATAAGATTTTGTCAAATAATAACTCAAGTAAAAATAATTTAAATTTGTTGATCTGAATTGCTTACCAAACAACCTCTAAATATAAATCTTAGAAAATGGACTCTAAATTGATAACAAACATAAAAAAAATTAAATAAATAATTAATTTTTTAGATGATTACTCTATTTGAAGTCATATATTACACATTTATTCAACAATATAAGCACTATTTTTTTAGGCCCATTAGCAAAATGACCTGTTAAAATAACATCTTTTAAGAAAATGACCTAACTATCTAAAAATTAAGTTATTAGCCCCAAGTCCACGTGGACTGTCCAAAATACCCTTATTCGCCCGAATTTTGTTACAATCTGTAACAAATATTGTTACGGATTGTAACAATATTTATTACGCATGTAAAAAATGTTGATACAAATCGTAACAAACAAATGTGTGATAAAAATGAGATATTTCATCCAAATTTTGTTATAAACTGTAACAAGTATTGTTACGGATTGTAACAATATTTGTTACAATAAGTAACAAATATTGATACAAATTGTAACAGACAAATGTGTGATAAAAATTAGATATTTTATTGTATATGTGTATCAAAAGTTGTTACTTATTATAACAAAAAAATGTTACAGTTTGTAACAATATTTGTTACAGATTGTAATAAAATTTGGACGAAGAGGGGTATTTTGGACAGTCTGGATGTATGTGAATGGGCCTAGATGCTAATAACTTAATTATGACAAACTCAGGTCAATTCCTTAAAACTAAAGCTAAAAACAGGTAATTTAGCTAAAATTTATTGTGCTTATAGAGGATAATCCATAAGACTATTTTATCGTTAACCTGGTTTGTAGCTCCAAATTCTTCAAAGAGATTTTACATTTTTTTTTATTTAATTCCTTTTTTCATAAATAGATTTACCCTTTTTTTTGTTGGGTTCGCTCATGTAAATTAGGCTGGACTAAATAAAGGGAAAATTATAAAAAAAAAAAAAGATTATTTTAAATATCACTTAATGATTTATTTATGTCTTAAATGATGTACTCTTTTAATTTGTATTATATGTTTATAGGGTGAAAGGATGTGGCTGTGGTACAGTGGTAGGGACTTATTTTTAGTCCTTACCGTTGGGACCGATTTTAAAACTTATTATGAGTGGTTAAGATTTTCAAATTTCAATTTGCCTTTTTTTTCCAAAGTGATTTGTTGGATTTTTTTTAGCATTTTGGTGAAAAAAAAACTCATTTTTAGGGGTAAAAGTGCAATTTTTTTAATAAAAAAATTGGATCTACATAGTAATACAATAAAATAAGGGGTCAAAAAATAAACAAAATAAGTTCTTTGACCAACTCTCACTCACATATTTGGTCCCCAATGTAGGGGGTAAAAAAAAAAAGTTCCCTACCAGCCACATGTGAGTGTGAATTGTGAAATATGCGTAAAAAAAAAAAAAAGAGCCATTCATAAAAATCCCTTCCAAATAAATGGGCAGAAGCCCAATAGCCAATCAAAAACAAAAAAGGCTTATTGAGCAATCCTTGAGCTCGAGAGAAGAAACGCAAAAGGAGATGAAGTGTTGTGCAAGGTGTGTGCGTCCGCAAGCCAAGTGCCGAGAAGTGGAAAAGCAGAAAGCAAACAGAGTGAGCAAAAAAAAAAAAAAAAATACAGAGAAAAGGGGGCTTAGAGTTTTCAGGTTTGACAAGAAGATTGAAGGACAAACAGTGTCAATTTTGACTTATATTTAACGTTTGAATAATGCGCTAGAATCTTATCGGTTTTGATCGTGTGCACCTTTTTATAATACTCATTTCGGTATTCTCTTTTTGTGAGACCAAGATTTTGCTTTTATTTTAATACATCTTTTGTCCTGATTATGATTCTGTTGGCTGGCCAATAATAGTGTCCTTGACAACAATACATATTTGTGATTTGTCCTACTTCAGACTTTAGGATCATCCTCATGACATTTTGGAAACTTTGAATGTGGAAAATCCAAAATCAAAGGTAACTGAAAAACAACTCTATAAGTAGTGTCTTTCACGTTCAGTCCGATTAATTAACTAACATGTATGGTATGAAAAAGAGGCATAACTAGCTTGATTTATGAAACAAAAACTAGCATTAGGACATTCAGTCAGAGTAACTGACTAAATTGGTTAGCCCCTAAAGCTAAAAGTATGACATATATTGAATATTGTATTTATTCAAGTACTTCTTGAGTTGATTGTGATAGGTATGACTTGTGACACTGAACTACAATCTTCGCCATCTATGGTCACTTGGTTCTGTTTCACTGGACATTCCTTTGCCTCTTTGCTTTTACCCCACAGAAGAGTGTACATTCCAATTATGACCAAAATAGACCCAAGCAAACTGGTTATTGGATGGAAAATGTCAGTGAGAAGAAAAGGCAAAAGTTACCATTCTTATAGGGAAAAATATGTGGTAGGGTACTCTACAGTAATGAATTATTATCAATCGTCAAATTTATCTTCATTTGAGTCTCATTGCTTAAAAATATTATTAAATAATCCAAAATTATTCTCTATTATAAAATTCCTTATCACAGATTCTTTTTTCTTATAGTAAATCAATGATTAGAAATGAATTTTTAAATGATGATCACAGTTTAAGAAAATTATAAAAAAAAAAAAAGCCAATATATGATAAATAAAAAAGTTTACTACAACAAAATTTATGCTTACTTTATGAATGGTTATTTTTTTTAATTTTGAAATATTAGTTGTTTTTTTCAATCAAAATTTAAAAATGACTAGATATTATAATTTCTAATTTTTGGAAAATAGTTGAATTCTAGGACGAACCTTCCAAGATAAAGTTGTTCGTGGAAGATAGTGCAGTCGAGAATCGCGACGAAGATTTGCGTGAAGGGTGTGAATGCCGATGTGAAGACGGGACCCTTTTTCTTGACACACCATGACATCCCTGCATAGCACAAGGCCGATCCCACCATGCCCTGAGAAATGAACCAAAAAAAAATGAAAATTATGTTACAAGTCATGTCGAATATGCGAAAACATACAAAAAAAAAAAATGAAAAAGGAAAAACCTAAACACTTGTACTTACGGCGTATACGACGCTTATTATCTCTAACTTTCCTCTTAGAACCCACATGGAAAGGTCCCTCTCAATGCTTATGCTGAGGATGGCCGATTGAACCGCACCGAAGAAGGACAAGATGGCGGTGCTCGAGTATTGGAACGGGAACGCCTGGCCAATCCGGGCTTGCATGAGGAACCATGAAGACCACATGAGGCAGCCTGCAGCTAGGAGTATTGATCCCGCGGCCCAATTCTTCTCCTTTCCTTGCGAATTCGTCGTTGCGTGGTTGTCCCCGGGTTTTGGATGCGAATGAGTAAGCTGCATTCCTCGGTAGAATGTTAGGATCAACGCGCCAACGATGCATATCACCGTGCCCAAAACCTTCGCCCGCCCACCCTTGCTACCGAGGTTCAGCTTTTCTAGACTGGAGAAGTTGAATAGTCAAAATTCTCAAAATATTTTGAATAAGTATAACGTTTTTCGTTATTTGCTAAACAACTAATTTTAAGTAATGTAATTACTATAGCAACATTCTGCAATAATTAACGGATAAATTTCATAATTTTTCTTAACTTTGGCTACATCGAACAATCAAAAGCTGAAAAAATGACAATTGGTTACAATTTGTCCTTAAAGTTTGAGTACTTTATTACCCAAATGGAAGGGCTAGAATGAATGTGAAAACAGGCACCATGTTGAGGAATGCACAGGCAAAAGTAGCAGAAGTGAACTCAAGTCCCATGAGGAACAAGAATTGTGTTAATGTCACCCTGAAATAAAAACAAAAACAAAAATAAGATAAAAAATGCACCAAGTATTTTCCTTTACTATGTTCTTGTTGAAAGCTACACAAAAGGGGAATAAATAGAGCATCCATAGAATTAAATTACGAAACCGAAAACTAACCCGACTAAAGCGCTGAAGAAAAGGTGACACATAATGCGAGATGTGATCTCAGTTCTGCTTTTCCTGCAAGCAACAAGCGCAGACCATGTCGCCATTGAACATCAAGGTCGATATGGTTACGCGAAAAAAGCCTTGGACAAGACAGAAGAACTCGAAGAGACGGAGATAATAAGGCCATACCTTTCCCAAAACATCGCGATCGGGGTCAAGAAAACCGCAGAGATGGCTTGTCGATACGTGACGATGACCAAATGGTTCACGCCATGATCGAGCGTCCTCTTGAGAAGCAAATTCACGACCGCGAAGGCGCAATTAATGGCCAGCATTACAGAAACAATCTTCCATTCCGAACACCCGTTCATCTCAACAATTTTTCGCCTTTTCGATGGATCGATATGCTCAGCTTTGATGCGGCGTTGCCACCATTATATAGAGAAGAGAAAAGGGCTGGGAAAAAAAATACAAGGAACGAGCTCGGATGAGCTTGGAATCACATCAATGCTTAGCTATCAACAACATGCAATTAAATTATTATTATTATTACTATTACTATTTTTCCACGGCCTTTTTCGACATGCTTTTTTTCTTCTTTTTTGGCTTCTTTTTTTTTTTCTGAGTGGGAGAGAGTGATCACAAGAATAATCGTTTGCTAAAATTAGCTCATGTCCATGCATCAGCATCACGTAACACAGAAAGAAAGCGTCTACAGGTTTTGAATTTTCAATGTTGCATATATATATATATATATATGTTATGATGTTTTGTTTTAATTATTGAAAGATATACACAGCAATTTGGAAAAAGATTAGGCAACTAGCATAAAACTTTATATTGTAGCATCTTTCTCTTCCCAAATACGGAATCTTATACTTCTTTTATTAAGACCATTCTTTAAAAAAAAAAACATTATTGTTCATCTATAAATATCTTAATATATTGTGGAAGAACAATATGTCAAATCCCACAATGAAATTAAAAAAAAAATGCACTAACGTGTTATTTTCTTATAGTTTTCCACTAGTATATTTATTATATATCAAGGAATATATATGGCTCCGCTTCGCGTGATAAATGCCTTGTCTTTGAGTTAACATGTCATAAGAGACTCATCACTTTGTGATTTAGTGAATTGTAATCATATTCGTGGAATATTGTATTCTGAGTTCTCACTACTGTATAGTAGCATATTAGCATCACTCTACAGTAGTAGAGTAGTCTACTACTGTTTATACAATATATATAGTTACTCCTTCCTTATCTACAACTAATTATAAAGTATAAACAATAGTATCGACACTCTTTCCGACTCAAAACCAAAGTGACACCGTTTTTATTTTGGAAAAATATCTCTAGTAAGGTATGTCTTATGGAAGAGCTTGTGGTACGGAATAGGGAACAATTCTAGACAATTAGAATAATTTTTCTAATAAGTAGGATCAACTAAGAAAGTAAATTTGATGATTCAAAATCGTTATTTACAATAAGGTATTCTACAGCCACAAATTTTTCTATGTTTTTTTTTTTGAAATAAAATTTTTCTATGATTTTTCTATATCTTATATGTTGAGCTATATTTAAATATTCAATTATTCAGGAGGTACTTTTTGGAAGAAAAAAAAATCTAGTGGTTGAAATCGTTCTTCTAGAGTATTTCTTACCAAATAATTCTTTTTCTTTTGGCCTTAGAAGCAATAGTCAAATAGCACATACAAATAATTCTTTCTTACCAAATAATTCTTTTTCTTTTAATTCAGATTTGTTTTGGTTGGAGGAAACTCCATCTTGTATTCTGGATTTAGTGAAGGCTGATATGGCCTCCTTTGTAAATACTGGTTCTGACCAGCGTTAATAAAGTATTGATCCTTTCCTCAAAAAAAAAAAAAAAAAAAAAAAGCAAAGACAAAACCTTAGCAAAAACTAAAATAAAATAGCACATACAAAAACAGTCTTTAAACAGCTCTTCATTGTGATTTAAGAGAGAGAAAATGTTGAAAATAAGATAGCTTAACTTTTTGAGCCTTTAATGTTGTAATAATAAGGTCTATTAGGTTACTGCATATGATAATAACTATAATATACAAGAGTTATATTCTAGAGAAAATACCACGAGCATTCTCTTATAAGTTTCATTGAAATACCATATTTCTCTTTTGAGCTTTGATAATTTGAAGAATTTGATTAATAATGACATATTCTATTCATTGAAATGTATGTAATATGTAGAACACAAACTAATGTGAACTTAATTTTATAAAATTGATAACTAAATAAATCAAATAAACATAAATAACACCAAGATACTAATTACAATATAAATATCAACGTCAACTTTTCTAATTATCATTTAGTAACATCAAATTTACCACTCGAGTTTTTAAGATTGAATAAAAATTATATTTTATTTTGCTAATAGGGCATATAAAATTTTTATACTGCTTCTACATTTCTTCATTCTTTTACTTGAATAGTCTACTAGACGATAAAACATTTTAGTAAAGTACAATATTTCTGATTGACCACTTAAGAAAACAAAAATATGAAATTGGTAGTATTAAAAAATGAGTTTTTTAGGCATTTAACCAAACTTTTGGGTAATTTTTTTAGGATTTAGCCATAGTTTCACGAAATTAGGGATTTAGCCATAAAATCTAACATTTTTTGTTACATGAAACATATGTACGTGTAAAAGTGTAACATTTTATGTTACATGTTACAAAAAATGTTACATTTTTTACACGTATATATGTTACATGTTACAAAAAATATTACATGCTATGGCTAAATCCCTAATTTCGTGAAACTATGGCTAAATCCTTCAAACTTTACCTTTAAAATGGCTAATTGCTTAACTGGTCCTTAAAAAATCTGAAAAAAAAAAGTAATTTTTAAAACAAAACAAAATGAGAAATATATGGTATATTTTAATTTCTCCTTATTTTCCGTTTATATATGAAGGGTTAATCACAATCATGACAAATATTAATGTTGCTATATTGCAATATCATAAGTAGTTACTCTCAACATGACATATTCCTATTGGAAACAATAAGGTATCTACAACTGTATGATGATAATTGATAAGCATAGCATGACTCTAGCTTCACCTCTACTTCAAAGTTGAGACTCCCAGTCTCCCAATTTGTGGACCAGTACTTAATGTATATTCTTGTGTTATGACTCCAATCCATAACAAAGTGAGTTTAGTGGTCTCTTTTTCTCTCAGGCGGCTTTACTTGTCTATGTCAGTCTTAAATTTAAAAAAATCAGTCATCAAACACGAAAAATCTCATGTGAGAAAAAATTGTGGAAAGGATTAATGATTCTCTATATGATCATTCTTTAGGATAGTTTTTCGAGAAATTTATAAGAAATAACCATTCTACAATTTTAGTGATTTAAAAATAGAGTTTATTTGGTATTTAGCTATTTTTAATATTAAGAAACTAACCAATATTTTTAAAAATTAAGAAACTAACCATTAGTTACTTAAAAAATTAAGAGTATAAATTAGGTAGCATCACACCATCATGTAGTTGATAAAATAATTATTTTCTTAATTAATGAAAACGTTAGCTGTTGTCTTAAAAGACATCTAAAAATTGGCTATTTACTTAATAATCTCTTAAAAATATAGATGATATTTTTAATTATTAAGAAAATAATCATCAAGTAGTACTCATACATTTTGTATTTGAATAATCATGGCTATTTCTTTAATGTCTAAAAATATAGGCTAAAATTCAAAAGTCTTTTTCAAAATGGCTTATTAGCTAATTTACCCCGATTGTTATCCACCACAAACATTTCTTAACTTTTAGTATATTATAACTTTTTGAAAAAAAAAAGTTTATTGTAAGGCATAGCTTAAATTATTGTACTAAAAAGCAAATTTAATAAGAGAAAAACCATAAATAATCCATGTGTTTTTATAAAAATCTCAGTTTCATTCTTGTGTTTTGAGGAATTTTAAAATCATCTCTCAGTTTAATAAAACTCTCAAATATATACCTACGATATTTTTTTAGTATAAAATTTTGTATAAAAATATTAAAATCCCACAATTTCACTATAAAACTACAAAAAATTAAAAAAAAATGGTCATGTGCTCGCTTAAAAAACTGCAAAAATTATTCACATATTAAGTTAGTCACATGTGAATTCATGACTAATTTTTGTGGTTTTTAAAGGAATATATGAGCAGCTTTTGCAATTTAAATGAAGAGCCAGTTAGGTAAATAATTATTTTAGACTGCATGTTTTTAAAAAATAGCAACAGTTTCAAAAATTTAAAAACTAGCCATAAAATATGTAAGAAATTTCTGATAATAACAAAAATACACATAATTTTACTGTCAGAAATTTTTGACACTAATAAAAAATTTTGTCAGAAATTTCTGACATGGCTAGTTTTTAAATATTTTGAAACTGTGGCTATTTTTTTAAAATAATTTTGTAAACAGTGTCTATTTTCTTAAAATTCCCTTAAATGAATTTGACACTCTTAATATTTTCGTGCTAAATATCATATTAAAAATGTCATGTGATATATATTTGAGAATTTTTAATAAACAGAGGAACAATCATGGAATTCTCAAAAAAGAAAGGAAGATCGAAACAAGGAGTTTTGCAAAATATATGGATTATTTTGGTTTTTTACCATTTAATAATTGATGAATCGATCAAAAGACATTTTTTAACATTGCCAACTTGTAGTGAGAGCAAAATCTAAAAACTAGGTGAATTATTTACTAAAATTACTTTTAAGCAACAAACTTTTTAAAAACTAATTAAAAAACAAAATTTACTTAAGTTTTACTTCAAATGGGGCCTGCATATCCTTGTGTGATGAAAATCTTTTAGTGCTAAATATGAGATTAAGTATAGCATAACATTGAAAATTTGACATTTGACATTAATTCATTATTAATGATTGGCTTTTCAATTTTTAATGAAAAAGTATGAATGTTACAATTTTAAATTCTAAAAAGTTCTCTTCTACGAACAAAAAACTATTGCTACTTGTAGTACGTTATATTATTGGTTATTATATTTACTTTAATAAACTTTGTTGTATATTAAACAATAGGAAATTTTAAAGAAATGGTCATGTTTTAGAGAGTGATTAAAAGGGTAAAGTAGAGAAATATCCAAGTTTACACACTAATAAAAATAAACGGTTTTTTAAATAAATAGCCATATTTTTATATATGTTTTTAACAATTAGCGTATGTTTGCTTTATTAGCAAAATAGCTATACATTCGTGTCTAGATTTTTGAGATTGCAGTCATTAATTTTATGAATTCTGTTTTTGTTGTTTGTTACAGACAATATTGTCTAAAATTTTGTGTCTCTAGTCATAAAATTAGTGACTTCTTTGGTTGCATATATTTTTTGCTATTTATAAGATATTTTTTATTTAGTAATAAGTTTTATGAAATTGGTTGCATAGACAATCATTTATTTGTGAGTTGGTTATTTTGTTAATTGATGTTTAAATTTTTTATTGTGTTTATTTCAAATTTTCTAAAATTTTGTGACTATAGTCACAAATTTTATGACTGTGTATTTTATTTATTTAGTCACAAATTTATTTCTTTAATCATAGATTCTTAGATGTTGACCTGATGGCTATTTTGCTAATATTTCAACTATATCTTTAAAACATATATTGCAAAATGGCTAAATTCTTAACAGACCCAAAAATAAATACCAAAACTTTTGAAGTAATTGAGTTTCTAGTAATTTCGTTAATTACTTGCACATGTTTTTTGTAACTAAGTTAATTACCACCACTTACCACTATGTAAGCAATTCAATCACTTGGGTATTTTGTTATATTTTTAAAAAATTGGGTATTAATTTAAATTAGGTATTAAAAATTGGGTATTTACTATAATTTCTCATTTAAAAAATAGTCAATGTTTCAAAATTTTTAGAAAATAACCATTTATAAAGTTTAGGGAATTTTAATAAAATAGCCACTTTTACAAAATAATTTTAAAAGATAGCCACAGTTTTGAAAATTTTAAAAACTAGTCCTTTCAGAAATCTCTTACACGTATCAGAAATTTTCTTACTGTAATTTTTATGTATAATTTTGTTATTATCAAAAATTTCTTACACGTGTTATGGCTAGTTTTTAAATTTTTTAAAACTGTTGCTATTTTTAAAAAATATACAGTCCAAAACGGCTCTTTACTTAATTGAGAAGTTTAAGAAAATAGCCTCTTTTTAGAAATAATTTTAAACAAAATAGCCACAGTTTCAAAACATCTAAAAACTAGCACTTTCAGAAATTTCTTACACATGTCAGAAATTTTCTTACAACAATTTTTATATGTAAGTTTGTTATTGTCAGAAATTTCTTACATGTGTTATGGCTAGTTTTTAAATTTTTTAAAAACATATAGTCCAAAATGGCTATTTACTTAACTATTATTACCTTGGTAAGAAATTTATTCAATAAATTTTATGTAATTTTTTTTATGTTAAGATATTTCTTATCTTTGTAATTTTTATGTGCAATTTTGTGTAATTATAGCAATTTTTATGTGTAATTTTGTTATTGTCGGAAATTTTTTACATGTGTTATAGCTAGTTTTTAAATTTTTTAAAAACATACAGTCCAAAATGACTATTTACCTAACTATTATCACCTTGGTAAGAAATTTATTACAATAAATTTTACGTAATTTTTTTTTATGGTAAGACATTTCTTATCTTTGTAAATTTTTATGGCTCTTTTTTAAATTTCATGAAATTGTGTCTAGTTACAAAAATACATTCCTAAAATAGATATTTACCTAACTGACCTTAAAATATAATAACATAATAATATAGTATTTAGAATAGCAAAATTGCATTAGATCATTTACGATGAAATATAACATTTTTTATTTTAGCATTGAACATTGACATTTTGCATGGGAGATGGACTTAGTCATCATATGCTAATTTTGTTATTTGTATCATTGTAACTCTTACAAAAATTGTTTGCTATGCCAGATATAGCTACGTTAAAAATCAAATTTTATAATAACAATGATAAATTACAAAATTGGACACTTAAGATACAAGTGGAATCTAAAAAATTAGTGAGTTACTCCTAAAAAATAGCTTATAATTGGCAAATTATCTAAAGATCATTTCAAAAAGGGAATTTTAAGAAAATAGCCACTGTTTATAAAATGATTTTAAAAAATAGCCACTTTCAAAAAATTTAAAAACTAGCCCTTTCATAAATTTCTTACAATAATTTTTATGTGTAATTTTGTTATTATCAGAAATTTCTTACATTGTGTTATGGCTAGTTTTTAATTTTTTTAAATAATGACTATTTCTTAAAAACACACAGTTCAAAATGACTATTTACCTAACTGACCTTTTCAAAATACAAATTTTAGTATACAACATTTTTTCTTCAAATGGGCCAATGCATATTCGTGTGTTGTGAACCTGTTGCATCGACTTTTACAAAGTGATAGTAAAATGGCTCTCTTTTTTCTCGTCGGCGGCTACGCTCGTCCATGCTACTCTAGAACATCATCCTCAATTAAAAGAAATAAGAAATTAAAAAAAAAATCTTGGGCAATTCTCGGCCATTTTAGAGAAGTTGTTTGCTATGAGTGAAAATTAATGCATTAAAAATTAAAATTTAGAAAAAAATCTTTGATGACGCTTAGGTATATTTTGATAGTTAGACAATAATTTAGCAAATCATTAGATTTACTTTTTAAGTGAACGCTTCTTAAAAAGATTAATCTAACAATTCAATTTAGCAACAATGATAAAAAAGGTATTTCGAAAATTCAGTATTGGCGGTGAGAACAACAAAGTTAAGGCCAAGTTCATTGCATTGTATAAACTATTGTATTGTATTGGTTTTTTTTTTTTTTTTTTTTGAAAAGAACAATACGGTATTTGGTTTATTTGCATTTCTACATTATGTAACATGAAATACATACTTAACCAATGCAATTTGTTATCTAAATAAGACATAAATTATGTAAGCTTATACCATATTAATTACACAATATCATACAACTAAGTATAATACAATACAATACTCCAAACATGTCGTAAGTGAATATATATAGGAATCTATAATATAAGTCCTAACTTATCCCAAAAATAAAAAAATCAAAAAACAACCGTTTTGCTAGATAACTACAAAATCTAAATTCCACAATTAAAAAACATTACCAAAAGTCCAATCTTCCATTGAGTGATTGAAGAATAGAAATCTGTTGTCTCTGTGACTGTCCTTTCTTATTACAGATTGACAACTCATCCATTTTTTATTTAATATATTTTTTAAAAACTTATCTATTAATTAAACATGTGAGTGGAACAGCCAATGAGACATCAATTTGGGACAGCAGATTTTTTCTCGTGTTTGAACCACAAAGCCAAGTGGGTTTTAATACCAATTATTACAAGTTTATTAGGTAGGAACTAGGAACTCTACTCGAAGCTGACAATAACATTTTTAAAAATCCACTAGTTTGTTGTGTTTTAAGCCAGACATTTTGGTTCATGCAAAACCTCTATATGAGGCGAGACACTTGATTTCCTTTCCTAACATGACAAGTAGCTATAATTGAACCATGTAGCCCACTCCAGGAACAACTTCTCTTCTTTTGTCAATTTCCAAGCCACTCTAAATTTGGATATGTCATGTCTGCTAATTTGGAATTCACCTTTTGCTCTGCACTTTGGCTTTACCCTATAAAAGAGAACAAGAAGAAGAAGAAGAAGAAAAACAAAACATTACTTGCGAGTGAGGTGATCGTTTAGGACTCTACTTCAATTAAAGAGCCTCAAATGGCTGAATCTTTTCTTCTTCATTTTTTTTTCCTTCTACATGTTTCGGTTTTTATATGAAATAGCGATCTATTTATGTTAGTTTTAAAAATCTAGCCTATGTTTGTTTCTAATAGTAAAATAGCCATACATTCGTTTCTAGATTTTTGAGACTGCAGTCATTAATTTTTTTAATTCAGTTTTTATTGTTTGTTGCAGACAATATTTAGTCATAAATTTCATTTATTTGGTTATAAATTTTTAGATGTTGATCTGATGACTATTTTACTAATAGTTTAAAATGTTTGCTATATTTCTAAAACATGGATAGCTAAATGGCTAAATCCTTACATGCTTTGTGATTTTTGTTTTTTTTTTTCTAAACTTGGGAAACGTTGCTTCTATTTCGAATAAGTTTATAATCAAATTTTGCATTATTGGAAATAATGAATCCTTTTAAAAAAATACATAATAAAACAATGAAAGGTTCAATCTAGTGATAATAGTGACTACAAATATGAATATTGAGAAAAGAGAGTCAATAATATGATATATAACTTTGCATTTTCATAAAACTAAAGCTATAAGTTTTGAGTAATTATGAAGATTACATTTAAAATTTTATAAACACGTTTTGAAATACCCTCGCCTCAGGCCTCCATTCATATTGAGCCGTCTAAAATTTTAGAAGATCAAATCAAAGTTTGCATCATTGGGTTACGGAAGTGAGTCCTCGTTAAAAAAAGAAAAAAAATACAAATGAAAATAAAGCTTGCAAGCACTTTAGGTTTAGGCCCCTTCAACTCCAACTGATTTGACATTTTTTCCTTTTGGTCACTGAATTAAAGTTGTGGAAATTTCATTCTGGAAATTTATGGAGCAATCACAAAAAGCACACTTGTAAACCTAGTGATTACCAAACTTGACCTAGAAGGGATTGAACATGTTAACTTAACCAACAATTATGATTATCTTGATCAATTAATCATTGTGATGTGCTGAAAAAAAGGGATGAACTCAAAGATTTTATCGTGGAAAAACCGAAAACCTAAAAGGAAAAACCGGGGTACTTTGTTAACCATAACTCAATCAACTAAAATAAAGTGATCGCAAGCACTAATAATCATTAACAACCACCCTCTGCAGAAAATTACAAGCTTTTTCGGCTTCTTAATCTTCTTTTCTGTTCTACACAAGTACACAACAACGACTTGTACAGCTCTGGGAATAACTTTCCTCAATAGTTGTTGTACAAAAGAAAACTATATTTAAAAATAAATAAATAAAGACTATCTGGAATCAAAATGCTACTAACACATGAATATGACAAAATAACAAAGATGGTGGATACTTCAAACTAAATTTTCCGACAAAACTTCAAATAAGATGGATTTTAAGAACAAAATTTCATCGGCTGTCGAGCATGACTTCGCTAAATTTTGAGAGTTAAATCGAAAAACATCATCTTGACTGTGGTATCAGACCTTGTTACAAAGTACTTTAATTCTCTTTCCTACCTGTACTGGCTTAAGAAAGCAGTGTTTCCCTCTTCTCCTTAGCCACGTCTCCTTTGCTCTTTGGAGGAGGCAACTTCAAAGACACCCACGTCGGTGAGCTGCTGAGCCATAGTGCTTCACCCGTTTCTTTGTGCTTAAAGTCCGGCGCTCTTTCTTTGATCTACAAATGCAAGTAGTACGATCTCAATGTTATTAGATAATGACGAGAACAATGACAATTGGAACGAGGAAGGGATCGTGGATGAGATCAAAAATTCACCTTGTCGAGTCTATTGTCCCACCATTTCTCTGGGTTTTCCACCAAGTCTTTCCATAGTTCATCAACTATATAACAAAGGTGTAAACATGAAAAGATTGTTAGAAACCAATAAGAAACTCGATAGCATAGTTAGACCAAGGCATAATCATACTACTAAAATTTTTAGATATCATGTATCTCAAGCTTTATATACTATGTTAAACCGAGTAATAGAGTTGTCTTTGAAAAAAATTTGCAACACGCTCCTGAAAAAGAAATTCAATAATAATAATTTGGCTCTACCCCTGAATGTAGTTAATATCATTGAGTGGAATACTGGAAATTTAATATATAACCAGTCATGTTAATTTCAATTTTAATCTCAGTTTAAAGAGAGACTGCAAGTTTTCGGCTTCTATTTCTTGGTGCCTATTAAGTTTTTCTCCACGTAAGACCCCAAAGGTGTTTGGAGTTATCAGATATTTGTTTGCATCATATTATTTCATGTGCACTAAAATTTATAGCAGTCATGAAGCTATAGTGCATTGGCATGCATTGTAGAAAGAAAATTTTGATGTGCAACTACAAGCTACTGATTGAGAGTAATTTTATAAGAAAAGTGCGCATTGGACTCACCTTTACCACCGTCCTTTACTGTTTTTGATTTCTGAATTTGAACATGAAACTCCAGTCCTTCAAGTTTTGGCAAAAGCCACTGAGGTGCTCTGTCAAGCCAAACTGCATTGCTACCGTCCTTTCGTTTGAAATCAGGGAACTTTGGATTCACCTTTTGAAGAAATAAAAAGAAGATTAACATGGTATATATAAAGAGAGAGAGAGAGAGATGATATCTGAGGCAAGAAATCCTCACCAGCCCTTGGAGCTTGCTACTACGATAATCGCACCATTCTTTTGGATTATCGACAAGGTCAGTCCAGATATCTGATCCAGAGTCCGAACTGTCTAAACAATAAGTTAGTTCCCTGCTTTCTGGCTATATCACACACTTAAAAACTATCATTTAAAGTATCAAACCATTCAATCAAATAGTAATCCAATGTTCTTAAAATTTTGTGAGTCTGCGGTTAGCTAAATCCAATAGGAAGTTTAGTCATTAGACCAAGATATTCTTACAAACATGTGACAAGCTGTATGTTACTAGAGTATGGAAAGTACTTCGGCTACGAGTCAAATGATTTACTTGGAAGAAACTTGTAGAGAATCACCTTTAGACTCCTTTACTACTTTTGATCTCTGAATTAGAGCATCAAACTCTAGTCCTTCAAGTTTCGACAAGATTGATTTTGGGGCCCTGTAAAGCCAGAGTACACTACTACCATCCTTGCGCTTGAAATCGGGGTATTTTCGACTCACCTGCCAAAAAAAAAAAAAAAAGAAAAGCAAAACAAATCAGCAAAATCACAAATGCAACCAAGTGGATAGAGAAGGGCATTCAAAAAAAGTTATCGTCACCGATCCAGTCAGCTTGGCAGCGCGATTATCCCACCACTCTTTTGGATTATGAAGAAGGTCCTTCCAAGGATCTGAAACTGAGTCTGCTTGTTTACTGAGAGAATCTGAAAAGTTTGTCCACACATCGTGGTCAGTGTAGAAATCACTACTAGTAGTAAGATTTTCCCAAAATTAACTGATGCAAGTTAAACAAGCATCCTATGAATCAAGTGACTAAATTTCCAAAATTCTGAAGCCAATAATTTGTTGTTGATTCAAGTGCTAAAGTGAAAAATCCAGGTTTTAATTGGATATTTGAACTATTAGTTGGGATAGAGATAGTGATGATAGTTGTCAGTGTCCTCTATCTTTTTTCAGTTTTAAGTTTTGGGAGATAAGGTCATTAGGATTTAAGTAGTTCAATAGGCTTGTTTTTCTTTTCTTTTAATAATTACATGGTATAAGAGCGAACCTTTGGACCTGCATTTCAATGGCAGAAATGCCATTACCAAAACTGTTTCTAGCACTTCTATTAGCGACGCTGCCAAATCGGTAAGTGTTTCGAATTCACCAAATCTCGAACCTAACCCTAGTTTTGTGATCACCACCCATTAGTTGAACGGTGGAAATGTTCTTCAATATGTCAATCAATAAAATGTTCATCCGTGGAGATGGCAAAATTTGGATACTTGAATGGATCATGAAAAGACCTAATTATGTTGGCCCCTCTTTTGAATCGCGCGAAGCTGAGAATTTTATGGTGATGTCATGGTTAATTATTTCCATGGAACCTGGGATAGGAAAGACTTTATCTATTTATGCCAACAACAATAGCCTTATGGGAAGCTGTGAGAGATACTTAAACTTAGGAAATTCAACCCAATCTTTGAGAATGAAACTAGGTCAAAGAGACCAAACAGGGAGAAAAGTGTGTCATATAGCACCTATGGTGTCTCGACAATTTATTTCAAGAATGTGATTTATTTTGTGATTTTGAAAGTCGTTGCAGCTTGACAGTTCAAGCTTCCAGAGGATGCTTGAGAAAGATAGTCTTTGAATTCTTGGCTGGTCTGAACAAAGATCTCAATGAAGGGGCCAAATTCTTGGTAGGGCACCACTTCCAGGCACTAGAGAAGTGTTTGCTGAGGTCAGAAGAGAAGAGAGCCGAAGATCAGTGAGGTTAGGCAGTCCTAATATCCCTACAGCAGAGAATTACTTCCTCAAAGCAGCAACAAAAATGAGACCAGTCTAGCGTGGAGAGGAGAGAAACTCTTGTACAATCACTCTAACCACCCAATCACACTCGAGATAGATGCTGGAAATTACATGGAAAACCTCCAGATTGGAGGGCAGGAACAACAGGTCATTAATAAAAGATAAGAGGGGGATTCAGGCCACGACCGAGTCGATGTCTTCCAACAAAAGCTCAGAAGTTAATTTCTTCACCAAGGATCAGTTAGATCAACTGTATAGACTCTTCACTTGAGTCCATTGCTATGTATGCCTCTCAGACCTCAGTCACATCCTTCCACTTCTGTTGGTAATTAATTTCAAGCCTCGAGTGTCAGGACCTAAGTCCCCGGCCCTTGGATCATATATAGATCAGGGGCCATGGATCATATGACTAGTAATGCACAGAATTTCACAACCCACCAACTTTGCTTTGGTTGCAGAAAGATAAAACTTGCTGACTGTTCACGCTCTCATGCTGCTGGAAAAGATTCATTTACTAGTAGTGTACTTCCCACTACTAGTATAATGGGGAACAAATGAAACACTTTATCTCGTATGACCAATGGTACCATGGAAATATGGCAAGTTTTCAATTTACCACACAGAAACAGATGAAATATGGACATAAAGCTAAGAAGTACAAAGGATTTACCCGAACGATTAGGAGTCTCTCTTTCTGACTGAATGAACAGATGGAGGATTTCTTCTTCTTAAAATCATCCTCAACAAAGCTGATGTCATGTGCCACAACCTAACGTGGTCAAATAATCAGACTTAAATTTCTGAATAACTACTACTAATAACACAACTGCTCAAAAAAATCCAAAATAAAAAATTAAGCCATCATCATTTTAGGGAGAAAGTTATAAATTTATTTAAATGTAGTGATCCCATGTTTTAGGAATGTTGTAGTTACTCCTTGTGTTTCCCAAATCAATTAAAATTCTATGGTCTTTAGTCCATATATTGCTGGAAAATGACAATGTTATTGTATTACGAGTTTAGACATCAAACACTATACCAATGTCAATGTATAATATGTTTTATTGGATATTCAAACAAACCAAATTCATAAAATAAAAAAGACTCGGTAGCATTTGCGCTTCAAAAGGCCAGAATAAGACGTAGAGGAGTCTCATTATATTCACCATCACCACGTTAACCACAATTTACCAATAATATAAAAACGTTGTGTTTTAACATTGGGGACTCCAAACGGTTTTGATCTCCATAACATAGTTCCTAACCAAATTTTTCTTAGGATCCATTTGCATAACATACAATCTTAAGGGTTCAACTAGTCATACCTGAACACTGGCCTGAACTTGGCTACCATTTACGTGGGGCAGGCTTGCACTCAGTCGTCCAGCTATGTAGACACAATCATGCTCTTTCAGATGGGAAGCAGCAATGTGAGCCAAGTCTCCTTCAAATATTATTGGAACCCTATCATTACTACGAATGTCAATCAGAAATGCTGAAAGATAAGAAGAATAGTATAGGAATTTTACAATGCACCATCATGAAAAAGGATGTGATGGCTCAATCATGAAAAAGGACTACAGATATGGATCACCATCAAAACACTATATGGATTCATTAGGTTTCGTAGTTACTAAACATATGAAAAATGCCTTATATGCTTTGAAGATGAGTGTCGTCATTGTTGCACAAGCTATGCAAACAAAATGTTAATGGTCTCAATTTTACATTGTAAAGTTTCCCTGGTGAGTCCCTTGGCCGCCCAGTATTCGGAATGACTCGTCAAAGATAAACATCTCTTCTTCTATAAAATGTCAACAAACCTCCGAGAACATGAAAATTGAACAATTCTTGTACTAAACTCTTAACTTGTGGTTAAAAAATGGACTGCAAATACTAAAGAATACAATACAATATTTAGTAATGTCCTAAAATAAAAAATAAATAAAAACCCTTATACCTAGTGCCAAAAAAGTTAAGTTAGAACTTATTAATGACTCGTATATAAAAACAATTTCCTACTCTTTCGAAAACATTTTACAAAAGCATACAATCAAATACAAATTATACAAAACTAATGCAATACAATAAAATCAAATCAAGTCCACAAGACGTGCCCTTAGTTATGGTGCATTACAACCTTTCATTTCACATAATCATCAGAAAAACAGCCAAGCTTTACAATGTTAGAAAGAAAACAAACACTTTCATCATTTGTACTAATCTTCAGTGAAAAAAAAAAAAAAGTTGGCTTAGCTTTACCAGAGAGGAAGAGACTCGGGCGATTCAGTACCGCCATCAGAAGCAGAAGCAGAAGCGGGTTCGTGCGTGAGAACCGTGGCGGCCCAGGACGAGCCATCGGCGGCGGTCTGGAACTGAACCGGCGCGCGGACATAGCCAATGAGGTGCACGGAGTTCGCCACCTTGGCCTGGAACGGAATCTCGCTCGGCCGGGCCCACTCGGCCTTGGCCGGCTCCGCCGGCTTCGGCGAGAAGTGAGACCAAGCGCACGGCGGCGGCGGCCGAGGCGGGGGCGAAGGCGATGCGTCGGAAGTGAAGTCAGAGTTGGCAACGTTTGGGGGTTTGGGTTTGGGTTTGGCTTTGGTGGCGTAATGGGAGAGAGGTGCGAGAAGGCGGCTTTTGGGGGAAGTTTGTAGTAATCGGCGGTAGAGAGAGTTCATATTGATTGTTGAGGAGGTTTTAGTTGTATTTGTTGAAGGCAGTGGTGAGTGGTGTGAGTGATTGTTTAGTGAGTGAGTGCGTCGAGTAGGAAGGAGTATGGAGTATTGTCTGAAAGGAAAGGAAGGAGAGGGAAATGTGTTTTATGCCAGCCGTGGTGTGTTTCTGTGTTGCTTTGGGCCTTTTGGGTTACCCACTGAATTTGGACATGTTTGGTACGGTGGAATGAAAATAGAAAATAGAATAAAATGACAATTAATTCTCATATTTGATTAAACAAAAAATATATAAGAATACTCATTTTATCAATTATAAGAATTAATATTCTTTAACTTAACTTATGGAATGCTCGTTCATTTCCAGTTTTCAATCTAATTAAAATACATTGAGCCTAATTCCAGTGTCAATTCTATTGATAAACCAAACACCAGAGTCAGAATGATATTCCCATTCTCATTTCATTGTATTCATATTCCTATTCATATTCTCATTCTCAATTCATTCCACCAAACCAATGTGTTTTTTGTTTCTTTTTCCTTTTTATATTTTTCTGTAGGAAAATAGTACCATAATAATTATGAGCTTGTGATAATACAAATTTTATTTTTCAATTTCTTAAACTAAATAAAATATATATTTTATCCTAACTTCTGAAGGAAATTTTCATTTTTTAGGAAAAATATCAAAATTTTAAAATTTTAACAAAAACATACTTTATTATTTTTTATTATATATTATATTCGTTATATTATTTTGCACGTGTTCTACACATAATTTCTTTACAACCACAAAGCGCGAGTGTCAAAACTAATATAAAAAAAAAAAAAAGTGCAGTCATGCATTCTTTAACTACTAACTGACACAAAATGGAAGGACAAATGTCATATTTTTTTGGATCAAAACTAAAACACTTTATTTATTTCGAACATTTAAATGATTATTGACTTTTTCAACTCTAATATGAAAAGTTTTTTTTATAATTATTTTAAATCATATTGAAATTCGAAAAATTAACAATTATTTAAATGATAAGATATCGGCGCCCAAATCAAACATAAAAAGCTTCTTTTGCAGCCTCCACTCAGCTGCGGATCTGTTTCTTTCGTCTGATACCTGTTCATGAAGTACCAAAAAAGCAAATTAGAGAAATTAAAGAAAAAAAATCTACAATACATGCTAGTCTATTTGGCTCTAAACCAGAGATTTATGATCTCCAACATTGAGTTCTCAACATTCACAACGATCAAAAAGATAAAAATAAAACGGATTACTCGCGAGCAATTATCATAATTCATATCTTACAAAAAAAAAAAAAAACTAATTTTACGTTTGTCCCCTGAACTTTGGGTTCAATTTTACTATATCCCCTAAATTTCAAAACGTTAAATCCGCTCCCATCCATCTTTGAAATTTTATAAAATTGCCCCTTCCGTCAAATATTTAATGGAAAATGCCTTAAATTTGTATTTTAAGGTGTTTAAAAGTTGATAAAAAGACTGAAAATTATTGTTTTATCCTTAAATTAGTGTGCGGTAATTATATTTTAATAACGTTAACAATATTTATATGCAAAATTTATAATTAAATTCGTACTTTTTCTCTCTAAAAAAATTAAGATATGATATTTTGCATATAAATATGAATTTAATTATAAATTTTGTATATAAATATTATTAAAATTATTAAAATATAACTACCCCACAATAATTTAAAGATTAAACAATAATTTCAATATTTTTTTAACCTCAAAGCACCTTAAAACACGAATTTAAGGCATTTTTCGTTAAATATTTAACGGAGATGGCATTTTTACGAAATTTCAAAGATCAAGAGGAACGAACTTAGCATTTTGAAATTTAAGGGCACAGTGAAACTGACCCCAAAGTTCAGGGGGCAAACATAAAATTAGTCCAAAAAAAATACTATCAACAGCACAACAAAGCAAAGCATGCTAAAACTCAACCACTAGGTTCCATTAACCCGCAATGAATTCGATTCGAACTTACCGGATGAGCGCTTGCTCCAGAGAACTTGGCCGTCGATGGCGGTGAGGTACTTATCGTCGAGGCGTTTCCATGTCTTGATGGACTTCACGCCTCCCCAGCCTCCCTTCTTGAGCTTCTCCAGCGTCGCCGCCACCACCCGCGCTCTCCTCGACCAACCGGCCTTCCCGTAGGCGTGGTACCCGAACCCCCCCGCATAGCACAGCTGTATGCCCGTTAGCTCCCCGCAGAAGTCGTTGAGATGATCGTGGCCCGTGAAAGCGGCCTTCACGTCCCCGGCCTCAACCATGGTGGTGAAGAAGCCGGAGTTCACCGACGCTGAGCGGGTGCCTTGCTGCCTGACACCAGTGGAGTTTGACGAGTCGAAGCTAGCGGATTCTGGCAACGGGATGTGGAAGTAGGCGAGCCCAGGCGCGGGCCCTTTCTGAGCTTGTGGCCTGCTCTCGTATGCCCTCTGCAAGACCAAAGGGAAAAAAAGGTCATATTGGCAATATATTGGTCAAATCGAAATATTTAGATTATGGTCCGAGTTTTAGACCTTATTTTAAGAATATGTCCACAACGTTCGTCTTTTAAATCAAACGTTTGTTTTTCAGAGTCCAAATTTTCTGTCTCTTTTCTCTATCTCTTTCTTTGTCCTTCAATTAAAAGATTTTAATACCTAAGCAAAAATACTTAAATTTTTAATTACTTTCTATTGTATTATATTTTATCATAATTATTTTTTATTAGTTGTCAAAATCTTATTTAGAGAATAGAGAAAAAATGACAGAATAATTCTCGTTTTTTATTTTTTGGTACATTGCGCCATGAACAACAGTAAGTTTAATCATAATCCAAAAAAGTACTCTAATTAGAGCAATTTCCGAAATCCGTCGATCGTCTAGAAAAAAGCTTTGGTGAAAAAGATTTGAGACTACAACAATGAGATAATTACCCGAAGCTTTGCCGAAGTGCGTTGGAACCAGAACTGCTGAGAGGCTTTGATCCAACCGTAGCCAGGGATGGATGGAACAGTCGAATAGTCGCCGCTGTCGAAGAAATAGAGGTTCAGAGCCGACTTGTTTTCGAGGCCAGAACCCGGGACTCCGCCGACCTCGAGATTATAGTTCCCGAAACCGTCGATGAACTCTGCATCCGAAGGATTGAGCTGAGACAACGTATTCTTCATCCCGACTATGTGCTTCATCACCCCTTCCCTCGAGAGGGTCGATTCCTGGTCGTGGTTCCCCAAGACCGCCGCCCACGGGACGTTGGACGAGATCGCGGGCGCAAACGCCGCATCCAAAGACTTTGCAGCGTCCGTTGCGTCGAATCCGAATATGTTATCCCCTGTTTGAACACAGCAAAATAGTACCCCGGATAAGCTCATGGACACAATGAAATTGCGTGATATACTTTCAACAGAAATAAACTATCTCCCACTAGTTATATGAAGTAGCTATAATTATGTATGTTTTAAGGATTTGAGTCTATATAAGGTCACAAAGTATCACCATAAATTTATGTGATTTCAGTGCAATTATCCAACTAAGTTAGTGGGAATCAAGAACTAAAGAAAGAAAATTTGAACAAATCAAGCTAGCAGAAAATAGAGTCAAAAGTTTGCCTAGCTTAACAGTAAAATACAGTCAACTAGAGAAACAATCTTTAATTCTAAGCTTTGAGCTATGAACAAGAGCAAGATTCTCTGAGCCACAGTCACAAGTTTTTCCCAACAACAAAATCTAAAGTAGCTGGTCAGTAAAGATAGGCTAAATCCTAAGCTAAAGCTCATCAGTGCAAAAGGGCAAGCTTGAAATATGACCCAAAAAAACAAGGTCAACACCGGTTTCTCTGAAACACAGTCACAAGTTTTGCCCCCACAAATAAACCCTAAAAAATGAAACACCAGACTAAGAGATTACCAGTGAAAATGACGAGATTGGGTTTCTCTGCTTCGATCATTCGGTGGATAAAAGCTGAGGTGTTAAGGTCAGAGCAAGCCTTGACTTGGCTCGGAAGCACATTAAGGCAAGGTGTGGATTTCCCATCCGCAAAGTGCATATCAGCCACTTGGATAATCTTGAACTCTCCATTGGACCCAAATCTGAGCCTCTTTTGTTGCTCGTGGTTTTGATGTTCCTTTGACGCCACACAGATCAAAGAAGCTATCAACACTGAGAGTAACAACTTGGTTGAGCAACCAAACGGTAACGTCATTGTGAAGCTCATAATCAAGGTTTGTTTTTTTTTTTGTTCTCTTGATCTTTTTCTTTTCCTTATCTAGATTTATTTATATGGTTCTTTTCATAGTCCTTTTTTTTTTTTATTGGGATTTTGTGTTTGGACAAAAAATGGAACAAAATGTCACGGTCCAATGGTACAGCTGTCCGATTTGCTTTCATACGATTCAATGCAACAACCTCTTTTTTTTTTTATTCGTATAGAATTATGTTTGTTAAGGAACAATTAAAATACGTTGTTCCTGCAATATATATACGTAGTAAGAAATATGCTAAGTTCATACACGTCAGAGCGATCTCGACCGTCCGTGAACGTGAGTCCACAGTGGGACCCACGTGGACTGAGGCCCACGGACGATCGAGATCACGCGTCTACGACATATTGTGTTTGATAGATAATAAATAACTTAAAAAGATGTTATTGTCAATTCGAATCTTCACTCAATCAAATACGAGGCGAGTTTTACCTAAACCAGATTATTTATTTCGATTGTTGTTTAAATATTATGGATCAATCAATATATGATAAAATTTAGCAGAAATCCGAGAAAATAAATTAAAAAAGAAAGTTGTTAGTTTTTTTAATCTTAGCTGTTCTGTGAGATAAATTTAGCTGCGAGATATGTATGGTGATAACTTGCAAAAGAGAGGGTTCACACACACACATATATATATATATATATATATATTTTTTTTTTTCATTTCTTCAAAAGTAGGGGCGTAAAAAGCATGGTTGTTAAAGGATGAAAGACAATATGTGTTCACGGACAAGAAAACCAAAAATGAGACATGTTAACATTTTTTTGTCTGTTTTATTTTTTATTTTTTGGCTCATTGACATTTTTGTCCTTAAATTATAAGGCGAGTCTATTTTAGTGCATGACCTAAAACGACATGTATAATTCGGTCTTGAATATCTATTAAGATTTTTTTTATCAATATTTTAAAAACATAAAATGTTAAAACCCAAAATAGTGACCTTAAATATCATATAATTAATAGAAAATCATTAACAAGCCTTTAAAGTTAACCATGACGTTTGAATCTCGTAATTTTTTTTGTGATAATTTAATAGATCATTATTGACAAATTAAATTATATAATTAGAGTATTTTAGAGATTATGAATTAATTTAGAAACATTTTAAGTCGTGAACTAAAATAAATTTAAGTCAGTTAGGTAAATAGTTATTTTGGACCGTATGTTTTTAAAAAATAGCACTAGTCTTAAAAAATTTAAAAACTAACCATAGCACATGTAAGAAATTTTTGACAATAACAAAATTACATATAAATTGATGTAAAAATTCTCTAACACGTGTAATAAATTTCTAAAATCACTAATTTTAAAATTTTTAACTGTGGCTATTTTTTAAAATTATTTTCTAAAAAATGATTATTTTTTTAAAATTCTCAATAAATTTTGATTTATAAATAGAGGAAAAATAATGTTTTAACTTTTTTATTTTTTATTTTTTATTTTATTTTCCGTAAATGTCAGAGCTACTAAATGCGTATCTTGAACGTGTGTTATTTTAACAGTACTTCACAACTTGCGTCTCGTCTCTTGATAACTCATCCTTAATTGTTATTTCTCATCATCAACTTTTTGCCAATTCTTTTTCAATTACCTTCTTTTGCCATTTCTTTGACGGTTAAGAGTTCGTTTGATATGAATTGGAATGCAAAGTTTAGATAATTTTCGTTATTATTTGATAAAATCTTGAAATAAAAATTGATATTTGGAAAAAGATTTAATTATAGTATTTAAATTGAAATTTTAAGAAAGAAAAGTTGCATTGAAAATTATAAAAGTAGCTTTTTTTGTTTTTTGCTAAAGAAAAAATTATTTTTGCTGTAATAAAAATATTTGAATTTAATTTTTTTATTTGAATAAAAATTATTGACACCGTTACAAAGACTGGAGAATCTAGATAGAAAGTTAAAAAGTAACAAAGACTTGGAAAAAAGAACTAACAAAGACTTGGAACGTGACTTTAGCAAAATAATTAATACTGGACTTCAAAAAGGAAAATGCAAAGACTTGGATATCAAGAACATAAATTGAAAATTGATACGATTACACTAACTAGTAAAAAAATGCACCCAATTGTTTAATAAAGTTTAATAAACACTTTCTTTTTTCGAAGTTCACTTTAAAAAACGTCTTGAGACGTGTTTGTTGGCCTGGTAGTTAACTACAGAAGCATTTATTTTGTTGTCTAAAGATTGGTCATTCTCATTAATAACTTACCAACCTTCTTATCCTCTATTTAATATGCCTTATATTAACCATGATAAATGAGGAAAACCAACTCAATCAATGTCCTAGTACAAGTTTACGTATGCGTATATATGTACGTACGTGTTTTTTAATTACTTTCGAATTTCGTATTTTAAAAAATTTAATTAAAAGTACACCTATTTTTTTAGAAACAAATCTTATACACAGATATGTATTTATATAGGTGAATAATACATTTTGCAAGCTTAATTTTACTTCATATATTTCACTAATTTCTCATAAAATAGTTTGTATTTCATGAAAATTTTCATAATTTTGTTATAAGACAACAACTATCATGGTAATCTTGACTTCTTTTCTAGAATTTATTCTATTTCCATTAATGAACTTTTATCACATACTTTCATGAACTATATATATTTATAAAAAAAAAAATGTTTAACGGTTAATTTTATGCAGAATTTCTCAACGTATTTTTCATGAAAAACATTCAAATTATACTCGTTCGTACAGTACTGTATAATTCTTGTATTGTATTTTCCTAACTTAAATGGTGGTTTAGGACCAATTTTTCCTTTGGAAATTTTCATTTTGGTAATGTGTTTTGATAAGTTACAAGAGTTTAAAATGCTTCCCAGCGTTCTAGAAATATAAAATTGAGATTCTATTTTATGTTACACAATTGGAAATTTTGACTAGACAAAACAGTCAAAATGACGTGACATTTATTTATTGATTATAAATATATCGATGTGATTATTTTTATTATATTTTATAAACAACGGAGACATCGTTCTAACAAAAAATTAAGATCATTCTCTATGTTTTATTATTGGAATGCATGAGACCATTCTTTTTTGTTTTAGCTTTTATTTATGATTTTACCTCAATTTGCTAGTGATTATTGGCTTGCTTTTTAGATGGTGTAATGATAGTTTACAACAATTATAATTCCTTTGACCTAATTTGTTTATAACTCTGCTGCTTGAATTAACTTTTAAGAAGTACACTTAATTTTCAAAAATATACTCTTAATATATTATAAAAGAGTAATGTTGTATATATATGCGATGAGAATTTATAGACTAAAACACAGTTGTATTAATCCATAAATTAAGGGTATAAAAGTAATTTCTCGGCACTATGAGGATTGAGAGTGGAATTTGGCGCGCACTGATCTAATATGATAGATTCGACGAATCCACTGAATTCTAAGTACACATGCACGAGACTAGCATGTGATCAAATCGGATCCGGATATATAAGCACGTGAATAATTAAAATAGCCGATGCCAAACACGCAAATAAATTAGTCAAGCGCGTGAATTGGAGGACACCCCCCCACCCCACCCCCCCCCCCCCCCCCTCCCCCCCCCCCCCCCCACACACACACACCCAAAAAAAATCAATAAATAGAGGTAAGTAGATGATAATTGTAACTTTTCACTTCTCAATAGATCCTAAATATAATTTTAGAGAGAGAATCTAGATAGAAGTTCTAGAGAGAAATTATGTTGTCTAGTTTGAAAACTAGGATCAATCAGCAGTTGAGAAGCCAATTACTTGTAACTGTTTAGCTTATTTTTGACACAAACATATAGATTTTCAAATATAATTGATAAGTTTATTTTTAAAAAATTGTGTATAATCTGTTACGTGTTTGGATGAAAAATTTTAAATAAATTTTGAAATTCCTAGCATTATTTGTTAAAAATTTATTTTCTTATTATATATCCTATGCAACAACTTGAATAAAATATACCTTATTTTTGTGTATGATGGTGTTTAGCTATTGACAACCACTCGAAAATATCTTCTTTTTATTTGTAATTCTTGCTAACTAGTTGTTGTGGCTTCACATGCTGAATAGTAATACAAATTCCCATGTTAATTAAACTGAACAAATGGTTCAGATACTTCCTTTTAGAGTGGTCACATCTCCATAGCATGTGATAGCTGTTGTGTTTAAACGATTGTGGCTGTGGCCTGTGGTGTGGTAGACAAAGATTACTGCCGATATACCAAATGGTCTAAACCAAATTCGGGTCATCAAATTTATTCTTTTAAATATTGATAAAACTTAACGGTCGAAAATTGTTTTTAGTACCATAATCTTATACTGCCACAATTTTTTTTTTTTTAATGCAGATGTGAGTATGAGCCATCTTAAAAATGTAAGAGTACAAGTGTACAACATACTAATAAGTGACTATACCACTTTAACAAAATGAATTTAAAAAATATATATATCTTGAAAAGAGAAATTGAATATAGCATTGTATTGTAGAAATAACATTTATCAAATTTAACACTATATATAGCCTAGCATTGAAAAATATATTTTGTATCAAGATATCAAATTTTGGCACAAGTACACTAAGTATCACTCTTACACTTCTAGAATCTAAACTCAAAGTAACCAACTTGCAGCGTGAACTTTTTTTTTTTTTTTTTTGAGAAACTTGCAGCGTGAGCTTGACTGACTAAACCCCAAGTATCTATAATTGTGTTTTTTTGTTCCTCCGTTTATATAATTTATAAGACACTAAAGTAAAATTTAGAGAAAAAGTTAAAATTTTCCTCATTATTTTGACGCCCAATTTTGATATATTTACTTTTAAAGTAACAATTGTTATTATTATTTTTTTTCCTTTGTCTTTGTTATCTTTTTATTGTTTCATTTTTATAGATACTTTTGCTTTGTGTTGTTTTATAGATATTTTTGCTTTATTTTTCATGTTAATGCTAATTTTTGTTGTGTTGTTTTGAAGAGATTTTTGCTTTATTTTTCATGTTGGTGGTGTAGATTTACAACAAAGTTTAGGGACACGTGTAACTAGTATGTATCTTACTACTTTTATTAAGGCATGAACTGTTTTTTCCAACAATTGCCAAGAAATGCTGATGAGGGGTGACACGTGGTGTCTTTTACGGTCGACACGTGACATTTTTTTTTCTTAAAAAAATTGCATTTAAGAATCTCTTTTAGGGATTTTGGAGAAATTTTTGGGTATTCTCGCAAATTTTGGGGGACTTTAGTTTAATCATTTCAACAGCTATTTTCTTGACGTAATGATCTCGATTTTTTTTTTCTTGATATGGTTATATTCATAATATTTTTCTCCATCCTTTGACACCTATTATCGTATACATTTTTTTACCATAACTTTTATTTATTTATTTTCTTTGTTTGAAGCTTTTATTTTTATTTTTTAGGTTTGAAAAATTTTAAAAGAGCCCATGTGTTTATATTAAATGATAAATTTAATCATTCAATTATTCAAAATAACAAAATTTCAAAATTTTAACAAAAATATATTTTATTATTTTTTTGTCATATATTCTATTCGTTATATTATTTTACACGTGTTCTACACGCGCTTTCTTTACACGCGCAAAACGCGTGTGTAAAAACTAGTATAAAAAAGGCCAGTTAAGCAAATAGTCATTTTAAAGGTAAAGTTTGAAGGATTTAGCCATAGTGTCACGAAATTAAGGATTTAGCCATAATATGTAATATTTTATGCTAAATGTAATATATATACGTGTAAAAAATGTAACATTAAATGTAACGTTACATGCAGTGGCAGAGGCACATTATCCCACTTGCCCAGTGTGGGAGCCCACACTGAAATTATAAAGCCCACTTATTTTTTCATATGAAAAAAAAATAAAAAGGTCAGTTATAATGGCGTGGCAAAAAAAAAAAGTCAATTATAATGAAATAAATAAATAAATAGAAAGGCTGCCCTTTAACATTGTGGTGATTAGGGCTCATGTGCCTTTTAATATTGTAGTGATTGTGGACTGTGACAACTTTAACAAAAGCCTACCGGCTAGGCCCATGTGCTAACATATATCTTATAATTAGTTTTAGTGATGGGCGTGACTCATGAGTTGTTGTGCGATTAAAGCCAAAATCGCAAATTATAGTTTTGTGAAGAGTTGAGCATAACGAAGACCTAGAAAAGTGTTAGAGAAAAAGAGAGAGAAAGATAAATGAATAGGAAAAAGAAATTAGAGTATTTTTGTGGTGTTTTTTACATTTAAGAACATTTTATTGCCGGCTAATCTTCGTCTAATCTTCGCGAGATTTTAGTATTTATGCAACACACAAAGACATTATGCAACGCTTTTAGAAAATGAAAAATCGTCGTCACCAATTGTAATATATTTTATGCTTGTTTTAATGTGCTTGTCTAGTTTTATTTTTATTTTTATTTTTTTGTTAAAAAAATATGTATTTAGTTATTCTTGAATAATATTGTGATTTAGTTAGTAAACTTTGTATATTTTGATTATATATTATTTTTTTAATCCAAAAATACTTTGATGTACGCCCACATTGAATTTGCCTGCTAGCTCCGCCACTAGTTACATGTAACATAAATATTACATGTTATAACTAAATCCTTAATTTTAACATTTTCGGGCTAAATCTTAAAAAATTACCCAAAAATTTGGTTAAATGCCTAAAAAACTCTATAAAAAAAAGTGCAATCATGCGTTCTCTAACTACTAACTAACACAAAATAAAAGGACAAATGTCACATTTTTTGGGTCAAAACTAAAACACTTTATTTATTTCGATCATTTAAATGATTATTGACTTTCTTCACTCCAATATGAAATATTTAAATTTTAACTATTTTAAACTACATTAAAATTCAAAAAGTCAACAACTATTTAAATGATCAAATATCCGCACTCAAATCAAACATAAAAAGCTTTTTTTTCAGCCTCCATTCAGCTACGGATCTGTTTCTTTCGTCTGATACCTGTTCATGAAGTACCGAAATAAAAAATTAGAGGAAGTAAGAAAAAAAATTTAAGAATACAGTTAAAAAAAAAAAGCTAATATATGCAACAAGGGCTGGTAAAGCACTACAAATCTACGATATATAATATATACAATTTTCATACGCCAACGTTGAAACCAAAATGATTCGATGTCTACGCCGAGATTGGACTAAAGTTATTGTCAAGGAACGGCACAAGCAGAGGCCTAGTCTATTTGGCTCTAAACAGAGATTTATGACCTCGAACATTGAGTTCTCAACATTCACAACGATCAAAAAGATAAAAAGAAAAAAGATCACTCGCGAGCAATTATCATAATTCATAATTTCATATCTATGAAAAAAGAAAAAAAAGCAAAAACATTTAACCATTAACCAGCTGCGAATTCGATCTGAACTTACCGGATGAGCGCTTGCTCCAGAGAACTTGGCCGTCGATGGCGGTGAGGTATTTGTCGTCGAGGCGTTTCCACGTCTTGATGGACTTCACGCCTCCCCAGCCTCCCTTCTCGAGCTTCTCCAGCGTCGCCGCCACCACCCGCGCTCTCCTCGACCAACCGGCCTTCCCGTAGGCGTGGTACCCGAACCCCCCCGCGTAGCACAGCTGTATGCCCGTTAGCTCCCCGCAGAAGTCGTTGAGATGATCGTGGCCCGTGAAAGCGGCCTTCACGTCGCCGGCCTCAACCATGGTGGTGAAGAAGCCGGAGTTCACCGACGCCGAGCTGATGCCTTCCTGCCTGATGCCGGTGGAGTTTGACGAGTCGAAGCTAGCGGATTCTGGCAGCGGGATGTGGAAGTACGCGAGCCCTGGCGCAGGCCCTTTCTGAGCTTGTGGCCTGCTCTCGTATGCCCTCTGCAAGACCAAAGGGAAAAAAAGTCATATTGGCAATACGTTTGTCAAATCGAAATATTTAGATTATGGTCCGAGTTTTAGACCTTGTTTTAAGAATATGTCCACACCTTTCGTCTTTTAAATCAAACGTTCATATTTAGATTCCAAATTTTCTGTCTCTCTTGCTCTATCTCTTTCTCTGCCCCTATTTTAACATCTAAGCACTTTCTATTTTATAATAATAATTTTTTATTAGGTTGTCAAAATCTTATTTAAAGGATTGAGAAAAAATGACAGAAGATCTGAATTCTCGTTATTTTGGTACATTGCGCCATGTACAACGGTATGTTTAATCATAATCCAAAAAAGTGGACTAATTAGTGCAATTTCCAAAATCCGTCGATCGTCTAGAAAACGTTTTGGTGAAAAAGATTGAGACTACAACAATGAGATAATTACCCGAAGCTTTGCCGAAGTGCGTTGGAACCAGAACTGCTGAGAGGCTTTGATCCAACCGTAGCCAGGGATGGATGGAACAGTCGAATAGTCGCCGCTGTCAAAGAAATAGAGGTTCAGGGCCGACTTGTTTTCAAGGCTAGAACCCGGGACTCCGCCAACCTCGAGATTATAGTTCCCGAAACCGTCGATGAACTCTGCATCAGAAGGATTGAGCTGAGACAACGTATTCTTCATTCCGACTATGTGCTTCATCACCCCTTCCCTCGAGAGGGTCGATTCCTGGTCGTGGTTCCCCAAGACCGCCGCCCACGGGACGTTGGACGAGATCGCGGGCGCAAACGCCGCATCCAAAGACTTTGCAGCGTCCGTTGCGTCGAATCCGAATATGTTATCCCCTGTTTGAACACAGCAAAATAGTACCCCGGATAAGCTCAAGACACAATGAAATTGCGTGATATAATTTCAACAGAAATAAACAATCTCGCACTAGTCATATGAAGTAGCTATAATTATGTATGTTTTAAGGATTTGAGTCTATGTAAGGTCTCAAAGTATCACCATAATTTCAACAGAAATAAACTATCTCCCACTAGTTATAAGAACTAGCTATAATTATGTATGTTTTAAGGATTTGAGTCTATATAAGGTCTCAAAGTGTCACCATAAATCTATGTGATTTTAGTGTGATGAGCTAAAGAAAGAAAATTTGCACAAATATCAAGCCAGCAGAAAATACAGTCAAAAGTTTTGCCTTGCTCAACAGTAAAATACAGTCGAGTAGAGATAAACGAACTTCAATTCCAAGCTTGATTTCAAACTATGAACAAGAGCAAGATTCTCTGAGCCACAGTCACAAGTTTTGCCCAACAACAAAACGTAAAGAAGCTGATGACCAGTAAAGCTAGACTTAGCTCAAGTAGAGAAGCAAACAAGTTAAATCCTAAGCTAAAAGCTCATCAGAGCAAAAGGGCAAGCTTGAAATATGACCCAAAAAAAAAACCAGGTCACCGATCAAAACGACAACATGGGGTTTCTCTGAAACACAGTCACAAGTTTTGCCCCACAAAATAAACCCTAAAGAATGAAACACTAGACTAATTATTACCAGTGAAAACGACGAGATTGGGTTTCTCTGCTTCGATCATTCGGTGGATAAAAGCTGAGGTGTTGAGGTCAGAGCAAGCCTTGGCTTGTCTCGGAAGCACATCAAGGCAAGCTGTGGATTTCCCATCAGCGAAGTGCATATCAGCCACTTGGATAATCTTGAACTCTCCATTGGACCCAAATCTGAGCCTCTTTTGTTGCTCGTGGTTTTGATGTTCCTTTGACGCCACACAGATCAAAGAAGCTATCAACACTGAGAGTAACAACTTGGTTGAGCAACCAAACGGTAACGTCATTGTGAAGCTCATGATCAAGTTTTTTTCTTTTTTTTTTTTCTCTTGATCTTTTTTCTTACCTTATCTAGATTTATTTATATGGCTCTTTTCATAGTCCTTTTTTTTTGTTGGGATTTTGTGTTTGGACAAAAAATGGAACAAAATGTCACGGTCCAATGGTACAGCTGTCTGATTTGCTTTCATACGATTCAATGCAACAACCTCTTTTTTTTTTTATTCGTATAGAATTATTTTTGTTAAGGAAACAATTAAAATACGTTTGTTCCTAGAGTATATATATATATAGTAATACTCATTCGTGAAGTTTGACGTTTAACAACATGCGTGTTTGATAGGTAATAAATGACTTGAAAAGATGTTGTTGTCAAAGTCGAATCTCCCTCAATCAAATAAGAGGCGAGTTTTACCTAAAACAGATTATTTATTTCGCTTGTTGTTTAAAAATTAGGGTTATCTACATAAACACCCCCCAATGTTGTGCTATTGTTGCAGTTTGCACCCTAATGTTTAAAAACTATCATTTTTGCCCCCTAAAGTATTAAAAACTTATAGATATGCCCCCTCTGTTATAATTTGTAAAAAAAATAGATTAAACTAATAGCATAATATTATTCTGTTGGCACCTGTACAATTTTTAAAGATCAACTGCTTTCAAATTAAGAAAATTATAGTAATTAATTCTATATTTATTTTCACAAACACCCCCTTATGTCGTCTTTTCTTCTCAAAATGCACCTCGATCTTTTAAAATTTTGTATTCATACCCTTAAAAAATTGTACAGGCACCAACAGATTAATATTACGTAATTAATTTAACCCATTTTTGTTACAGATTATGACAGAGGGGGCAAATTTATAAGTTTTTAATACTTTAGGGGGCAAAAATGACAGTTTTTAAACATTAGGGTGCAAACTGCAACAATAGCACAACATTGGGGGGCATTTGTATAGATAATGGATCGATCAATATATGATAAAATTTAGCAAAAATCCGAGAAAAGAAATTTTAAAAAAAAATTGTTAATTTTTTTAATCTTAGTTGTTCTGTGAGATAAATTTAGCTGCGAGACATGTTCACACACACACACACACACATATATATATATATATATATATATTTCGTTTCTTCAAAAGTAGAGGCGTAAAAAGCATGATTGTTAAAGGATGAAAGACAATATGTGTTCACGGACAAGAAAACCAAAAATGAGACACGTTAACATTTTTTGTCTTTTCTATTTTTTATTTTTTGGCTCATTGACATTTTTGTCCTTAAATTATAAGGCGAGTCTATTTTAGTGCATGACCTAAAACGACATGTATAATTCGGTCTTGAATATCTATTAAGATTTTTTTTTTTTCGTTTATCAATCTTTTAAAAACTTAAAATGTTAAAACCCAAAATAGAGACCTTAACAAGCCCTAAAAGTTAACCATGACGTTTGAATCTCGTAATTTTTTTGGTGATAATTTAATAGATCATTATTGACAAATTAAATTATATAATTAGAATATTTTAGAGATTATGAATTAATTTAGATACATTTTAAGTCGTGAACTAAAACAAATTTAAGTCAGTTAGGTAAATGGTCATTTTAGACTGTGTATTTTTAAAAAATAACATTAGTTTAAAAAAATTTAAAAGCTAATTATAACACATATAAAAAAAACTTCTGATAATAACAAAATTACACATAAAATTGATGTAAAATTTTTTTAACACGTGTAATAAATTTCTAAAATAATTAATTTTTAAATTTTTTAAAACTGTGACTATTTTAAAAATTATTTTCTAAAAAATGACTATTTTTTTAAATTTTCAATAAATTTTGATTTATAAATAGAGGAAAAATAATGTTTTAACTTTTTTTCTTTTTTGTTTTTTTTTTCTGTAAATGTCAGAGCTACTAAATGCGTATCCTGAACATGTGAGTAAATATTTTAACAGTACTTCACAACTTGTGTCTCTTGTCTCTTAATAACTCATCCTTAATTGTTATTTCTCATCATCAACTTTTTGCCAATTCTTTTTCAAATATCTTCTTTTGCCAATTCTTTGACGGTTAAGAGGTCGTTTGATATGAATTGGAATGCAAAGTTTAGATAATTTTGATTTAAGTTATTATTTGATAAAATTTTAAAATAAAAATTGATATTTGGAAAATTATTTAATTATAGTATTTAAATTGAAATTTTAAGAAAGAAAATTTGCATTGAAAATTATGAAAGTAGTTTTTTTTTTTTTTTTGCGAAAGAAAAAATTATTTTTGCTGTAATAAAAATATTTGAATTTAATTTTTTTTATTTGAATAAAAAATATTGACAACGGTATAAAGACTCGAGAATCTATATAGAATTGGAAAAAAGAACTAACAAAGACTTGGAACGTGACTTTACCAAAATAAATAATACTGGACTTCAAAAAGGAAAATGACAAAGACTTGGATATCAAGAACATAAATTGAAAATTGATACGCTAACTAGTAAAAAATGCACTCAATTGTTTAATAAAGTTTAATAAACACACTCTTTTTTCGAAGTTCACTTTAAAAAACGCCTGGAGACGTGTTTGTTGGCCTGGTAGTTAACTACAGAAGTATTTATTTTGTTGTCTAAAGATTGGTCATTCACATTAATAACTCACCCACCTTCGTATCTTCAATTTAATACGCCTTATTACATTAACCATGATAATTAATAAATGAGGAGAACCAACTCAATGGTGGTCCTAGTTAACAAGTTTACGTATAATACCCGTAGTATACGCCTATATATGTACGTACGTGTTTTTTAATTACTCTTGATTTTCGTATTTTTAAAATTTTAATTAAAAGTACACCTATTTTTTTAGAAACAAATATTATACACAGATACGTATTTTATAGGTAAATAATACATCTTACCAGCTTAATTTTACTTTGTATATTTCACTAATTTCTCATAAAATAGTTTGTATTTCATGAAAATTTTCATACTTTTGTTATAAGACAACAACTATCATGGTAATCTTGACTTCTTTTTTAGAATTTATTTTATTTTCATTAATGAACTTTTATCACATACTTTCATGAACTATATATATTTATAAAAAATGTACTACGGTTATTTTTATGCATAATTTCTCAACGTATTTTTCATGAAAAATATTCAAATTATACTCGTTCATACAGTTTATTGTATAATTCTTGTACATGTATTTTCCTAACTTAAATGGTGGTTTAGGGCCAATTTTTTCTTTGGAAATTTTCATTTTGGTCATGTGTGTTAGTGTATTTGAGTGTTGGCATGTATTTTGGCAAAACAAAGTGTTTTCGGATAGTTGTTCTTGATTGGTATTCCAACATCGGCTATATTTGGCAAGTATATTTTTGGTATCAAAAGGTTCTTGGATCTGATATGGATGAGATGATTTGCATGATCACTTATTATCTGAAAATTCTTTGTATGGAAAGTGTTTTTTCGTCCACGATGAATAGAAGATGAATCTGGACGTGATTCTAGTCAAAAGTAAAAAGTTTCACTTGGTGTTACAAAAGGTGTTACAACACCTTGTATATATTTGGCAAGTGCGGTGGATCTATTTGATTGATTTGTTTTAATTTTGAGAGAGCTAGAATTAATTACTTGAGCTATCATCTTTATTCTCTGACTTTTATATGTTTGATATGTTGATTCTCGTCATTAAGTTGAGAGATTGAATTTGGTCAACTTAGCTGAAAATCTGCTAGAGTGTTCTTGAGGGTGTTGCTCAGAAACAGGTTGAGACACCCGTATGGTTCATGGAAAAGGAAAGTTTTTCTTTCTAGAAGATTGTTGACCGAGATTTTGGAGGAAATCTTTACAACTCATTTTATGATCACATCTTGCTTGATTGACTCTCTTAATGGTCGAATTAATTCTGGAGTTATGAGTCAATTTGACCCATTTAATATGGGTGTCTTAATGGTGGTCTTTAGAAGGAAAGTCTCCAAACCTTACCTTGTGCATTGCTCTTTATATTCTGATGATGAAGACATGTTTCTGTAGCTCTTTCATTGTGTATTCTTTAGAGTTTGTATTTTGGGTTTGAGAAAAAGAGCAGAGAGTGAAAAGTATAGAGAGCTTGAGTGTATTCACGTTTTTGGTTTTTGAGAGCTCTTGTTTATGTATTTTGTTGTAAAGTTGTCCAAACTCTTGTGAGGTGTTTCTCAAAGTGTTGGACACTAGGTGTTCAAGTGTTGTAAGCAGTTTGTTAGTGAGTGACCACACGGGAGTGTGAGTTAGAAGACGAGGGGATCTCGTCAGGGTTGATTTGTAAGGCAAGGGGATCTCGTCAAGGGTAGATCACTAGGTCAACGGGGTGACAGCAGAAGAGAGTTGGAGGGAGTCCAATCTTGTATAAGTCTGAGAGACCTCGGTTGAAGTTTTTCTAGTGGATCTTTTTATCTGGGCGAGGCCTCGCAGATGTAGGCGTTGCCGAACTACGTTACCAACTTTTGTGTGCCATTTACGTTATTTTCCGCACTTTTGTTTACTTTCTGCACCCTATGTTGTTTATCTCGTTTCAGTATCACCCTGTGTTCTTTGTTAGTGTTTCTGACATTAATAAAGAACACCTACTAACAAAACGGTTCTTACAAGTTGTTTATCTCGTTTCAATATCACCCTGTGTTCTTTGTTAGTGTTTCTGACATTAATAAAGAACACCTACTAACAAAACGGTTCTTACAATGTGTTTTGATAAGTTACAAGAGTTTAAAATGCTTCCCGCGTTGTAAAAATATAAAATTGAGACTCTATTTTATGTTACACGATTGAAAATTTTGACTAGATAAAAATAATCAAAATGACGTGACATTTATTTATTGATTATAAATATATCGATGTGATTATTTTTATTATATTTAATAAACAGCTGAGACATCGTTCTGACAAAAAAATTAAGATCATTCTCTATGTTTTATTATTGGAATGCATGAGACCATTCTTTCTTGTTTTAGTTTTTATTTATGATTTTACATCAATTTGGTAGTGATTATTGGCTTGCTTTTTAAATGGTGTAATGATAGTTTACAACAATTATAATTCTTTTGACCTAAAAATTAACTTTTAAGAAGTACACTTAATTTTCAAAAATATACTCTTAAGATATTATAAAAGAGTAATGTTGTATAATGTATGGGATGAGAATTTATAGACTAAAACTATTCAATCCATAAATTACGGGTATAAAAATAATTTCTCGGCACTATGAGGATTGAGAGCGGAATTTAGCGCGCACTGATCTCACATGATACGTCCGGTCCACTGAATTCTAAGTATACAAGCACGAGACTAGCATATGATCGAATCGGATCGGGATATATAAGCACGCGAATAATTAAAATAGCCGGTGCCAAAAACGCAAATAAATTAGACAAGCGCGTGAAATTCAAATGTAATCATAAGTCCAGGAAAATCAATAAACAAAGCTAAGTAGATGAGAATTGTAACTTCTCACTTCTCAAGAGATCCTAAGTATAATTCTAAAGAGAGAATTTAGATAGAAGTTCTAGAGAGAAATTATGTTGTCTAGTTTGAAAACTATGATCAATTAGCAGTTGAGAAGCCGAGTACTTGTAACTGTTTATGTAACGACCCAAAAACTAACACGTAAAAGGAAATATAATTCGTAATAAACATACGAAGTTTAACAATATCCAAGCCCCAAAAATACGGTAGAATTTGAAACTTTTTTCATAACCATAAGAAAATACATTTAAATGCCTAACACGGGATGTAACCGTGACCACACGACCCTCAAAAGAATTTTCACGTGGGATTTTCAAAACAAAAACGTCAACTCCCAAAATAGTTGCCAACGGCTAGCCGGCGGTATACCCGACGCTCCCAAGGTCGGTCCCGTATGCACTCGCCGTTATCCTTCCATGTCGCCTAGTTTTCCAGCTTTCCCTTCAACTTACCTGCAACACGAGCACACTAGTGAGCTAATAGCCCAATAAGTGGATTAAAGATGTATAATAATTTTACATCAAGACTTATTTAAGTATACGCGCATAGAATTTATAACTGAGTCAGAAATAAGTCTATTCTCCGCTAACTCCGTAAATCGAGCCTTCCGTGGCTCGATAATGACTCTACTCAGTGTCATCCACCATTGGATTTATCACGAGACTCTTGAACTCAATCTTCTTCAATCATAAAAGAAGGTTGTCCACCGACCTCCTTGAAACCCAGTTGAATCGTTCCGAAACCTCACACAGACAATGGCCCCGTCGGGCAATTTCGGAACCGATCGTGATCGCGGCCCCATCGGCCGTACTAAGATTAGCACACAGCATATATAGAGAGGATAATCGTCCGCCGACTTCCTCGTGACCCCGTCGGGTAGTCCCGAAATCTCACACAGACAGTGGCCCCGTCGGGCAATTTCGGTACTTATCACGATCGCGACCTCCATTCGGAAGCCTAAGATTTCCCATATTCTTTCGACTTAAAAGAAAGCGTGTCTCTCAACCTGCAAACAAGAATCTCAACCACAATAATAATAATCTTATGTCTGTGGTCCCATACCCACAGACAAGAGACACACACACCATATAGACTGGTAACCCTAAGAACTTAGACCCGCAACTGCATAATTGCGAGTTAACAAACATATTATAGGCACGTGAGCCCATACTCACGTACCTAGGAAAACCAACATCATAAATACTAGGTTAAACATTAACATTTGCTACAACCATAATAAGATCACAACAGTAGCAAGCAATCGAGCATAGTAGAGTCTACTCGTGTTACAGAGGAGATCCACTTACTTGAGGTCCTAAGCTCCTCGCTTCGGTCCTCGAAATCCTTTCCCTAGGGGCGTCTCTTCTCGTGCTTTGTGTTAGATGCTTCTGTTCCACACGAGCAATTAATGATCAACGCCAAGGTTTACCACTAAATACAGGAGAGGAAGAACTTGGAATTGGTGGACTCGAAGAATGTGACTCTAGTTAGTGGAACGGTTAATAATTTATGAAAAAATGCCCATCTAAGTTTGTTTCCGTCCTAACTGTTGTCATTGGATTTGTTTATGTGAGGAATAGGTTCTTAGCCTTACTCGTACAATGATTAAATCAATAAAAGTGCCTAGGCTTCGAGCCGGAAATCCGGCAGAGTTTCCCCTGTTTTTCGGATATCCCGGCCGAAGCCTTCACCTAATATCAACCCAGCACCGAACTAATTTCGGTCACAATCCAACATATCAACAACTAGAGTCAATAAACATAATATCAAGACATTTCCAAAATTTCATAACAACAATTATTCTCGAGTCTCAAAGGCTAAACTCGTAGCATAATTCTCAAGGATTCCAACAATATCCTAGCTCAAGTCACGCTTCCAATATCGTATCATTTTACAACAAGAACTCGATTTTTGGCCGCTTGGTTATACCTTTAGTATACGACGGTGAGGGGTCGTGCGTCCTTAAACACTTCGGTGGTGATCCTGCACAATTTGGCATAATAAAATGATCGAATAAATTTTCGAACTAAAAGCAACACGATGGGAAACATTCGGAATTGTGACCCAATTTATAACTCATTCACATTTGAATGGTCTACTTGCCAAAATACAACTTCACACGGTTAAATAACCAATACGTGCATAATTTTCTCTTTTTTCACTATTTGATTTTAGACAACCAAATCTCCAAATCAAACTTTCAAAATAATATCACTTGGAAATTTTATTCTTATTTTTATTTTTTTTTTTCCAAAACCGCGTCTAAAAGAGAAAATTTAGTTCCCGCTCGTCTAAGCACGGATAAATCGGGATTTCAACAATTACAAATATAGTGCGAAAAATAAACATTTAAGCGCGTGAAGTTTGCCGCACAAAAACGAATTCCCAACTTGTTCGTTACTAAAATAGCACACTATAAGGTGTCAAAAGTTCAAGGTAAACCGAATTAAAGACGGCCTCTAGGCGTCTAACAAGTTCAAGCCCACCATAACACGATTCTTGAACGCAAACTAATATCAATCACCCACTACGACAATAACGTAATTCTCAATACAATGTTTTACAAAAACAAGCCTCGACTAAGATAGAATTTTGTTAACAACGAAATCAACGAAAAATCGAGTATCTAACAACAACCACAAAAAGGAAACGAGGCTCACCAAACTTGAGTAATTACGGCTCGAGGAAGCACGCAACGGCTAACAAATTAACCCGGCAACGGCGCGAAGCGACGACAACTCTAAACTACAACGGAAACAAGGAATTAACCCGCTAAAATTTAAAGATCCAAGTTGAACATTCAACGTCAACGCGGCGGACACGAAGCTTACCTCGGTGTCGGCTTGGTAACGCGACAACTCAAACAATGGCGGAGCGAGGGAGAGTCGTCAGCTTCGACGACGACGGACGAGACGAGTTCAACGCGAAAAGGGCACGGCTGCTGCCCGGAGGAGACCACGACGCGACGAGGGTCGGCGTGGTTACGCGGCCGTGCGGGAGGGGCTGGCCGGCGTTGTGCGGCGGTGGCCGGACCTGGGGTTGCCGGCGACGGGCAGATCTCGCGCGGAGGAGCTCGGACCGAGGTGCTCGGAGGCTGGGTCGGCGCGGCGGAGCTCGGCGCGGAGGAGATCGGCGCTCCGGCTGGGCTGCGCGCGACGGAGAGGCGCGCTGCTGCTCGGGGACGCACGCGGGCGCGAAGGGGAGGCTTGGGTCGACGCCGGCAGCGCGCGCGGAGGCTGGGCGAGCTCGGCTGAGTGGCGCGCTGCTGCTCGGCGTGCGGAGGGGGCACGCGCAGCGCGAAAGGGAGGGAAGGGCGCGCGGAGCTCGCGCTGGCGGAGCTGTGCGCGCGGGCTGGAACTCGGGGCCGAGCGGGGCTGGAGCTCGGGGCCGAGCGGCGCTGGCGGAGCTGGGCGGAGGGACGGCAGCACCGGCGGGGGAGAGCTGGTGGCCGGCGTGGAGAGAGAGAGAGAGAGGAAAGGAAAGAAGAAGAAGAAGAAAAATTTTGTGATGAAGGGGGGGGGGGGGCTTGGTCGGCTGTGGGGGGAAAAGAAAGGGAGAAAGAAATGCCCTAATGGGCTTGGGCTAATTGGGCCCAAAATGGCCGAAAAATGGACCACGAAAATGCAATAAATTTTTCCCGAGAAATTTTAAAATTGCACACGTTATTTAAAAACGTAAACTTAGGAATTTAAATATCATTTTCGAATCAAACATAAATTCCTAACACGTCTAACTTTTAAAATTGTAATATAACCATGCTAATTTCATAATTTCTCTCATAGTTCCAATTTATCAGATTTAACGAAACTGACCAATTTGTAAAATTGGCCACAACTGAGGTAGAAATACAAATTAATTAATTAGCACAGTGATATTAAATTCATGTCATTACAGTTTAGCTTATTTTTGGCACAAACATATAAATTTTCAAATATAATTGGAAGCGGCTGTGGTAGGACCCCTGTTTTGTCCCTACCGTGGGGACCAAATAAGTAGCTCAGAATTGTTACAAGTACTTTATTTATTTATTTTTTGATCCTTTATTTATATTGTATTACTATTTAGGCCCAATTTTTTTAAAAAAAATTTGCATTTTCACCCCTAAAAAAATTGAGTTTTTTTCACCAAAACGCTAAAAAAATATCCAAGAAACAACTTTGAAAAAAAAACCGGCAAATTAAAATTCAAAATTTTAACCATCTGTAGTAAATTTTAGGATCGGTCCCCACCTTAAGGACCAAAAAAAGGTCCTTACCACGGCCGCTTCCAATATAATTGATAAGTCTATTTTTAAAAAATTGTGTATAATCAATCACATGCTGTTACGTGTCTTTGGATGAAAAATTTTAAATAAATTTTGAAATTCCAAACATTATTTGTTTAAAAAGTATTTTCTAGTTATAGTTCCTATGCACCAACTTGAATATAAATATACCTTATTTTTGTGTATGACGGTGTTTAGCTATTGACAACCTCTCCAAAATATCTTCTTTTTATTTGTAATTCTTGCTAACTAGATGTTGTGGCTTCACATGCTGAATAGTAATACAAATTCCATGTTAAACTGACCAAGTATTGTTAAGCCACTTCCTTTTAGAGTAGTCACATCTCAATAGCTTGTGATAGCTGTTGTGTTTAAACGATTGTGGCTGTGGCCTGTGGACCTGTGGTAGACGAAGATCACTGCCGAGAACAATTATAAATCTTTAATTTTTTTTTTTTGTAAATTTAAAAGTAAATACGATAATTCATAATCATTTTTTTTATAAAATTTTAAATGAATATGATTGTGATACTATATACCAAATGGTCTAAACCAAATTCGCGTCATCAAATTTATTTTTTTAAATTTTGATAAAACTTAACGTTTCTAGTACCATAATCTTATACTGACACATAATATTTTTTATGCAGATGTGAGTGAGAGCCATCTTAAAAATGTGAGAGTACAACATACTAATAAGTGACTATACCACTTTAACAAAATGAATTTTCAAAAAAAAAAATATTGAAAAGAGAAATTGAATATAGCATTACATTGTAGAAATAACATTTATCAAATTAACGCTATATATAACCTAATATTAAAAATATATTTTGTATCAAAATATCAAATTTTGGCATTGACGTACATTAAGCATCACTCGTGCACTTCTAGAATCTAAACCCACGTAACCAACTTGCAGCGAGAACTTGACTGACTTTTACACTTCAGAAATGTAAAAAAGAAACAAAGACTTTAATTTCGTCAATCCAAGCACTTAAATCACGTCGCAGCCGAAGCAGACCATTGGAAAAGCGACAAAGACTACTTCTGTATCAAATCAAAGAGCAGATTGGGTAGTTGCACAACAATTTAACCATAATTGCACATCTGATTCTATAAGTAATATAAACTTCAAAATTCGAACTCTCTTACTTTTAATTATAAGATATAAAACACAAAAAACAGAAATTAAATTGGCTTGAGAGAATACGCTATCTTGTACTGGAAAAGCATTAACTATGTGTAGATTGGTCATTATTAATTCCTTTACCCTCCCAGCAAAAAAATAAAAATAAAAAAAATAAAAAATAAAAAATAAAAATTCCTTTTTTTTTCTTGGTAGGTACTATTTTTTTTTTCTTTTTCCTTTTTCCTTTTTTAAAGGCTGACACTACATTATTCGCTATACGTGGACCTAGATGAATGTAAAGAGCCAAGTCAATGTGGTGGTGGTGGGTGGGTGGGTGGGTGGTTCATTTAAGTTGTGTTTTTTTTTTTTTTTGAGTAACATTTAAGTTGTGTTTTAACAATCACATTTTGATCTTATTTTTAAAATTTCACTAATCATATAAATAGTTCATGGAAAACAATTTATTATAAGAACCTTATATAATTATCATGTAGGAGAGACCGGCGACGCGAAAACTACCCACCACGTATCTGTTTAACTTTAAATGAGATTTAATCACTTACTCACTTATAATGGATTATAACTGACAAGAAATAGATTGGCGAATAATATTGTTCTCATAATACAAACATCCGTTTTTATTATTCTTAATTTAATTATCATATAAAATTTTAAACATTTTGAGTTCTAAGTGTTCCTAAAAAGATTACAACAAATATAATCTTTAGATACATTTCGATTTGTTTCTGGATTTTAGAATGTTAAAGAATTATTTATAAACAAAATAATTCATTATATGTCATAATTGATATACTTCAGTAGGAAAATAACAAAAACTTCCCCTAGATTCTTGTGAAATTCCAAGAATATCTTATCAGTTTACCATAATACAAAAAACACCTTTTAATATTTTAATTCAGTAAAAAATTATACCTTCGATTGAGTAAAAAATGCATTTTTTTAAGAAACACATTAAAAGCCGTGATGCCAATAAACTATTCGTATTCATGATAGACATGTCATCTATTCTAAATAAGGGACAAAATACATTTTTTAATCAATTAAAAATATAATTTTGGGCTGCATTAAAAAATCAAATATGTTTTATTTATTTATGATAAACTAAGTGAATGTTCGTAAAATTTTGTAAAAACCCACGAGGGGTTTTTGGTATTTCCCTATTTTAGTACTAAAACTCTAACTTAAGTACATCAATGACATACGAAATCACAAGAAAAAAAATTGTATAACACGATAATAACATGGCTTTAGCATAACACGATCCTAACATAACAAGGCCATGCCACATTTATTGTTGGGAAAAAAGCGTCACACGCCCATAAATACAAACACGCACCTAACATAAACACACAAAACAATAAAATAGAGAAGACATAATATTTAAATAATACGGCAAATTGCCTACGTCCACTGTAGATAGACCTCAAGTTCACGATTATTGGTAGAGATTACACATTCAACACTCTTAATCTCTCACCAACACAAACCCAATACATTCTTTGTCTATCTCTCTCTCACACTTGATAGAATTCTCTTCTCTTCTCTCTCTTGGCAGGGCGACTTCACAATTTTTGTGCAATTGCTCTCTCTCTTCTCTATCACTTCATACACACAACGACACTTCCTTACACAGTCGCTGCACACCTTTCTCACGTTACCTCACATTCACACACTGTACATGAAAATGCACGGCTGCACTTCTTTTTTTTTTTTTTCAAATTAATTCAATAACATCAACAATCTCTACATCGACTTAAATTTACTTCCATCTCAACTCACATCACTCCACCTCATTTCAGACGCCTCTCATTGACACCCACCTTTGCACCCCTTTTGAGTAGGTGCCATCGTTAAGAGTAAAAGTGTGCCGTGTTCAAACTCTCAAAGAACTTGACGCGACAAATCAACTTCATCTTCTTATACATCGCTTCGATCTTCATGTCTTCAATTTCTTCATCGATCAAGTAGCTCATGCTTGTAATATCGTTCTTGTCCACTGTCTTTTTACTCTCCTCACTTTGCCCCAATTCATCTTTCACGCTGCTCTGCCAAATACTAAAGTTTATCTTTCCATTGAACCGCTCAATCTCAAAATTTAGTCTAAACATCTTCTTTGATTTTCCCACGTTCTCCACAACTAAAGTTTTGATACCACTTATTGGAAAAAAAAAAATCGTCACATACCCACAAACACAAATACACACGCAGCAAAAACACATAAAGCAATAAAATAAAAAAGACACAATATTTAAATAGTTAGGCAAATTGACCTCAATTTCACTATTATTATTGAGATTACGCACTCAACACTCAAAACCTTTCACCATCTTAAACCCAATACACTCTATCTATCACACAAACAGCGACATTTCTCACAACCACTCACTGCACTCAATCGCACAACTCCTCACACAGCCACTGCACACCTATCTCACGCTACGTCACATTCACACACTGCAAAAGCACTGCTGCACCTTCTTTTTTTTTTTCCTTGAACACGTTGGTTGCTCACAATCCTTCACTAATCTCACACACACACACATATATATATATATATATATATATATAGAAAGGTGTGTAATCACATTGGGCATTTAGGTAGAGAAAGCCCACATTGCAAGCCTTATTACCCATTTTTTTTTCTTCTTTTCTGGATTATTTACATATATATTCAAGATATGACTAGATATTACATGTTAATTCAAGATTTACAAGATATTTTAAATCAGTTCAAGTACTAATTGACAGTACCAATAATACCTTTGATGGGCTAATAGGCTAAACAATTCGGATCTATAAATGGAAAGGGTGTAACAAAAAAAAAATTTCCTTTTTTTTTTAGGGATTTCAATTTTTTTTTTAAATCACTCCGCATATTCTAACCGAACGGTTAAAAAAAAAAAAAACCTAAACCCTCCTCCTCCAAAAATTCGTCCCCTGTCTCCCAAAAAACACCGCCCATGGCTCGTCAAGAATCGCCATCGCTGTCCGTCGCCGCCACACACACGCCGCCTCCTCAAAAAAGGCCATCACCAGTCTCTATTGAAAACCCTACCCCCACCTCCACACAAACGCGGTCCCCCGCCTCCGTACATACGCCGGCCTCCACCTCCTTCGCTTCCTCCGCCACCAGCCTCTACAATGCTGCCGGACTCCTTAGAAATGCCACCACCCATCTCTACACGTATGAAAAAAAAAAACATATCCAGTGTTTGAGTTTTTATACGTATGAAATTTTAAAGCAATACACATATTCAATTTTGAATATCATATTATAATATTTTCATGTATAATGCCAAATAATTCAATATGTACAATATATTCAAATTTTGAATATTCAAATATAATAGATCCCGTAAATTCGGTAATATGTGGAGAATTTTATTTATTGAGATAAAGATGCGTATTTTATATATAAGATTATTTGTAAATTAATTATAGCAAAAAAAAAAAAAGCATATCAAGTGTTTGAATATGTATGAAATATCAAAGCAATACACATATTCAATTTTGAATATGATATTTCAGTATTATTTTTTTTTCATTTTCAATAAATATGTGTTATTCACTTTTAAATATGATATTCAATTTTTTCATATGATGTTCCTTGTTTTTCGCCGGTTTTTCATCAACATCCCTTACTCGTTTTTGTTTAGTACATTAAATAAGAAAAAAATATCCATAAACAAATACAAACCTGATTGGGTTGATCCAAAATCACAAATTGAGGGGTATTATAGTCCAATAAAAATTGCCAAATAAACTCATTGAATTACTGTGATAATACTTATATTTTTGCTATAGTGTGTAATATGTTGTTATAATTTGAATGATTGTGTAATTTCTTTTTTTTCTTCTTTCAAATAAGTCAATTACACTAACATTTATAATTTCCACGTCATATATAATTGCCGCATCAAAATACAACTATCAATGCATATATTTTTGTTTCGCCCAATATGTACTTGCCACAACATTCTGGCCACTATTTGTTTTGGCTATCTATTATTTCTCATGTGCTCGATGCTCATTTTTCAACAATCTTTCTAAGTTCGAAGTTTATTAAAACTAAATATTTTGCATTCTAAACTAAATCTTCAAACTCTTAATCCATCGTACCAAACTACTTAGCATATCAAATTCACCAAAAAGTCCAAATTAGATCTTCTGTACTCGTCTTCTATTTTCTCAATTAAATTTTGACACAGATCGCCTGGTTAAAAAATGTCCCTTCCCTCCTCCCCCTTCCCCTCTTTACACTATTCCCTGTTACCAAATGCACGCTTAGTCTGGTCTGTTGAGCCCAATATTTGTTGATCCTTATGTTGACAATGCTGGAGATATGAGTGAGCCCTCGAACTTTAACTTAGGGCTGGCTCCATGTAGACAATGCCAACGTCATTATTCATGCGTTCGATGTCCCAACTTATTCCAACTTTCAAAAGTTGTCCTAATTGAAAAATTAAAATCGAAAACTTCTCCGAAAGAAAAACGATTCCGAATCGTCATATTTATCTTTCCAATATTAAAAAAGATAAATCTAACATCCATGAATTATTTCCAACTACAGCTTGCTCCATTACAATTAACTATCTTTTATCATATTAGTTGTCCATCTCTCCCACCAAAAAACTTTAAATGTTCTCTCTATCCTTTTTTGATCCTATTTTCTATCCCTCCAAGGCTCCAACCAAATGAAGCATGACCAAAGTAAAAATAAAAAAATTTAAAAAAAAAACCCTCAAAACCTTTGGACCACAAAAGCACAAACAACTTTAAATAAGTACAGATATATTCTATACATATTTTCATACAGTGAAGTTTTGCAACGCAGGACAAGAAAAAGGATTCAAGCTCACTTTCAAATAAACGACAGAGTCCATGAACAAAGCACTGAACATACCAAGGAACACATGATTACCATAATACACAGAGAAAGAACCTACAGAGAGGAAATTTAAAAGTAAAATTAAAAAAAAAAAAAAAAAACCTTATGTGTTCTTTTCTTTTTCTGCTATTGCAGATGAGTTGAACCAAGGTATCCACACTGATGTTGTCTTCTGATACAGTCTGTAAGCTTCCGCTCGGTACGCTTGCTTGAGCATCCGATCTTCCACGAGCTTCGTCACGTATGCCAGACACATTGTGTTGATGAGAGCGCCAACGAAGGTCCATCCATGTCCGAGGTTCCAAGAGAAAATCGCTAGGCCCCACCACCACAATTGCTCTCCAAAGTAGTTCGGGTGCCTTGAGTATTGCCACAAGCCTCTGTCGAGGTTGAGCACGATGGGCTTCCCGACCTTCTTGAGCTTCTCGTTTCTTGTCACGAACTCGTAGAGCTGCGTGTCTGCATAGTAGGCTGTGGTGATGCCGGACAGGCAAACAACGACGGCCACGAAATCCCAGATGTTCAAAGGTCCCTCCACCGTGTGGATCACATACAACGGAAGGCATACTCCAATCAGAAACAACTGCAAATTCAAGTAACACAACAGGAACAAAAGCAAAACGCGATCAATTGGTTAGCAATTACTGTCATCAGAGTTTTGTTATTAAACAAATCGAAAATTATACCAAACAAGAACCTATATCATTCAACACATCAGTATCTGATTAACTACCCGAAAAACCAATAGTAGTCTCTAGTAACCATCAAAAGATTGACATAAAAATCCACATAAAGTACGCAACAACCTAAAATCTTTCACATAGTAATCTCTGCCTACCCTAATCACAAAGTGACAACAATAAGCCTCTTTTGACCAAAAAAATAACACACATAGCCATTAATACATGTATAGTTCAAACTAATTCATTATGATAGTCCCATAATTTCCTTGGGTCGGACTTTCATCGAACACGTAACGGAACAAAAATTCATCACAAATCCACAGGCAAAGCAAATGAATTTTTACCTGCTGAGAGACATAGACGGCGAAGAACGAGACCCACCACCAGTGCTTGCCATACTGGCCTCTCATATCAGTGAATCTCCAATCTTCCCTGGAACCCCACTCCCACTTTTCCCTCCTGAAATAGTTGTGCGTGAGCCTCAGGCTCCAAGCCCACGTCAACGCTATCACTATCCTCGATCTCCATAGCCCGTACTTGGCCAGTGGGTGAGTCTCGTAGTAATGAGCCATCATCACCGGTATCACCGTCCAGTACAAGTCAATCATCTGTTGGATCCCAAAAAAAACAAAAAACAGAGAGCAAAAGAAGTCAAAAATCAAAAGGGGACAGTGATGAGGTAAAGAGCTACTGAGAGTTGACGAACCCAGTGGCTTGACAGGATTTGGCTGATGACCCAGAAGAGGACGTTGACGTTGAAGAAGAAGAGGACGTTGGCCAAGAGCAATGGGTGGTTGTGGCACCAATTCCATATCGGTGACAGAGAGAGCGATTGGCTTTCGCTTTGGCTTTGTTTGTGGACGTTGTTGAGGAAGGTAATGTAGAAGAGGATTGAGGGAAGTGGGACGAGAAATGCTATCACTGCGTTCTTAAGATTTCCCATTTGGGCTTTTTTTTTTTTTTTTTTTTGAATTTTTTTGACCAAGTCTTGATCTTTAGCTGTGTGCGCTATTTTGCTCAGTTTCAACGAAGTATGGGAGTTTTTATAGGAGGCGAAGTGTTGTGCTGTGTGTTGTGAAGTATGGAAAAATAAAACGGTGTCGTTCGCTTTCTGCTCGGCGGTTCCCACAGCAGACAGCACAGCCAACTTGACACGAAGATCGCTGAGATCCTCAAGTAATGATTTTTTAAATTTTTTTTTTTTTTGCTGGATAATGATTATTGTTGTTAATTAAGTCATTACTTTCTAATCTTCCCAGCGGCGAATAAAGTTAAAAGTTTGTTATTTGATCAAAATAATTATGGGAATGGCTGTGGAACCCCACCATCGAGAATGACTCTGTATACGAGAATTTTTATTTTGTGAGAAAGAGGTTTTAACAAAAAAATGTTTGTCTTTTTAAGAGATGTTTTATTTCTTTCTTTCGGAATAAATATGTTCAGAATGGGAGATAGACGTTAGTATGTCTCTTAGATCTTCGTCTCTTTTTATCTCTCATTCCGTTTTTTAATAAGATTTTGATACATTAGCAAAAATATTTAAATTTTTAATCATTTTATATTTAATCATATTTTATAATAATTATTTTTATTTATATGTCAAAATTTTATTAAGAAGACAATAAAAAAAACAGACAAAAGAGATTAAAAAAAAAATCTAATCTCGTAAGCTGGCAAGAATATTCGTTAAAAGTCATTACTAAGTACCGACTAGCTAGTCTAATCTTTAAGGGATGAGCGTGTCCTTCTAGCCCCACCGTATCCACTTAGGGTTGTCCAACTAAACTACTTAAGAGTTAATGAACAAAAATATGTGCAAAATAATTCATAAATTAGTTAATTACTCAATTATTTTAAAATTTTATTTTTATTATTATATAAATTTTAGATATTCTTCACTTTGTCCACCATACAATCCCTTATTGTTGTGCCTCTTGACTAAACTGCAGGCCTAGGCCTAAGCACCGTAGATAATTTAACTGCTAGACAATCTAACCTACTAAGCACCCTAGATAAGTGCTATAATTCTGTGCATATTATTATTTTCCTCTAGCATTTTAATATAACATTTTGTTTAACTATTAGAATGTAGAATATGACGATTCACTTGCTATAGCATTAAAAATGTAACATAAATTACAATATGCCTAGAATAATTGTACACCACTTGGTTGGTCAAACAAGAGTTTCTAAATTACAGGCTAAACAGTTTTGTTCCTAACTTCCAACATCATCCCAAATTAGTCCTTAATTTATGAAGCTGTCTCATCTGAGAAATTATTGTAAATATTTAATTTTTAGCCCTTAAGTTAAAAAAAAATACTATGTGATAATTTTATTTTTTATTTTGCTGGAATATACTCTGTGATAATTGAGTGAACATCCAAAATAATTGATAAATTAGTTATTTTCTTCTATTAAAAAAAATTATGTATATGTTTTAATTGTAGACTTTAATTTGAATATATTCCCACTGCACCTAATCTTCTACATCATTAAAATTTCAAAATAGGTAATTGGTAAACTTTTTTTTTTGAAAAGGGTAAACTTTTTGTTGCTTTTCAATCCTACCGAATTCAAGGTGTGTGTGACTTGTGAGGTATATATATTGAAGCTTTCTGAAAGGTCATCGACGTCAATAATCTGTACTTTAAGGTGCCAAAAACAACTAATAAAAGCCTAAGTATGTTGCTTCCGATTTATTAATCAAGGAAAAAGACATTCACAACAATTAAGTCTCCTAAGTATCGCTTTTTTACGATCATTTTCTCGCTGTGATTGTACCAAGTGCTCAAGACACTCGTCATGCTCATTCTACTATATGAAAATTAAATTGGATTGCAATTCGAATAAAGAGAAAAACTGATTTAAATTATGTTATTACATTAATTATACTAATAAAAGTCAAATTCATATATATTATCCTATAGGTCTTTAATCTTTCACCATACGAGGATAAAAAAACCCACTAAAAAACTAACTATTTTATTAGTACATAATTAACGTATGTAATGATGTGGTAAAGCATTGTCAAGGATTCAAGGAGGGATTTATAGCCAGCTGGATTGGCCGTTATTGAGTAAAACCAACAAGCAATCATTAGTGGGCGTGCAAATCAATTGAAATATCAACGATTAAAACAAAATAAACAATTATGGGAATAATTACTATCTTACTCTAATCGTGGTGTCTGTAATCATTGTTGCAACCTTTGTTGGTGTGCCTAATGATGTAGCCTCAAGTCCACTCACATGCCAACTAGTGAAAAGCTACCATGTATGTTGCTTTTATATGAAAAAAAAAAAAAAAAAAAAAGCTGCTCATTGATTCCTGGCTACGCAGCACACTAAATATAAACAAAATACCATACTGTAAAATGCAAAAAAAAAAAAAAAAAAAAATATATATATATATATATATAAAATAATCATTCATGTTAGTTTTAAACATCTAGTCTATATTTGTTTTTATTAGTAAAATAGTCATACATTCATATCTGAATTTTTGAGACTGTAATCATTAATTTTTTTAATTCAGCTTTTATTGTTTTTTTTTTTGGCTACGAATTTAGTTTTTAGTGTTTGTTGCAGGCAATATTGTCTAAAATTTTGTCACAAATTTTATTTCTTTGGTAATAAATTTTTAGATCTTGACATGATGTTTATTTTACTAATATTTCAAAACGTGTGTTATATTTCTAAAACATAGATTGCAGAATGGCTAATCCTTAACTAACAAAAAAAAACTAGTAAAATATTGGATTGATATTTACTATCATTTTGATAAATAATTTATGTGTGTATTTAAAAATTAAAATTAATCAATCAAATAATTAGATGTAATTCATGTTGAGCCATGGATGCTTTGCTATCATAAAAAATGGTCAACGTTTAAAAAAAATTAACCATTAATATTTGGGGTAACCATTTAAATATTTTCATTTTGATCACTTTTTACTTTCTTAATCTCAAAGTAAAATGTTTAAATCTCAATCATTTAAATTAACTCAAAATTTGAAAAGTACATCATTTAAATGATCATTGTTACCTCAAACAATGACTAAAAGAAACTAGCTATTAGCCCATAGAAAATTAAAGATAGGTAAAACTATGACATTATATAGTTAAGAAAATATTATTTACTTAAGTAATACAAAATTTTGACTTTTTTTTAAAACATCTTCCGAAAATAACTATTTACTTAATAATCTCAAAGTTTCTTAAATTAGCGGCATTTGTCTTGTTAATTTCTTAACTTAGCGTATGTTTGACGAACCATATAATAAGTTAACTTATCATATATATTATAACAAAATATACAAGGGTTATACGATATAAATTATGCTATTTAATACCCAAAAAAAAATTGCGTTAAAGCGTATCATATGTTCTAATGTCTAAGACTATTTTATCATTATTTAATATAATATTTTACGATGACATACAATTTGCTTAAGCTTATGTTGCATAACATAATACAATACGGTACCAAATGTATGGTTTGTAATTTGCTAAGGCACATTTAGTTTATCATATTGTATTGTATTGTATTGTATTATACGGTATAAATTTATACACAATCAGTGTATTCACCAAAAATAATATATGAAATAATGAGAAAATAGTTTTAGACATTATAATAGATAATACAACAGTCTAATATGGAGATTTTTTTAGGCAACACAATCGGTGTCCTATTGAGTGTGTTTTTTGTATTATATATTGAATATATGCCGAATACCATATTATATTAAATACAATACGAGGTGCACTTCTATAATTTATGTAATTTTGCTTTGAATTTGGCCCCACTATTTGGCCGTCATCCTCCATGGCTGCGTGCCCCTTGAGAATCTCCGCAATCTGCGCAGAAAGGAAGAATCAAAGCAAGCCGAGGCTGACACCAAACAGAACACCTTTGCCAGGCATGGAGTGAAGTTATTTCTATGATCGCCAATAATGCTTGTTGCTCAAAACCACCACTTTATGATCAAGCAAAGGAAACAAAATACTCTATGGAAAAGGGAAAAAGAACCAAACTTTCATGAGCATAAAAGCACAACGCATGGATCTACAGTATTAGTCATGATATGATATCATTGGTATAATATATATGTCTTCCCTCGCATGCATATAGGTCGGCGGAATTAATATATATATATATATATATATATATATATTTCCCTCCTTTCGCTTTTGGCGTGCCTTTTGTGTCGCCATGAAGTTCTAAAAAATCTCGTGATAGTACATGTTGCCATGTTGGAGATGGTACATTATTGATGAAGATTAAAAGAGAAAGAGTTAAAAAATAATAATAATAAAATCCTAGCAACCAAAGTAAGCCATGTAAATCATATTCTTAGTCTAGATGTAGCTAACTAGCTGTACTCCAACCAAAAACTTTTTCAAGAGATTGGATGAGATTATAAGAACATGATCGATTAGAGGCTCGCACTTACAGAACTATTAAATTCATATATGATATATATAATCTTCCATGATATATGAGGACATATATACACATGCACTAGTCCATTTGATGTACATTTGCTCGTTTCTCGTCATATTAAGTGATTTACTAAAAACTAGCATTCAATTTATATGTTGTTATAGCTACATCTCCCTATACGACCTTAAACAATTAAAATTGTCCTAATTTTAGCCATTTATGGTGTGTTTGATTGGAGAGAAAAAAAAATTTTAAAAAAAAAGGAACATATATTGGTCCAAGTCATGTTTCTTACTATAATCTCATTTGTACCTGATTATTAGTGTTGTATTCGCTCCTTTTGAAAGACCTTCTCCGTTACTTCACATCGATAGCTCAATAGTGGACTATAATTTTAAACCACCTATCACATGTGGGTTATTTATTTTGTCAATTGATTAGGGGCTAGCGACGGGAACGTGGTCAATTTGGGGAAAAAAAAAAAAAAAAAGTCAAAATCAGGACTAGCAACGGGGACGTGATCTTTACGGGTGAAAAGAATACACGTGATAAAGTTTGATTTGTTGCTCTTTGATCGTAATCGTCTGTACCTTTTCATAGGTTTGTAAACGAGTTTAGCCGCTTGCGACCTATTCGAAGCTCGACTCCATAAAAGCTCTTTCTTATTCGGCTCGTCATGTAAACGAGCTGAGTTTGAGCTCCATCATAGTGCTCATCTAATAAAGAAGCTGAGTTTGAGCTCATGGATAGTCGGCCTGTCAAAGATTGCAAACTAGCTTGTTTAGAAGCATACGAACTGGCTCGTATAGAAGCTCGTCTAAGAGTTTGTTTCTAAATTTTTTTTCATATTATAAATTATTAATATTACAAATAATTTTTAGTTCATCATATTATAAATGTAGTTTTAAATTTATCATATTATAAAATAATTTTAAATTTCAAATTTTATGGAATTTTATGTTACTTTTATGTTTAGTTTGATCTAGATTTTAAGTTTTATGTGTTGTTGTATTGTTGTTTTATGGTGAAATACATGTTCTTTTGGATGATGTTAAAGAAATTTTATTAATTTAATTTTTATTAGAAAATTATCAAACAATCAAGCTCAAGTTTGAAACGAGTATTTTTCAAACTCATATTGAGCTCGAGCTCTACATCAATTAGCTCAAACCACTCCAAAAATTTAATTCTTACCAAGTTCAAATTCGAGCTAGCTTGAACTCAAAAAATTAATGGCAAACTGAGCTTGAGCTTTCCAAAGCTCGACTTGACTTGCCTCTTATTAAGCTCGAGCTAAAAAATTTTCTTGTGAGCCGAGCCTGAGTTTTCCAAAGTTCGGTTCTGCTTGACTCGATTATACCCCTACCCTTTCATATCCAGTAATAGGCACTCTTCATGAATGATTATATATTTTTAACTCATATAATTTTTCAGTGCTAACTAATGTACAGAGAGATTTTTATGAATGCACCTTTTTTGATACATTAATAATCTATGTTCCGTTTGTATTGCATTTTTAATTGGTACCTCTACTTTTATACTATAAACATAGTAGAGTTCAAGGAAACACATCAATTGAAGCATAAATTATTAAGTTACACTTAGAATGATAACATTATTTTTCAATTCTCCTGTGTATATATAATTGGGTAGCAATCTCAAATAACCAATTGAGATCATTTTACTTTGAGAGTGATCGTTTGGAATTTGGATGGCAATCTAAAATGGCCAACTTAGATAATTCTGATTTGAGTTATTATTTGGCAAAATCTTAAGTTCAAATTGATATTTGGATATGAGTTTGATTTAGTATTTAAATTGAGATTGTAAGAGATGAGATTATTATTGAGAATTGAAAATTTGCTTTTTACTGTAGTACAGATATATGATTATAATTTTTATGGCTAATTCTGTAATGCTCCATACCTATCGGTGCTCCACCAATGAGTATAGGAGAGATGTAAAGAATCATTACTACATACTTTAATATCATTACTACACACTTCTTTAATGTTACATTAGCACACCACTAAGTGGAGTATTATAGAAAGGCCCATTTTTATATTCAAGATTTAAAACATTGGTGCTGTAGTAAGGGTATATGAATAGTAATTTTTAGAATCAAATTGTTATTCAAATGACTCTTAAAAAAAATGCTACTACTAAACAAGGGTATATAAATTCTTTTTTTTTTGCGATTGAATTGCTATTCAAACAATTATATTGTTTCGCAAATTCTTGAATTTAAGTTGATGTATGATGCTAAAACTGCAAATAAATGAGTCACACAAGTAATAAAGCGTCAGTGAGTATCGTTTCCGCGAGAATTAGTTGATGCAAGTGTGTGCGCACTAAGTTTTTAATCTAGTTGAGTGAGACTAATAAGAAAATTTGTAGGGTACAATTAAATTGCATGCAAAGATGTTTGGTTTTCAAAAATAAAATATTAAATGAGCAAAATAGCAATACGGAATCAACTAAAAATCTAATTTGAAGAAGTCAACATAATTAAAATAGCTAGGAACAAGAATCCGCTGAATTTGCAATCTGCCCAGTTGCTATAGCCTATAACATTTCTACAACATAGTGTTGTGAACCAAATCCGAATTTTCACATGTGATTTTTTCAAATATTCATATATAAGCTCTAAACCATTAAATCTACATATTCCTATGCTATTCCACGTTGCTAATTATTAGTCTTGCATCAATTAAATTATTCAGTGATTTTCATTCTTTCCAGAGCTCGATCAACTTGTATCTCACTCAAGTTGGCCAAAGCAAAAACAAGAATAAACATTAATTACATTTAATTGAATAACACTTCAAAATAGATTGGCTAGTAGCAAATAAAACGTAGATTCACAAGTCCAAGTTCATCGTTGTCCCTAACTAGGACAGATTTAGCTCATGACATCTAATATAATAATACAAATATTCCAAGTTGTCATAAAGGAAAAATTGTACAAAGATTAAAAGAAAGAGAGGTCGAGAGAGTTGAGTTTTAGCCAAAAAATATTTCCAGTTTATGCTTTGACTTCGCTCCGCATTTCTCCTTTCAATCAAATCTTCCTGTAGTTCCTTAATTTCTTCCTCCTCTCTTTTTTAGTCTGCGGCCATCATTCCTTTCTTGTCCTTCTGACGCATCAGAATAGATAAAATCAAGCCAAATTCATAGTTAAAAGGATAAAGTGAGCTCTTGTTCTACAATTCTTAATGTTTGATTACAAAAGCTCGTTCCACAATGCACTAGACTAGCCTTTTATACCTAGGCCAAATGACAAATAAACTAAGCACAACGGCAAGTAAGATAATAAACTAAAAACGATAACAAAACTGATAAAAGTAACATTATTTTCTATTATTATCGTGCACCAGCTTTCTTCTATTATCTCTACTAGGATACCGTCCTACTCAGCCCTTTGCACGTGCCTTCTCTTTCCTCATGTGGCATCCTTTATTTTGAAAATATTCATTTGCCCAAAAATTCTGCCTAGTGGCGAATGCTGCAGCAAACCTATACTATAACTCAAACAATATAAACTGAGGACAGATAAACATATCACAAACCACATCAAAATGCAACTAAAGAAAAGACTAAAACCATTCGAGATCCACACATTTTTCGTATCAAAATAGGTCAACATTTACTAACACCATGAAATAAACACAAGACCTAAAATAGCTTACATACTAAGCACAAGAACACACAATGTTAAGACTGTGTGTTAAGACAAGTACTCTCAAAATCACAAAATTTGACTAAGAAAATATGACCAAAATAACTCTATTTTATTTTATGGAGTAATCAATGTATACGCACAAGATTGAAATAGTTAGTTGAATTGAGTTTGTGAGAAAGATGATTTGCATTGAGAATTGAAAAAATACTTTCAATTATAACAAAAATAATTGAATCCAATTTTTTATATTTGAGATAAAAATATAAATAATGTAATAAGATAATTGAATCCAACTTGTATTTTTGTTTAAAAATGACATTGAATCAAATTTTTTTACGTATTCTTAATAGTAAATCCATTTATAACATAACTTGCAAAATAATACAATATCATGTTCAATTACATGTTTTATTTTTTATTTTTTATTTTATCATATTATAAACTTTCGCTTGTTTTTCTTTATTATTTTTCAAATATTAATTTGAGTAAATTGGAAAATATTTAAAATTTACACGATAAACAAATAAACACTCAATCATATAAAGTAATTGAGTGATAAGTTAATTGATTAATTATTTATACATATTTTGATTACTCAATTAATTATTATTAATTAGCACTATTTAAGATTACAAGTAATTGAATTATTTTGATATTTTATTGTATTTTTAAAAATTAAGTATTTTATTCAAATTAAGGCCATATTTATTGTAATTTGAATTTAAAAAATTGATTTAAATTTATATTGTTACATTTATAGTAAAGTGTGGTTTGATTTTGTATAAAAATAAGTGTGATTTCCTTTATCTATTAACCGTAAATTAAAAAAAAAAAAAAAATTGTGCTGCACGCCCGCCTTACGGCTGGTCATCGTCTCTTCTTCACTATCGCTTATCGTAAGTTTAGCTGATTCTTTCAATCCCAAATTTAGGGTTAGGGTTTTCAATTCCATTTCACAACTGCGTGATTTGGGAATTTTGCGATGTCGTCGCGATTTCTGAAGAAAGTTCTGAGAGAACAAGAACAAAAGCTACAAGAGAACGAGCCTCAAATTCACGAAGACGAGGAAGAGGAAGATGGAGAAGAAGAGAAGAAGAAGAAGCTCAATTCGTTCTCTTTGATAAATCCATTCGACCTCCTTGACGATGATGGCCATGTCAGTGACCAGGTTCGAATTCATTACCTCTTCCAATTTGAAGGGTTTTTTTTTTTTTTTTTAATAAATTAGTGTTTTTTTTTTCGGTGCTCTGAATTAGTATTTTCTTGTTGGTTATTCGGTATTGTTAGTTTTAATCAATCTTTAAGTTTAGCTATAAAGAAAAATTATATGATCGGACTTCGCATCATGTTGCCTTGACTATCTTTATTTGTAAATATATTCCTGATCGTATCATTGCTACATAGTGAAGATTCATTTCAAGGTCTTTTGCTTTGTAAAAAGAACTGAATTTTGTTACGTAGCGAGAGTTTCATGTGCTGGTATTGATGCAGTTGAGGATTAAGTTTACCTCTGAACCATGAGGGTGTCAATGTTCGGTGTCCAAAGTAGTAGTGATAAAAAGGGCATAGAATCCGACATTGCGATGTGCTCAATTTTCCTTGGGAAATTATGCGCACTTAGGGTGCTTTTGGTGCACCATATAAGCGCATTGTACTGTATTAGAGTGTAGTACGAAAAACACGCTTAATACAATACAAATTGTGGTATCTAGTACAGAAGAAATCCTTCTTATTAGAATTTGTTATCTAGTCTAGTGTCTAAGATCATTTTTTCATTGTCTTATATAATATTTTAGACAATACACAATTGTACAAGCTTATACGCGTAGAACATAATGGTATACGATACGGTAAACCAAAAATGCCCTTAGTCTATCTTTTAGACCATTTTTAAGAAAACGTGCACCCATATTTTGGTATGTTGTCTATGTACCACGACATGTCTGTTACATATTTATCTAGTTAAACAATTTTAAATAATGTCTAAAATTTGACCATTTAGCTATATACCCTTTTTTGCTTAGTTTCTCCTTTGAAATACTAATTCTTTTCACTGTTGGCCTGATTTTTCAGATTTGTAGCATAATTTTGTGTTTTATTGTTTGAGATGACTAATGTTGATACTATTCACATAGTTGCTGATTGTCGTTTTGAGTGCAGGAGGGTGAAGAAGAAACTTCTGAAGAAAACTTACAAGGAAGTAGTGGGAAACAAGAACTGCCGAAGTCTAAAGGTGCCGCTGATACAGCCTCGACATCCAATAACAAATCAAAGAAAAAGAAAAAGAAGAAAAACAAGGAGGGTTCTTCTGCAAGTGTACATAAAGTTGAGGAGCCCTTTGATGTGATTCTAGAAACTTTATCATTAGATGTTAACACTTCAGGCTCTCAGGATCTGCCTGAAAAAGCTAAAGCAGAAAAAACTAGACCTCATGATAACCTGGTCAAGCGGTGTGCATCCTCCGTATTGCAAGTGGATCCAAAATATCTGAATGCTGAGAATGAACTCCGAAGAATATTTGGTTCTAAGGTCGTGAAATCCTTTGAGAAAAGTAATCAAACGGGCAGTTCAAGACAGGTGCGTGGTGGAAGACGTGGGGGTTATAATCCTAGAAAGACTGTTCTCATTACTCCGTCAGAACATTGGCCTCGCTGGGATGGATCTTTTTCCATGGAATTTCTTGAAGTAAAAGATGGATACAACTACTTTAGGTAAAACAGCATTTTATTTCTTGATGGTTCTTTTCTTTTCCTGTTTTGTCTTTTCTTTTTTGGTTCCTGCGAAACTCTCGGCTATGCTTACTTTGTCTTATGCTATATTGTAGCTATGTGCATTCATCATCCTATTCTCAAGCTCAGAATTCGTTTGAAGCTGCCAAAGCAATTCATGATCTAAATGGCATAGCAAGTATTTTGTTATACCACCCTTATCATTTAGATTCTCTTGTAACAATGGCAGATTACTTTAAGTTTTCGGGTGAGCATCAAATGTCAGCAGATGCTATTTCAAAATGTTTATATGCATTGGAATGTGCATGGCACCCGATGTTCACGCCATTGCAAGGGAATTGCCAAGTGAAGTTCATTGATGAAAAGAACAAGCCTCTGTTTACGGCGCTTTTTGCGCACATGAAGAATATGGATAGGCGCGGCTGTCATCGATCTGCTTTAGAAGTTTGCAAGTTATTGCTCTCTCTAGATTCTGATGACCCAATGGGGGCAAAGTTCTATATCGACTACTTAGCTATAAGAGCAGAAGAGCATGCGTGGTTAGAACAATTCTCTGAAGACTATCAAAGTGATAACTCCCTATGGCTGTTTCCGAATTTCTCGTATTCCCTTGCAATTTGCCGTCTTTATTTGGAGAAACAAGAGTCAGTAGACAGTGATCATGTAGCTACTGCAAAGTCTAGTTCATCTGATCTTATGAAGCAGGCTTTGATGCTTCACCCCTCAGTTGTAAAGAAATTGGTAGAAAAGGTTCCTTTGAAGGACCAAGCTTGGACAGGTATAGTCAAGCACACATTTTTTCGAGCAGACCAAGTGGGGATCCCATCCTTGGATCACCTAATTAACATGTACGTTGAGACCAATTTTCTTTTATGGAGGCTTCCGGATCTGCAAAATTTGTTAAGGGATGCTGCTCAACAGGTTATTGAAACGCTTAAAAACGATAGCAGTGAAGTGAAGGATTGGGCTTGTGTCAGAAAAGAAGCATTCTCGTCTGACAAAAACGAGTGAGTTTCCAAACCTATTTTTATTGCGCATTAGTTTTGTTTTGGCTATGTATTCTATAACCAGATTGGTTACCTGAGAATCCTTCTGCTGTCAAAATTGATTTCCTGCTGTGTTTGCCAGGTACCGCCATTTGTTAGTTTCAGATTTCTCTCATTCAGTGCCAACTCTCCCACCTGAAAATCTGCAACACTTTATGGTTGATCCAAGGATGAGGGAAGCTATGCCCAACGAAGGAGAGGTGGCTAATGCAAATGTGGGCATCCACGCTCCTCGTAACGTAGCGAATCGAAATGCATTAGCTGTGTTGTTGGAATCGATGCTGCCTTGGGTTCATTATGGGGGCGTGGATCACGCAGCTGAGGATGGGGATAACCAGGATTAGCCAACTTAACTTGCATGACCAAGTGAATGAAGAACATTGAGACGGAGTCGCTTAGTTGTGGGTTACATGAAAAGCATTTCGGGAATTTTGGGACCAAATTATGCTTTTGGCATGTTGTTTCAGCTAGTGAGAATAAACGGTGAAAGCTTAGCAGAGATTAAACCTAGTCTTAATTCTTAAGGCTCTAACATCGTATTATTGATGCATAATGATTTTTCTTGGAAGGAAATAAATGGAATGCTGGTGATCTGCAAACATGGAAATCAAGAACATCTTCATCTCAACCAGCAACTCCTCTGAATATACACAGAAGTTTGTACAATTTTTGTTTTTGTTTTTGTTTTTTTTTTTCTTTGCTCTTGCCTTGGTATTTGGATCTTTACGGTTGAGAAAATTTTAGAACTTGCTTATATACTACATTGACAAAACTCCCTTTTATTTGTTACTGGGCTGCCTGAATGAGAAACACAATTTTTCAATCGTTGTTTCATTCTTTCTTTGCTTTGAGTGCGAAGTGATGCCGTAGAAATTAAATTGGCCCAAGAAAAGAGGTCAAGCGAGTCGAGTTACGTTGGCTTGTTTGTGAGTCTAGACCGTGCGACCTGACCTCACCGGCATCCTTTGGATGGCGGGGAAGTCTTGTATAACCGTCCTCGCTCATGGAAGGCCAATCATGCGAACCATCACCGGCGACACGAGGATACGGGAGGTCGAAATGCAGACCACTGGATAATAGAGAGGAAGGACTGGTGACGGGTGTTAATGAGTCTTTAAGACTAGAAACTAGTTTTTAGTGTTTAGACACGCTTTCACGCGTGTTGGGAGTGTCAATTGTTAACGAAAACATATAATATTCTCGTTATGCAATTGCACAATGAAATATTAACAAAAATCATAACAAAGTGTATCTTTTGTTACGATTTTGAGACATGAATATATATACTCGAACCCTTCGTAAACTTGTAGCCTTGGCTGGTGCAAACTCCAGCAAGGCTTCATGAATGTAGATGTTGACGCCACGACACCCTTGTTATTGCTGGCTTTGGCTTGTCTTCGGCATTCCGCTAGCCAGATTATTCGCATTGCTGATGTTGAGCTGCAAACAATCCTAGGAATGACTTTTTGCTATTAATGCCCTACATAGGAATGACTTTCTGTTATTTTCGTCTTCATGGCATACCTTTCGCAAACTCAATATATTGTTGTTTTTTTTTAGGGTGAGTTGCAAAAATAGGCCAAAATTACATGTTTGTTTTAAATGATAGCCTGTGTTTCAAAAAATTAAAAAAATAGTCATGTTACGAATTGTATAACAGAAAAGTGTCACACAAAATATAACAGATCTATAAATATTTATAAGATATTATTTAACACTTCAAAAAATAATGAATAAAACTGAAAGTGTTACAAAATATTTTACAAATATTTACAGATGTGTTATATTTTGTGTGACACTTTTCTGTTATACAATTCGTAACATGGCTATTGTTTTAATTTTTTGAAACATGGGCTGGACTTTAAAAACAAATTTTATTTTTGGCTATTTCTTATAATTTCCCTTTTTTTTATTGGTGTTGATTTTGTTTGGATTTGTAGCGAATGTAAATGTAATCTTTCTATTGCTCTTTGAGCCGTTGGCCTTGCACCAATCACTGGTCGGGTTACTTTAATCTTCGAGAAGTACCTTCTGATTGTTGCACAGACATATCAACTCTTTTAATAATTTTTTAATGTCGATTTACTTGATATACGAAGTGCCGTATTTTAATTTATTGAATATAACGTCTTTTTAATTAGACGATAAATACTAATTAATTATATTATGACAAGTTTTATTTATTTTTTTTAAATATAACATCATGACATGTAAGTTAATATTAAAAAATTGGTAAAAAAAAATTAATACCAATTTGATGTGTCATGCTTCTTACCACTACCCCAAAAAGAAAACATCCATTACGAGAACGCATCAAACAGCATGTCGTTTGAGATCTGCTGGTTTTGCAAATAAGGGTAAAACTGTCACTTCAGGTCATCTTCCAAGAACCATCCAGCACCCACCAGGATTCATTTATGCTTATAATTATTTTGGGTCATTTCGCGATTAATTAATGAATTAAACAATTAAAAAGAAAAATTAGAAAAAAAAAAAGTAAAATTAAAACGAGTAGACCAGAAAGTAAAAGAACGAAAGTGAAATAATAAGAAAGAAAGAGGGAAAAAAAAAAAAATGGCAGAGGCAGTGTTTGGCGTATCTCAGTCCTCTCTTCTTCTTCTTCACCAACACAAAATCGCTCTCTCTCTCAGAAGACCCACCGTTTCCCTAATCGCCGACCGAGCTCCGACCATCGCCAATCGGTCCCGCCTCTGCTCCGCGATCGTCTCCGACACCAAGGCTTCGAGCTCCTTCACCGTCCTCGACTCTGCGAACAAGGACACCGACGCCGGCCTCGAGTTGGACACCGGAGGCGGCTCCGGCGGCGGATTCGGCGACAACAGCGGTGGAGGCGGAGGCGGAGGCGGCGGTGACGATAATCGCGGCGGCGGAGGCGACGGAGAAGGCGAGTCGCACGGAGAGAGCGAGAAGAAGATGGGGCTTTCGATGTCTCAGAAGTTGACCCTCGGATATGCTGCTCTCGTTGGAGGTGAGGATTTACTTGCTGGATTTGGTTATGGAGTTTGACCTTTGTTGGTTTGGTGGTTTGTGCTTTTCAATCTTAAACATTGAGCCATTGGATCTTGCGAACATAAGAGTAGTAACTGAATCAATTGGTGTATTGGTATTTCTTAGTGTTGCTTAATTAGCTTAAGTGCTTAATTTTTGTAGTTATTGTTATTACGATTTTGTCGAATAGAGTTGGATTTAGTTCTAGTGATAACAACTATGTAATTGTTAACATTGAGAATTCTCTTGAGTCTTAGCTTTGGCTGATTTTTCTGTTTTGGATCGGGACCGCAATGGAAGTTTGTACGGCAAGATTGGACTACCAGCCCTTTAATTTTTATTTATTTTTTTTTTTTGTTGTAACATGAATCTATTATAATGCAATAAAGTTTTAGTTATTTTTTGTTTAAAGATTAAACATGTCAAGAAGAAAAAAATGAAACATAATATGGGTCTGTTATGGATATTCGCTTGTCCTAGATTGTATTTGAGGGGTTTTTTGTGTGCTTTAATGTAGACAAAGAATGAAATTGATTGTTTTGGCAGTGGGTGGTCTTATGGGCTACTTGAAGAGTGGCAGCCAAAAATCGCTGTTGGCTGGAGGATCATCAGCTGCCCTGCTCTATTACGTTCACACTCAGCTTCCCGCAAACCCCGTCTTCGCATCTGCTCTCGGGCTTGGTAAGCGGATGATTTTGTTCCCGCTAATACTTGATTGTTCATTTGTAGGCCTTTTCTTAGTTTCCAATGTAGTCTTTGAAGTGATTTTGTTGGTTGTGTCACGGACACGAACCCAACTTTGCTGTTGTGCATTTTGAAGTCGGTGTTAATTAGAAGAGGAGTTGTAGAAGCAAGCCTGCTTTAACTTATTTTGAGTAAAACCTGTGAATGGTGTAATTTCCAATTCATGCATCACAAGGGTGTTACTTGTAGCAAAATTTTTCTTCAATTACTTTTCCTTGCATTACTGGAATTGTGAAGACATCGTGAGAGCTGAATTTATGTCATAGTTTCTACTAAATCTCAACTTGTGATATCCCAGCAAGCTGGATGCTCAGATTTTGATGCCAAACAAGTTTTTCATACGCTTCTGTAGTTTTTCTCGTTTCTTTTTTTGTTAACTACTATGTAAATTTGATTTATCTTAACGGCTTGCATTTCATGCCCTATTTTTCCAGGCTTATCTGCGGCACTACTTGTAGTGATGGGCTCTCGTTTCAAGAGATCGGGGAAGATATTTCCAGCAGGTGTCGTGTCCCTTGTTTCGCTTGTAATGACCGGTGGCTACTTGCATGGTATCCTTCGCAGTACACACTGAATAGAAGCAGACGATCTTGAGAGCGACCGATCCTGGCCGTTAGTGTTCAATGTTGTGCTTTACAGATCCTTGCAACTTCTCGAAGTGCTTAAATTCCAAACATGTTGTCCGGATTTTCAGTTTTGTAATCAGTGGTGTTGAATGTAGACATGTAATGACAATAGAGCGTTTCGGCTTCTTGTTGTAGGATTTTTTCTGTTGGTTTGAACCGTTTGATATATCATCATAGCGTCTTAGACGTACTCCTTTCCTCTTCGCTTCTAAAGGCCCAAATTGATTCAGATAAAAAAGCCTTCGGCGCAGCCATGTTTAAGCCATTCTTGATAACAAGAGAAACAGTTTAATAAATAGTAGATGCCCTAATAACAAGCTGCTCTTAAGATCGGCCGTTAAACCGTAAACGTATCTATCCTTTGTTAGTTTGACTTTAAAATTTAAATGGTTATAGGTCATACGAATTATATAGCAAAATAATTGAACTAATGTTCAGATGCCAAAGAACAAAAAGATGTCTTAAGGAGATAATGAGATATAAAGAGCAAAAGTATAGACTAATTCTCATGACTATTACTATTAGTCTATATCATGTAACATCACATGATATACGTCTCATCACCATAAGTGCAGAGAAAGTTTATCTTCATCACCAGCGGTTCACTTAGCATTTTGATAGATTTCAATCTTAATAGTTATTTTACACAAGATTAAAAGTTTATGATCTAATGAAGACTTCATAACTAGTTCCAGCAACATGGCAGCAGCGCTCGGTTAATGTTCCTTCTGAAACTGAAGTAACTCTCCAAGTTAGCTTTTCATGTCATTTTCTACTTTCATTGCTGGCGAAGAAGGGTATGGGTTCTTGCTAACAATCCTGCAAGAAAGAAATGAAATGGTATGCAAAATTAGAGACTCAAAACAATCACACGCATCACAAAATGATTCAAATGGTTTAGAATATAAGTCTTCAGAAAGCGTTTTGATAGGGTACCTGTCCCGTCGCTTCTCCAAAAACCGCTGAAGAGAGTGCCTCCTTGCAATTGGAAATTCTAAGCAAAACCAAAAATAAAAGGCGTATAAAACTTATGAATCTGACTTAAAAATATGTTTGCGAATATACGATATCGCTGAGCATCATATCTAACGCAATCTATTTTAGTTTGGCAATCGTTACCAGCTTGCATCTTGCATAGGATACTCTTCGGAGTAGGGCAAAGCTGGGCCAGCAGCGAACCCACTGCAGCTGTGGTATTTTGAAGCGCTGGAGAATTTGGCAGAGGAGGCGAGCTGGAAACATTGTCAGCAGACTCATGATTCTTTGCCTCAGCAGACTCGGCAGCAACAGCGGCCGCAGAAGCGATGCGCATAATTTCCATAACCTGTTTAAGGACAACGCAATTAGCAAGGTACACAAATCAAGCGCATGAAAGATAGAGCTAAGAGATCGTAGATTGCGAAACTACAGAAGTGAGAAACCTTTTCTGCAGGAATTCCGTCAAACACCTTCACACTCCCACCATAGAAGATGGTAAGCTGAGGCCCAGCAGGAACCGTAGCGTTTGAGGCAGAGGTTGGCATTGTTTCGGGTCTCAAACATCAAAGAAAAGAAATTAGATTTTTGCGTCATCTTAACATGTGACATTCAACAAAGAGAGAAAAGTTCATTGGGGGCTTTTCCTAGAGTGTAGATCTAGAGATAATCATAAAAGCTTTGTACAAGAAATGGACAACGACATTCGAGTCAAAAGCCACATAACTATAGAGAAAGCAACTATGCCCACTCCAATAATCTTAAGAAACAAACCAAACAGTACTAGGATTTGGGATAAGCCAAGTATTTTGACTACATGTTGGACAATAAAACAAGCTCATACCCAGGAGCACTTTCCCACACACTAAGAAGATCGAACAAAATTGGGAATTTTTCAACCTCAATTGACCCACTAAAATTAAATTCGACATGTGTGAAACAAATCACTACTGTTAAGCCTGACTTGATGAAAAAAAAAAAAAAAAAAAAAAACACAGAGAGAGCCCGAAAAAACCCATCACTCTCATTTAAATCCCTAGAGCAAAAGTAACGTTTTTGCGACCAAACATTTACCCAAAACCAAAGCAATTGACACATGCGATTGGTTCATACACAAACCCCTCTCAAATTCCTCTTCTTTTCACCTATTTCTTCATAATTCTGAGCATAAATTCATCAACCTAAACAACAAGACACTTATTTTCCCCAAAAGAGAAACTCCATTAAAATAATTTTAAAAAAAAATTTGAAATCTTCTTCGAATTCCTCTATTTCGGGCATTCCAATTCGGCATTTTTTTTTTCAATTTGAATCATGCTCGGTGTTTCCAATTTCCATTGCGAAAAAAAAAAAAAAACCCCCAAAAAAAATCACTATGTAGAAAAAAAAAAAAAAAAAAAACTCAATCTCTGTTGCGATAATTCGATCTCCACAAATATACGAGTAAAAAAAAACAAAAATCACCTGGCTTTGGACAAACTTTGCAACGTTGACTCGAGGACATCATTGACCATCTCTGCCTCCTCTTCCCTTTCTTCCTCGGCGGTTTCAGGCTCTTCGGCGAGCTTTTTCTCCTCGGAATCAGATCTGTCAGCCATTAGAAACGAACACAAACACAGAGAAGAGAGAAAATCGGAGAGCGAGTTTTTCCAAGCAATACGACACGAGAGCGTTTGAGAGTTCTCGAGAACTGCCAGATCAGAACAGACCGGACTTGACTTTTCCGATTCACCTAATACAAAGAATAGATATATATTTATAATGAGAAACCACTAATCCTATATTCACCGTTATAAGGATGAGAAAATCGTTTATTTATGTTTATTCTTTTTTTTATTTTTATTTGAAATTGGTTGATAGTTAGTACATTTTTAAAGCAAACCCACTATTTCCCTTTATTTTATTAAGCACATGTAAATATTCGTAAGTCCTATCTTTAATTTATTATTTTCTCAGTCACGTTTATATTGCCTTCTTTTTTCTCGGTGGCCCCACAAGTAATTAAAATTTCTGTTTGCCGGAAGAAATGATATTTCATGAGACACTGCAATAGCATAAAAAGAATACAAAACAACCGAATGCCAGACAGCTTATGCTATTGTGGAGCCTACTTCAATTTTTTCAATCAAATTTTAATGTACAGAGCTCTAATTGGATCAAGAATTTTGCAACGGTCACGCGTGTTTCACCGATCTCAACCGTTTATTTCGTCAGTCCTGTGATAAGCATATGTTAAAATCTGTCCAAATTTTTTACAAAAATTATCAATTATAGTGATTTATTAAGATTTTTAAAATTAGTGTACAAAATGCTAAAAATAAAAAATTAGGTAGCAAATTGCCAAAGACAGGGTACTAGTGCAAAATACTCATCGCTTAATGGTATATGATTATTTTTGTGAAACAGTTATGAAGCTCAAAATAAAAGGGGAAAAATAGGTGCGGTGCTTAATTGATTGGGGAGACCGGAGAAGGAAGAATAAGCAGATAGAGATTTTAGGACTTTAATTAAAATTTAAAAAATAAGTGTGTGAATAAAATAGAAAAAGGAGCGACAATAGTTACAACATTTTAAAAAAAATTATATCTTGTCTTATTATCCAAACTACCCCTGCAACTATCTCCTCTTATTTCAGAATATATATAAAAAAAGAGTCATTTCACTCAAACTTCCGAAAAATTCTCTCAAGAAAATCACTGAGAAATTACTAGGAGGGCGTGATTGGACACGATTTTTTTTTTTTTTAATGTTGTTGTCTCTCGCTCATATATTGTGAATCTATCTTTGATTTTTAGCCCACAAATAATTTGTTTCAAGTAAATTTTCACTCTTCAATCTTTGAGATTTTTTTTTTTTTTCAATTTTAAGGTATGAAATTAACTATTTTGAGTTCGATTTTCAATTTTATTTTGGTCTTCACACGTTTTAACTTTTAACAATGTGTAAAGTTAGTTAAATTTATTACTTGCTCTGTTCTTTACTTGCGTGTGAATTTTTTTTTTTTTTTGTGAAGTAGAGAAATACAAAATTTTACATAATAATAAAAATAAATACCTAAATTTTTAAAGTAATTAATTAATTAGTCAATTCGATAATTACTTGCACATATTTTTGGTAGTTAAGTTAATTTTCACCACCTACCATTATATAAGTAATTGAATCACTTTAATATTTTGTTATATTTTTCAAAAGATTATATATTAATTTAAATTATGTGTTAAAATTTAAGTATTTAATATATTTTCTTTTTTTTTTCCAAGAGAGATAGGTTAGAATGTCATCGTTTAATTTTTAACAAACACTAAGGTATTGTATGCAAAGAAATTAAAAATTTATTAACGAAAAAAGTAAAAATTGTTACAGAATTTTAAACTTATTTTAGAAAATATCTTTGTGGAAAGTTTTGAAATAGGCTTTTGCCCAAATACCTAACCCGAACATATCGGATTAGGAAAAAAATGAAGCTAACCTTTCAACCATACATTATAACCAACTCAACCCAACTTAGCCCAATCGTGATCGGTTTGGGTTGGGTTAATCAGGTTAGATACTTTACAAAAAAAAAACGATGACATTTTTTCTAATTAACTTAAGTTAAAATTTTCATTTTAATTGTGACTTTTACAAAAAAAATAAAAATAATAATAAATATAGGAGTAAATATCATAACACAAAGACTTAGACTATATGGTAAAATTTTAACATTTCAAGAATAAGTTAGAGGGGTTAAGGCCTCGTTTAGATTGCAATTCAAATCACATTTTACCATAACAAAAATATTTAAGTTTAAATTTCTGTGAGTGTTTTTTATTCCGATTGCAAAACAAACAAGGCCTAAAATGTTTTCAACAACAAAAAATCTACATAACCAAGGTGTTTCCATAAAATAAAATTAAAAAAAAATCTACATATATATATTTTTTATATATATCTTAAGTATTGGGTTATGTTGGGTCAACTCGATCGTTAGAAATCATAATGAAGAATTTCAAAATAAAATCACTCTTAATTTCACTTAATAATCTATACCTCATACAGTGTGCTTCCATTATTTAAATTCTATGTTTGTAGTGTAAATTTTGGGTATAAATTAAAAATACAATACACGTGGATATAGATTATTATTGTGTCAAAAATTAAACATTCCTCAAAATCCCCCAAATCACAACTCGTAATCCAGCCTTAAAATGTCAGGTTGGTCAAAAATTTATATCGAGTTAAAATGAGTTAGAGTTAATTAGATTAGGCTAAGTTTGAATTGGGTTGTCAGGTTAAACGTTAGCAGGTTATTTACACAGCCTAATGCTTGTCATTCGTTCATTATTTTGCCTCAATATAATATAATCTAACTAAATCTTATGAGATTCTTAAGTTTTTTAAAACTTAATTCATACTGTTTCGACACGTGACAGTTTTTTTTTATTGCATTTAAGGGTATTTTTTAAGGACTTTAATTTATTTTTTTTTTAAATTGCATTTAAAGATTTTTTTTAAGAGTTTTAAAAAACGCAACTTCTTACATGGGAAATGATCAAAGGATAGACCGATGGGAAATGGTTTGATAGTTGTAATTGGATGTTCTTGCAGGTGCACAAATATTATTATGTTCTGCGTTCCACCCGATATTTTCTCCCTTTTTCAGCTCGGATTTGTATCTCTGCTCTTCATCCGTGCACGCCGTCGCTTCCTTACAACGTCATCGCCGACCGAAGTCTGGTTGGTGATGATGGCAGAGAAGTTCGGCCTCGAACCGTCGTCGCTATTGTCGAAGAACTTCGGAGCAAACTTTGGCTCGGCCGCGAATCTTTGTTACCGTAGTCGAGGAGCTTCGGAGCAAACCCCATCACTGTCATCGGGGAGCTTCGAAGCAAACCCCATCGTCGTCGTCAAAGAGCTTTTTATTTGGTCCGACCTCGAACCGCCATTGCCGTCGTCAAAGAGCTTCGAAGCAATCCTCATCGTTGTCGTCGAAGAGCTTTTTATTTGGTCCGATCTCGAACCGGCATTGCCGTCATCAAGGAGCTTCGGAGCAACCATCCGGACCGCTTCAAACTACCGTCACTGTCGTCTCTTAGATCCATAGTTTCAAAGATTCGGCGGTCTCAACTCGTCGCCCGCCGCCGAGTCGTCTCCACCGCCTTCGCCGCTAGCGTATCCCACCGTCGACTCCGACTTCTTCGTCATCCTCGTCGCCGTCGCCCGGTACGCCTTCCTTCGCCGCCGAACAAAAGCCTCAAGAAGAAGACTCTCCGCTCCCTCCCGAAGCTCAACTGCATCGCCGATTTGGCGCCCAAATTAACTGACTGCGCTATCTGCCTCGCCAAGTTCGCCGCCGGCGACGAGGTCCGCAAGCTCAGAGTAGCCATGGAACAGAGAGAGTTACACTCAAAGGAGGAGAAACACTTTTGTTTTCTTATTTTTTATTTTTTTGTAACATTTAAACAATAATCAAATGTGGCAAGCTGCATACTATTTTTCACACACTTTCAAATAACAACCAATCAAAATCATTTCCTATGGATGGGTTTTTATTTCATTTCCCATGACAGAAGTACCCTTAAAAAAAATATCAATTATTTTTTAATATATTTTATTATTTTTTCTTTATAATTTTTTACTTAGAAAACTTTACATATTGTAATGGCGCAAGGCGGTGTTATAAAAACTAGTACACTTTATAATTCTCTAAAATCATATTTCCCATAATAAAACAGAAAAAGATGCTTTAAAACAATAAGATCGGAGAAAAAGCCTCGTCTCAGATCTTCCTTTATTTAACAATACCATTCTCAAATTCCAATCCACTCGCATATATATACACCGATCGGATAAGAAATTTAAAAAATTGAAACTTGCATATACATTATCTACATAGATACATACACCTACCTATATCTATAGGCGACATGGAGCCTCCTCCATTCCAAGAAGCAGCTCGCTGCGATGTCTGCAAGTGCGGCTTCAACACCTTCAGGCGACGGGTTCGTACCCAATTTCACTTCTTGAGTTTTTTTCCTTTTCAAATTATTTAGGTTTTATTGGAGTTTAAGAATTTAATTTGATCAGATTTAATTCTCTGCTGCGTTGAACGTTTGGGTTTCGTGATCTCCGAAACTGATAGCATTATTGTTTTTTGTTTTTTGTGTTACGATTCAGTTGGTGCAAGTGAAACAATTCTCGTTATAGAATCTTTGTATAAAGAAAGATATATGAGCTCGAAATATATCGCCCTTTTAGATTGACCAATTTTGAGTGGGCGTGACATTTCGTTTTTGTTCAGTTTATACATGTTCAAAGCAAAGAGTACGTTTTTTGGTACACTGTTATAAGCTCATCATGTTGAATAATACGAAAAAAGAAATTTAATACAATACAAATTGTATTATCTAGTAACAAAAAAAAAAAACAAAGAAAAAATCTTTTTTTTAGACCCCATCTAATTTAATGTCTAAGACTGTTTTATCAATGGCTGTAATGTAATATCTTAAGGCAACACAGCATTTTGTATGAATTTATTTAGTTAGGCATTGGATTTTCTAATCGTCATGGGCTCATGGCCGCGTAATTTGCTCTGCCCATTTCTATTTTGCAGCATCACTGTCGATGTTGTGGTAGGACATTGTGTCATGAACACTCGTCAACTCAATTGGTACAGTTTCCTTTCGTTGTAGTATCTCACTCTGACGCTTCGCGTTAGCAAATAGCAACGGTTTGAAGTTCGGTTGAGCTTGTTATGTTCTTTGTGCATATTCAGGCATTGCCGCAATTTGGTATTTACTCGCCCGTCAGAGTTTGCGCTGATTGTTTTAATGGCACCTCAAGGTTAGTGATCTCAGTTTTTGCCTCATTTTCGTAGCACCGTCCTAATATTTGTTCAGTCTCATGGAGCTTCGTGGTTTGTTAACTATTAGAGCATGTCCTTTTTCGTATTTCCCTTCTTTGGGAAAATGATATGAAACGGCAAATTAGCGGGAAAATGAAAACAACAAGCATAGTTGTAAAAAGAGATTTCCAAAATTAGCTCTTCTTTTGATGCTTTCTATTTTTGCTATTGATTTCTTTTGATTGCCAATCTTATTTAGTAAATGATTTTTTTTTTCTTAGGGATGATGTATCAGCACTTTTTTAGGAGCCTTTAACAACTTTTCTTGCCAATTATCATTTTTTTATTGGTATTTTTCTTTATAAAAAATTCACATTTTTATTTTTCTTGCTTATGAATTGGTCCTCATTCATCCTAAGAATTGTAGGAGGAATCTTGTTCTTTGCCTTATTTGTATCTCTCAGCCATATTATTTACCACTCATCATTCAATTGTTTCTCCGAATAAAAAAAAAATGACTTTTGTTGGTTTGGCACACAGACCAGGGAAAGACAACATCCGTGCCTCTTCAAATGACTCTGATTCTGTAACAGAGGGAGTTTCCAGTTTAAGCATTGGTGAAGATGATGTACAAATGAAAGCCGAGTCCCCTGCGGAGCAGCAACCTGTTTTAGGCGTCGTTGAGTGCAAGTGTGGAATGCCTCTTTGCATCTGTGAAGCTCCAGTGCCATCCACTGAAGCACTTCCTTTGCCTGTATAATTTCTTCAGTTTCTCGTGTTGTATCTACCACATATGCATTTCATTGATATGATTTTGATTTCTGAACTGACAGAAGAAATCGGCATCGACCTCTGTCCCTCAACCCATTCCGAGACCCAAGAAAAGTGAAACTTCTATCAAGAGTAAAGGTTCAACTTCAACGAGCAAGCCTAGGTAGGTGGCTGCTGTTGATTTGCAGTTCTTCAATCTGTACTTTTTTTTTTTTTGATATAAGAAAAAGATTTCAGTACTACTAAAAGTTAGTACAGCCGGAGGATAAGATAACCTCCAAGAAACAAGAATTACAAATTACGAAGGAAAAGAAACAAAGTTCATGACCTACAATCTCATAACATCTTTCCAACTCAAAATAACTGAGGAGAAAGAAAAATACCTAAAACACTTATGATTTGAATGCTTAGCTTTATCAAACAGCTTAATCGTCTCCAGCATACAAGTCACCTGATTAGGTAATCTGATAAGAGATGTTAATAAACTCGGGTGTCTGCTAAGGTTGATTGGATTAGAGTAAATCTCCTCCCACATCACAAAATATTACCATTCTTCAACCTTCTAGTCTGTGTGTAACCTTATCAGCAACTGGATTCCAATGTTTTATGGAAAGAGGATTCCCAATTAAGGGCAAACCTAAATGCTCAAGGGCCAACCACCGAGTTCACACCCTGGAAGTTCCACAATCTTATTACCAAAATTGTACTCTTTACCATGTTAATGTTAAGTTGTGAGCACAAAGTGAAAATTTTCATGATAGCATGAATGCTTCAAAAATTCTACACCAATGCTTCCAAGAAAAAAAGTTTCATATGCAATTAAAGGTGAGAAACCGAAATATTGTCCTTTCCAACACAGGCCTTTCACAAATTCCTCTTAGCGTTTTTATCCACCAATCTGCTTGTGCTGTCAACAACAAGGGTAAATAGAAAAGGTGATAAAAGATCATGTTGTCGTAAACCCTAAGTAGCCCCATATCTTCCTCTAGGCCTTCCATTGATCATGATTAGAGATGTGGTGATTTAAGACAGCCATTAATCCACTGCCTCCATCCCAAACCATCTTCTCAAGCATATCGTCCATGAATTCCATTTAAATGATCATAAGCCTTTTCAAAATCAATTTAAACGCCATCTCGTTCTGTTCTTCCATCCTATCTAAACAACATCTACAATTGTAGAAAAATCTGCTCGAGCTAGAGATATAGTATCTCCCGGTAAATGCATCTATTTATTTGCTTCAACTTTGGCCAAGATTTTATGCAATCTTGTCCCAGGGATTGTAGATCTAAAATCCTTGATTCTACTTGCATCATTTTTCTTTGGTGCAAAGCACAAATAAGTATGGTTGGTGTTGTACTTAACCACACCACTCATTAAAAACCTGAATTAAATCATCCTTCAAAAATCCATCCTTTGTAAAACCTACTGAGTAACCAGCAGGCTCTGGTGAATTTTCTGACTCCCAAAAATAGCTTTCGTTGCTTCTTCCACCTCAATAGTTGTTCCCGACCAACCCCTTGCTCAATGCACACGGCTCTGTTCCTTCTAATGACCAACTTTCCACACTCCCATCCTTGTAGATATTCTCATGGAATTAAATCATTTCTCTGTCAATGCTCTATCTTAACAGAGGCAATATTCAAAACTATCGCAAATCGTTAAAATATGCCCTTATACCCGCTTCTTGCCTTACGTTTTGAAACCTATTCTCCTATGGTACCTGAGTCTATTTGGGCTTGTCCTCCAAAGACTTACATTACATTATGCAGTAGTTGATGTTTTTTGTAGTCTTTGGGATCCTAAATTTAGTTGAGAATATTTTCATGTTTCCCATGCTAAATAGGTTGCTATATGCTTCGAATCTGGAAGTGTATGGCGAATAATACTATTTTAATCCCTTTTTCTACAGTGCACAGGGTAAAGAATAAAGTCTGCCAAAGTTTTAGTATGTTTTAGTTCAGGCAAATATGTAGAGAACATTTTTCTTTTGTTTAGCTTTAGGTTGGTGATTGTTAACTTGATTCCAAACTGTAACCTCTTCCAATCTGCATATTTGCAGTTCTGTTTTCATTTGGGGTCAATCATACAATGGCACCTCAGACAAATCCGCATTGGATTATGAAGTCAATGGGGAGGTAAAAGTTGTGGATCATCTGCACAAAGTAACAATGTATGTGAAACTATGTATAACGAATTCACTTGCTCTTGATTATGTGTCTTGCATAGGGATTGAGAGAAGCTATAAAAAATGGTGACAGTGACGCAGTCAAGAAGCTTCTGAGTCAGGTATTTTACTATTTTGTAAAAGCATTGATGTCCGGAAATGGCTGCTGATGCATTTTTTTACGACAGGGTGTTGATGCAAATTACCGTGACAAGCAAGGCTCGTCTTTGCTACATTTGGTACTCATCTCTTTCCGTTGTGGCATGTGATGGTCTTTTGGGCATACGTCCGATCAGTTCATTGCTTTTCATATTTATTGATTATTGCTCTGAACTATTTTGGCGCAGGCGGCGGTTTTTAATCAAACTGAGATAACTTTTGCTCTCATGGATAGTGGAGCCAGCCTGAACTACAAGAACGCCCAGGGTAACCATTTCCCAACCCGGTTATTAGTATAGTTTTTTAATTAGATTTGATCAGTGGATTTTAACCAATCGATGGCGGCATTACAGTCTGGATGGTTCAACAATACTAACGTTGGAATTTTAAAGTTTTGTTGAATATTTTTGTTCATTTTTACGTTGACAAAATAGAATAAGACTGCTAAATTAGATTGTGATTGTTTTCCTCTCGTCTTCAGGGGAAACGCCACTGGATTGTGCGCCAGTTACTCTGCAATACAAGATGCGAGAGAAGATGAAAGAGGACGCGCAGTTTGGCCAGCAATGAAGGTTGAGAGTTTTGTATATGTTCCTCTGCAACTTAAAAAATAGCCTGCGCAAATTTTTCTTGTTTCCTGTTATGAATATGTTTCCGAAACAGCTACATTCAAGTGAAGGACACAAGCTGAAAAAAACTCATGGGAGTGCAATAAGATTTCGCTTTTATAGCAATGCAATAAATAAAAATTGAAAAAAAGAAAAGAAAAAAAAAAAAAAAAGACAGCCCTCTTGTTACCTTTCTTTTGCAAGTGGTATAGCTTTTTTTTTTTTTTTTTTTTTTCGTGGAGATAAGATTGAAAAGTGAGGATGTGCAATGTGCTTCTAATGTCACATTCATGACTCTTGATATTTGCCAAAAGGAACTAAGACTAATGCACTTGCTTTATATCGTTAGCACCTTTTGCTTCAAAGTTTGAAGGCTGAGAAATTATCAAGGCATAGTCAGACTTTAATGTGGATGATGTTAGATTAAGACTCATGGATAAGTCTAATCTCTATTTGTTGCTTTATTTTGCGTCTTTTTAGTCATAACACATTAACATGATCAATGATATTTACGCATGTGTTTTGATGATGTGTGAGCCACAGAGATAGAGGTTTTCTCTAGAATTTATTTATTTATTTTTTCAACTTGGTAAAGTAATACAAGATATGGTGCTTTGTGAGATCTGACTAGGATGGTACGAATTAAAAATAGTCATTGGCTCATCCGTATAATGAAAAAAGAAAAAAGGCTGTCTAATTATTATTATTATTATTATTTTTTTGGTGGAGCCTTTTTATTCAACCTAACAATTAGGTGTTGATTTTTCTCTTATTAGAGAAAGAATCGACATTATTGCTAATTAACCTAACAATTAGGGTAACTATTTAAATATTTTCATTTCAATAATTTTTTACTTTCTTTACCCCAGGATAAAATGCTTGAATATTAATTATTTAAATCACTTTCAAATTTGAAAAATCAACCACTATTTAAGTGATCACATTTTAATAATTGTCCAAACAATGGCTAAAGTGATGGCAAGCCTTTTCTAAAAGAAAAAAAAAATCTCTTTTTTGAGCATTATCAACTAATTTTTCTTAGAAACTAATAGTAATGTCTGTTGATTGCCTTGTCACTCACAAACTCTACTATTTTTGAGAGAGAAGTGTGTCACCTCAATTTTACCAATCAAAATAACATGAGAGATGAGAGAGTGATCTCATACAATCTCCATCAAGTATTAGACTAACACGTAGAGATTTTCACGTTTAAGAATTAAAAAAGACATTTGAAGTTTGTATCACAAAATATCATATTCCTTTTTATGATTAGACCACCGCTCAGTGGTATCGATGGCTAGCTATGCTTAGTTTGGAAAATGAGTCACAAAAAGTTAAAGATAATTGTCCTACAATAGCATTAGCAATATTGATTTGCTATATATTATTTGCTAAGAAAGCACAATGGGAAAAAAAAAAAAAAAAGCAAGATGGTGTAATCTCTTTTTTAAGATCAGCAGATCCAGCTGCTTCAACTTTAGCATATGATAAGTAAAGTAAAGCTAACATATGATAATACGAAATTAAAAGTAAAATAAATAAATAAATAAATAAAAGGAAAGCTTGCTCTTTGGAGCCACCGCCCATGTGACGTGTACGCGCACACACATTGAACACTAATGACCAATTGATGAGTCATTAACACTCTATTCCAATCAATTGGCTAAACCATCAACCACTATAGTAATAAAAATAAATTCCAAAGCAACAAAGCAAAAAAAAAAAAAGTGATTCCTTCTACTAGCGCTTTACAGTCTTTATAAGCAAAGCCAAAACCCTCTTCATAACTCCCCCTTTCCTTCCCCTCTCTCCCTTTTCCTTCCCCTCTCTGATAATTTTTATTTTTATTTTTATTATTATTATTATCATTTTTGATAACCAAAATTGTTTGGCCAAATGGGTTTGTTCGTGGACGATCTATGCTCAAGCGTGATTGTCACACAAATGTTGTACAAAGCCGCTCTGGTGATTGCCCTCTTGAGATGGGCTTTGTCTTGGGCGATGAAGCTCCGAAACCGACCCCAATACACTCACACTCTTAACAACGACGAGCTCACTCGTTGCGTTTCGGCGCAGCTCGTCAGAGACAGCCTGGCTCTGACGAGCTTCGGCGAGTTCTGCGGCAGATTCCCGAACAGCCCTTGCGACACGTGCGCGGTCTGTCTCGGCCGGTTCGGGGCGAGGGACGAGGTGAGGGAGCTCAGGAACTGCTGCCACGTGTTCCACCGGGAGTGCCTCGACAGGTGGCTCGATCACGGCCGTCAGAACCAGACCTGCCCGCTCTGCAGATCGCCGTTCCTGACGGAGTCGCAGTCGCATAGCCTGAGCTCGGCCGCAGCGAGGTCGCAGCAGCAGCCCAGCTGGGCTGTCGAGAGGCTTCTCTACCTGTTCGGAGATGATTTGTTGATGTAGAGCTAGTTAGGGTTTGGTTTTATTTGTTTGGAATACGTGACATGTTTGGTTGTGAATATTAGTTGAATATAAATATTAATTGAAGGGAATTGTTGGAAATTTTTAGTGGTGGAATTGTTTGTGCGTTATGTGGTTCTACACCGGCTTGGTGAGTTTGTGCTTGTGTACATTGTCCAAGCATTTTTTTTTTTCCGGTATTCTTTTTACAAATTTCAGATAAAAAAAAATGAAGGGTTATTTGTCTGCCATGATTTATGATATGTATCACTTTCATGTTTAATGAAGTTTTAATGGAGATTTAAAAAAAAAAAAAAAGAGTAATTCGCTAAAATGGCCCGTGAACTCTTTGGGCATTTGCAAGTTGCACCGTAATTTTTTTTTTTTTTAGCAATTAGCCCTCTGAATTTGAACACGATTGGACCATGATCTAAGTCAACTACCGGAAGGTTTTGCACCGGCGCTTTAGGAAAGTAGTTGCACCATTCCAGATTATGGAGAATTGGATCTAGACGTTCCTTTGAATCAGAATTATCCCATGTAAATAACCCCTCAACCGTGCCAAGATCTAAACCTCTCTTGTAAGGGCGTAGCATCAAGGTCTTGGCCCTTGCTTTTCATCCGTAGAAAAAGAAGACAATTTAGGTCTCAACCTGGCCCAAGGGTTGTCCAAGCGTCCAACACAATCAGCCAAGTCGATTCGGAAAGCATCCTTTTTCGATCGGTAAGGCATGCCATAAACACAAATGAGGTACCAAGGCGAAATTGCTCCCGACTCTTAGAAACTTAAAAAAAATCCACCTAGACGAAGATGATATTACTGAAATATCTAACCCTTGCTACTAAAAATACACAGATTCCTCCTGCTAAGCCACGAGAACCAACAAGGTGTCCAGCTGCAAAACCAAGTTTCATGCAAAATAAACTCCTATCTTACCAACACCTACTTTATGTTTCCATTAGAAAGATAACCCTCAAGGTGCGCTTTCTAATGTGGGCACGGAGGAGATTTGTGCCAAGCTTTTGCAATTCTAAGAAAAAAAATACTAATGACCCCGTACGAGGCTTGATAAGGGCCGCCTCTTCGCCCGTTGAATTAGAAGAACTAGAAGTAGAACCACAAGCAATGAATGCTTGATCACGCATGCTCTCATTAGAAGCAACATTTGTTAGACAAGTGAGAGTGGACTAGCCCGAATTTGCAAGTGTTCTTGACGTAGTTTTCTCTTTGCTAGCAAACTTTACAAAAATACGCACAAATAATCTCCTTTTCAGCATAGGGGATTTAGATCCCATTGACAATCAGTGAGTAGTTTCCTCCGAATGAAGAGCTTGTAGAATTTCATCGCACTTTATGAATTCCTTCTTCTATAGGAAACGGATGACTATTGAACCTTCAATATCCAGAATGACCACAATGGGAGCTTTCCTCTTCTTAGAATCCTTTTCCATACACTGTATCACTGTAAAATCCTTGGTTATGCCAATGTTGGAACCTTTCTTTTTTTTTTTTGGCTAAAATTACCAGTGTTGGAGCTTGATACACATTTAAATCGCTTTTTAACATTTTCATTCAATTATACTAATGGTATCATTATTGTTTGAGATTGAGTTGTTTCTTGTTTTAACAAGGTTGCTCATACATGAATTGGTTGTTTATAACAGCAAAAGTGAAATAAAATAAAAATGTAAACTTCTCTGCACTGTATTTTTGTAAATCTTCCTTTTGAATTTTAACAATCTATTTTTAAATGCAGGCTTTTTGCTTGATGTTCGGTAGGAGAAGTCGTATGCAACGAGCTTGGCAAGAGCAGTATGGCAGTGCGTTAGAACTCTCGCTCGAGCACACTCGCGGCGATGGCATCGGAAGAGGCAACGGTTGTGGCAACGAAAGGCTTGGAATCGACGACGATTATGGTTGGACCATTGTGATGAGGAACCCAAATCCACATATTTAAATACTCACACCTCTCCTCTTCACAAACCCAAACCCACGTATCGAAACCTCTAAACTTTTCAAGGCTTTCTTGATATTTAAAGCCTTCACTGAAAAAATATTGCAACAACCAACGCACCTTTCCTTCTCTCACATTTCTTCCAACATTTTGACTTTTTTTTTTTTTGGATTTTTGAAATTATTGTATTATTTTTGCACTTTTTTAAATGACATGCATGCCATAGTTCATAATTTCACATGTGAAGCAACAAGCTAGTGCTCGTTTCCTTCCACTTTTGGACATAAGTTTTCAATTTGATCCTTGCAAGGAATTTTCAAGTTGAGAGAGTAGTTTGGCCAACAAAAAAAATCTTTATATTTCAAGGGGAAAAAGGCCTAATTTTTTCTCTCGTATATATATTGGTCAATTAAATAAATAATTATTTTAAAAGATTTATTTTAAAAAATAACCATAGTTTTAGAAAAATTAAAAAATAGGCATAAAAAATTGAGAAATTATAGTGAATACCCAATTTTTAAAACTTAATGTAAGTTATTACTCAATCTTTTGAAAAATGTGATCAACTAACCAAAAATACAATTACTTACACAGTGGTAAGTGGTGGTAATTCACTTTGTTACAAAAAACATGTGCAAGTAATTCACAAATTGACTAGAAACTCAATTACTTCAAAAGTCTGGCTATTTATTTTTATTGTTATATAAATTCTGGGTATTTGCCTACTTCACCCTAAAAAATTTACGAAAATTATAGTACATAGCCCCAAAAAATTATATTTTTAAAAAATAACACGTGTTTTAAAAAATTAAATAAATAGCCATATTACGAATTGTATAATAGAATAATGTCACATAAAATATTACATATCTATAAATATTTGTAAGATATTGTTTAACACTTCAAAAATTGATAAATAAAAGTTAACTTGTTACAAAATATTTTAGGCGACAGATGTATAATGTTTTATGTGATATTTTTCTGTCATACGTAATATATATTACTATTTTTTTAATTTTTTTTAAAGAGATTATTAAGTAAATGACTTATTTTTATCTTTAGTTTTAAGGAATTGACCTGAGTTTGTTATAATTAAGTTATTAGCCTTTAGACAATATGTATTGATTTTTTTGCCCTTTGATACATGAAGTTGGAAGAAGAGTGATGAGGGATAAAAATGAGATTTCATAAGGATTTGAGGCTAATAACTTAATATTTGAATTCTTAGGCCATTTTCTTAAAACATAAACTTTCAAGTGGTTATTTAACAAATGAGCCCTTTTTTAAAATACGTGTTATTTTTAAAAGACTCATTCAATTTTAATCTATTTTTGCAACTCACCCAAAAATTCAACCAATCAAAAAATTCCGAACTATTATAAAATTATACATAAAATATACTATAATAAAATTCTTACAAAGATGATAAAATCTATATATAGCAAAATTTTTTGAAAATTAACTATTTTTTTAAATCACCCCCTGAAAATAACTATTTTCTCGAAATTCGCTATGGAAATTGTGCATGTTCATTTACGGACTATAATTAATTCATTTTATTATCAATTAATATAATACTTTTTGCGAAAGTTATGCATTTTACTTGTCCCGTCGTTTGACAAATCTAAGCCCGCTGTGGCAAAATCGTAATAATGTTTCATGTCCGAAGCTCGCTCCGAGCTCTCTGAGACAGAAAAACCACTCAAAGAAGAAGAAGAAGAAGAGTAAAACGCACACATATACACATATATATACACACACGCACATAACCAGATCTGTCCGATCTCCGATCTCCGATCGTCTTCTCCGAACTCGCCTCCTCAATCGTCCCTCCCATTTGGATCGAAGGTAACCATTCTCTCAGATCTCGGCATTTTTCTCCGGCGGTGTTTGGATTATGTGATTTCGTTCTCCACTGTCGATTTTGCGAAGCTTTTGAGCTCTGAATTTGGTGACGGTTCGCAGAGAGGAAAGGTCTGAAGGAGCGGAGCTATGGCGGGCGGCGCGGCGGGAGGTTTCTTGACGCGAGCGTTCGAGTCGATGCTCAAAGAGTGCTCCGGAAAAAAGTACCCCGATCTTCAGAAGGCGATTCAGAGCTATCTAGGTTCTTGCCTCTTCTTGATGCACATTCTGTCGATGCGATTTTCTTTTCTGGTTTCGGAATTTAGACAATTCTCACTCGGTCTAGGGCTTTGAGCAGTTTTAGTTCGAAAAGTCATGGCTTTGCTTGTTAGTTTTTCATCTGTGATTGTGTTTCATTCGTTCAGATGGTCTGAAAGAGGTCAAACAGGCTCAGAAACCCGTTCCCGCTTCTTCGGCTACTGAAGAGAGGTTTGCGGTTCTATCTATAACTTAATTTTGACAATGTGCATCGATTGAATTGATAGAGCTTTGTAGTCCAAATGTATTTTTTTTTAAAGGGAGAGAAAATCATGTAATTTTGACAATTTGTTGCAATTGAATTGATAGGAGCTTAATTTGTAGTGCAAATGTAGTATTTCATTTCTTAGCATTCAGAATTGTTTGTGTTTTTCTGATTTTTTCTGGGGAAGCTTTTTTTATTTTTTATTTTTTAATGAAATTAAGTTTCACATGTTAATAGTCATGGCCTTGGACTGATTTAATTTGTTTTTATTAGCTGCAATTCCTGTTTAACGTTTATGGCACAGTTAGGGTCAAAAAGATTAATCTAAAATGGATACTTAAGTAATATGTTTTTGTTGTAGGATCTAGGTGTGGTCTGATTTTGTTTGGTATTTCGCTTTTTTTTTTTTGGTAGTTCCCCTGAAGCTGAAGCTGAAGCAAAAACAACTGAAAAGTCAAGCCAGTCCCAGACAGATACTGTTGGTAAGCCAGTGACCACAAGTGGAACTATTTCAACTGTCTTGGCAAATGCTGGGCATACATTGGAAGGGTCTGAGGCAGAGCTTGTTTTGATTCCTCTTCGACTTGCATTTGAGACAAAGAACTTGAAGCTCCTAGAATCTGCTTTGGATTGTCTTCATGTATGTATTGTGCTTTTATTCTTTCACATTATGTTATGTCGGTGTTCTTGTTTCTGAAATTTCTCAGCTTTTTAATACGTGTCCTCTTATGTGGAAATGGGTACCATTAGATTTGACTTTGAGGGCATATTAATAGGCCGCAAGCTGTTCGAAGATGAACTTAGGAGCTGGTGGTTAATGGTTATGTCTTACCTTTGGGGCTGGTGTAAGAGCCAAGAAATACTCTCTCTCTCTCTCTCTCTCTCTCGCTCTCTGTCAACCCCTCTCTGAAATTGAAGATAGGGCAATTAATGTGTTTTGAATATGGAAACGATAAATCTTAAATACTAGTTTGGGTTGGAGTCTTTTGGTTTTTAAGGAGCATGCTTCACCGAAACAAAAGCGGACTTATCCTGGTTTGGGTGATGAAATGCATATTTATTATTTAAGGTTTTTTAATCAAATTATTGGTAAAAGAAGAGTTAAGAATATTCTGAATAAGTTGGAAGTTGAATTTATTATGGTGATTGCGCATTGAGAGGAAACAATTTGGTACTTTGAGACTTTCTATTTAGGATTTCTTGAAAATCTTAGGAGATGGGGGGCTTAGGTTGGAGTACCATTGGTGTGAGTGATGCTTCTTGATTCCAAAGCCAGTTTGGGAAGAGGAAACAAGATTTTCTGTTCAAAATTTTTGTTTCATATATGTCGATCTAGTGGTACTTATCGACTCTTGTACGAGGCACCCAACCCCTTGCGAAATCCAATTTTTCATAGTCTTGCACAGTCGCCTCCTTGTATGATAACATTTTATCTTCAAATATTTAATTCTTTTAATTATTCTGATTGCTTCTCCGATTACATAAGTGCAGAAGCTCATTGCATATGATCATCTAGAGGGAGATCCTGGTTTAGATGGTGGAAAAAATGCATCATTGTTCACAGACATCCTTAACATGGTTTGCAATTCTGTAGACAATTCATCGCCTGACAGGTATGTATTGCTGGCATTGATTCTTTTGCAGTTCACATTTGTGGCTATTCTTGTTTACTTCTGAAAATACATGTGCAGTACCATTCTCCAAGTGTTGAAAGTCCTCCTTACAGCTGTGGCATCTGCAAAGTTCAGAGGTAAACTTTTTGGGGGAAAAGAGTACTAGCAATTCTATTTCTGCTGCCTTTACTTATGAAATAAATCTGTATCGTGTGTCTAGGTGATCAACAGGGTTTTTGCATCTTTAATTCTCTATGTTTGGTTTTAATTCATGAAGCACTTACTCGGACATGCCAATAACTTTCCTACGTATATTTGGTGTTAGTGGATTGCCTTTTTCATTCTTTGCAAATTTGAGTTTGAAAAATCATCCTCCATCTGTAACATGTACTTTAATTGCAGTCCATGGAGAACCTTTGCTTGGAGTTATCAGAGTATGCTACAACATTGCTCTTCACAGGTACTTTAAAAAAACCTAATGTTAGATTGTATTATGTCTGCATAGTACTCACCAAGTATACTTTAAATTTGCAGTAAGAGTCCTGTTAACCAAGCAACATCAAAAGCAATGTTGACACAGATGATCAGCATTGTTTTCAGGAGAATGGAGACTGATCAGGTATTTTTTTAGTTTAAATTTATCTATTTTAGCTGACTGATGCAGATTGAAGCTCTTTCTCTATTCTTTTTTTACCCCATCTTTTTCTTTATACTATGCTGTATGGAATCTCTTACAGGGACTTCAGGTAACATCTAGTTCTGTTGGACAGACAGAAGCCAACTCAGCTCAAAATTCAAGTACAGAAGTGGAAGAAAGTTCCTTGGGGGATGAAAACGAGAAAGGAATAACTTTAGGGGATGCACTTAACCAGGCAAAAGAGACATCTCTTGCATCCGTGGAGGAACTCCATAATCTTGCTGGTGGTGCTGACATCAAGGTACCTCCTGATTCTAGTGATCTACTCTTTCTGAATCTTGTTAACTTCAATTTTGGTTATTGGAAACAAAGTTTTATGGTGCCCAATTTCATTTTTCTTACATTAATAATGCTCGGCAACGGCAGTTGCTACTTTCCAGAGTTTTTTGTCAGATGATCTAACCTATTTCCCTCCTTTTTTCTGTTTCTAGGGCTTAGAAGCTGTACTTGACAAAGCGGTGCATCTTGAAGATGGTAAAAAGATAACAAGGTAGGATACGACATCATACTTTTGGATACCGCTTTCTTTGAGGCATAATATGCTGATCATTTTCCTGTATGATTTTGTGAATTGAAATTGTTAGAGGCATTGATCTTGAAAGTATGAGCATTGTCCAACGTGATGCTTTGTTGGTATTTCGGACCATTTGCAAGGTAGGATCTATTTGTAATCTCCCACGTTGCTGTTGTGAGTGTTCTATCTTTCTATATAACTAAAATTTTATTAATTGCAGATGGGCATGAAGGAAGACAGTGATGAAGTCACATCAAAGACTCGAATTTTGTCTCTTGAGCTTTTGCAGGTTGTCTAGTGGATTTAGTTTCAGTTTTATATTTATGTTGTAACAGGTTGATTCTTGGCATTTATAAATAATTGGAAAGTGCATGTAAAATGTTGAAGAATGATATCTGTCAAATTACTGATCATAGGCTATCGTGCTTAAATATGTTTATCTATTTGAGGTGATGGAGATGATAGAGGAAAATAAATCATAGTGATGGGAGAGATTATGAGAGATTGGGAGGGCTATCTCCCACTATTATAACCTCAAATAAGAATAATTTATTATTATTTTTTTAATCTTGTTTATTGATAACTTCGTATAACTGATGAAGCTTGTGTGGAATGAAATTAGACATATGTCACTTGGACTTTCATGTTTTAGACTGAAACATGGGTTTTAGTGGGTCTTAGGTGTAAATTTGCTTCATGCATATTGACTGAAGCATGATAGCATCTTTTATAGTTACTATTTTATCGTCTGGTACTTTGAAACGTAGAGGTTCAATTGCAGGTCAAATGCATTCTTCTATTCATTTAACCTCCGTGCCTTTGTTTAATCAAGTATCGTACTGTATTTCAGGGTTTGTTAGAGGGTGTCAGCCATTCATTCACGAGGAACTTTCATTTTATTGACTCAGTGAAAGCTTATCTTTCATACGCTTTGTTGCGGGCTTCAGTTTCGCAGTCCCCTGTCATATTTCAGGTTTATGTGCAACTAATTCTGCTATGTTCTATATATCCACTATGAGAAATCTTGTGGTCCTTATCATCTTTTCTCTTCTGCCAGTATGCATGCGGAATCTTCTCAGTGCTTTTGCTGCGTTTCAGGGAAAGCCTTAAAGTATGTATGACCTTGACAATTAGTTATATAGACTTCTTTAGGATGGTACATTCTGATTATTTTTCCTTTTTTTCACTTATTGCCAACATTTTTTTTTTTGCAGGGTGAAATTGGCATTTTCTTTCCTTTGGTAGTCTTACGATCATTAGATGGCTTGGACTGTCCTGTCAACCAAAAAATAAGTGTTCTACGGTAAATTTTTCTGCTGAGTGATAATGTTGCTAGTTGAAATGGTTAGAGTTTTGCATGTGTTTTAATCATATTTCTGGCACTTTCTAGTTTAATTGGATCTTCCTTGTCTTCTGATAAGTTATGGTTTGTGCAGGATGCTTGAGAAAGTCTGCAAGGACCCACAAATGCTTGTTGACATATTTGTAAACTATGACTGTGATCTTGAGGCACCAAACTTATTTGAGCGCATGGTATAAATCGCAGAGTACTGCAAAACAGTAGATCTCAAAAAGGAAAAAAAATACCTAGTGTTATCTAATCTTTGGGCATACCTAACACTTCTTTAATGCATTTCGACGACTTGTACAGGTTACTTCTCTATCTAGAATGTCTCAAGGGACGCAAAGTACAGACCCTAATTTAGTTGCCCTCTCTCAAACAACTTCAATCAAAGGCTCATCACTTCAGGTCAGTCCACTGATTCACACTTCTGATGATTAGGCTGTTTAGTGATACTCCTGCCAAACATCCATAGTTCTATGTTAGCAGAAATTTCTGGTCGACCTTTTATTTCTTTGCCTTTGCAGTGCCTTGTGAGTGTACTTAAATCTCTAGTAGATTGGGAAAAGTCACATGGAGAATCGGAAAGCCCGAGTAAAAGCATTCAGTATTCTGAAGGAGAAGCAGCAGCTGGGGAATCTGTTGAGATGAAAATCAGGGATGATATGACTAGTAACTTTGAGAAGGCAAAGGCTCACAAATCTACGATGGAAGCTGCCATCTCTGAGGTAATCAACAAGAATTTATAATTTTTACCTTTTATTTTCACGTGTCACTGTATATTTTGTTGTTGTATTTTGCATACCTGTCCTTTTGATTGCTCTCAGCTGTGGTCAGATTCTCAAGTTTATTTTTATTGGATTTCAGTTCAACAGGAAACCAGTAAAGGGTGTGGAGTATTTAATATCCAATAAGTTGGTGGAAAATACTCCATCTTCTGTGGCGCAATTTCTGAGAAGCACTCCCAGTTTAGACAAGGTTTATACTTATGCTCTTACATATGTATCAGTTTTAAAACTTGATATCAACTACTTCCTAACACTTAGAATTTTACAGGCAATGATCGGAGACTATCTGGGCCAGCATGAAGACTTTCCCCTTGCCGTGATGCATTCATATGTAGATTCCATGAATTTTTCAGGAATGAAGTTTGATATTGCAATCCGCGAATTTCTTAAAGGGTTCAGACTACCAGGGGAAGCCCAGAAGATAGATCGTATAATGGAAAAGTTTGCTGAACGGTACTGTGGGTCCTTCTATGTGCCTTTATATTACATTCTAAATAAGTTTTAGGCACCCTTCATTGTGATCCAGCGCCTCTTTGCCTGCAAGTCAGGATTGTACTCGCAGTTTACATTTTATACAAAAATTATTGAAAATTAAGGCTGTATTAAACAGGAGCAGATCCCCTCAGATTAAAAATAAACTTCTGTCTTACTTAACTGGTTAGATAATTATTTGGTTCAGAAGTGTTGCCATTGGATGCAAACTTTGGTGAGCTATGCAACTAGTTACTTTTAAGGCAGTTATTTGCTATCTACTGATTCGTGTTGCACTTGTTGTGTCTTTTAACAGATATTGTGCAGATAATCCAGGCCTTTTTAAAAACGCTGATACTGCATATATTCTTGCTTATGCGGTCATAATGTTAAACACTGATGCACATAACCCCATGGTGTGGCCTAAAATGTCCAAGTCAGATTTTGTCCGTATGAATGCTACAAATGATGCTGAAGAAGGCGCTCCTACCGAACTCCTAGAAAGTATCTATGACTCTATTGTGAAAGAAGAGATAAAGATGAAAGATGAGAAATTTGGTGTTGAAAAAGGGGGCAGATACAAAACAGAAGGTGAAGAGAGAGGCCGCTTGGTCAGCATCCTTAATCTTGCACTTCCCAAAAGGCAGGCAACAACTGACACCAAGGCTGAGAGTGAAGCTATAATTAAGCAGACACAGGCAATTTTCCGAAATCAAGGAACAAAAAGAGGAGTATTTCATACATCTCAGCAGATAGAACTTGTAAGGCCTATGGTTGAAGCTGTAGGGTGGCCTTTGCTTGTTACTTTCTCTGTCACTATGGAGGAAGGTGAAAATAAGGCTAGGGTTGTTCTCTGCATGGAGGGGTTTAGGGCTGGAATACATATCACACATGTGCTTGGAATGGACACTATGCGCTATGCTTTCTTAACATCTTTGGTCAGGTATAATCTTATCTCTTTACAGTTGGAATTTGAGTTTACTTTAGCGGTTTAAATCTATTTATGTCATTTTATCTGTAGTCTGCCTTTTATCTTTTACAGTCATCATTTTGTTTTTCTTGGTGGAAACTGTTTGTAAGTAACTTTACATTAAAGCAAACTATTATCATATCCGTGGACCACGTAATAAAGCCTTTTGACTTTGTATCCCAGATTTACGTTTTTGCATGCTCCGAAGGAAATGCGTAGTAAAAATGTAGAAGCGTTACGCACACTACTTGCACTGGGTGACTCAGAGACCAACTCTCTCCAGGATACATGGAATGCAGTTTTGGAATGCATTTCTCGGCTTGAATTCATAACGTCAACTCCTGCCATTGCAGCAACTGTAATGCATGGATCAAATCAGATCTCAAGAGATGCTGTTCTTCAATCACTTAAAGAGTTGGCTGGGAAACCTGCTGAACAAGTATTTGTTAATAGTGTAAAACTTCCCAGTGATTCTGTTGTGGAATTCTTCACTGCTCTCTGTGGTGTATCTGCTGAAGAATTAAAACAAACCCCTGCTCGTGTTTTTAGCTTACAAAAACTAGTTGAGATCAGCTACTACAATATGGCTCGTATTCGCATGGTAGGTCCCATACATGATGAACCGTATTTATATACAAAAAATTTACATGGAAAAGGCCTGTGGTTATCCGTGCGAGTTCGCTACAGTAAATCGGCCTATGCAGTCAATTGCTATCTGTGAGAAACTGGGTTAATCTTGACTAGTGCTTTTTGGGAAATTGAGATTTACACCAATGCAATTTTCATCTCACTCTAGATAGGATAAATCATATAGTAGGATTAGTTATACATTAATCCCAATGCATGACTGCAAGGATTGGCCAGCTTTTGCATTTTAGGTGGATGTCCTATCCTCCTTCCAGCATCTATACTTTAAAATCAATTAAAATTAATGAAGTATTGTTTCCTTAAAAAAAAAAAATTATTTGAAATATTTGTTATGATGCAACCTCCAACCTATGATTTAGGTTTTATTAATTGGGAATTTCTAATGATATATGCTTACAGGTCTGGGCTAGAATATGGTCTGTTTTGGCAAATCACTTCATTTCTGCTGGGAGTCATCCTGAGGAGAAAATTGCGATGTATGCTATAGATTCTCTAAGGCAGCTTAGTATGAAGTACTTGGAGCGCTCTGAACTTGCTAATTTTACATTCCAAAATGACATTCTCAAGCCATTTGTTGTTCTCATACGCAATAGTCGAAGTGAATCCATAAGAAGACTAATTGTTGACTGCATTGTCCAAGTACGACTATTCAGTTAGCTTTCTCTACGTCTCACCTTTATTCTTCTATATTCCTCTTATTGAAAAAAAAAAAATTAAAGCAAGCTCAATTTGTATATCTAAATTCTATCTGGCGTTTCTACTAGTAATTTATTTATTCTGCCTTCAATCGCAGATGATAAAATCCAAAGTGGGTAACATAAAGTCTGGATGGCGTAGTGTTTTCATGATTTTCAAAGCTGCTGCAGATGATGACATGGAAGCAATTGTTGATAGCGCATTTGAGAATGTGGAACAGGGTAAGACCTTTGCATCTACTTGTTTCTAAATGCTGAAAATCTTGCCACAAGGTGATGAAGTTTCTATGCTTTTTTGTTAGTTTGGTATATCTAACTCCAAGGACATTTGCAGTTATTTTGGAACACTTCGACCAAGTAGTTGGAGACTGTTTTATGGACTGCGTCAACTGTCTAATTAGGTTTGCAAACAATAAAACTTCACACCGGATCAGTCTGAAGGCCATTGCACTCCTGCGTATATGTGAGGATCGTCTGGCAGAGGTTTGTATGAGTCTTTTATCTTGTTTTTCATTTAAAATTTACTAGATTGTGCATACTACGACTTATTTTGTCAGATTTAATCATTTATCATCAATAATATATGCAAGTTTTAGTGTAAGATAGGGATTTGGCATCACCATATGAATATTACAGTTATGTCTACTAAACATTATCCAGTTGAAATACTGAAATAGTTATTGGGATTTTGAAACATCTTGTTAGTGCTTTAGTTGCGCTAGTAAAAAAAAATTGATGAATGTGGGTGAATACTAACTATTTGATCTCAATTATCTAGTTGTGTTTCTTTTTCAATGGAGTTTCCAACTTTGTAGATTGTTTTACCGCGTCTTGCTTGACTCTTGTAGGGTCTAATACCTGGTGGTGCTTTGAAGCCCATTGATGCAAACACGGAGGAAACTATTGATGTGACTGAGCATTATTGGTTTCCAATGCTGGCTGGCTTATCCGATTTGACATCAGATCCAAGACCAGAGGTCAGAAGCTGTGCTCTTGAAGTTTTGTTCGATTTACTAAATGAGAGAGGTAAAAAGTTCTCATCATCTTTTTGGGAAAGCATTTTCCACCGAGTCTTGTTTCCCATTTTTGATCACGTGAGACATGCGGGAAAGGAAAGCTTGATTTCTTCTGATGATGAATTGCTACGAGAAACAAGTATTCACTCACTTCAATTGCTGTGCAACCTTTTCAACACATTTTATAAGGTACTTTTGAACTTAATATTGCCTCCTCAAATTGGTATGCTTTAGCTACTTATTGCGAGGACATTATTGGGAGGCAAAAAATATTTGTTTCATAATCATCAGATGTACAAAAGCAGGGAAATTATGGATCTGTTGATGATTATAGACTAGTAGAAAGTTATAGTTTTTTAAATACGCAATGCAATTTTTATCATTAAACTCCCAAAGAAACTTTCAGTCGGCCTGGATCCAGCCGTGCACTTTTACAGTTGTGTATGAAGTTGTCAGTCATGAATCAAATTAGATTTATCAAATCCAGGACTTTAAAGTCTAACCATTGTATTTTCTAATCTCATGTCTTTCTTTCTTCAGGAAGTTTGTTTTATGCTTCCACCACTACTCAGTCTGTTGTTGGATTGTGCCAAAAAGTCAGATCAGTCAGTTGTTTCAATATCTCTGGGTGCATTAGTGCATCTTATAGAAGTTGGAGGACATCAATTCAGTGAGAGTGACTGGGATACGTTGTTGAAAAGCATAAGGTGAGTGCAACTCAATATCTGGAAGTTTTTATTTTTTATTTTTTATTATTTATTATTATTGTTCTATTTCCAATCATTTTCTGTATTCATCACCAGAGATGCATCGTACACAACACAACCACTTGAGCTTCTCAATGCATTGGGTTTCGAGAACAAAACACTAATTAAAGATCTAGAGATCAATGGTGCCGATAACTCTACCCCAAGGTCCATTGGCAATCGCCTGTTCGGTGACAATGGAAAGATATCAGCAACAGCATCCCCAAGCAGCAGTGTTGATGGCACTGGAAGAACTCCTAATGCAGTCTTTGTCGATGATTCTGAAGGTTAGATGTTATACAATTTCATGTTGAAGAACGATTTGTGATAAAATTGTGAAGAAGAAAAAAAAAAACTCAGAAGCTGCATTTTCTTAACACAATAATCAGAGTCTTCACAGCATAAGTATTGAATCAGAAGTGCTTATAGAGTTCACATAATTATGATATCATGTGTTGCATTTTCTTGCTGTAGTTGAAGAAAACAATTTTTTCAATATAAACTTAAACATGCAGGCCTTCCATCGCCATCTGGGAGAAGTCCAAAACCGGCTGAAGCTGGTGGTCTACAACGGAATCAAACAATAGGCCAAAGAATTATGGGAAATATGATGGACAATCTCTTTCTCAGAAGTCTTACATCGAAATCCAAGAGTGGTGGGGCTTCAGATGTTTCAGTGCCATCATCTCCTATTAAGGTAGTATTTTCATGTATATTTATGTCAGTGCCATTAATCTGGGCCCCTTTTTTTTGGTTTCGTGTAGGCTTTGAATGCGAAGATAATATATATAACATACATTTTGATATGATTATGCCCAAGGGATTCAGCTGTTATTTGCAGAGACAACCTAGAAAGTTCTTCATTGAGTTTCATTCCCTTTATTTTTCCAATTTTTAGGTTCCTGATGCTGTGGAATTTGATGAAAAAGATGAGGAGGAAAGTCCACTTATGACTACTGTTAGGGGGAAATGCATCACTCAGTTATTACTTCTTGGTGCCATTGATAGTATACAGGTTTGGAAATCGCACTCATTTAGATCTTGTTCATGTGGCATGTGATTTGTCAACTTATGATAGGCTATACATAATTTTCTAAAAATAGACTTACTAATTTTGTGTTGAAAAATCACATCCCACATATGTTGGTATGAGAAATTTGAGATAAGTTTTGGGATCCCTGACATTGCTCTTCTGGATTAATGCTTGGAATTTCAAACTTATCACTCTTCTTTAAAGTAATGAAGTTCTATTAAACATCCAGCTTAGTGACTGCTTGTGTGTTTTAAGATGAGAATCCATTCTGCCCAAGCCCTGTAGCGCATCATTCAATTTTTTGGGAAGTTTCTGAGAACTGTTTTTCAATTCTTTGAATTGCAGAAGAAATATTGGAGCAAGTTGTCATCACCACAAAAAATTGTAATAATGGACATCTTGCTGTCTCTGCTAGAGTTTGCTGCTTCTTACAATTCGTACTCCAACCTAAGGACACGCATGCACCAACTTACTGATGAAAGGTAGTCCACAAAGTTGACAATTCCATCTTGTCTCCATTTTGGCTTAGAATTTTTTGATCATTGAAGTGTTGGGACATTTTTTTTTCCTAAATATTCCATCTGTTGAGCAGGCCACCTTTGAATCTTCTCCGCCAAGAACTAGCTGGAACTAGCATTTATTTGGAGATTTTGCAGAGATCGACTTCTGGGTTTAGTGACAAAAGCTCAACTCAGCACTCTAGTGAAGAAGAGAAGCTGGTAGGGCTAGCAGAAGAGAAATTGGTTTCTTTCTGTGAACAGGTACTCCGAGAGGCTTCTGAGTTGCAGTCCAGTGTTGGAGAGACCACGAATATGGATATTCATCGAGTACAAGAGTTGCGCTCTCCCGTCATTGTTAAGGTATTAATTTATAAAAAGTGGTGTTTATAGTATACTTTGTTGGCATCCCAGCTTACTGATGTAGATTGTTGCGGTACTTATTGATGTTAATTACTTTATTTGTTTTGTCTAGTCATTGTTAAGTTGTATTAAGTAGCTTGTGTGATGTTGATTGTTGCTACTTGTTTGCCTCCACCGTAAGATGTGGCCACAATGTTAATTTTTTTGTTTGGGCTCTCTCTCAGGTGCTTAAAGGCATGTGCTTTATGAACAAAAAGATTTTCATTAGACACCTTAGAGACTTCTATCCTTTGCTCACAAAGCTTGTATGCTGCGACCAGGTAATAATCACTCTCTGTTCAATTATATGCCAATAAGAAATTTTCTTCTAAAGGTTATCTTTTGAAGCATCTGTAAACACAAAGGAGTGATTTCTTCTATTTCGTAGTATTTTAAATTTTGAAGGAAATTTAGAAATTTGTTTGAGATGAGCATTCGAGTTGGGCAGCGCGTCCTTGCCGAAACATTTGATTTTCTGCATACGTAAACACAACCTTTGACACCCCATTCTCATCCTCGAAACTTTTACACCCTACGCCTGTGCAGTGTTATTGCTTTGTTAAAATTTTGACTCTATTAGTACTCTTTGCTGCCGCACTACACTTAAAATTTTGATATTTCTCTGATTAGAGACTAACCTGTTTGATAAACTGTCTCTTGATTTATTTAGATGGATGTTCGTGGAGCTCTTGCGGATCTGTTCAGGGCACAACTAAAAGCTCTCCTGCCATAGTTATAATTTTTACGTCTTTATGTTACGTTTTTGAGAGAGAAATGAGTTTCAGCCTCGCTGTTCGGCGGCCAATAGTTAAAATCTCATTGTGTTTTAAGGAATTTTTGTGCCTAAAGTTTCATTTCGCTCAGAGTCAGAGACTAGCATTGTTTTATTTATTCATATTCCCGCGTAATTGTTATTATTATTTTTTTTTTGGTGACGATCTTATAGTAGTGGAAAAGGGATCAATGATAGGAGAAAATGAAGTGTTATTTTTTTTTTTTTGGCTTTTTACTATATATAGTGAAATTTCCAAAATGATTGTTCTTGGGATCTTTTTAATCAATAATTAATGACTATTTGATTTTCTGAAAGCATTTTGGAGTGTTTCTGTAGTGCCATTTCGTGATAAACTTGTCCGCATCATTGGACGCTACATATGAACAGCAGTTTAACTTATTTCATAGCATACTATATATAAAAAAAATGTAAATTGATTTTTTTTATTCTCTATAGTAACTTTATCTGGTAATTTTGGTCAATCTTCATTAGTACAGCACGATGATGTGGGGTCCTCGGAGAGGACCCGTGGCCCCTTTTTCCATGGAAGCTGAAACTTTTTCGACTCCAAAAAGACGTCAACTTATTAAAAAAGGTTCATTCCTCATATAGGTTTTTTTGTGTGTCAAGAAATACCAACACCAAATGCCTTCCAACAAGTATACCCAATTCCTTTCTTGATGGATTCTTCAATTTTTCCATAAAATAAGATTTCATGATTCAAGTGGGTTTTCCCTTAGAATCAGGTTCCTTATTCAATATCTATGCGATCCCTTGCTTTTCCTTGCATAAAAGTCCTCGAACCTTTTCAAGTTTGGTTAAATACAAACCCTCCCTTTTGCCCCACTCTTTGAAGTTGAACATATAATTGTAGCACCCACATGTCATGCCAAAACAAATCATGAATTCATGCTGTTTTTGGATTCTGCTTCTCTGCCTAACCGGCGAGGGCTTCGCGGTAGGTGTTTTTGGCCTCGCGTGCAACTGGGGAACGCAGTTGACGCATCCATTGCCGCCTAACATAGCTGTGAGGCTCCTCAAGGAAAATGGATTTGACAAAGTGAAGCTCTTTGAAGCAGACCCTGATGCTCTTAGGGCTCTGGCAAAATCTGGTATAGAGGTTATGCTTGGTATACCTAATGAGTTCTTAGAACCTCTTGCCAGTAGTGTCCAGTTTGCTGTTAATTGGGTCGCTCGCAATGTATCTTCCTATATCACAACTGGGGTTAATATAAGGTATTGTTTTTTTGCCTTTTATATTTATGCCGAAACTTAATGCCACTGAGGTCAATATGTCTCATTTCCCATATGAAGCTGAGTCATACTTTTGTTCCAAAGAATTGCTTAGATCAACAAACTTGACAGAGCCTTTGAACCCCCATTTTTCCGTATGCTATTTTTAGACTTTGTCTTGTTGTACTTGTAGAATCAAATCCTGCTGTTGGTGGATTTTAAGTTAAGTGCATGAAAATTTTGATATAATTTAATCTCAGGACACATCTGATATTTAAATTTGCAACAATTTAGTATCAAATTACTATGTTTTCCTCTTCTTCCATTCATCTTTCTCATTTGTAAAAAATAAAAATAAATAAATAAATAAATAAACAACAAAAAAAAAAAGTCAAATTCATTACTAAAAAGTGCCATAAGCTGCAAATCTTTTTTTAAAATGACATGTTTCAAAGCAAATTGTCCTCATGTCCTGAAATAGCATATTTCAAAATTTCCCGAAAATTCTGATGAAAAAGAGAAGGATAACCTTTTTCAAATAGAGAGGACCCACTTTTCTCACATTTGTTCTTTTTACCATGATTATAAATTCTAATATTAAAAGTTGGTATCAGGTAGTCAGCGCAATTTATTGTTTTTTCGGATGGGGAAAAAGTGGTCATTTATAAAGCTATGAGAAAATTGGGGTGACGTATTATTATCAGCATTTTGCATACATATTACTCAAAACTTTTATGACTAGGACATTTGAAAGCAATTTTAAACTTTAAGCACTAATGTAGGGCGAGTCAGGAAAATGACCAACTTTTATAATTCAATATCAATAGAATATTACAACCCTTAACTTTAATACAAAAGTGATCAACTTTTCTCAATTACAATAATATTCTCTAATATCAATTACAATATACAACTCAATATTTCCTAATTATATACAATATCTACAATATCATGCATTAACACATTCAAATACACAATATGACCCATAATAAAAATGAAACCGAGTCATAGTAACATATTTGCATGCATGAACATGTAATATTGCAGGTACGTAGCCGTAGGGAACGAGCCATTCCTCAAGACATACAAAGACAAGTACCTCCAAACGACCCTCCCAGCTCTCCAAAACGTCCAAGCCGCTCTAATCAAAGCCGGTTTAGGCAAACAAGTGAAGATCACCGTCCCTCTAAACGCCGACGTTTACCAAACCGACAACGGCCTTCCCTCCGGCGGCGACTTCCGCTCCGACATCCACTCCCTCATGCTCTCCATCGTCGCCTTCCTCGCCACCAACGCCTCGCCTCTCACCATCAACATCTACCCTTTCCTCAGCCTCCAATCCGACCCGCACTTCCCCAAAGAGTACGCCTTTTTCGACTCCACCTCGAGCCCCATCGTCGACGGCTCCATAACCTACAACAACGTCATGGAGGCCAACTTCGACACCCTCGTCACCGCCCTCGAGAAGAACGGCTTCGCCTCCATGCCCGTCATCATCGGCGAGATGGGCTGGCCCACCGACGGCGACCCGAGCGCGAATGTCCAAAATGCGCAGCGGTTCAACCAAGGCCTCGTCAAGAGGATAGTCCAAGGGCAAGGCACGCCCAAGAGGCCTACTCTACCGGACGTTTACCTTTTCGCGCTCACCGACGAGGACACCAAGAGCGTCGAGCCCGGGAACTTCGAGCGCCATTGGGGGGTTTTCAAGTTCGACGGGACGCTCAAGTATAGCTTGGCTTTAGGCAATGGGAGAAACTTGGTGCCGGCCAAAGGGGTTAGGTATTTGGCTAGGCAATGGTGTGTCATGTCGCCCGAGGCTAGCGTTTTGGACCCGAACTTCTCGGGGAGCGTTAGCTACGCCTGCACGTACGCCGATTGCACCAGCCTCGGCTACGGCTCGTCGTGCGGCGCGCTCGACGCGAGGGCTAATGCCTCGTACGCCTTCAACGCTTACTATCAGACGATGAACCAAAGGCGAGACGCTTGCAGTTTTAGTAACTTGTCCGTCATCACGAAGGTGGACCCCTCGCCTTCGGCGCCCGGTAACGGGGTGAGCAGCAGCTCGTGCCGGTTCGACATCATGATCGATCTCGGGCGGCACGAGCTTGCTCGGTCGCCGACGGCGAGGACGTCGGGCGCGAAGGGTCGAGACGGCGGGCTCGGCGTGATTGCTGTGGTGAGCTTGGTGGTTGTGGTTTTGGTGTCCATGTTTGTTGGTTGAGTTTGGTGCTTGTTAACTAGTTGGGCATGCATTTTTAAGAGCTGTTTTTGGCTTTTTTATTTATTTATTATTTATTTTTCACCGATTTAATGGAGAATGCGCTTTTCTATCATGACAATTAAATGATTATCGGACAATTAATTTATTTTTAGATAGTTTAATTTTTTAATTTTTTTATTTTTTGCTGTTTACTATAAATAAACTCAAAAAAAAAAACTTGGCTATTTATTTTGGTAAATTACTCGTAAAAATATAAACACAAAGACATACTCTTTGGTCTTCATAGTAGGCCTATTCATGGAAACTGACTAAAAAATAATTAATTACCCACTTCTACTAATCACAACTGATTTAAACAAAAAATTAATACCGTAATTATTTGGACAGTTTTTAGTTTGGGTCAGTTAATGATTTAGCCATTTTACAATCTATGTTTTAAAGATATAGTCCACGTTTTGAAAAATTAGCAAAATAGCCATCAGGTCAACATCTAAAAATTTATGACTAAAGAATAAAATTTGTGACTAAATAAATAAAATACACAGTCATAAAATTTGTGACTATAGTCACAAAATTTTAAAAAATTTGAAATAAACACAATAAAAAATTTAAACATCCATTAACAAAATAACCAACTCACAAATAAATGATTGCCTATACAATCAATTTCATAAAACTTATTACTAAATAAAAAATATCTTATAAATAGCAAAAAAAATATACAACCAAAGAAGTCACAAATTTCATTACTAGAGACACAAAATTTTAGACAATATTGTCTGTAACAAATAACAAAAACAGAATTCAAAAAATTAGTGATTGCAGTCTCAAAAATCTAGACGCGAATGTATGGATACTTTGCTAATAAAAACAAACATAGGCTAATTGTTAAAAACATATATAAAAATATGGCTATTTATTTAATAAACCGTTTTAGTTTCGACTTTATTTTTGATTTGCCAGAAAAACTGTCCAAATATTTTATATTCTATGTGTGTTGCACTTTTAATTTATATTTTAAAATTTACGCTACAAACATTGAGTAGAAATAAAGAGAGCACACTACTTGAGGTATAAATTATTAAGTGGAATCAATAATGATTTTATTCTGAAATTCTCTAAAAGAAATGTGGTCGACTAGCTTTAACAATTTTTCCACCAAGAGACACATCTTATGGTGTTTATATATTTGCATGTACTTTATTATTATTATTTTTTGGCTACGTTTGGGAAAGAGAATGAATTGTTTGTGCTTTTTAACTTTTTGTATATGTATTCTAGTATTCTTACTACTAAAACTACATTAATAAGAGTTCCACGTAGTTTTACTATTATTGTTAATTTTTTATTGTAACCAAAGTACTAATTTTTTAATCTTATTTAATATAGTATCCACATGTTAATAAAGTATGTCATAATTTAATTAAAAATTAAGAGCTCCAGCAAAGCTAATTATGCCGCCAGAAAAAGCACCCTTATTTTGTGAAATATGATTTGTAAGTAAAGGGAAACATGTATAGTCGATCGTGACACTTAATCGTTTAAAAATTTTTAATTTTCCATATGTTAAACAATTATAATTTAAATTAAGAAAAAAGTTTTAAAAAAAATCGAAATAACCGCTATTTTGGCTTTTATTTTTAATCAACTACTAGAAAATTCTCTAATAAACCCTTGATACTTTTATTTCTCCCCCTCAGACTTTTTTGGTATCTCTCCGAAAAATTATGGTATTTTATTTCCTCTCAATTGAAAGATGAAAATTTATATTTCATTGTAAATAAAAAATTTCATGTTTTTTTGTAATGTTTATGGTTTGTACTACTTTATGTTTAAGGGAATCTTATCTCGTGTTTTGTAATGTTTATGAATGTGATAAGCAAGGTTTGGCTTGAGCTTACCTTTTCATGTGATATTAGTAAGGCTATGAGGTTCGTTCAAAATGTGGGAAGACTGAGGCTAGAGGTAGGTGACCAAAAAAAGAGGTCATATTATTGAGACTTGTTAATTTATTTATAGTTGGTTTGGTGTTACTTTTCACATTTAGACTCGATATGAAATTTTAAATTCTTACTGTCATTTCTAAGACCGAGAATGTAAACTATTTATAAATTTTGTCTAATGGTCCTTCTTCAATATGCACAAAGGTTTCGGCTAAAACGCTTGTCAATTTTGCTATTGTAATTATTTTGCATAGCAAATTTAGCTTCATCAAAGACAGGAAATTCAGGAATATATGATTGTGGCTTCAGAAGCGTTTCAAGTGTATAATGGTTATGGTATATGAGAATTTTCAAAACTTGAAATATATAGGGAAATCGCAGGAAATAGCCAAAAAAAATTTTCGTTTTTAAAATACAGCCTATGTTTTAAAAACTTAAAAAAATAGTCATGTTACAAATTGTATAACAGAAAAGTATCACACAAAATATAACACATTTGTAAACATTTGTAAGATATTATTTAACACTTCAAAAAATAATGAGTAAAACTTGAAGTGTTACAAAATATCTTACAAATATTTACAAATATGTTATATTTTGTATGATACGTTTCTGTTATATAATTCGTAACATGGTTATTTTTTTAATTTTTTGAAACATAGGCTGTCATTTAAAATAAATATTTAATTTTGGCATATTTTTGCAACTCACCCAAATATATATGATGTGTTGTTAATCGTGATTGCTTAAACTTTTAACTTAGTTGGGATCCATTTTTTAACACATAAGGATGAGGAAACATGATTAATATAATATGGAAACTGATGAAAGATTTAAAATATAAAACATTAATTTTTATTACTTTTAAAATAAATAAAATAAAATTATCAACGTCTCGATAATTTTGGGAAGTGCTTCACCTATCATTTTCATGAGGGTTTTTTTCTTTTCTTTTTCTTTTTTTTTTTTACGTTAATTCATGATTCTTTTATGCGTAAAAACATTCCACATTCTATTAATTAAGTTCGCATGCTAGATACTTAACTAATGTGATCCACGTCGTAGTAATCATTATTTGTCGTGGTTAGAAGGAAATCAGACCATGTTGAACATCATATAGCCGACGTTGAAAATAGGCAAGAGTGCGACGTTTATAACAAAATCAAAACATATAGATTAATAATGTGTTGAAAAAAAAAATATCACTTCTAGTAGTGAATTGACCAAATTATCTTTCTTTCTTTTCACAAATGAGAAAGACAAGAAGGAAAAAAAGGGTCCATATAATAATTAGTGACAACAAAAGTGACATGATATTGTATGCCATAAGTTGCAAACTTACCCCATGTTTGGCCGCCTCATTTTACACATTCCATTTAATTCTTTTTTTTATTTTTTTATTTTTTTTTTCAACTTTCTTAATCCTTCAAACCATTTCATTCTATTCTATTTTTTTTAACTTTTCAAATCCCTATATAATATCTAAAATCTCAACCATTTATACCACTTCAAAATTCGCAAAATCAAACTATTTTACATCATTTTTTCAAATCATTTTCAAACTATTCCAAACTATTTTTATATAATTTTTTCTATCCCAAAAAATAAGATGGAATATGCAAAATATTCTCCGATTAATGCAAAATATAGCATGAGATCAAATTTTCTTCTAAAATCTCATTGTCAAAGAGAAGTGCATGAAAGCCCAAGCCCAACAACACACTGAGGAGGGAATGCTCAACAAGTCTAATGGCCTTGTTTTGCAGTTTCCCTAAGGTGTGGAAAGCTTTTCGGCAAATAACCAACCAAAATCAGAAGCCTGTGGTGGTAGCCGACGATCTGTCACCCCGGTGGGTCCCCCTCAATTTTTATTTATTTATTTTAAATAAAGTCCCCCTCAATTTTAATATAATATCCGTGGACCAAAATGTCTCGAACTCCAAACGAGGGCAATAATAAGAAATTATAACTATCATGACACAACAAATAGAAAAAATAATAAATGAATACTAAAAGCGAACCAACCAAAACAAAAACAAAAACAGAAAGCGTGAGAGAGAGACACAGAAGTGGCCCTGAGGGAAAAACTTGGAGGTTTCATGCCAAAACCCAAAAAAAAATAAATAAATAAATAAATTCTCGAGCTTATAACAAAGGAAAAATCGGAAATCAAGCCCAAATCTTCGCTTCTCTAACCATTCTTTTAGCCTCCAATTTTCTTCTCTTAATTGCCTTTCAAACTCAACTAATTTCATCTCCAAGTTCACAAAATTTCCATTACACACACATATATAATATATACCCATTTTAAAAAAGTAGACGGAGTGAGACTCTTAAATTTAATCAACCATTTGTATTTTATTTTTCTTTAGCATTGTTGATTTTAAATCCAACCAAAAAGCATTGCTATAACTAGGCGTTCCGATTTCGCATATTCCGAATCATTCCGATTCAACCTTCTTCACCAAAGCCTCGTCGCTTTCTTTTTTGTTTTTATTTTTATTTCTTAGCGATCGATTTTTGGGTCCAAAAAAAAAAGCTTCGGCGTTTGGCGATCGAGCGGACATGAGTCTGGAGTTGCCGTAATGTTGTTGCTGGCGAAGAGGCAAAGCGCTTCGCGAGCCCTCTCATCTCCGCTGCGCCGTCCGTACGATCGCGACCCTCGGCGGAGCTTCGCGCGCGACATGGCTGCTGCTCCGGCGGCGCTCGGGTGCTGCGGGTTTTCGATCAGAGGCTGCCGAGAGCCCGATCGCGGCAATGGCGCGCCTCGGCCTCGGCCGCCTCCGCCGCCGCCGCCGCCGCGGCGTCGCTCGCTGCACAGCGACGGCGGGTGCGGATTCGTTAACCGGAAGGCTCGGTTTGTGCGTGATTTGGATTTGGAGAGGATTTCTCCTCTGCAGGATGTGCGGACCGATGCTCGTAGCTTGGCGGCGCCGAATGGCTGCGAGCCGGCGTATCGGCGCGGCGATTTGATCGGATTCGCTAACCATTCTTTGCCTCGGGATAAAGTCGTCGTTGCTGTTGACGTCGACGAAGGTATATTTGGTGTTAAATTTGTTCCATTAATGTTCAATTTTGAAGATGCAAAGTTATCGAGCATGTTTAATGTAATTGTGCTGTGTTGTAAATCATATACGTAAGAGTTGATGGTATATTATATGTTATACAATTTGGTTTCTCATATTATACAATACGATGATTTTGACATGCTAAAGACTATTGACTTCTCTTATGCAAAATGACTTGACTTATACAATGCACCAAATATACCGAATATTAGAAGAATAAGGTCTAAGGGTTATGTTCTAAACCAATAAAAAGCTTAAATTTTGTGGCTCGTCCCAGTTGACAAATGATTTGCATTTCAAAGAAGATGTCAAATTGTTTGGTGGGTATTGCTGGCTATGAAGCATGAGTCAATGACTCTTTCTATTTTCTTTGACTTTGTCTCTTTGTGATTTCATGTTTGTTTGCTTCTGCGTATGTTAATTAGGTCTGTTCTCGGCTGACACATAATTTGTTGCTTTTCTGCTTTCTTGCTAAGCAGTTTTGGGGAACTTTGTGTCGGCTCTGAACAGGTTTATTGCGGATAGTTACTCTTTGAACCATTCTGTTTCAGAGTACTACGTCTATGAGTTCTACAAGGTAGCTACTTCTATAAGTGACTAGTTTTTCTTTCTTTGAATCACTTCTGCACGGAATACTTATTTTGTCCTTAATGATGTCTCTCTGTCCTACTGGACTTGATAATATGCAGCCATTGGTTCTCAGTTTTGTAAAATATATAACATGATTGTATCGTCTCTTCTTGCTCTCTAATTAGGTTTGTCAAATTACTATATTTATCATTTCATGGATTTAATCTAATGCAATCCGTATTTTCTGCTAGATATGGGACTGCCCTCGTGATGAAGGTATATCTTGTTTCCTTTGCTTTTGCTCATTTGAAAAATATCTTGATATATGGAATTATCTGAACTTGATATGTGCAAAGAATGCAGGCTTGTTGCATCCCGAATATTAATTTGATTATGATTTTCATCCCAACACTCATTCTTTTTATGCCATTCAATTTTCATTTCGTTTCCTTGTATTCAAGTGATCTGGTTCTTAACATCTATTTTTCTGTGCAGCTGATCGCCGTGTTCATGAGTTCTTCAAGACCTCGTATTTCAAGCGAGGGATCCATCCTATCCCGGGTGCTCAGCTGGCACTTCATAAGCTGTCAAGATTTTGTAATCTCTCTGTTGTAACGTATGTTACATTATGACTTCTTTCATGTTTGATTTCTACGCTCTAACCTACATTTACTAACTTTTTCTCTATATGTATGTCAATAGGTCTAGGCAGAATGCTATCAAGGATCACACAATTGAGTGGATTGAAAAACATTATCCTGGATTATTCAAGGAGATTCACTTTGGCAATCATTTCGCTCTCGATGGAGTGTCAAGGCCTAAGTCAGATATATGCAGGTATTCATTTGAACCGACCCCCTTATATTCTATTTTCTCTTTTGACGTTTTTGGCTGTTCTTTTCCCCCCTATCGTGCATTTTAAATTCTCTTGAGCTTGCTCTCTGAAAAAGAGCAACCCGTTTCTTTGTTATGAATCATGTTTCGTAATATAGAGCTGCTAGTTGGTTTGGTTTGCGGACTTTTCTCTTACATGGACTGTCATCAAGGACCTAGCTCCTTACAAGTTTGGTCCTGGCTAATTGTGTCCAGGTCTTTAGGAGCAAAAGTTTTGATTGATGATAACCCAAGATATGCCATCGAATGCGCCGAAGTCGGTATTCACGTTTTACTTTTTGATTACGAGAACTCCTATCCTTGGTGCAAGACCGATTCTGTAAATCAACACCCGCTCGTGACAAAAGTTCATAACTGGGAGGAGGTGGAGCAACATTTGAACACATTGGTTCTTCATTAGTTATCTAGACCACATAGGATGATTCAGAAGATACTCATCAAAGATTTATCAACCTATTCTGTTGAGCTTCTATTGTGGACGTGCTTCTAATGGTGGACCATGGACGGTGAACGAAGTTGGGTGTTATCGAGTTTGGCAAAGTAGCTAGAGATAGCAAGAAACCCGAGTTCCTACTCCCATATTGCCATTTTAAAGGCCATGGAAATATTTAAGTTGAAGTTTCTGGTTTTGGACGCTACTAAAACGACATTTGATTGAAAAATTAGCTTTAGTTCTTGTAGGTCACCTCATTTTCTTGTTTTGGTTGGACGGGTCAAATTAACTAGCCGGTAGTTCAAGGCCTGTTTGTTTCTCTCATTCTTGAGGATGAAGGAATAGGACGAAAAGAATTTGGATAAATGTAAATAATCAAACCCGTTGTCATGAAAGATGCTGCAATATCTGAATTTTAAATCCTTTTAGGTCTCAACAAAGTTGAATAATATACCCGTTTCGGCTTGTTTGAACTATTATTTAAAATCATTTTAACTTCTAATAACAAATTATTACCGAAAGGATTTTGATTAGTTCTTAAATCATTCAAATAGTTTACCCAAACAAACTAATACCTGATTGCCTAATGCCCTCTTGCACTAGGAACCAATAGATCCAATCTTAATGGTGGTGCTAAATTCTATTTTTAAAATATATTTCCGAAAGTGATTAACACATTATTGAAAGATGGAAATCAATCACCATTGTGTGTGTGAACATAACAAATTTATATCAAGAAAATAAAAACATAACAAATCTATTTTTGCACATGTGGCATAAGTCATTTAACTTTATATGTTCTTAGAACATCGACATTCCAACAACCAGATGGTCATTTGATGTCCTGCGTCGCTATCACTCTATCTTCTCTATCAACTTGGTGCCGTAAGCTTGCAAGATATCATTTATGAGACACCAAGAACTTTATTTGTAAAATGATAACTGTATGTAATAAAAATGTTATATGTTATGTTCATAGTGGTTTTGTAAAACTGTGATACAATTTAAAGATTTTTCAAAAGGCTTACTAGAGAAGTCATATTTTCTGATTTTGAGGGTAAGCACTTCGCACTTCAATAGGACCAAATCACTTCAAAACTACTAGCCAAACAGAGCTCATGGATTAAAATAGCCAAAAACAGCCTTTTAAGAAATTCTTCGAAACATACCCTATATATAATCACGTATTTTGAAGGTCACAAATAGTGATTTGGCGGTGGTGGTTTGTTTTCTTTTATTTTTAATTTTTTTTTATGGAATTTTAATTTGCTTGAAATCCAACCACACTCGAGCTTTAATTTTAAGTTCAGTCGGGTTTTCTTGATGACTCCACAATTCTAAACCCAGATTTTAGGGAGCTTTAGTGAAGTGCTCAAAGACCAAGCTAAATTTTAAAGAGAAAAAAAAAAAAGTCGAGTTTGTTGAAATATAGGCAAGGCATGTGTGATTTCCTATATTGGAATTGTGAAGAAGACCGAGTGTTTTGTTTTGTTTTGTTTTTTTTTTTTGCTTTTTTTCCAAATGTTTATATGCGCCACGAATCGTTCTAGATCTCCAACCGCTTTCAATTTGGGCGCCATGGACACCAAGATGTTGTAGCTCCAACCAATATGATGTAGGACAGTAATAGAAAATAATGTTACTTTATTAGTTTTGTTGTCGTTTTTAGCTTATTATCTTACTTGTCGTTTTGCTTAGTTTATTTGTCATTTAGCTTAAGTATAAAAGGCTAGACTAGTGTATTGTGAAATCAGCTTTTAGAATCAAACTTTGAGAATTGTAGAGCAAAAGCTCATTTTATCCCCTTAGCCATGGATTTGACTTGATTTTATCCTATTCCGCTGCGTCACAATACGCCCAAACAAACAATAAACGCTATGTTCATCAAGGCCAAGAAAAAGTTATGATTTTGCACAATTGAAGAATGTCTCACATGCATTAAAAAAAAAAAAAAGAATGTCTCACATTTTAATGTTATAAGTTAGCGTTGTCTATAAATCACTTGCCATTTGTGCAATAGTCACAGAAGTGACAATTTTGTCGGTGACAGTTTCTCTTTCAGTTTGAACTTTTTTTTAGCAATTTTATTCAACGTGTAACTTTGTTTTCCATAGAGCTACATCATTTAAAATTTTTTTATTTATGGTAGGTAAGGACATTGATTTTCGTCGGATTTCCTTTCATTAAAAGGGCCGAACATGATAACTTTTCAAACATTGGCCGAGTTAAAACAACTGTTTAAACTTGCTATTTGTAAAAGTTTTGTTGTAAGATATGTAATCATTCATCTTCCTTTTCTCTTTGTATGTTCACAAGATGTGGGACTTCAATTTTTCCAGTTTTGCTATTTTGAAAATAAAGTGAAATTATATACAAATATTGTTATATGTATGTACCAAAACAAAGATAGAAGCGTAATCTTTGTTGAAATTTGGAAATGCACTGAAAAGCACCGAAGTAATAATTAAACAATTAAGACGCCAAAACATGTACAACACAAATTACAATATAGGCTTTATATAAGACACTAACATTTACTCTTTTTTTTTTTTTTTGTAACATTTTACTAATTTAAATTTTAGAGCATCACTCTATCTTCTCCATCAACTTGAAACCATACGCTTGCAAGATTTCCAGTGCTGAGACACCAAAAACATGTTCAGTTAAGTCCAAAAAAAAAAAAAAAAACTATCTTCTAGCATTAAAATTATAAAAATCTCACAAAAGGTAAACAAACTTAAAAAACCTTCATATTCTAAATTAATAAAGCAAAACAGACAAGCATATTTCAGTTACCGGGAACGTAGACTTCAGGTTCAATAGGCCGCAAAACCCCTTTGGTCTTTATCTTGTTTTCTAGAATGAGCTGCGATGTAAAATTCAACACATTATTGAGCTTAATAAGTTATTCCTATTTCATCATGGTTGGTGTTAAAAGAAAAGAAGACATTTTGAGAAGTGTGACAAGTACCAACGCTCCAATGGCTGCAGGGATACCAACGGTGAGAGCCATTGCAGTGGCGGTTTTCCCGTTCTTGATCCTGCCGAATTCTAGCAGAGTTCCTATGTGCTTCTCCGTGTGTTGGTCTTCTTCCTGGAAAACTACTTCCACTTCGTGATGCAAAAGAACCATATCCTAACCATAAACCAGACCGGGTGAAATCTAGAATCAGAATCATGATAGAGTAAATTGTTGACATAAGAATATCTCACATTGTTGAAGTTTCTTTGAGGATTATAAGCAAGAAAGAAAAATCAGCTTGTCGTTAGTGGCGATCATGCATGTAACTACCTGTTCTGTGCCTGAGTAAGCCAACCTCTCTTCCATCCGTAGACAAGAAACGTCAAATGCGCTTTTACAGGAGACGGGGATTTCGGTTTCCTCGTGAAGTCCCAAGAATCTACCCCACGAAAAGCAAACAACTATAATTAATTATATTGAAAAAAAAAAAGGAAAATACGACCAAGACATAACGTGACTAGAGATTTACAAGATAGTCTTTGCTGCCTTTAGCGCTGCTCCTTGGTCTTTGCAATATCCGAGCTTTACAATTCTTTCAGCAATGTTGTCCTCCCCTTGCATGGGACCATCTTGATATCCTCCTTTGATATTGAGAAGTTCAAGCAAGAATGTTCTGAATGAAGGCCTTTTTCCATCTTTAAGAAGGGGATGGGGTTCAGTGTCGAAAAGACCTATTCTTGCAAGTGTTCCCATAATCTCACAAAAGCCTGAACATTTTATTTTTCTATTAGAATCGTAAACTAGTGACATACTGAATTGAGCGAAAAGTGACGGCATTATATTTTGAAATAGGCATAACCTGTCGGGCTAAAGAACCGAAAAACAAAAATAAAAAATCCAAAAATTGTATCTTGCCTTCATAGCGGAGGGTTCCACGAAATATGGTTGAAGCTTCATTTGCTATTCTGTACAACTCTCCATAAACTAATGAATTTCGGTTTGGAAGGCATTCCAATGCAAAAGCTGGAAGATCGGGTATCCGTATCCTCACAGCTGAATCATAAAGACTCTCTCCTACAAATATGTACCATAATGCAATGATCATCCAAGTCCAACTATGCTTAGTTATCTCAAAAATGGAAAAGCATCACTTATTCCTGGGATTTAACCTTATCACTGTAAAAAGCTTACCATCAACTTGGATTGTTTCTCCATCAGATCTGTAGATGGCAGGATTACGCCCAGCTCGAATAGCTCCAGCAGGATTCCAACTAAAATAGTTGGTAATTTAAGTGAGTACTCAAAAAAATTTCAACATTAATAACTCAAATACTAAGGAGGGTGCAACATCCATTAGATCGGTAATCAAATAGAAATGAAAGTCCATGGAAGTACCTAAACTTGTAAGCTAATGGATTATTTGCAGCTGCTGGAGACGGGAGACCCCCACAGTAAGACTTGAAAGACTTTACTGTTCCGTTACGAGCATGCGCTTCATTGATCATTTTCATAGCCATCATGTGATCTGCACACCCAATTTCCATATTTTTTGAGGTGATTCTTTATTTCTTATTCAGTAGATTATCAATTAGAAAACATTGACCTATTCCGTCATGCAATTACCTATCCCGGGGTCCAAGCCCATTTCGCCAAGAATTGTAATACCAGCACTCTTAGCCTTTTCATCTAGCATTGACAAAGAATGGTCAACATAACTTGCAGTTACAAGATGCCTCCTGAGCTGCATTGAATCGGCAAGAAGCATGCAGTTAGTTATATAGAAAACTAATAATCATAGAAAATCTCTCTCTGCAATTTCTACCTCGATGCATGCATTTGCTACAATGGCGTGGCAACTAGGGGGCAGCAAACTGATAACAACTTCAACCTGCACAAGGCACAAAACAAAAGAAACAGATCAGAGTTATTGACACATTCGCATTTTGACACTCACATTCTTGCACAGCATTGCAGCTAAAGTACATTGACTATACATTCGTACCTGTGAAATAAACGTGCAAAGACTAACATGATCATTGACATCAAGCTGAACCGCTGTTGCATTTGGAATACCTTCAATAATCTGCATTCAGTTCTTTAATATCAGAGACGTAGATAAATAACATTTAAGATTTATACGGGACTCAAACCAGGATATAACGCAAGCTGTTTGGCCTTGAATTCAAGTGCAAAAATGGCCATTGCAAAAAACAAACATGAATGATATTAACAGAAAGCAAGAGAAAAGTCTATTGTACTTCTTCTGCCTCCTTCAGATAGAGAGATGCAACGATCACATGAACATCACTTAGCTCTCCAAAATCATCTTCGGGACTTGATTTATGCCACTGGTGAGATGAAATGCTTCCGATTGACGATAATAACTCAGCAGCTGGTTGGCAGACTCGGCCTGCTCCGAGAATTAGAACCTTGGTTTTTGCTACTGTGCCGTTTTCCTCTGTAGTGCCATTCTCCTTGACTTTTCCAACTACTAACTCAACCCTATTTGTATCTTTGTTTACGATTGCATTTCTAGCATCTGATTTGGCAATAGAAGTTAGAGAATCAATAATCTGATCCAGAATTGCTCTATCATCGGCACCCACCTGTCCAAGAAATATCATATGTCAAACTGTGTACTTTAGAGGACAAGGAACAATATCTCCTCTTGAAGAAGCAAAATCTAGTCGAGAGGTTTTACTTCTAGTTCTGAAAATGATATGGACTTTGAACTCTGACCCACTTGACACTTAGCCAGATGGAAGGATCCTCCTGCGGCTTCAATAATATCTAAGGCCTCGTTGATTAAAAACTGATCAAAGAGATGACCACTCAGAGATACCTGTAGATGCAATCACAAGATTGTTAATGTTCTTCTTTAAGAAAGCAAATACTGATAACAGTTTGAATAGAGGGAAACATACAAGTATGTTGTACTTCTTTTTGTTAGATTGAAGACTACTTGCATGCTTTTCTGATATTTCTCTGCATAATTAAGAAACGGAAAAGCAGACATAAGAAAAATATGTACTATACAAATAAAAGGAACATTCATGCAGCAATTTGCACTTTCTGACTTCTAAATGGAAGCCTTACTCTGAATCAGATTCTCTCATGCGCGGAATATATTCGTATAAGGAGGTAAGTGCTCCTCTATGTGTTATGCAAGCTCTCCTTAAGTGTGTGGGCAATCTTTTGAGTTCAACTGTCGAAGCCAAATAGCCCACAAATTCGGATAATATGTCTCCAAAATGTTGAGAAGCCTTTCCACAATTAATGAAATAACATGAAATTGAGAAAATTGTTTCATTTCGTGCAATATCCAAGAAAACCTTTTATTCACGAACAAAAGCCTAAATAGAAACTGTACCTCTTTTGCAAACTCAGTGGGAAGTATGTCAATGGCTGAACATATTAACCCATCACCTTCCAAATCATGATGATAAGTAGTGTTCAAGGGATCATATCTGGAGAAACATGATTGAAGAATCATCATTGTCTCGAAGTAGACAAACAAATAAGTAAAATAGACATTTTAAGTAAAATAGACATTTTTATATTTGGTACCTGAAGAACGGTGAGTCAATGGAAGTTGTTTGATTGACAAACTCTAATGAGCCTCCTATATCACATGTTATGTCGCATAGTCCAACAAGCGGGCATCCTTTCCTTGTTAACTCTTGAAGCTGTTCGTTACTCAACAATCGAGGAAATCTTTGCTCCCAATACATACAATTCACTTCCCAACCAAAAAAACAAAAATAAGAAAAAATTCCCAAACCAAAGATCTATTGAAACTATCAGTTGTGAGTGGAGACGGAAAATTGTTAAGGTACCATCACGTACCGATTACAGATGCATACGGAGCTATTTTATTGTGGAAAACTGGGTTGTAGTGTTCTGGATGTGCATAATAGTCGGCCTGGAATATAGATTACAACTATCGGTTTAGTCAATTACGGCAGATATATATCTGACACATATATTGCAAATTGCAAACAACATGACCGCAAGTGGAAGCAAAGAAAAGGGATTATATACTCTGGAACATACTTTGTCAAATGCTTTTGTTGAATCTTTGTTTTCAACCATATCTTTGCAAGTGACAACACAGCCATATAACTGAAAGACCCTCTTTGATTTTCGAGTAGGTTGAGAAATCTTGGCCTAACCAAAAAAAACATACAAAATTACACATCAAGAAATTGAACCTTACCATTAGCATTTTTAAACCAATTCCTATGTGAATAGCACAAGGCAATAGAAACCGTCATGATCTTAATTCTTATCTAAGTTACAAATAATTTCATAATGGACAATGATCTAGCGATGTGAAATCAGTTGCCACGTGATATCTAAAACCTGAAACTAACCTCGCCATATAGCTCTGAAAGTCTGCTTGGATCAACAAAGCTATGAGGAAGAAGCTTAAATATCTCCTGGGCACCTTGAGAGACTACAAAAAGAAAAGGCATACAGATATATAAAACCAAAGGAAACTGTGAAAAAACTCAATCTACATTCTCAAAAAAAGAAAAGTACTAAAATGTGTAGCAAAACAGATCATTTATCAAACAAGTCAGGACATTGAACTTCGAACTTCGATTTCCGACAGTAAATATTAGCTGCCAAATTACCATTGCCGGAACCAGTAAATACAAATACCAGAGGACAAATCCCTGCTGGCAAACCCTTAGTTGCTATCTCTTCACCCACAGAAATCACAGCGGCTTTTGCAGCAGCCAAAGATGGGTACATATATGAGGCACCCAATGAAAGAAAAGGTGTTGAATATCCAAGACTTAGATACCCTGGTATTAGAAAAACAAAAAACAAAAAAATAATAAGCATGATCAAAGTGAAATAATTTGGCTTGAAAAGAATCCATAACTTATGAATTTAGTACAATAAAAGTAAAACATACTTAGGCCAAGCCCATGCAAGAAGTCAATTAGGCCAGCTCTGCCAGCAAACTTCCCAAATGCAAGTAAGCGTTTACCATTGTCACCAACTATAAGCTCATAATCATATAGTGAAACCCTTTCTGCTAAAATCTTCATACACAAAAAAAAACATAAAAATAAATATAAATATAAATCAGCCGAAATGGGAAAAATGAAGAAGTGGGCACTAATAAAAAATGCAATACCTTGTCCAATAAAGGCATGTTTTCTTTCTGGGCCTTGTGAGTGTGTGAGAAAAACGCATATGCCCTATCAGGAAGAATCATCTCCAACTGCATCAAAAACCAAAACACTTGGAATCAAAATCACCATATATTATATTATAATATTCCAAACCCAATTTCTTTTTTTCTTTTTAAAGAAATATTTGTAACTATTTTTGTATGACCTTTGGTTGCTTAATACCCAAGATGAGACCACATTGAGACAAGTCCTCTGAAATCTCACACCCAACATCTTCATAAAGCGCATCGTGATGAACTCGCTTCGTCGATGGCTGAACTATAATGCGTGAAATTCCGGTTCTGTCCTCGCCACCATGAAGCAGTCTAGCGCAGTGCGATGGGGTCAGAGGAACTCTTCTCTCCCATTTGTTTAAGGACTCCGAAAGAATCCCAACCACCCCATTTCCAAGCATGGCTTTTTTCTTTTTTTTTTTTTGGACAGCTTTTATTTTATTTTTTGAAACTCTAAAGCTTTTATTGTATATGAATCAAAACCCAGATGTTGAAAGACGCTCAAAAAGGGCTTTGCATGCAAGAAAAAAGGAAAAAAAGGAAAAAAAAAGCAATATATGCTATATTGATATTGATTATATCTATACAGTCAAATGTTTGTGATGTGTTGTGAAATTTATAACTCACACACTGACGTGCTTGTTCTTCGATTATCTGGGGAAAAAAGACAACAAGCTTTCTTTGTTTGTGTTTCTGTTTGTGTGTGTGACTCTGTGTTTTGTCTATGAAATGTGTTTATAAGACAGAGAGACGAAATGGGCAGTTCGGACTTTGCAAAGAAAAAGAAGGGATAGAAATACGTAGAGACACAGAAGAGAGTGATGGGTGGTTTTTTTTTATTGGATAAAATCAAAATCAATGAAAAGCAGTGTCATCAATCAAGACGATCATCGAATTAGTGACGATTAGGATTGATATTGCTTCCTTTAGGTGTTAGTGGCGACTATTGAGAGTCATCTCAAGCGTGGCATGCAAATCAGTAAAACTGATTGGATTAATTATTATAAGATTTCTTTTTATTATTATTATTATTATGGGATGAATTAAATTAAATTAATGAGCCGTAAAGAGTACGGTGCTGCGGATGGCATAGTAAAAAAATATACTATATATATAATGATTATGATATGTTCGAAATATTGCAACACATCACCATTCCGGTTGGCCATTTTTCTTCAGTAAATTCTAAAATTAATTATATTTTTGCGAATTTTATTTCGTGAAATAAATAATTCTGAACGGTTAAAATACGAGAATAATTATTTGTGGATTTAAAATATAAGGCTCATTAAAAAAATAAATTTGATGATAATAATTTTTTTCAAAACAATCCACTATAGAATTTTTATTTTTTAATTCCAATAATATATTTTTTTTGTTGATAATTTCCAATAATATAGTTGATTAGTATTCTTTGTGAATTAAATTGCAAATTGAAAACGACGGTTTTGGATTCATTCACAGATGTCTTATATCAAATTCGAGTTCATCTTCGACATGGATTTCTCCCAAATAAATCTTTTTCTTTATTATTATTTTTTTCCCTCTCAACCGCAAGTACACGTGGCGTCGGTGCCTCACGGGACAAGCAAGTTAACGTCCTTTTTTTTTTTAAAAAAAAACTCCAATTTGGAAATTTATAGCATCTTAGGTGCATGGATGATTTCTGATATACCCTACCAGAGATTGTTTTATCATTGTACTGTGTATCGAGATATGGATCGTGCGAGATAATATGAACAACCCTCTCATTTTGTGCACCATTAATCATATATACATTATATAGTATGCTCTTTCAATTTTTATTTCATGTTTATAATATAAAAGAAGGGATAGAAATATAGTACCCAAAAAAAAAGGCATAAATTGATAGTGTTAGAAAAGAGGGCATTCTTTAACATCCTTATCATTTATGTTATTTGTATTAGCTCAACTTATTTAGCTTCGTGTTTGTCACGCTTCGTGTTGTGCTCGTGTCAGTTTATTTGTTAATTATGTTCATATTTGTGCCGACGTACGAACTAAAATGAATGTCTAGCCCGATCATATTTATAAACATGTTGTACTTTTATTGTGTTGTACCGTGATTATTTTTGACTTTATAGTGCTTTTATGCATCTTTATAATAACCACTTGTTTAGAAAGCTCATTTTGAGAATGTAATGAAAAAAATGGTTTGAAAAATGGTTTGGAATGGTTTGAAAAAATGATGTAAAATAGTTTGACTTTGTAAATTTCGAAGTGGTATAAATGGTGAGATTTAAAAATATTATATAAGAATTTGAAAAGTTGAAAAAATAGTTGAAAAAAAAAGGGATGGATTGCAGGATTAGAAACTTAGAAAAAATAAAAAAAAATAAAATTGAATACAATGGATAAAATGGAATAAACAAACAAAGGGTAATTTTTACTTATTTCATGTCTATCAAACAAATTTGTTAAACAGAGATTTTACACTTGTTTTGCTATGTTTTTTTTTTTCTTTTTTACTTTCTCAATTTTTCAAATTATCTTGCCACACCTTGTCAGGTTATATATATATATATATATATATATATATATTGTTAATACCTAATTAATCACGAATGATTTAGGAATGTGATAAAGCAGCAAATTTTTTATGAAGAACGAAACTCCAGATTTAATTTTGCAACACAAGAGGTTTTACACTAAGGTAGTATTTGTCTATTCGATGCTAAATATAACTTCTTCTTCTTCTTCTTCTTCTTCTTCTTTTTTCTTTCTTTTTTCTTTTTAATTTAACATTCATCACGTGGCCCTAGTTGGAGTTCGAGCGAAAAGATTTCCTTTTTTGGGTCATTTTGCACAATTTTCCACGTGTGTCAATCAGAGCCAAGTGTCTTCATATGAAGTTTGTTCACTTTTTGTTGAAGTTGAAATTGTTACTTGTCGTTTGTCATTTTAGATACTAAGATCAATCTGCCACGTCATTGCGTGCCGTAACCATGTAACATTTCCTCCATGTGCCATTTATGGATTTTCAATGTTTGGGGGAAAAAATTTGGTATGGTAGGAAAAACAGAACTACAGAAGCAGCATTGAGTTCGTCGCTGGTCGTTTGAATTACAATTCAATAAAAAAAGTAGTTTAAATTATATTATGTACTAAGTCAGTAATTACACTAATAAAATCTCAAATTTAAACCATATTAATATAGTTTGAATTTGTATCTAAATAAGATCATAAAACACACAAAATTCGTCATACTTACATTAATTATATTCAATAGTTATATAATCCCAAAATTCATATTATTAGATAAAATTATTTCTAGATGATTAGATTATTCAACCTGATAGTGTTTTTATCACCAAATTATTATAATATAATTTGGGATATAATTAGAAATTGTGCTCCGAAGAGCATTATCTTTTTAAAAAGATTGTTAGAAATTGAAAATTTAAGAATTAAGGGCCATTTAGAGAGAAAAATATAAAACTTCAAAAGAATATGAGCAACTGAAATTATTTTTTTAATATTTAAAAGGAGGGCAGATTCGTAATAAAAATATACATATAAGTTAATTAAAGAAAATTTCGCCAAATATTAATATTTTTGTAAATATTTTGCTTATTAAAAGAACTATGTCATTCAACTAGCAGATGACTTCACCACCAGCTACTAATTTATTCGGGCTTAGTTGATGGGCCATTAGCCCATATCCTTCTCCTCCTGTAATTGCCTGAAGTAGTTGCTTGTTTCACAATAGAATTTCAAAATAAAATCATTCTTGATATTACTTAATAATCTATGTCCTAAATAGTATGTTTCCTTTATTTTTACTCTATATTTATTATATAAATTTTAGAGTATAAATTAAAAGTGTAATCCACATTGATTATAGATTATCATTGTGTCAAAAATAGAGCATTTCTCAAAATCCTCCATAAACGTCTGTTCCATTTTTTTAATCATTATTTCTATATTTTTAATCATTTTATAATAATTTATTAATTTGCATCTAACTCTATACAAATATTTTATATTTTTATATTTTTTCTAAAGATAATGAAGTGATAAATTATCATGTTGTTATTGAAAAAAAAAAAAAAAAAAGATGATCTAGGTTTAAATTCACCTTTAGATGATCTAGGTTTTATTTATTGGTACCATGAAACGATTGTACCATTGCATTATTAAAAAAAAGAAATAATAGATGGCAAAAGATTGTATTAATGATTCAGCTTGTATGATCAACCATATATTACTAAGGAAAAAAAATTTATCACTTTGGGTATGCATCTTTAAAGGAGAATACTTCAATTTTCCATTAATTTAGAGAGCATGTGATGTTTCATTGTTCATAGGCCAAGAAGGCTCTACGTTCTTTGCTATCACACCGAATAAAACATAGTGTAATAATGGTATTTTCGTATCCTGATTAATCAAATTTTTAAATTTTAAGCATTTTCTTAATCTAAATTCCTTTTAACTTTTTATGAATTATGATATTCAACTGTGTAATAGTAATAAGCCAAAAGCTCGTCCTGATTTTCACTTTGCATCCCTTTTTTTGAAGAATTACATACATATGAAAGCCTTCGTAACCTAAGAAGTAGTTAGAGCCTTGGACACAAATCAAACTTTTATGCACCTCTATGTAAGAGAAAATACATACAGCAGGATTTGAACTTAAGACCCCAACCTTCATATTGGAGGTCTTGTACAGAGTTATCTCTCGAGGGTGATTTTCCCACGCGCACTACTTCAGGTTTGAGTCCATTGCCGCCCGTTTTCACCCAAAACTTATTCAAACTATACCAAATTATAAATATGTCCAAAAAACATCAAAATAACAATAAATTACAATGAAATGGCTCTAAGAATACTCATAAAAACTTTAATTTTCTTGAATAGAAATAGCTTGAACTTGAATCTTTCGGGTGCCTCAATCTCATCTGATGTCTTGTGCAATTCATTGACGATGTTAGCATCAAAATTGCTTAAAGTCATGTTTGTCAATTCATTAGCCGTAGTAGTTATAGTCCGTCAATAACTCGAACCATCTTGTGGAGAACTAAATTTATATTATTATAGGTATTTACCTTGATTTTTTTTATATGCTAAAAACATGATACAAGATTGCACAAGTAAATAAGCATGTATAATATAGCAAGGTATGACGTATTTATAGATGGAGTAGCAGGTCTGATATCGCTCGCTTTGCTTAATGACGTATGGGTAGGGGTGTAATCAAGCCGAGCCGAGTTGAGCTTTGGAAAGCTCAAGCTCGGCTTGTTAGGAAATTTTTGAGCTCGAGCTCAGTACGAGCCGAGTCGACCTGAGCTTTGGATAGCTCAAGCTCAATTCGCCAAAAAAATTTCGAGCTCGAGCTTGTTCTCGTACTTGGTAAGAATTGAGTTATAGAGCTCTAGCTCGTTTGAGCTTGGCTTGATTAAGAAGCTCGATCGTGCTTGAGCTCTAAATTACATTTATAATATATGATAAATTTAAAATTATATTTATAATAGGATAAATTAATATTACAAAAAAATAAATTATAGAAATAAGCTCCTCAATGAGCTTTTAAACGAGCCAGCTCATGAGCTCATAAACGAGCCAACTCACAAGCTTTACTGAGCCGAGTACCTATGAGATCAAGTTTGGCTCGTTTATCAAATGAGCACTATAATGAAGCTCAAGCTTGCCTCATTTATATGACGAGCCGAACATGAACAAGCATTTATCGAGTCGAATCCCGAGTAGCTCGTAAGCAGCTTGGTTCATTTACACCCTTACATACGGGTTGCACCTTTTGGTTGTACCATATATGGTAATGTCCTTTTTTTTGACGTTAGCAGGTAGCGAGGCGAGACATTTGGACAAGCACAATTGTTAGTAAAAGGTATGCTTACTCAACATGAATGGGGAGGCCTTCATCCTTAAGGCCGTATTTATTAGAGAGCACTCACGGGTTTGAACTTGCTAGTCATGAGTGTCCTTGGACTTGTTCTGCGGGCGTGCTTATGACTTGCTCTGCCTTACTTCCCACGTGATCGTGCTTGGACTTACTCGGCCTTGCACGGTGCGCTTCGAAATATGTTTTTGAATTAACTACATAACAAAAATTAAATGAAATGGACTGAAGAAATACATGTAAGATTGTGAAGTGGCATGTTCAAGACTTAAAATGACAATAATACCCTTAAAACATTATTATAATGTTTGACAAATACAATGTTTTATGCATTAAGGGTAGGTCCACTTTTAAACTTCAAGGTTATTTATGAAAATTTTTCTTTACTTTATTATTGGATAATTATAGCATTGATATTAAATTAGATTGATGTCTTGAATCCTGTAAGGCCAAAACTTTATAGGTATGTAGTGGTTACAATTCCAGATTCAAAGCGTGACAGTAATGATTCAGATATTCATATGCAATGACTAAAAATTTGGAGTTCATTACGCAAAGGAAGAATAAATGAAAAAATTGAAGTTCGATTCCGTTCCCATTAATATATGTACGTTTTACAGCCAATGATCATTGCTTGCCTAGCTAGCCAAACAAAACAAGATAAAGAAAAAGAGTGAGAAGAAATATATTTTTGTGCAATGGCATTGGCAATATATTCGACTTTGATGGCCTTTGGATCTTCTTTAATTTGGTCTGTTAATTTTGGTGCAATACTTGAATGTGTGGGCTCCATAAGACATATATGCAACAATTCCTTGACAAAAGCGGTTTGACAAATATCATAAAAAGAGAGAAACAAGATTTGATAACTAGTGAGATACTGAGATGTCTATGTAAAAAAAAAAAAACCCTAGTCAATAAGGTAAATAGCTATTTTGAAATATGTATTTTAAAAAATTGTCATAGTTTCAAAAAATTTAAAAAATAGCTATAAAACTGTAAGAAATTTCTGTCAATAACAAAAATACACAAAAAATAATTGTCAGAAATTTCTGACACTAGGCAAAAATTTTGTCAAAAATTTCTTACATGGTACGTAGTTTTTAAATTTTTTGAAACTGTGGCTATTTTTTAAAATCATTTTGTAAACAGTGGCTATTTTCTTAAAAATCCTAATATATATATATATATATTTATGTATGATAATAATTTTTGTATTATATTTTTTCGGTAAATAATCAAATGATCAATCTGAAATTTATTAAAAATGAGTTTAATTCGGTAATAGTCTATTAACATACACAAATATATGTATAGAATAACACACACAACAACACACTCTATGGATCTTCTGATTGAATCTTCATCCGAGACAATTTTATTTAAAAGAAAATAAGTAGGGCTATATCATATATTATACAAAAAACATTATACGTAGCCTGTATATTAGCTGGCAATTGATAAATATATATATGATTAATTTGTACAAATATGCATCTTGAATGAGGGTCTATCCAATAACGCGAGTTTTGAGCCATAGAACATGAAATCCTTGCCCTTGTTGCACATGATAAAAGCAATAAAAAGAAAATTTAAATAAAATAAAAAAAGTACAATTTGTTAGAGGTCCTCAATAAGCAAACAGTATTATCAGTTTCTGGCCTAATTAATATTTATTGATAACAAAATCTTGACAAAGTCTTGGAATTATTGAAAAATGAAGATATTATATAATGGGAGACAAAGTGCTTTTAGTGTCCCCAACCGAATGACCAAAACGTCCGATACAATTCGACGAATGTAAGCTCAGGCATTTAATAACATGGATTGGCCAATAGTCAATAGATAAATGTAGATACCAAACGTGGCAGATCAATCACCAATGTATTTATTTACCCAAAAAAGAAATCACCTACTCCTATATGGGTTTACAATGTGGAAAATGAAAGAGAGAGAGATCAAATTTCGGAAACATGAATTAATTGATTAATAGTATGTGTTGTTAACAAATCGTGTTACCACCGTCAAAATAAAATAATAAAATAATGGTATAAAAAAAATCCTAAAAGCCTCCCTTTTGTTTAGCTTTAATTCTCATATAGACAGGGTATTAATGCGATTTTTTAAAAACAAAGGGGTCGTAGTGTTATTCGAATGAAACTAAAGGGTTGTGAGTGTAAACTAATTCCTTTACTTATTTATTTATTTACATATGCTTCTTTCTTTCTAATTAAGCATTTAAAGCAGTGCACAGTGAGCTGAGCTGAGCAAGCTGTAAAACCGCGTTTGGAGTGCCTTCTTTCAAGACGTCTCTCTCTTTAGCCTTTATTGCTTTTGGAAAAGAACAGTATCCGAATTGATATTATATGCTTTTCCCATATGAATATCATTTTCCTTTTTCCTTTATTTCTTTAAAAGAAAATGACATCTTCTTTTCCATTTTTTATTATTGATTATTTCTCTTTCGGTATGACTAAGTCCTAAAGAGGCTGTACTTAACAGTAGATTCAATTAATACTATTTCTTCTTCTGACTAGGTAGATTAATATACATTTAGACAAGTATATGTATAATATACATATTTAAATACGTTAATGCACTTTATCTTTTATTTACATTCTCGTGAATCATTTTCGTTTCAATTGTTACAATGAAGTGGTTAGTTTACCTAATTCTGGAGCTTAGGTCTTATGATTTTGGATTACCTTATAACTAGTTGAATTATCTACCGTAAAATAAAAAAGGACAAAGTCCTATATTCACAGTTAAATAATCTGATTCTCCAGTAACAAAAAGACGTGTGCACTATGTAATTCCGAACTTTGATTTATATTATAAATATTTGTGTACTTAGAAGCATATTTCAGCATAATTAAATGCATTCCATCATTAGCATTTAGCACAGAGAATAAAGAAAAGGGAAAATAAATATTCGTTTTCTTTCTCAAATCTGCATTAAAGATCCTTAATTGAGAAAATAAGGGAAAATCTTTACTAGGCTATACATATATGTTAATGGTTACGATGTATGCCTCACTATTAATTAATCACATTACGGATTTAGTACAAATTTATACTTCCTTCTCATTTCCCTGTTCAAGATCTTCATTAAAACTCGAGCATTGAAGTATATAAATATATGCAACAAGGTCAAGCAGTTCTAATTAGCATTAATATTCATTTTTATTGTTCCATTTATGTTCATTAAAATTCCTTCCTTACCTAATAATGAAAGAATATCCAAGAGTTAGCCCATGTGACAAAGTCCTTCAACGTGAAAGTTAAGGTAGCAGGTTCAATATTTAATGTATGTATTTTCCTCTTATATAATGATGTAAGAATATAATGTGATTGAGTTCAGAGTACGTAGTGGAGTAAATCACTTCTAATTTATTCTCAAGTACTCTTAAATGAAGATTACGGTCTATAATATGATTTAATATATATGTAATGACATGTAAATATCAAGAAAAACAAGTCCGAGACATTAATAATCCGTGCATGTTTGTTTGTTTTTCTTTTTTTTTTTTCTAAAAAAAAAAATTGTATGATGGAACTTTGCTTTGCTGGACAAGCATGCATAAAGAATGTAAAACTAATGCAAAATAAATGAGTCCCTATACAAAGAGTCCAATTATATATACAGAGACTGATATTGCACTTCATAAAGAAGAGGGAAAAGTAAAAGAGGGACAACGTGCATGGCCATTCCATATTCTTTGCACTTTGAAGGGACAACGGATCGTGACATGCATATGGGTCCTAATACGTAGCCAAATAAACCAGCACAAACATTAATTTATTAATGGCTTTTTAATTTGTAATTGTAGGGACTAATGAGAGAGTGTATTAGATCATTAGATAACCCTAATTAGGTAACAAATTACGCGTATATAAAGTTGAATGATACTATTATTGCATATGTGACCGTGTTTTAAAAAGTTATCCAATAAGTGTCAAGTTTATACTATTTGTTATACTTTATTTACTAGACACTTAATATAGTTCTATTTACTCCGTGGTGGAGCCCCCTAAATTTTCTATACCTTTTTATTTATTTATTTAATTTTTACTCAAATTACTGTTCTGCTCCTCCCTCTAAATAGAATGAATTTGAGTATATGACCAAGTCTAATTAAAAAAGAAAAAAAGAAACACAAATTTAACTATATTCCTACTTAAGCTTTTTCTATAGGGGAATTTTTTTTTTTCCAAATTACGCTTTGCTCAAAATTTTTGAAATCTTTATGACTGGGCCAGTGCTATATTTTAATGTTTTTATTTTTATTTTTATTTTACGTAGCAGAGTATCCTAGCTAATAAATGGGCATGCACTTAATATTGCTTTGTTTGAAAAATATGCATTTTGTGGGTCTATAGAGAATAAAGACTCTAATTCCCTAAACGCATTGAGGAAAGCTCTCCTTCTCTTTATAACATTTGCATGTGGAATTAGTTTTGTGGGTGAGGAGATCATAATCAACGTCCAAAGAGATCACGACATCTGACCGCCGACACATGGACTTTGAATACTAATATACGTACGCACACATATATTAATATAAAAATAGTTGATGCTTCAAAATAAATATAAAAAAAAAAATTTGTCATTCATATATTTTATTATATTTATAAAAAATTTATTACATAATATTTTATGTGTAATTTTATTATGATATGAATTGTCTTATATTATTAATAAATTTTTTACGCTTACTTTTTAAATTTTTTTTAAAATTATGGCTATTTTTTAAAAACGTCTTCTTCAAAATGGCTATTTACATCCAAAACACAATAAAAAATTTGACAAAAAAAAAGTTAAAATAACTTGACAATCACTTATTAATTATAACACATGCACTTAATTTTTATTCTATCCAATAAATATCTTATATATCATTCCGGTCAAGTTTTTCTCGTCAAAATTTTTAATTATTTGGCATTTCTAAAAAATTAATAGACCCACGTATCCTCTTAAATTGCTTCACCTGCCCAACCGATTTTACCCTCATTTCTCTGTCTATCCTTTTGCCTTAAATACTCACCCATTATCACACTCTTTACCTTTGTCTCTCATCACTTTTCTCTATCAACTAAGATATTGATGCCAATTACAATGGCCCTTGATCACCGATATTCTTCTTCGAGAAATGGCAAGTTTATAATCTTGCTAGTTTTGTTGTGCGTGTTTTCTAGTAAGTTTGCCATTGTGAGCTCAGAAAGTAGTACTAGTAATAGTGCCGATGATTTCTTAGGCCCTGAGTGCTTGAAAGTGGCCAAATCGGAGTTCACGAGCTCCATTAGAGACGTGGTTGATATCATAAGGCAAGTCACTTCCATGCTCTCTCAGTTTTCGGGCTTCTTCGGCGATTTTCGCCTTTCAAATGCCGTCTCCGATTGCCTGGATTTGCTCGATAACTCTGCCGAGGAGTTGAGTTGGACCGAATCTGCCACTCAGAATCCTAAAAGTATGTATGTATATATAAACTATAATTAACTGTTAATGCTTCATTTTTTTTTTTTCTATCTTTAAATTTCGCATCAACATTTATTTGGAAATCTTTTTTATCTGTTTTTGTTGGAGAGGTAGATTGGGAAGTGTGGTTTTGATTATTGATCAGTTCACCTTGAAAAAGCTCAAACTTTTTTTTTTTTCCCTTCAACCAATTAGAATGTAAGTAACATTAAGGCCATTGAGAATCAATTGAAACTACTTAACACACACGTAGATAAATATCCTATAAGTAAAACTAGTCTTTGTGTATATAGTTGAGCTATACTCAAGTTTAACCTGGTATATATATACATATTTTATTCAGCTGGATGTAGCACTAGTAATAATATTGGTCTTAAAAAGCAACTATGAAAATTATTTGAAAAATACCAAATATATCTATTGTGTTTTGGTGAAATTCCAAAAACCTCCCCTAAGTTTGTCAAATTCTAAAGTCTCCCCTCAGTTTTAAATTCATACCATAGTTATACCTTCCGTTGACCAAATAATTGAATTTTTCTGAAATACCTAATTACTTTTATTGTCACATACACTATCCTTGTTAAGGATTGTCATGTAGACTATTCCCATTATTTTGGAATATCTAAATATAGTACTCAAACATAATAAATTTAATAAGATAAAAATAATATGTAATCAGTTGGACTTTTAATTGAAAAGCTATTTAAATGTTAGTTTTCATTGAGCACTTTCTTTGATAATGTTTTAAGTTTTTATAGTTAATATTATTTGACAAAGATTTTGGTGGAATGGGAATCTGTTCATCTTTGGTTTTGTTTTCCATTTTATTATTTTTATAGAAAATCTGGGTTTTGAATTAGGCTTAGGAATTGTGGATTTTGTTGGGATTAGAGATTTAAGTTGAATTACTGTTTGTTTTATTATTATTATTACTATTATTATTATTATTATTATTATTATTAAGTTTGAGGGTGATCTTATTTATAAACTCTTGTTTTATTTCTTTTCCCTTAATTTTTATAATTGTTTCAGTTTTTTTTTTTGCTAGAATTTGTTTCATGGTGTTTGGTTAGAATTTTATGGTGTAGTTTAGACATCTTGCATCTATTGTTAGACTAAAAGTCAATATAAGATATAGTTGTGGTACAAATTTAAAAAAACTGAAGGAACGTTTTGGAATTTTGATATATTTGTGGGAAAATGTGGAATTTCACTAAAACTCAGGGGATGTATTTAGTATTTTTCCCAAATAATTTAGATGCAGCATTGAAATTGGTCTTTCACTTAGCAAGAGATATTTTGGCTCGTGAGCCAAAATGGTGCACCACACTTCACAAATTCCCATAAGCTCAAAATAATTGATTCCCCATTTCAGCTTAAAGTTAAAGTTGTTTCTTTCAATACACAATTAACCATGCAAAAGTCACCCAACACCACTTCCACATATATATTCACACACAAAATATCAACTCCACAGGCAAAAACAACAGCACAGGAAATCTGAGCTCCGACCTAAGAACATGGCTCAGCGCTACTCTAAGCAACCAAGACACTTGCAACGACGGCTTCGAAGGCACCAACAGCATAGTCAAAGGCGTAGTCACCGGTGGTCTCAACCAAATCACATCTCTGGTCAAAGACCTATTGACCCAAGTTGACCCAAACTCTCTCACCAACAACAAGCCAAACAAGAAGAACCACAACAAGGCCAAATTTCCCTCTTGGATCAAGCCCAGAGAGAGGAAGATTCTAGAAGGAAGTGGGGGTGTCTCTGCGGATGTCGTAGTGGCTCAAGATGGGAGTGGGAATTTCACGAAGATCATGGACGCAGTGTTGTCAGCCCCAGAGTACAGCATGAGGCGTTACGTGATTTACATAAAGAAAGGGGTTTATCATGAGAACGTGGAGATCAAGAAGAAGAGGTGGAACCTCATGATGGTTGGCGATGGAATGGACGCTACTGTTATCTCCGGTAACCGGAGTTTCGTCGACGGTTGGACAACCTTCCGTTCCGCAACTTTCGGTAAGTAGTTTATTTTTTAACATTTTATTTATTTGTTTATTATTTATCGTTATTGATGATGCACAAACACAATCATGCAACGTACGCACAAAAATTCGACATCACAGCATTATTTTACAAATATTTACTTGTGAGCAGTGAGCCACTGACACCATAGTAATAAAACTTGATTCATGAAAGAAATAGTAATAATAAGAAAATATTAATTAGCCGTTATAACCATTAATTGATATAGTATTAATAATGTGCATAGATTATGCTTTGTTTGCCTCCACCATCTTAACATTTCATTCTTTTTTTTTTTTCAACTTTCTTAATTTCAATGCAATATCTTAAATCACAACCATTTATATCATATCGAAATTTACAAAGTTAAATAATTTTAAAATAAAATAGTTGGATTAATGTTTATCCTAAATAACCCAGTAGTAATATTTTTTAAATATAATTGTGTAAACACTAACGAACTAATAAATGTTCAACCCCTAACCTTTATTGGTCATAGCCTTGAGCGTTGTAAAAATATCATGGAAAATTAAGGTGTATATGTTTCCCTTTATGATTGGTACCTATATTAATATATATTTTTTAAATGAACAATAAGAGCGTTTGAACTAGTAAGGCGTGCCATAAGTTTGAAGCACTAAGTAATTAAATTGTAGCCTTGATTGGTGCAACGTTGGTTGGCCAAATGGAGTCATATTAAAATAGGTATAATTTATTATTGTCCCTTTTTCAGGAATACGTGTAAACATTGAAGATATAATAAGCTGATATTTAATGAATTATCACAATCAATTAATTTCATGTGCGGCCACAAATGGGCAAGTGGCAAATTACGGTCACTCTCAGTGGTGCCAATACATATTAATGACTCAGAGCTGGCACACATGTTTTTGGTAACGACACATTCAAAGAGTTCATCTAATAGCTGCATGATTTTATCTTCTATTGTCTCAACTAAAAGGGACTAAGTCGATTTATTAACCTTGTCTCCCAAGAGATGCTATAAAGTTTTTTACTTTTAACCCTAAATACTCATTTACCACAGCAATACCTAGACTACGGCCACCTAGTTTTCACCTTCTATTTATCTTTTTGAATTTTTGATGCGACGAAATTTATAAAGAATATAAAACTAAAAAATCTTGACAATGTTTAGGGGTTTAGTTTGGGTAATGCAAAGTCCTTTTAAATGGATAGGAATATGTCCAAAAAAAAAATTCTTGATAATATAAACTAGTATTGCCATATAGAAAGCATGAAAAAAGTAAATGACAAAGATGCGCGTAAGCCATACATCAACACACAATCAACAATAAATTGGCGATGTATATATGAATACGAGTATATATGCAACCATGTGAGTGTGATTACACTATCATTTTCCATAGTATATTTTATAACAAAAAATTAGGAGCGATAATATATATTCTCAAAAAAACTGAAATACATTTATTTATCTATCCGCAATAAAAAAAAATGATTCTTTTTTTTTTCTTTTTCTTAAAAAAAAAAATATAGCACGTCCCAACGCCGTAATCATCCCAGTCATAAGCGGACAATATTCAACCATATCTAATATTTAGTAGAATGTTTCCGATCATGATTAATTAATGGGTTGAAATAGGCAACAAATATATACCGTATGTTTGAATTATGTTTCCGATCATGATTAATTAATATATACCGTAGGTTGATGTTAGAAAATCTTGTTGTATAAATAAGCAACAAATTTTAGTTATTTAATCTATAGAACCATATATTACAATATTTGAATCATCATTCACCAATCAAGTAATTCATTTACAGACTATTTTCATTCTTATTTTTTAAATTTATAGTCAAATTGTCTAATTTTAAAACTTATCTTGAAAATTTTATAATTTCTTTCTCAAATTATCAGTTTCGGTATAAAAATATATCAACTAATTATTGATGTATATTTATTTATATAAAAATTTAGATAATTCATCTAATCTAAAACAATTATAAAATATTTCTATTGATGTTTTTTTTTTAAATTATTAATATGATCTAAAAAATAGACTAACAACTATCGTACCACACATGCATACAGCGGTGAGCGGGCGGGGGTTCATAGCGCGGGACATAACGTTCGAGAACACGGCGGGGCCGGAGAAGCACCAAGCAGTGGCCCTCCGCTCCGACTCGGACCTGTCGGTGTTCTTCCGGTGCCGCGTCCGCGCCTTCCAGGACTCCCTCTACACCCACACCATGCGGCAGTTCTTCCGCGAGTGCCACATCTCCGGCACCGTCGACTTCATCTTCGGCGACGCCTCCGCCGTCTTCCAGAACTGCACCATCGCCGCCCGCAAGGGCCTCCCCAACCAGAAGAACACCGTCACCGCTCACGGCCGCAAGGACCCCAACGAGCCCACCGGCTTCTCCTTCCAGTTCTGCACCTTCACGGCCGACCCGGACCTCTCGGCCTCCGTCAACAAAACGGCGACGTATCTGGGGCGGCCATGGAAGCCCTACTCCAGGACGGTCGTGATGCAGAGCTACGTCGGCGACGCCGTCAGGCCCGAGGGCTGGCTCGAGTGGAACGGGGACTTCGCGCTGGCCACGCTGTTCTACGGCGAGTTCATGAACTTCGGGCTGGGTTCGGGCCTCGCGAAGCGGGTCAAGTGGCCGGGTTATCACGCGTTCAATGAGTCGGGTCAGGTGAGTAACTACACGGTGGCCCAGTTTATTGAAGGGAATCTCTGGCTTCCGTCCACCGGTGTCAGATACACTGCAGGATTGGCAGCTTAGGGTTTTTTTTTTTTTTGGGGTTTTAAGGGAGGCCAATAATTAGAAATTCCAGAGGTTTTTTTATTATTTATTTTGGGAATTGCACAAAAGAGAAAAAAAAAAAAAAAACCATTGTAAGTGACATTTGAAAATTTATGCCTACGTGGTGTGCTCGTTTAATTTTTGTTGAGATAGGTAAAATTTATAATTCTAAAACGGAAAAGGCATAGAATAATAGTGGGTCAAAAAAGCCTGGTCTCTCTCTCCCTTATAAAATGCGAGAAATGTATTATTATCTAGGTAGTGGGTTCCACTATTTTTTAGCGAGTGATATGTTAAGAAATGATGATGGTCTCTATTAATTGATTGAGTAGAGCAATGTTTTATTTTATTTTTTTACTAATTTTATTTTTCCTTGAAATAGCCACGTTATTATATATTTTGCAGTAGAGTGATGAAACCATAATATGAGATTACATCGTAATCGACACATTATATATTCTTTTCATGTGTTCTAAGATATGTGTACTAAGATATGTAGCATTTTCATTTATAATATTAATAAGCATAAAGAAATAAAAATCTATTATAAATAGTGTTTAGCGAGAATACTCAATTGAAAAATAAGAGGTGAGAAAATAGTTCGACGGACAAATTAAGAATCAATTATGTATATGAGTATCCAAGATATGAAATACAAATTCATCATAATTTTTGAACTAAAAATTTATGTCAAGATTGCGATATATATAATGAAAATTTTAAGACTCCTTATTAGAAGAAAGATAATATTGACGTAGGCCGTACGATTTTAATAGCTCTATTCATAATATGTATCACAAAAGAGCACAATATTGATTGTGCCATAAAATTGCAAAGTCCATCATTGTCGAATTCAAGTCCAGATCAGAAGTGAGGACATAAATTTACATATCCTAATACGGCATTGAAATTATACTTAATATGATAAATGTATTATACTAAATATGCTAAAGATGAACGAACACTTCTGAAATTTTATTTATTTTAGAGAAATTATAACGAATGTCGTGTTTTTAGCACATAATTTAAATAGATACCCAATATTTTGAAGATTATAAAAAAATATCTCAACAACTTCAATACTTGCGTAGGCGGTAATTGAATGACCATTATTTTAATATTCAAGTAATTGATTAATTGACTATTTTTTTATTTACTGAAAGACTTGAATATATATTTTAATTATAGTGTTGAATTTTAATATTTTCCCACTTGACCCTTTATTTTTTTACTTAAAAAATAGTGTAGTGGGTCAATATATAAATCAATTTTGTTTTATCCATACTTTTTAAGCATCAAACTTAGAAACATACAATTAATTAGAAACTGTTAGGTTTTTGAGAAAACATTATAGAAAGAAAACGAAAGTAGAGAGGAGAGAAAGAGAGAGATTAGAGAATGAGAAGAAACAAAACTTCTCATTAGCTATTCTGATTAGTTACAGAGCTTCATATATGTACTAGTCAATAACTATAACCTATTGTAACTAATTACAACAGAGTTTGACCAAGTCTAACAAACTCTAATCTCTGTACACAAAAGCAAGCACACATCAGCAATCTTCGTACACACTTGTAACAGCTGATTCGTAACATAAAGAATATAATTTTCAATCGTAACTATTTGAGATGAAGACAAGATCGAGTTCGATGTTCTACTCTTAAGAGATGTATTAATTATCCACATTTAAATGCCACAAACGCAATTTAATTGGCGTATTATGTGTTTCAAAAAAACGGGTCCAATCACTCTGTAAGAGTATGTTTGGTAAGATGGAAAAATGGAGAGAAAGAAGTGGTGGATGAAAATTTGGATAAAATTTAATAAATGATTTTATTTGGTAAGAAGGAAAAGAAGAAGAGAAGGAAAAGAAAAGGAAAAAAAAATGTATGTGGGGCCCACTATTTTTTATCTTTCCAAAATTAGAAGAAAAACTCTTTTCAATACATTTTAGTGTAAAATTACAATGTTGTCCATATTTTTAATTTTTAATAATACAATAAATGGATAAAATGGTAATCGTCTAATCAAATATTTTGTTTTCTTTCTAATATACCAAACATTATCAAGGAAAATTATTTTCTTTTCTATCACTTCTTATTTTCTTTTCCATGTACTTTTCTTTCTTCGTGTCAAACGAAGTGTAAGTCTTAACTTCTTGGAGTTTTCTTGTGTTTCTGTGGGGGGTCAGTTAGGTAAATAGTCATTTTGAACTGTTTGTTTTCAAAAAATAACCACAGTTTCAAAAAATTTAAAAACTAGCCATAACACAATGTAAGAAATTTCTGACAATAACAAAATTACACATAAAATTATTGTAAGAAATTTTTGACACGTGTCAGAAATTTCTGAAAGGGCTAGTTTTTAAATTTTTTGAAACTGTAGCTATTTTTTAAAATTATTTTGTAAACAGTGGCTATTTTCTTAAAATTCGCTTATGTGGGACTGATACAAACGCCAAAAATAATTTCTTTTACCGTATATCACTCCATTCTATATTGCATCTTAGATGGCAAAAAATTCCACTTATGAATAACTTTTCTATATACTACCTTGATTGGATTGAAGAACCTTTTTGATGAATTTATTCATGAAGAACTTACACTTCGCAAAGGATGGCAAAGATTTCTAATTTTTAGATATACAATACAACATTTTTGTTCCAATAATACTATCATTATTTTTTTTAAAAGAGGGTGATTGTTAATATTTGAGTGTTGATTTATATATTTTTGACGAAATATATTTTAGTATGAATTCTCAGTTTATGATTGTTAGGTGCTGATCACGAAAAAAAGATATTATGCTTGAAGATAGGAAGTAAGACATTATATTTGAAGATTCTGGAGATAGGTGTTTTCAGAAAACACCAACTATATTTGACAGGTTTGATTTAGAAAATCATGGACTCCCGATTTATGCAATTTGGAGAATGTTGAATATTTTGTTTGAGCTGGAGTAATCATCTTTTTATGAAAAGTTCTTTATGGTCATTTATCCTCGTACAAGTTGAATACGGACGTTGTTTTGGCAACAATTGACGAGGACGTAACTACGCAAGCCCTTGGTGAACGATACACCGTACCCACGGGTCCAGTCACGAGAGCTCGAGCCAAACGATTCAAGGAAGAACTCCGAAGCCTAATCACAAAGCTTCAAGATCAAGAACTCGACGCTGCCGAGAAGGAAGCAATCAAAGGAGCGCAACAACAAAGGCTCGTGCATGTCATTCAAGCCGAGACGAGTCATTAAGAGTTTAGCTAGAAATTAAAGACAATTTTTATGTAATTTGATGTTAAATAGCTTAAGTATGGTTTAGGAACATGTTAGAATTGTTTTAGTAGTTTTCGGAATTTAAATGTAAATTTTAGCAATTTGAACCCGAGCCATCGCCGATCGTTCGCCCACTTTCAGCCGAACGATCGCCACAATTGGACATCCAGCGAGAAATCGAGAAGAGGCGTTGCCGATCGTTCGCGAGGTTTCAGCCGATCGATCGCCAGCATCGAGCCAAAACAGACCGACGCATCGCCGATCGATCGCGGGATTCTAGCCGATCGATCGCGCGTACTGCCGATCGTTCGCCCAGTTCCAGCCGATCGATCGCCAAAGCGATTAATTTTCGGCAGACTTTATTTTGACGCGTTTTCTTAGTTATTTTTAGTAAATTTCGAATAGTTAGGGTAATTTCCGAATTCTTAAGTCTAATTAGGGTTGTAAGACTTATGAGCCTATTTAAAGGCCAACTTTGATCAATAAAGAATCAGACGTATTATTCAGAAAACCTTGTGTGTTTTGAGAGCTTTCTCTCCTCTTGAGTTCTTCGAAGAACTTACCTCGGATTTACCAAAGTGCCAAAGGATTTACCTTGGACGACGAACATAGGCGAGAATTTATCTCGTTGACACAAGAATTTATCTTGTGGCGTTCACCCGGCTTATCGAACGGACTTTCCGCAATCGTTCGAGCACCATTTGATCCACCTTCGATTCTAATTCCGTAGACGATCCATAACAATCCGTGAATCACGAGCACAACGCGCGGGGTTCATATCAGTTGGTATCAGAGCACAGTTTCTACGAATTACGTTTGCCTATCCCTTTAATTTCTTGTTTTGCGAATTTTCTTAGAGTCAAAAAAAAAAAAAAATTCGGTTCCAATCAATCTAGTGGTGTCGTGCTTCTTCTTCTTCTTCGTTTAGTATTGAGTCTTTTCTTCGTCGGCGTTAATCCCTCATTGACGCCTATCATAAAAAAATAAAAAAAAATAAAAAAAAAACGTCACCATCAAATTATAAAAAAAAAAAAGGAACCTTAGTCGTTATCTCGTTATATCATTGTTGGATTGAGTTTCAATTTTTCTCGAATTGTTGTGTTGAGTTCTTTGGTGAGTCTTGTGAATTGCTACTCGAACGTTCTTGTGGGCGTGGTTAGTTCGATAAGAACCGAAAGAGGATTGGACGAGTGGTAAAAGGCAGAGTGTGTGAGTTTAACAGAGGGAAAAAGCCAATTAATCTTATACACGAGTGATTGAGTCATACTTGGAGCGAAACACGTAAGGGAGTGATTGGTGAGGTTCTATTTTCTGTTATCTAACCTTGTTTTGCAGCAAATATGTCTAATCAAAGTCGTGAGGAGGAACACGGAGGGTTGGACCCGAAATTGACAATGGAGGCATTGTTAGGGGAGATGAGGCGAATGAATATGAATTTCAACGACGTGCGTGACAGGCTTGAGAGAGTCGAGAACGCCCATCAAGCGCCTCAACCACGAGTCTACAATGAAGCTCGGAGAGAGCGGGATCATCGAAGAGACGTTCAGGAGGAATTTGACCCTTTCGGGGGGAATGCTTTTGAAGAGGAAGAAATTGGAGGATATGGGGGCAATGCTCGAAGGTTTCACGGGGGTAGAGGAGATAGGAATCGGGAAGATGGGAATATTGGGGGTATCAAGTTGAAGGTGCCGTCATTCCAAGGGAAGAGTGACCCCGAGGCCTATTTTGAGTGGGAGACGAAGGCACAATTTGTCTTCGAATGCCACAACTATACCGACGACAAGAAGGTGAAGCTTGCCGCCGCCGAATTCACCGACTATGCGGTAGTATGGTGGGATCAGTTGGTCACAAATCGACGGCGAGCCGGAGAGAGACCCATAACTACGTGGGACGAGATGAAGGCGGTTATGAAGAAGCGATTTGTTCCTCGCCACTATTATCGTGAATTGTACAAGAAGCTTCAACAGCTTAGGCAAGGTGGAAGGAGTGTAGAGGAGTATCACCGTGAGATGGAGGTGGCTATGATTAGAGCCAATGTTGAGGAGGATCGAGAGGCTACTATGGCGAGATTCTTGGCGGGTTTGAATGTTGAGATTGCTAATCAAGTTGAGTTGCAACACTATGTGGAGATGGAGGACATGTTACACATGGCAATCAAGATAGAGCGGCAACTCAAGACGAGGGGTAGTGCACGATTTACTCGCTATCCGGAGCAATCAAGTTGGAAGAAGCCGTTTCCCAAAGACGACAAACAAGGAGGAAAACCCAAGTTTGAATCCAAGCCATCTTCTTCAACTTCACAAGTGACAAGCAAGCCCGAAGCCTCAACAACACGTAGTCGGGACATAAAGTGCTACAAATGTCAAGGTTTGGGGCACATATCTACCAATTGTCCGAACAAGAGGAGTATGGTACTTCTAGACAATGGAGAAATAGTAAGTGAATGAGACGAGGATGACAATGCCATGCCAGCTTTGGACGACGTCTCGGATGACGAAGCTGCAGAAGGTACAACCGTCACATTAGTTGCACGATGAGCTTTAAACGTGCATGCTAAGGAAGAAGTTGACGATGAGCAACGGGAGAATATCTTCCATACCCGATGTCAAGTCCGTGATAAGATTTGTAGCATGATTATCGATGGCGGTAGCTGCACGAATGTCGCAAGCACCACAATGGTCAACAAACTCGGACTTCCAATGACTAATCACCCTCGCCCGTACAAGCTTCAATGGTTCAATGATGGGGGCGAAATTCGGGTTACTCGACAGGTGTTAGTTTCGTTTCGCATCGGAAAATATGAAGACGAGGTGTTGTGTGATGTTGCTCCCATGGATGCGGGGCATATTCTTCTTGGGAGGCCTTGGCAATTCGACCGACGGGTGGTACATGATGGCTACACCAACAAGTATTCCCTCATGCGAAACAACCGGACCATCACTCTTGTACCTTTGACGCCGCAGCAAGTTCATGAAGATCAAATGAAGTTACAACAAGATAGAGTGAAACAAAAAGAGAGTAAGAGAGAAAAAGAAAATGAGCGACAAAAGAAAACAAAAGAGATACAAAAGAAGAGTGAAAAAGTGAGTTGTGAGGAAAAACACGAGTGTTCAAAACAAAATTTCTTTGTGGGAGCAAGAGAAGTGCGGAGAGCTTTCTTAACAAACAAGCCAATGATTTTACTTTTGTATAAGGAGGCTACACTTTTAACTAACTCTAGTGGCAAGGTTCTACCTAGTGCCATTGATGCTCTTTTGCAGGAATTTCAAGATGTGGTCGTGGAAGACATGCCCGCGGGATTACCACCAATCCGCGGCATTGAACACCAAATCGACCTTGTACCCGGCGCCTCGTTACCAAACAGGCCGGCTTACCGTACCAACCAGGAGGAGACAAAGGAGTTGCAACGGCAAGTTGAAGAGCTATTGGCGAAGGGGTACATTCGAGAAAGCATGAGTCCATGCGCCGTTCTGGTATTACTCGTTCCAAAGAAGGATGGTTCTTCACGGATGTGCGTTGATTGTCGGGCAATCAACAACATCACGGTAAAGTATCGTTTTCCCATTCCTCGTTTGGATGACATGTTAGATGAGTTGCATGGTACATGTATTTTCTCAAAAGTTGATTTAAAAAGTGGATACCACCAAATTAGAATGAAAGAGGGAGATGAATGGAAAACTGCTTTTAAAACTAAACATGGGTTGTATGAATGGTTAGTGATGCCTTTTGGTTTAACTAACGCCCCTAGTACATTCATGCGACTTATGAACCATGTCTTGCGTCCGTTCATAGGGAAGTTTGTGGTGGTTTACTTTGATGATATTCTGATTTATAGCAAAACCTTAGAGGAACATGTTTTACATTTGAGAGAAGTTTTTATTGTTCTACAACGTGAGAAATTATATGCTAACTTTAACAAGTGTCATTTTTGCACCGATCACGTTGTTTTCTTGGGTTTTGTTGTAAGTGCTAAAGGAGTGCAGGTGGATGAGGAGAAGGTGCAAGCCATTAGAGATTGGCCAACTCCTACAAATGCAGCACAAGTGCGAAGTTTTCATGGCCTAGCGGGATTCTATCGCCGTTTCGTGAAGGACTTTAGCACCGTCGCAGCCCCGCTTACCGATGTTATGAAGAAACATGTGAGCTTCAAATGGGGGCGTGCACAAGAGGAGGCGTTCCAAGCTATCAAGCACAAGTTGATCAATCCTCCTTTGCTAGCGTTGCCAAACTTCGACAAACCATTCGAAGTTGAATGCGATGCTTCCGGCGTGGGAATTGGAGCGGTTCTCATGCAAGACAAGAGGCCAATCGCGTATTTCAGCGAGAAGTTAAGTGGGGGACCCCTCAATTACCCTACTTATGATAAGGAGATGTACGCATTGGTAAGGGCGTTGGAAACGTGGCAACACTATCTTTTGCCGCGGGAGTTTGTGGTCCACACCGACCATGAGTCGCTTAAACATCTGAAGGCGCAACACAAGCTCAACAAGCGACATGGGCAATGGATGGAGTTCCTCGAACCATTTCCGTACGTCATCAAATACAAGCAAGGTAAGGAGAATGTGGTCGCCGATGCCCTTTCTCGCAGGTATACCTTACTTTCTACTCTTGATGCTAAATTACTTGGTTTTGAACAAATTAAAGATTTATATCCATTAGACCAAGATTTTAGTGAATTGTATTCGGTATGTGAAAAGGTTGCTTTTGGGGACTATTATAGGCATGAAGGGTTTTTGTTTCGAAAGAGTAAATGTGTGTGCCACATAGTTCACTACGAGAGTTGTTAGTTAGGGAGGCACATGGTGGAGGCCTAATGGGACACTTTGGGGTAGCCAAAACTCTAGGTATTCTCCAAGAACACTTTTACTGGCCCCGCCTAAAGAGAGATATAGAGCGAATTTGTGCTAGATGTGTCACTTGTCGACAAGCCAAGTCTCGAGTCCAAGCACATGGCTTGTATACACCACTTCCTATTCCCACTGCACCTTGGGTAGACATTTCCATGGATTTTGTGCTAGGTTTACCAAGGACTAAGAAGGGTCGAGATTCAATCTATGTAGCGGTGGATAGATTTTCTAAGATGGCACATTTCATCCCTTGTCACAAAACTGATGATGCTACTCATGTTGCAGATTTGTTCTTTCGGGAGATTGTTAGGTTACATGGTATGCCTAGGACGATCGTTTCCGATAGAGATGCTAAGTTCTTAAGTTACTTTTGGAAGACCCTTTGGAGTAAGTTAGGTACTAAGTTGTTGTTTTCAACCACTTGTCACCCACAAACTGATGGTCAAACCGAAGTAGTGAATAGGACTTTGTCTACCTTGTTGAGGGCAATCATTAAGAAAAATATTAAAACTTGGGAAGATTGTTTGCCACATGTTGAGTTTGCTTACAATCGTTCAATTCATTCTTCTACTAAATTCTCACCGTTTGAAATTGTTTATGGGTTTAATCCACTTACTCCTTTGGATTTATCACCTTTACCTATGTCTGAGCGTGTGAATTTAGATGGTGCAAAGAAAGCAGAGCTTGTGAAGCAGATTCATGAGACGGCAAGACTCAACATTGAGCGGCGGACCGAGCAATACGCCAAACACGCCAATAAGGGCCGGACTAAAGTAGTCTTCGAACCAGGCGATTGGGTATGGTTACATATGCGAAAGGAGCGTTTTCCTGAACAAAGACGTTCGAAGTTGCTTCCCCGCGGTGATGGACCGTTTCAAGTTCTCGAGCGCATTAATGACAATGCCTACAAATTGGATCTACCTGGTGAGTACAATGTCAGTGCTACCTTCAATGTTTCTGATCTATCTCTTTTTGATGCAGGTGATGATTTGAGGGCAAATCCTTTTCAAGACGAGGGGAATGACGAGGACGTAACTACGCAAGCCCTTGGTGAACGATACACCGTACCCACGGGTCCAGTCACGAGAGCTCGAGCCAAACGATTCAAGGAAGAACTCCGAAGCCTAATCACAAAGCTTCAAGATCAAGAACTCGACGCTGCCGAGAAGGAAGCAATCAAAGGAGCGCAACAACAAAGGCTCGTGCATGTCATTCAAGCCGAGACGAGTCATTAAGAGTTTAGCTAGAAATTAAAGACAATTTTTATGTAATTTGATGTTAAATAGCTTAAGTATGGTTTAGGAACATGTTAGAATTGTTTTAGTAGTTTTCGGAATTTAAATGTAAATTTTAGCAATTTGAACCCGAGCCATCGCCGATCGTTCGCCCACTTTCAGCCGAACGATCGCCACAATTGGACATCCAGCGAGAAATCGAGAAGAGGCGTTGCCGATCGTTCGCGAGGTTTCAGCCGATCGATCGCCAGCATCGAGCCAAAACAGACCGACGCATCGCCGATCGATCGCGGGATTCTAGCCGATCGATCGCGCGTACTGCCGATCGTTCGCCCAGTTCCAGCCGATCGATCGCCAAAGCGATTAATTTTCGGCAGACTTTATTTTGACGCGTTTTCTTAGTTATTTTTAGTAAATTTCGAATAGTTAGGGTAATTTCCGAATTCTTAAGTCTAATTAGGGTTGTAAGACTTATGAGCCTATTTAAAGGCCAACTTTGATCAATAAAGAATCAGACGTATTATTCAGAAAACCTTGTGTGTTTTGAGAGCTTTCTCTCCTCTTGAGTTCTTCGAAGAACTTACCTCGGATTTACCAAAGTGCCAAAGGATTTACCTTGGACGACGAACATAGGCGAGAATTTATCTCGTTGACACAAGAATTTATCTTGTGGCGTTCACCCGGCTTATCGAACGGACTTTCCGCAATCGTTCGAGCACCATTTGATCCACCTTCGAATCTAATTCCGTAGACGATCCATAACAATCCGTGAATCACGAGCACAACGCGCAGGGTTCATATCAACAATGGTCAAGTGTTCTTTTATGCGTCTCTTTTGGTGTTGTAACGCTGGAGGAGATGCCCACAATTTGACTTTATTAATATTTTTTTTTTGTGAAGTAAAGAAATTTACACATAATAAAAATAAATATTTAAATAATCAATTAATTATTTATTTATACATAATTTTGACTGTTCAATCAATTATTACTATGTAAATAATTGAATAACTTGAATATTTTGTTATATTTTTTAAAAAATTACGTGTTAAAAATTAAATTTGCGCTGTCATTTTTATTTTTATTTTTTATTCATGAATACTCCTTTTGTTTTACTTCTTCCGATAATCTGAATAAAACCAAAGCAGGACGAGAATGGTGGATGAGTCGGGCTCGATATATATCATCATATTAATTGAATCCAGAGATCTTCTGTCTATTTTTTCTCTATCTCCTATATGTCTCTCTAATAAGATTTTGATATATAAACAAAAATAGTTATTATAATATAAATTTATACAAAGTGGTTGAGAATTTTAAATATTTTTACTTACGTGTCAAAATTTTATTGCTTACGTGTCAAAACGACACTACTCGCAAAACTTTTTTTTGTTTTAATCTTCAAATTCGTCACAAATCAGTAACATAATTTTGCTAGCGGCCGACATGCTTTTTAAAATTTATGTAATATATCAGAAACAATTTTTGGCTGTATTTCGTGGTTATTGTGATATTTAGAGAAAAGGCAAGCTAATGAAACTTGTGATGCCCAAACAAAGTCAGTCAAGTGGGCTAAAACAGACAAAGCCTGCCGATAAAGAAGGGCTTAATAACTACAAAACAATCGCAAAAAATTCATGGACATGTGAGATATTTGGTGGATGTTGGGAACAAAATTATTAATCCCCAATTTTGACTCTCTCTCTCTCTCTCTCTCTCTCTCTTGAGTTCTCAAGTACGAGTTCGTCAAGTTGCTCTTATACGCGTTTTGCCCTCACAAATCACCAATCAGTTAACAAACTTCCTTTTCTCGCTAGCATCTTTGCAATTAAGAACATGAAAAATTGAAAATCTTCTTATTTTTGTATGAAAATCAGACTCTTGAGGCTTGAAGTGACATATCCAAAAGTCGATTTCATTGATTAGGTCTATCTCCATAGTAAAGTCCTGTCCAGTCTAATATTAATTGCGTGGTTATTCCGACTTCAGACTTCACTATTTCAGTCCCACAGAAATACAGATATATCTGCCAAAAGAAATATCTTTAGCCGTATATGACTCCAATATACTCCAATATTGTATATTGTATCTTTCACGGCACAAAATTCCGTATGTGGACAAAACATTTATCTTGACTAAAAAACTTATTAGCAAATGGTAATTGTACCTTTTTTTTTTTGGGTATATAAAATACAACTCCTTTTGGTCCAATAGCCCCGTGAAATGAGCAAAAAACGAAATCGGAAATAAAAAGACTGAACTCAACTATATATATAGTGACTGCCATTAATATACCATTCTTTTTCAAAAGAGAAAATCAGTCATTAGCAGTATAAGAAAAACCCCATGCAGATCATTTACGTCCCCAAATACATTCTTTTATGTACACAAATCAATTAGTACAAATTCCAAACCATTCTTCTCATTCACTCTCAAACTTCCATGGCTTCTTTCACCAAAAGCCTCTTGTTAACATTCCTCTCATTGATTCTCTTCTCCAAAAACTCCTCAGCTCTTCAAAGCCCTTCCACTTCCTCTTCAACCAACAATTCCGATGACTCACACTTGTCTTCAATAAGAGCAGTCTGTAAAACAACCCCATATCCACAGCCCTGTTTCGACTCACTAAAGCTATCCATTTCCATAAACATCAGCCCCAACATCCTCGCGTACGTTCTCCAAACGCTCCAAACCGCCATCGCCGAAGCCGGGAAAGTCTCCGGCCTCTTATCCACCGCCGGGCAGCGGAACAACCTCGTCGAGAAACAGCGAGGCACGGTCGAAGACTGCAAGGAGCTCCACGAGATCACGCTCAATGCCCTCCGGAGATCGCTGTCCCGAGTCCGATCGCAGCCCGACGCGCGCAAGATCGCCGACGCGAGGGCCTACCTCAGCGCGGCGCTGACGAACAAGAACACGTGCCTGGAAGGCCTGGACACGGCCTCGGGCCCGCTGAAGCCGGCGCTGGTGGACGCCATGATCAGCGCGTACAGGCACGTGAGCAACTCGCTCTCGATGCTGTCCGACCGCCCAGGCGAGGGCGCGGGAGCCGCGCCGCGACGCAACAGCCCGCGCGGCCGCAGGCTCATGGCGGCGGCGGCGGCGGCGGCGCTCCCGCGGTGGCTGCGCTCGCGCGGGTCGCGCCGCGTCCTGGAGAGCTCGGCCGACGAGTACGACCCCAGCGACGTGCTGACCGTGGCGCAGGACGGGACGGGGAACTTCACGACCATCGCCGATGCTTTGAATTTCGCTCCGAATAATAGCGATGACAGAGTGATCATCTATGTGAAGCAAGGGGTTTATGGAGAGAATGTGGAGATTCCGAGCTACAAGACTAACATTGTTCTTCTCGGCGATGGGAGCGATGTCACGGTTGTCACCGGGAACAGAAGCGTCGCGGGTGGTTGGACCACTTTCAGATCTGCAACGCTAGGTAACACACACACACACACACACTCATTGAGCTTTTCAATTTCAATCTCTTTTATAATTACTTGTACTATCTTTTCTCTTTTGGATTACTTTTAACATTTTTTTTTAAACTTTTTCGGACCACATATATACACTTTAATCTCTGATCTTGCATTCAAGTCTTACTTGGTTTGCGTTCACGAGGCAAATGAAATGAGTGAAACTGTTTGTCATGTGATCATTGACATTATTGATTTTTCTTATTTTAAACGAAAAAAAAAATTGCAGTAAATAACAAAAAAAGATTTACAATTTTTTAAAAATAATACATGTTTTAAAATATTAAAAAATAATAATAATGTCAATAAATTTATAATAAAAAAGCAGTAAAAATATATTCACATATTATTAAAAAAAAAATTTAACACTTCAAATTTTAACTTAAAATTTAGAGTGTTAATTTTTTTTTTTACAAAAATGTAAATATTTTCTTATTGTTATTTTTTGTGATAAAATTCTTGATATGACTATTATTTTAATATTTTAAAACATGTATTATTTTTTAACCCCATATTTGCCCCCACCATTTTCCTCATTCCATTCCATTCTATTTTTCATTTTTTTTCAATCCTCCAAATCATTCCATTCCATTCCATTCCATTTTTTTTAACTATTTTTTTCAACTTTCCAAATCCCTATACAATATCTTTAAATCTCAACAATTTATACCACCTCGAAATTTGTAAAATCAAACCATTTTCCAAACTATTTTTCAAACCATTTTCAAACCATTTAGAATGGTCAAAAATGGTTGGAATGGTTTCCCCAAACACATAGTTATTAAGACTCATTCAATTTTAAATTTATTTTTGTAACTCATCGAAAAAAAATTATCATTTCATTAATTTTGGCACAAAAAAAGATTTTATTACACGGGGAAGTTTCGGCACATAGTCTAATGTCCATAACATTATTCTGATATATACAAAGCTATACGGTTTTTTTTTTTTTTTTTACAGTACTTACGTAGATACACATGTAAACATTAAAAATTTTCTCTTACCTAACTGAGCCACATATTCTTAATTAAGTGAGGTATATTTTTCTCAACCACCTTTTTTCTTCATAATTAATCATCTCAGCCGTCTCCGGCGAGGGCTTCCTAGCTCGCGACATAACAATCGAGAACAGCGCCGGGCCGGAGAGCCACCAAGCCGTGGCGCTCCGCGTGAACGCCGACTTCTCGGCGCTCTACCGCTGCACCCTCAACGGCCACCAGGACACCCTCTACGTCCACTCCTTCCGCCAATTCTTCCGCGAGTGCGACATCTTCGGCACCATCGACTACATCTTCGGCAACGCCGCCGTCGTCTTCCAGAACTGCAACGCCGTCTCCAAGATGCCCCTCCCGGGACAGTTCACCGTCGCCACCGCCCAGTCCCGCGACACCCCCGACGAGGACACGGGCATGTCGTTCCAGAACTGCTCGGTCCTCGCCTCCGAGGAGCTCTACGCCAACGCCGGGAAGGTCAAGAGCTACCTGGGCCGGCCCTGGAGAGAGTACTCGAGGACGGTTTTTTTGGAGTCCTACATCGACGAGTTTATCGACCCTTCGGGTTGGACCGAGTGGTCCGGCGATCAGGGCTTGGACACGCTGTATTACGGCGAGTATGATAATTATGGACCGGGTTCGGGGACGGAGAACCGGGTCCGGTGGGCGGGGTTTCATGTTATGGATTACTACGACGCGTCGAATTTCACGGTGTCGGAGTTTATCACCGGCGATGCGTGGTTGGAGTCCACTTCTTTCCCTTACGATGAGGGCATTTGAATTAGTGAAATAGGGGGAGCTTAATTAGTTACGTTAATTGGCGTGTTTACGGTAATTCTTTTTTGAGTGATGGGAAAGAGTTTAACCACACAAAAATGGTAATTTTTTGACCCGTCCCGTTTCGGTCAGTTAAGTATTGACGCCTCATTCACTCTATTGATATTTTTATTTAAGATCTCATTGATTTTTATCGATCGTTTGATAAAGTTGTAAACATACGGATTATTAGAAGAGCAGATTTTGATTAAGAACGAAGATGGTGGTCAGTTAATTTATTGTTTATAATTGTTACGTGTTACTTGTATTTATAGGGTTGGAAATTGATAGGTGATGCAGGGGAAGCTTGTGAAGTGTGAACGATGAAAATAAATTAAAATTTCTCGACTGCTAGTTTGTTGGTTTCCGAATTACCTCTCATGTAACCGTCTCTTCGTCTCATTTTTGTCCGTCTACATAGATGTTGACACGTAAATAACAGGAATTTTTTTTACAAAATATATTATGATACAAGATAGTTAAAAAGAGAAATTCTGTAATGGGTTTTTTTTATAGTGGAAAATAATTTTGAATGGTCAGATTCACATTATTAAGATGCGGGACTTGCTAAATATGTGAATCTGACGGTCCAAAATTGTTTTTCACCACAAAAAAAAAAACTCATCATATAAGTACCCGTTAAAAAAACTTGGGTCTATTTTTTCTACTGACACGCCAAACTTTATTTAAGTTGCCAAAAAGACCAAAAAAAAAAAAAGATAGATAGCGTTTGGTAAACATGCTTCTTAAAGAAATATGTAACTGTTTCTGCTTTTAATAGTGTAATTTGAGAAGCATATTAAAGTCTATTTTTATGTAACCGAAAATGCTTCTCTATTTTAAATTACTAAAATATCCTTAATTTTTTATCCATATTTAACTAACTAATTTTCTAAAATTATTTTTTGGTAATTTAACATGTCCACAGTAATTCCAAAAATAAAATATTCAAATATCATACATGCTTATAACTTGAGCAGTTTCTTTCTTACATGTAGTATGGCTAGTTTTAAATTTTTTGAAACTATCGCTATTTTTTAAACACATACGGTTCAAAATGGCTATTTACCTAACTGACCCAAAATAAATTGATTCGCGTGTTATTTCCGAAAAAAATGGAGAGAGAACATAAATATGCAGCATAAACAGAATCATATATAATATTAGATTTCTAAGCATTAACTATGTTAAAATAAATACGTAAAAAATATACATTTTAGAGGTCTAAAAAGATGTAGTTCGATTAAAAAAAATACTACTTCATAAAAAACTTAGGCATTTTTTTTACAAAAAGGATGGGTTAAGGTTTAAATCTAATTAATCTCCACCTTGATTAGAGATGTAACCAAAACTATATATAATTGTAACCATTAATTATAGGAGAATTTTGAGGAATGTTCCATTCTTGATACAATGATAATCTACATCCCATGCGAGTTGCACTTTTTATTTATACCCCAAAATTTACACTACAAACATAGAGTGAAAATAATGAGAACATACCACATAAGGTATAATATTAAGTGACATCAAGAATGACTTTATTTTGAAATTCTCCCTTAATTATTTAAGGGCGAGTTGCAAAAATAAGTCAAAATTAAATGTATTTTTAAAATGATAGCCTATGTTTCGAAAAATTAAAAAAAAAAAACCACTGTAAAGAATTTCGTAACAAAAAAAAAAAACTATTTATACATATATAAACATTGGTAATATATTATTTAACACTTCAAAAAATAATGAGTAAAAATTAAAGTGTTATAAAATATCTAACAAATTTTTACAAATGCGTAATATTTTATGTGACACTTTTTTGTTATATAATTCCTAACATGATTATTTTTTTAATCTTTTAAAACATAGATTGTTATTTAAAAACATAACATTTTTTTGACTATTTACTACGATTTCCCATTATTTAATGTTTGAAAACTCACAGAGACAAAAAATTAGGTACAAACTATGCGGAATGGGAAAATTAACTTGAAAGACAAATCAGGGTTCATGATGTTACTTTGAATAATTCGAAGGCAACCACCGAGCCTCATCACTCATGATTGATATATACGTGAGTTCAAAAGTTAGTGGTGACTTACATTATTACTTTATGGTGGAAATTTGTCGCATTCATATGTACATTGTACCTCGTGAAGGGTTAATGTCGAGTTCCGAAAGAAGTCAAAACATATATTATATTTTAGGCCGGGGAGATTTAACTTCTAGTGATATTTGTCGTTAAATATTGTGCGTCAAAAGATGTTGCATAGGAAAAGGCATTGTTATTTGTCAGATATGCCTCATGAAGGTTTCAAGGTTTCAAGTGAAATAAGAAACATGGACATTGGATAGTGGATTGGTTTGTCTTGGTTCAGGGTATGTAGTTTTAGTGGAACATAGTTTAAAACAGGCAACAATGCACGTGGTTGATGGAAGGCTCATTTTGATATCTGTGAGTATTTTGTTTATGCGTTTCAGGACGATATTATTATTATTATTATTTGTCGGTTAAATGCTTTACCTTCAAAACATGGATAAAAACGTAGCATTAGAGATACTCCTATCAAAGATGGGACTAAATTAAATATCCACTTCAACTTCAATTATTCCGTCTCAATTTAAATTACTCACATCAATGGATGATTGTACATCATTAGTAATGGAATTAATTATCATCTAATTCTCCATAGATACAAGTTTAATGCATACTCCCTTTTATGCATCAATGTATCTATTCTATTTGGAGTCCCTAGATGACGTACATGACTTCACTATTTTTATGGTAGACAGCATATCGATCTTAGTTGAAATAGAAAACCAATTTTATGTCACCGATTGAAACCTCAATATAAACCAAAAATCATTAATATATCGACTTGTATAAGATATAACCAAAATTCATTATTCTATTACTAGGGTTATTATTGTCCTACCAACTAAAGACGACTAGACATAAGACATGTTGCAATTTTTGATCAAGTGTTTAATATTGGATCTAAATTGTACAGTAAACTTATCAATTATTTTATTAACTTTTTTAATAACAACTTACGCGTCATATTATTATTGGTGAGTGTTTTGCATTTTTTTAAAAGAATTTGATATTTAACCAAACAAAATATAACACTTCGATTGCCACATTAATTGGTATTAAAATATTGATATGTATAACATTATACTTGACTTTAAATTTACATTAAGTACAATTTCTTTTTAAAAAGGGTCAAACTGCCCTTTATAAAATAGAAGAAGAATTATAAAATATTTACACCCTTGAACATTTAAAAATTGCACCAATACTCCAATTCAATAAATTTTTTTTTCCCAATATAACCAAATTCTATCAAACCCAAGCATTGTTTTCATATCTCATTAATAAAATTTAAAAAAAAAAAAAAAAAGGCGCTCTCTCCCTTTCCACTTTGAGAGAAATGCAGATCCTCATACTGATCGCCTGAAGCAGAGATTAGGTCCTAATACACGTTGAAATAAATAAGCGTCTATTTTCAAACTAACATTTAACATCAAATGATCTTTCTTGATTCACTGATAGCTAGCACATGAACAAATTTTAATACCAACTCATTTGAACTTCCGCTATTTGTCTTGCTGAAAAAGCTGGCCTTTTTACATCTGATCGGAACAATGTGAGACAGCCATTGCAAGCCAGACGCTGACTTGTTTGTTTACGTTACACTGAAGACCCACACTAGAATCTAACTAATTTGAGTGGCGATTAGATATTGGTACCGTGCCGATCGTCAATTTTTCATTGATGCTTAACGACACGGAAAATTTTTAGCTGGTAAGAGGTTAAAGTGCAGCCTTTAAGCCTATTCATCCACCTGTATTAAAGTCGTCATAATATAGACAATGTGTATGACTTGAAATCTTTTTCAAGTCATCATAGAGTTTCTTTCAAGTAACAATGAACTATATTGGCACTACGTTTTCTTCCACTAAACATAAAAGAGAATCCAATAAAATTATCTGGGGTGTTTGATAATAAATCAGAGAATTGTGTTGATTCTATGGACTTATGTACAGTAGAAAAAGAAAAGGCTTTCCTCATTTCTCCAACTGGGCCATGGCTGTGGCACTTGAAACTGCATGACCATTAGTAGGCATAAGCGAATAGCCCCGTAGATTCGTAATCCTGTTTCTTCGGAGAGAATGTGGATTCACTCCAGCCTTGTGACAAGCGATAACACCAATAGCTTCCCAATAGTTAGAGACTTTAATCTGCATCACAAGTTCAATAGTTCAAACCAATACGTGTTTTTAATGTGGGAATGTTTAGATGCAATTTTTCAAATCATGGAACCATAAATCTGAAAGAAGAACAACTCCTTCAGTAACTACAAACATAGTTGTCAATGAAATCTATTCCTTAAAGTGAAATTTCTTTAAAATATGAGAGTTACCACGTCCATTGGAATCTCTACAGCATGCAATATTCTATATTGAAAGGTAGGCAGGTTAGGAACAGACGTAATAGATGCATGTAAGTCAAAAGATTTTTTAGAGAAACTATTACACGAGGTAGATTGAACAAGGAAATAGAATACATAGACATGCATACCACTTCAATCCCAAGCTTATCCGGAGTATCATCAAGAACTGTTTCATTTTCCTCCACAGCAATTACAAGAGGCTGCAACAAAATTCACTGTCAACTGTTGACCGTACCAAGTGAATATGCCTATGCCCAGATTAAACCAAAAATCACAAAATATTATGATAATAGTTTTTGTCCATACCTTGTTTTTCTCATTTTTTGCAAAAGCAATAGCCGCTTCTCCTCCACAAGCATCTATTGGGAGGATAACACTATCAACGTCACTTGCCAATATGCAACCCATCTCTAAGGATGGAGATTTCGTCTCTACGTATTGCGGTGCATTACTTAGCCCAGCAAGTACACATGGTAAGAATGTGTATCCCAACTGTCGTAAAGGAGTGACATTAACAAAATAGGGTCAACATATCAGTGAACAAAAACAAGAAGTGGTAGGCTTACATATTCATCCAACATGAATACAAGCTCGCAAAGTTCTAAATCTAATACGCCAAGACAAATGCACACAAACACACAGAATTAACACATAGGTTAAGGATTCATAGCTATGCTAGAATATCACAAACCTCTTCAGCAGCTGATTTTGGGCAAAGAGAGGGGCAAATAGGAGGAGATGATAAAGCAGGAGCATGAGCACATGGAATACGGAATTCTCTCACTACAAGGTGGCTTATAACTGCCTCCACTCCTGCCAAAATATCAATTCCCTGCACAAAAACATTAGACAGCATAATTATCCGTGCATGTCATGGAACAATATACTCATCTGTGACCACTTACATATGAGAAGTTCAACCTCTCAAATGCTAAAGCATGTAAGACCCAACTTAAGAGCGAAGAAAATTTTGGCAAAAACCAGGATCTATTTTATATGTTTATTATGCTACACCTTTGAAGGGGGAAAAATGGAAAATGGATCAAGCATCCTCTCAATGGACAATGAACAATAGCTAGTGACAATCATTATCACAAATGCATAGCAAATAACTATCCGAATTTACAAGAAGTCAGGAATATTATTCTTTATAACCCAACAGTAGTAGCTGAATTTTGAGTAAAAGAACATCAAGTCTGGTGTAAGGAATTCAGTCAAGAAATTATAGGCATGGTCAGAGTTTAAAGAAATATTAGTATAATTAATCAAGTTATACACTTGCAATATAAGATCAGAACACAAGTTGATTGTGTAGACGTGACATACCATCCCTTGACGATAATCATCAGTTTCTTCAATATCCTCATCGGGGAATCGCCCTACAACTGCCACAGCATTAACACGCGATTGAGTAACAAGTGCCTTCACAGCTCTCAACAGCGAATCGGGTCGCTTGATTCTTCCCGTTGATTTCCCACTCTTCGGATCAACCCACATTTCTACCTGTAAAACTAGTCTAATTCAATCTTTTGCACAGCAATTGAGAACCTCTTTCTTCTTTGCCATGCAATTCAGCATTTCACTAACCTCTGTTCATTAGTCTCCTCCAAAGATCTAAACTTCTTTATGAAATTTACAAGTTATAATACTCTTCTCAACGTAATAAGTAACAAGTAAAAAGTTTCTTAAAAGTCAAGGTAATCAACGAATTATGAACCGTCTAATAATTAGCACGAGTATTGATTTACATAATCTCAAAATACAAGAAAATCAACCTCAATAGGTTAAAAAAAAAAAAATCAGTAACCAACTTGAAGTACCTCCAAAGGAGCATCAGTCACAACATATTCCACAACAGGCAATCCAAGTGAAGCCCTCGCCGCATCGGCCACTTGCAAATGGCGAATTCGAAGCTCTTCCTCTATTCCACAATCAAGAACCAATCCCACCTGATTGCCACAAAAAAAAAATGAAAAAAAAAACCCAAAGAAACAAACACAACACAACACACAAAACCTTCAATTCAACATTTATTGTTATATATATATTATATATATGACATAACCTACCGTATTGTGGTGAACAGGTTTGAGAGCCCATAAACCCTGAGCGAATCGGTCAAGAGCGTAGCCTTCGACGTACAAAGCATTAGGCATTGGCCAATAGAGCATCGCGGCGTTCAAAACCTGCGCTCTCGAACGGTGTCATTAGCGCCGAACAGAGCATGAAAGAGCTGAGATTTCGGAGAGAGTAACGGAGAGTTACGTTGGGGTGAGAGATGAGGCAATCGACGACGGAGGAGAGCGCGCGAGCCACGGGCAGAGCGTCGCCGGCGTATCCTCCGATGGCGGCTCCGACGCCGGTCGGGACTATCATCACGCTCGTGTAGTCCCTTCTAAACTGCGCCAACCAAACACAGCCCAAAGAAAAGCCACGCCTTTCAGCTGAAAAAGAGAGAGAGAGAGAGAGAGAGAGTTTTGGAGAGTGAGTGAATGAAGGAGTGACCTTGGGCGAGTGGGTGTGGCATGAAATGGTGTTACTGGCGAAGGGTGTGAATGTGCGGCGTTGGAGGGCGAGAAAAGGGAGTGGGCGGCTGAGATGGAGCGCCATTTCCCGACACGGAGGCTTACTACTGTTGCGCGGCGTCGGAGGGGAAATGGGAATGGGCAATGCTAGAGTATTATCCCGCTGTTGCTATACAGTTTTGATGGGTTGACGATTCTGCCCCTCTTTTGAAAGAAGAGATATAAAGGTCAAAATAAAATTTGTGGGTTTAAGGGTCGTTTGGATTACAATGGAATTAAAAAAAAAAAAAAAGAGATTTTTTTTTTAAAGATTCATCTATATTATTTGGGGATGAATCTTACAATTCACCCCATTCTTTGTTTGGAGAGATCATTCTTCTCATTTTATTTCATTTCATTCAATTATTTTTTTTCTTTCAATTTTTTTTTTAATTTTCTTAATCTTACAATTCATCATAGCTCCTTGTTTGGGGAGATCATTCTCCTTATTTCATTCCATTTAATTTTTTTTTCAACTTTCATAATCCTACAATCCATCCCATTCTATTCTATTTTTTTTCAACTATTTTTTTAACTTTCTAAATCCCTATACAATATCTTTAAATCTCAACTATTTATATCACCTCGAAATTCGTAAAGTCAAATCATTCTACATCATTTTTTCAAACAATTTTTAAATCATTACAAACTATTTTCAAACTATTTTTTCCATCCCAATAAAAGGGATGGAATGAGCAAAACGGTTTGCCCCAGTATGGAGTTAACCAAACTTTTGACTAATTTTTTAGGATTTAGCAATAGTTTCATGTAATTAAGAATTTAACCGTAACATATGTGCAACATTTTATGTTACACGTGTAACATACGTGTATTATATTTATATTGCACGTGTAACATAATATGTTACACGTATATTACGACTAAATCCTTAATTTCATGAAACTATGGCTAAATTCTTCAAATTTTACCTTTAAAATAGCTAATTTCTTAACTGGCCCTAAAAAAATAATTTAAATTATAGTATTAATAAAAATTCAATTTAAATCATATTGGTATTAAAAAATGAGAAATTATAGTGAATACCGAATTTTTAAAACTTAATGTAAGTTATTACCCAATCTTTTGAAAAATGTAACCAATTACCCAAATGATGCAATTACTTACACAGTGATAAGTGATGGTAATTCACTTTGTTACCAAAAGCGTGTGCAAGTAATTCACAAGCTGACTAGAAACTCAATTACTTCAAAAGTTTAGGTATTTATTTTTATTATTATATAAATTCTGGGTATTTGCCTACTTCACCCTTAAAAAATTGTGGGATAAATTTTATAAATTTCCCTTTAAAGTTTAACACTTTTCTCAATTTGAGAACTAGTGTATCAAATTGATTCCTATAAAATTGGATGGAAAGCATTTCAAAAGTTTTCATTTCATACACAAGTCTTTAAAAATTTAAAACAAAAAACAAAAAACAAAAAAACCAACTTTAATCTTAATTTACATGGCTTTGAATGCCCAAACGAAAGATGTTAAAAGGTTCAAACTTCAGCGACTTAAGCTATCTTTTGAACAAAAAAAGTAACAATCTTTCCATGTCTTATGCTAAAAATATATTTACCCTTTATTTGTTTTACCCATCTGAATATTTTCATTTAATTTTTTTTCAACATTCCTAATTCCAATACAATATCCTTAAATCTCAACCATTTATAATTCTTCGAAATTTAAAAAGTCAATAACTATTTCAAATGACCCATTTGGATAGTTTTCTCAAACAAACCATTTAGATTTTGGAATGATTTAAATTGATTTAAATGGATAATGTTACATGCAAATTTATTTAGACCTAATTAACTTTATCTGGGTTGATAATGAGCGTTCATTTCGCACACTTATCATAGCCCAGTTTAATGTAAATCCTCAAGTTTTGTATCAATTTAATATCGTTTTGAGTATGTATATGTCTTGGCAAAAAAAACTAGCGAATGATAGTGAAAATTGAGGCAAAAAGGTGCCAAAGATGAGGAAAATAAGCCCATTGCATTGTGCTCAAATTCTTGGCGATGCAATGGGGCACAAGCAATACCAATTTACAAGCATGATCATTGTGTTTGGATCGCATTGTCTGTATAGCCTTGTCATTGTGTTACGATGGAATTGATTGCATCAAGACCACCTATCATTGAAGGCGCAATGGCGCCCATATCAACGCGACCACGGATCCCTTTTCACGCCTCCACATGCCCTCCACGTGCCAACTTTAAATTTTTGGCCCATTTTGAGTCTTTGGATGATAATTAAAGGGTCAAGATGAATCAAAATCACCTAGGCAACCTAGTTATAAGGGTATAGCTCAAACTTTCAAAAGAGTAGACTAATTTTTAGAGACATTTTTGTTGAAGACACAAGAGGAGCTTAGAGTGGAAAGCTCTCGTGGAACTTGAAGCATGGAACCACCATTTCTCATGAGCTTGTTGCTCATTTGAATTTTATTTTCTTGTTCCCTCTCTACTATTTTATTTATATTGAATATCATGTGTTGGATTTGTGCTTTGTCAATATTAATGTGCTAAATTAGTGGCTAAGTTTGGGTTCAACAAAGAAGGTACGTAGCTCTCCCTTGACCTTGTGATGGATTTCTTAGTCGTTTGAAGTTAATTTTCACTTATGTCTTAAAATACGACTAAGAAATCCATGTCAAACAATTACGATCTATTTATGTATCGTGTATAAATTGATTTAAATGGATCATGTCACATGCGAATTTCTTCAGGCCCAATTAACTTATCTGAGTTAGCAAATTTTTAACTACATTTTCTAAACCCAACATTAAAAAGTCTAAACAAAGACATAGTTTTGATAATGTATATAATAAGGAGGATGATTTGTGTCTCATGTCGATGACAATAATGAGAAGATAAATAAATAAATTTTACATACATGTATATGAGTGTTAAACATATCTTAACTGTAGATACTTATTTATGACATAGTTAATAATTGTGCCTTATCAAATCTTAATCATGTTAGTGCGTCCAAGTCGTGTTCACCTATTATTTAATCGTGTTTAATCCATTAGAAAGGACTTAGACATGCTAATTTAATATTGTGTTTGTATCATGTCTCGTGTTTTAACCCATATTATCATCCCTAGTAGGGTAAACCTATGAATATGTTCGGTGCACAGGATGAAATGAGGATTGGGTTGGATTGGATTATTTTATTTTTAGTACTAATCCAATATTTGTTGCTTGTTTAGGATATGATCATATTAGTTCGGACCAACTTTTTAATCTCATGTATGCATGTGGGATAAGGAATCGAACGACAAATTGTGAATCTTATCTTATGACAAGAAGGCGTAGGCCCCACTTAAAAATCATTTTTTTCATTCATTTTAGATTTAAACTAGTTTTTACACGCGCGATGCGCGTGTGGAGCACGTATAAAATAACATAACAATTAAAAAATATGACCAAAAAATAATAAAGTATATTATTGTTAAGTTTTAAAAAAATTATTATTTTTATAATTTATAATAATTAAAGGGTTAGATTTATCATTTAATATAAATACAATGGCTCTTTTAAAATTTTTCAAACTTTAAAAATAAAAATAAAAGCTTAGAACAAAGAAAATAAATAAAAAATAGATACGGTAAAAAAATATATATGACAATAGGTGTTACAAGATCGAGAAAAATATTCTGAATCCAACCGCGCCAAGAAAAAAAAATTCGAGATCATTACGTCAAACAAATAGCCGTTGAAACGATTAGAATAAAAAAAATAAAAAAGATGAGAGAGGAGAGAGAAACTGCACAAAAGTCCCTCTAAATTTTCACAAAAGTCCTTCAAAATTTCTTAAAAACCCCTAAAATAAGCCTCTAAATGCAATTTTTTTAAAAGAAAAAAATTTTAAAAAAAAAATCATAGGATGTCACGTCTCGTCCGTAGGGGACGCCACGTGGCATCCCCTTGTGAGGCGTTTTTTTAGCTAAGGGGGGAGAAACGAATCCCCCTTAGTAGTATAGTATAGATATAGATTCAAAAAGAAAAGTTTAATTATCGCGAATTATGTTTTGTAGAAAGCAAAATTGATAGACTGGTGGGAAAAGTTATTTTTTATTGTTGATTTAAAATTGGAGGATAGAAGATGTGAAAGGTTTGACTCCATTCGATTCTAAGACTTGGTTTTCCAAAGAAATCTTCTTTAAATAAATGAAGCGTTTTTCTTTTCCATTTAAGGAAACAAATTTCTAATCTTCTATGCTCAAAGGACATCAGATGAGGAAATAGATGACCCATTCTTTAAAGAAAAAAAAAGAAAAAAGATAATTGAGTAAATAATTATTTTCGAATTGCGTTTTAATAAAAAGATCAATGTTTATATTAATTAAGAAGTTAGTCATTTTTTCAACTGCATTATGATATATATTTACCTTTATGTCCTTAATGCTCTGATGTATAAATAGCTAATAATTTAATTTTTGAAAACTTTGACATTTTCGTAAAACACTGACCAAAAAATTGTCATATACCAAATATACCATTAAAAAATTCACACTAGTTCCAACAAAACTCCATAGCAATGATATTTATGTGTGTAAAGCCGGAGGCGATGAGTTTAACATCTTAAAATGACAAAACCATAAAATAGTCACAAATTTTATTAGCTACTTTCATTTTCAGGACAACCTCACGTATATAAACGCACAACACGTACGGATTTACCAGCCTTTTGCTATAAAATTGTGTGATTTCAATAGAGCTAATATTTTAATAACCAAAATAACCAAAGCTCCAACGGTACAATAGTAATTTGGCAGAATTCAAGAGTGATCATAAAGAAAGAAGCTTCGCGGGAAAAGCGGTTGGGAAGGAATGAAATGACACAATAAGCCTCAACCTTTAACTAATTTTTAAAATAGCAAAACCTGAAAAGCCTCCTGTCCAGACCTAATTTATCAAATGGACCAAAACCAATAACAACAAATAAAACTGCCTGAATGAACACAATAACACCCAAGAGAAAAAAGGAAAAAATTAAAAAAAAAAAAAAGGAAAATTAGAAGGAAAAAGGTTGTTTTTTTTTTTTTTTCATTTTTCATTTTTCCAAATCTCTCTTGTGACTTAAAAGGGTTGAAATTTATCTAAGGCAGAGGAGTTTCATCTCTCTGCCTTAGCCGTGTCTTTCTTATTATTATTATTATCATCATCACAATGGCATTTCAAGACTTCGACGAAATCACGGAACGCAGGCGGACTGCTAATGAGCAGAAGTTCCGTCGGCGGGTCATCATCGCCGTCGTCTCCGGCGTCGCTCTTTTGGCCCTCGTCGGGGCCGGCATCTTCGCCCTCGTCACGCACCTCGGGGGCCACAAGAGCCCCGCCACGGCCACCGCGGCCGCGCAGGCCCCGAGCGGCGCGGCGAAGACGGACAAGGTGGTGAAGTTCATATGCAACGCCACGGACTACAAGGAGAAGTGCGAGAGCACGCTGTCGAAGGCGGTGGGGTCGTCGGGCTCGCCGAGGGAGCTTCTCCTGACGGCGATCTCCGCGGCCAAGGAGGAGCTCCACAGGGCCTTCAACAAGACGAGCTCGTTCAAGTTCAACACCCCGCAGGAGCGCGGCGCGTTCGAGGACTGCGAGAAGCTGATGGACGACGCCATGGACGACCTCGAGGCCTCCATTTCCAGCATCGGAGGCCGCGGGGCGGCTCCGGGGACGGTTTCGGCGAGAGCCCCGGACTTGAACAGCTGGCTGAGCGCCGTGATATCCTACCAGCAGACCTGCGTCGACGGGTTCCCCGAAGGGAAGCTGAAGAGCGACATGTCGAGGCTCTTCAAGGCTTCCAGGGAGTTCACGAGCAACTCGCTCGCGCTCGTCACCGAGGTGTCGTCGTTCCTCTCGGCCTTCCAGATGGCGGGACTGACGGCACGCCACCTTCTCGAGGAAGCGGCGCCGGCTTCCGCGCCTGTGTCGGGGTCGACACCGGTCTCCGCCCCCCCGGTATCAACGGCAACGCCTGCGGCCGTGCCTGTGCATTCACCGGCGACGGTGCCTGTACTGGCACCGGTGACGGTGCCGGCGCCGGCTCCGGTTCCGAGCTCGCTGGAGCTGGACGACTACGGGTTTCCGGCATGGATGGAGGAGGACGACCGGAGGATGTTGAAGGCGAGAGACGACAGGCCGACGCCGAACGTGACGGTGGCGAAGGACGGAAGCGGGCAGTTCAAGACCATCAACGACGCTCTTGCCGCCATGCCTCTCAAATACGACGGACGGTATGTGTGTGGGACCCACAGACATAGTCTCTGTCCTTTGTTTCTAGATTTGAATCAGCCCTAAATTGAACGGAATAGGGGTTTTTTTTTTTTTTTAAATGTTTACGTGTATTCTGATTTGTTTGTGTATTTGATTTTTTTTTTGGTTTTGTTGGCGTGGATTTAATGATTATATGTGATTCAGGTATGTGATCTATATTAAGGAGGGAATATACGAGGAGACAGTGATAGTGACAAAGAAGATGTTGAATGTTACAATGTATGGTGATGGGTCGCAGAAGACTATCATCACCGGGAGTAAAAATTTTGTAGACGGAGTTAGGACGTTCTTGACTGCTACATTTGGTATGTGACTATGTGTTTTATACTGTTTGAATATAAATCAAAATCACATCTTACCTTTAATTTTTATTTGCGTAATTGTTATAATATTTAAACTAAAAATTTTTCGATTCAGATTGCAATCTAAAATCCAAATAACCCTACGTGCATGTTGCTTTTAATGATATATATATATATATATATATATATTTTTATCATGCAATTCTTTAGACGTAATATGATTCTGCATTTTCTTCGTCAAGTTTAATATTTTGTATAATAACCGTAATAAAAATGGTAGCTACTTTTTTTTTTATCGGCGGAGAAGTATTTTAAATGGTCAAACATACCACATGTTAAAAAAGATCAACCAGATGATTTATAATCGTCTAGAGCTATCTGGTACGAAATCAAACATGCTTTATTAGTACTAGGTCTCACAAAAATAATTAATACCAATAAGAAATAAAAATTTAAGAGTAAAAAAAAATAATAATTACAGTAAACTCATTCACAAAAATTTAAATTTAAACCCATTTGCTCCCAAACTTCTGTCGCAGTCGCTTCAGGGGACGGTTTCATGGGCAGAGGCATAGGGTTCCGAAACACCGCAGGGCCCGAGAAGCACCAGGCGGTGGCGGCCCGGATCCAGTCCGACCGCGCGATCTTCGTCAACTGCCGGTTCGACGGGTACCAGGACACTCTCTACGCGCAGGCGCACCGGCAGTTCTACCGCAGCTGCGTGATCTCCGGCACGGTGGACTTCATCTTCGGCGACGCTGCCTCCGTCTTCCAGAACTGCCTGATCGTGGTGCGCCGCCCCCTCGACAACCAGCAGAACATCGTCACCGCGCAGGGCCGCACCGACAAGCAGCAGACCACCGGCATCGTGCTCCACAACTGCCGCGTCCTCGCCGACCGCAAGCTCGAGCCCGTCAAGGGCCGCATCCGCAGCTACCTCGGCCGCCCCTGGAAGGAGTTCTCGCGCACCGTCGTCATGGAATCGACCATCCAGGACGTGATCCACCCGGACGGGTGGTTGCCGTGGCAAGGGGACTTCGCGCTCGACACGCTCTACTATGCCGAGTATAACAACAAAGGGCCTGGGGCGAGGCTTGACGGGAGGGTCAAATGGCCTGGCTACAAGAAGGCCATTACTAAGGACGAGGCTACACAGTACACTGTGGAGAATTTCTTGCAAGGCGATTGGCTTAATGATGTCAAGGGTATTCCTGTTCGCTTCACTCTTTATGATTTGTGAAGAGTAGGGAATTATATATAATCATCTCTCAAGTGTTGTTTGTGTACAATATTTTGTTTTTTGTTTTTGTGTTTTTTTTTTTAAGATGAACGATTTGTTTAATAAGTGAGAATTCTCGTTGTTCAAGTGGTTGAGTGTGATGTTGTTATGCTATATATCTATTATGTTATTATGATAGTTTTGTTTGTTTCAAATCTTCAATAGAGAAGGAGCCACATTGCTTTTAGCGGAATAAAAAATTAAATAAATTATAAAACGAGCCTTTTGGCTTGGTTTGTAGGGAATAATTATTAGTTAGTGACATGCTATTGGTCAATTATAACTTCAAACCTGCTTGATTTAGTTTCTTTTAGCTGAGATGTCATGGGTCCTATACTTTCTTATTTTGTTTTCTTTTGTTTACGGCGCTGCAAACGCATTTCTTTCTAAGATGCCATTTATTTCCAATAAGAAGAAAAGCTTGTCCTCTTTGACATACCTAATATATCAAGCATTAGTCTCGAGAATTTCTTCATGTACTCTCGGACTGTGCCTTTATGTTCCCTACGTAATGTTTTTGCTACTTTTGGTATGCCATTAAAAAAAAAAAAAATCTCGTTGACAGACTCTAAACAAAATGTCGTTGGTGCATAAAGAAACACAAAGCGTTTATTTTTTAGGCTTTGTTTATTGACTCTACTATATATCACAACAGCTTTTTTTTTTTTTTTACTTGGATCATATGTACCGTAGACAACAATCACGGCGCTCTTGGTCTCCGAGAAACACAGTGCTCATGACAGAAAAGACAAATCATATACATTTGAAGAAGATCCACAGGACCCCGAGTTATACTTATTTCTAGAATGAAAGCCGCGACTAGGCGTCGTTTTCTTTGCTTAAGCGTGCCTGAGCGCTTTTCAATTCTTAAACTCAAGCGAGAGCATCTCGGATTGACTTACTCAAAAAAATAAATCCAGATTAAGATAAATAAAGGACATTTCCTGACATCTTAAGAGATAATTACATAATATATTCAAATTCATCCAAACCAGGTATTTTCTGATTTAATTCGATTCCCCAAAGAAGAGGAAATATGGTTGGCCGGGTCCTATAAATTGTTTTCGTTCGGTAAGTAACTCTTCTCTAATCACTTTTTACCTATTTTCTCTCTACCAGATTGCTGACTTAAGATTAGAGAGCCAAAGCCGACAACACTCTCGGTGTCCCCTTTAACCTCTGAGCTCAGTTATGTTTTTTGCATAACAATAGTTTGAGTTTGCTGATCCTCGGTGTAGTTTTTTTCTGTTGACGAAATTTCATTATCAACAATTACAATAAGTTTTTGATTTCCTAATTAAACAAAAGAAAGAATCTAAATACTAACATCCAAATGCATTCACGTGCAACTATACATACATGAGCACATGCCCAAAATACAGAAATTTGTCCAAGATTGGACCTGGCAAATATGAGATTCCCGTGCAAAACACTAAAAAATTAAAATTGAGTCACGGAAAAAAGCAACGAGAAAAAAATAAATTAAAAAAAAAAAAACAACTTTTCGTATTAATATTTATTATAGCCTTGTGATGAGCTAAACTTTGTTTGCATTTTTTCTGCAAGACAGAGAAATTAAGAAGCGCTTAGAGTTGATATGGCATTTTCCAAAAACAAAGTGTTTGTGTTAACAATTACAACAATCTTGGCGAGTTGTTATGCATTTACAACTACAAGCACTTCTTCAAAATTACATAACAACATAACAGACACAGATTTGGTCTCTTCAACATGCAACAAAACCCTTTACGTTCAACTCTGCGAATCTTCGTTACGATCCGATCCCAGAAGCGAAAGCGCAGATCTCCGAGGCCTTGCCGCGATCGCGTTGGACCAGAGCCTAGCGAAAGGCGTCGATACTCTCGCTCACATCGACAATCTAAGGTCTGAATCTGCCTCTGATGCCTCTAAAGCCCTTGTGATCAGTCGCCTCAGCGATTGCGCGGCTGCATATTCGGACGCTCTTGAGAATCTGCGGGACTCGGCGCAAGCCCTAGACGACGAGTCGTACGAAACGCTGCGATCTTTGGTGTCCGCTGCGATGACGGATTCGGAGACGTGTGAAGATGGTTTCATGGAGATTGAGGGCTATAGTTCTCCTCTGACTGAGCAAAACCAGTGTTTTTCTCGGTTGTGTAGCAACTCCCTAGCAATAGTCACTCTTCTTGACTGATTGATTGGTTTATATTTTTGTATTGCTATAATAAATAAGATTTATTAGTCTTTTTTTCTTTTTCCCTCAACTAGTGACTGATCTTCTTTCTCTGCGTTCATTCTGTTTTTTTAGAGTAAATTGGGAAAAGTTTTTTCTCACACGTTTATTGGGCATGACACTGGAATTCAGATATTCTGTCTCATTTCTCTATCTTCGGTTGAAATAAAAAAATACCAAGAATTTATATGTCAATAAAAATAAATATCCAAACTTTTGAAGTAATTGAGTTTCTAGTAAATTCGTCAATTACTTGCACATGCTTTTGGTAACTAAGTTAATTACCAGCACTTACTCCCGTATAAGTAATTGAATCACTTGAGTAGTTGGTTATATTTTTCAAAAAATTAGGTAACGATTTAAATTATGTGTCAAAAATTAGGTATCCACTATGATTTCTCAAAATATAAAATGAACGTAAAACTTAAAACCTACAGCACATGACAAAAGCGACGATAAAACTGAGAAACGACAGAAAACTAAAAAACGACAGTAAAATGGATGAAACGACAATAAAAAGATAAAGCGCCAGAGTACTAAAATCGACTGTATAACTGTAAGCGCCAGTAAATTGAAAACGTCAAAAATAAAATAACTTACAAATGACACAACGGCGTTAAAGCAAAAACGAATTTGGTATAGTTTCCAACAAATCTCAAACTAATGTTTTATTATATGTTTTTTTTTTTTTCTGTCTCAAAACCATAAAACTCTCAAATAACTTCAAAGCAAACATTTACTGATTCATAATAAATATCTATAAAATAGTAATTCCCTCTCTGTTCCAAATATCTCATAATACGAAATGCTGCATCTAACTCTACAAAGAAGTTAAGAGTTTAAATACCTCGACATTAATTATATAGGGCAGGATGTGCTTTTAAAATAGAGATATTTAAGGATTTAGCCAAATTTTATACTAATTTTTTAAAAATTGGCCATAGTTTATAAATTTAAGAAATTATCCATTTTTATTTTTTATTTTATCATAATCGATGAAAATTTTGGTAATGATAGGTTTGGCTTACTTTTTAAGTTGAATTTTTAGAGACTTTTTGTTTGATTTTGGTGGTTTTTTAAAGTAATTATCATGGATACTTATGTCCATTAAGGTATTTAATGATTATTTTTTTAAGTTTGATATTGTAGGGCTAAATCTTTCAATTTATCTTTAAAATGACTAATTTCTTAATTGGCTCCAATGTTTCAAAAAATTTTAAAAATAGCTATAAAACAATAATAAAATTATTACACATAAAATTTATTGTAATAAATTCCTTGTAAAGGTAATGAAATTTATAAATGACTACTTTCGTAAATTTTGAAACATTGGCTATTTTTTAAATTCGCCCTTTAAAAAATAATTATTTTCTTAAATTTCTCTTATATACTTGATAATTCTTTTTTTTTTTAATTTTACAACAAAAATAAGTTGTTTGAAAGCTGTGAAGACATTTGATTAAATGTGATGGGGATACTTCTAGAGTCTTAATTCAATATTTTGAATTTTGAGGATATAATAAGTACCACAATGAATATCCTTAAAAAGGTTCATAACTATAATAGAAAAATGAGTAAAAAAAAAAAAAAGGAATCATACTTTTTTTTTTTTCAAAGCCACAGGAAAAAAAATGGCCTCATATACTTAATATTGCTTTAAATTACCTGTTATGATAAAGCGTTATTGACAAATCTATATCATGTCAATTTCACCTTTTATATATTTTAAAGGCTAAATGAAGCTATATGATCATTACGTCTCCCACTTATGAGTTAGATGATGAATATTAGATGAATATAAAGTGATGCCTTGACTATCGAAGCCGAAGCATATGCCCCTTCCATTTCATAGATAGGACCCATTAAATACCTCTTTATTTGGCAAACCAATAAATTATTTAAGGGAGGAAATAATATGTCACGCATTAACAATATTGGCTGGTAGGTGTGTTGACTTTATTATATTATATCCATATACTTTATACCACAATTAGTAAATTCATTCCTCGTTGGTTTAATATTTAGTAGCTAATAAACCACTTTAAAAGTGTGTTTTTAAATAATAATCAAAGTTTCAAACATTTTTAAAAAATAACTATTACTAAAAAAAATTATTACGTACAAGAGTAAAAAAGAAAAAAGAAAATTATTACGAGAACAAAAAAGCTTTTGATAACGCTAGGCCTAATGCTATCTCAGCTAAGGCTTGGTTTCAGGCTAATTTGAGAGATTCGAAGAAACTTATTATTGGCACCTCTAAAAATTCGATGGAAGATTTCATTATCCTTCACAAGATAGGCGTTTTTGGCAATCATCCTGCAGGTCCTAATATTACGTAGGTTTCATGGAATCTTCCTCCAACAGTTGGATTAAAGTGAATATAGATGGTTCTGCTAGAGGTGCACCGGGTCATGCGGGTTGTAGAGGTATTTTCAGAACTTGTAGGGGCTTCATCAAGGGTAGCTTTTCTTATTACTTGGGAATCAACTTTTCTTTCGAAGCATGATTAATGGGTTTCAACTTGGCTATCAAAATTGCGTACAACTAGAATTTGTATAACCTTTGGGCGGAGACAGACTCTTCTTATGTGGTGGGTAGTTTCATTACAAAATCTGATAACGTTCCATGAAAATTAAGAAATAGATGGGCTAGAGCTTTACTTCTAGCAAATCGGCTTCAAATTAGGATTACTCACATTTACAGGGAAGGAAACTGTATCGCGGACAAGCTTGCATCGTTATCTACGACCCCGAGGACAAAGAAGTGGTGGTTTGTTGTCCCTGAAGATATTAAGAGATTAGCTTACAGAGATATGATTCCTTTATCTTTTTATGGGTTCAAGAATCTTTAAGCTTGGATCATGTACTTTTTTTTTCTCAAGAAGATTTTCCCTCAGAGGTTTTTTTTTTTCCTTGAGATTTTAACGAGGCCCCATTGCACTTTAGGTAGATTCTTTAGGCTGTCTTGTTTTTCTTTTCTTTTATTTTTATTTATTTTTAGTTGTTTTTTGATTTTGTTTGGTTCCTACTTCCTCCTCGTAGGTTGGTTTATGTTATCTTTTTGTTTGAACTTTGTATTATTATTTTTATTAATATATTCAAGCAAAGGCAGAGGACTTCAAAGGGGAGGATTAACTTAGTTGGTGAGCATCTTCTTACTCAGACGTGTGCCAAATCTTATTGGGATACGTTTCTATCTTTTGCTTCGTCCATTAAAAAGAAATATTCTCATACCAACTGATACTTCTAAAAAAGAGCAGTTATAGATCCACGTGAATACGTGTATCAAAGTGGTCATCAAACATAATAGGTCTCATGCAATTTCAAATATTATTTTGAATAAAATTATCTTGTACTAAAAAATAAGTCAATATTTTTTCATATATTATCAAGTATTGCACAAAATTATACAATGATTAAGTAATAAAGAGATTATTCTACAAATAACTATATGATATTTTAAAAATAGTCAACGTTTTTTTGTTGTAGAACATCATTTATACAATAATACGTCATAAAACATAAATGACTCAATTGCTATTTGAAAAGTATTATTTAAATCATTTATTACTATAGAAGTAGTGAAAACATAAAAAATAAAAATAAAAACATTGAATTAAGAAAAATGCTAAATGATTAGAATTTTTTGTCAAAAAAAGCTTGCTATGTATAAGTTATTTATTAGATACAACAAAAAAAATGCGTTGATAAATGTATATAGCAATCAATTAAGTAAATGACACATCATCCTGGTTATTTTTCTGGCCAATATTTCTTATTGTGTGGGGTCACTTTTTAACTAAATGGATAATTATATAATAAAATTAATCAATTAGATTACAAGTAAAAGAAGGGAAAAAAAAAACATCAATAAACAATCCATGCAAAATTAAAGTGCAAATGCCAAAAAAAAAATTAACATAAAATGTTGTGTGCTAAATTTGAAACATCATTTGTTGGGAGAGGGCCAACTTTGTTTTTTTAAAGAGGACAAACTTTGTTAGGAAATTTCTAAGAAATCAAGCATGTGTTAATTTTGTTAGGATGCGTTCTTAAAGAACTGTTTTATTAAAAAAAATTGAAACATTTTTTTTTATAAATATAGAGATTTCGATATAAGAACCGAAGAACGTATCCCAACAAGTTGACAAAGGCCTGAGCTTTTGAAGGCTTACCTACTAGGTTTTGAAATATTGATTTTTATTTTATTTAATGAACAATTGACACTCATTATTTAACATTTTGCTTTGCATGTATAAATACTAACAGGATGCACAATAATAAAAATAAATACCCAAAATTTTAAAATAATTGAGTAACGAGTTAATTCGTTAATCACGTGCACATGCTTTTGGTAACTAAGTTAATTACACCGGCTACTACTATGTAAGTAATTAAATTACTCAGATATGTTATTATATTTTTCAAAAGATTAAGTATTAATTTAAGTTAGGTATTAAAAATTAAATATTTACTATAATTTCTCATACTAAAATCGGCTTTTGGTGGGTTGTTCATGCTACCCGAGGACCCAAAAATTCTACCGAGATATGGTAGAAAAATATATCTACTTATAGGACATACAACAAGCATTTATAGAAATATGTTTGTTTATTTAATAATTTAATAAATTCTTATCTTTAGTGCAGTTAATAGTCTATTCTTTAAAAGATGTTTGTAATTAATGAAAAATACACACATATATATCTATCTATATATATATATATATATATATAAATGTAAATGTTTGCACTATGATGAGTCTGACGCGTTCAAGAAAGAGGTTTTAAATATGTATTTGTTGAAAAAACAAAACCAAAATGATCAGAAAAGAAATTAATTAAGTCGCGGTGACTTTAGTCTAGACTCTATATATATATATATATATATATATATGTCTATCTTTCTATTTAGTCCAGATGATCATAACCTAATTTCTTGCACAATCACCACTCAGTCTTCTCTTCTAGTTCATTTTCTCCTTCTCCGATGCTATATAACTTTCTTGGCGTACGTGCATGAAGCTTTAAGCATTGTCTTTCACAATTGTCAATAAAGAAATTATCATTCTCACGATCGTGCTATTCGAAGGTGATATTTCTCTAGTTATTACCTTATATATGTATGATTTATTCTCGTTAAACTCAAAGATATATAAATATATATATATATGTAATATACAAATGCATACACACATACAAATATATAATAATTGACCACATATGGAAATATATTCACAGTTTTTTTTTTCTTTTCACGTAAACAGCAGTCTACAAATTTGATTTTCATTGCATCTATAGTACTTGACTGTTTTTTATAAGACAATAGCTTATGGTAATTATATTCATGTTTTTCCCTACTGCTGCTTTTATAGCAATTATATATACGAAAGTATATATATATAGCCCTTCTAGAACATGTTTATTTACGAAAGTATCTCTTCTTGGTGAAAATTATACCATTTTAGGTGAAAGCGCTCCTTTATATGTTTGTTATATGATGGATTACCATGTTGATTGGTTATATCACGTATATTTTAGAGGGTAATTAGAGCACTTCAATTTTTTATTTATTTATTTTTTGTTTATTTCGGAATACCTTGTTTATTAAAAGGTGAATTCTGTACTGATGCCAACTTAAATATTGTTGTGTTATATATATTATATATGTATGCTTTTGTTATATATGTAAATATTTACGCAATTTCCTAAAAAATGGATTTGATATATATATATATATATATATATATATTTTATATAATTAAGGGCATGTCACCGTTTATGGAGCTCTTGAAACATCAAGCATGTCTACAGTTCTTAAGTTATACATTATACTCAAGTTGATTATATTAATATATTACTCAGAACATGGAAATGTTAAACACAGATTTTAGCACAAACGGCGTCTTAAACGGAATCCTACTTTTAATCACGTCTATTGACAAGTCATCTTAGAGGTAAAAGTTTAACTACATCATATAATGATAATAGTTTATTTGATTAGTGAAATGATTTCTGGATCGTATTTGCAATGACGCTCAAATATTTTCCTATATTTGTATCATGTGACCATGAGATAATTTGCGTAGCACTACTATTAAATTTTTATCATTGCCATAAAACGAACATAAGATAAAAGACTTTTCGCGGATTTGGCAAGAGGGAATATGTTTTAAAGAAAATTTCAAACCGTAGTATCTTTATGCGGTACTACTAATTAGTTAAGAGAACTACTTTTGACATTTATAATTAACAGTATCATTATATAGGAATTCAAATTAAGATGTTATTTCTGATTTGAACTTAGTAATATGCGGCTGTAAACATTAATTACGTACACCATAATTTCAAACATAAGGGGTAAAATTAATGTTCTTAGTTTAGGGAGAAAGGTATTGTTTACATTACTTTAATTATAGGTTGGTGAGTGCGATTTTTATTATCGTTAAGTGTTGTAGATATTGAAAATATGATGATCTTATAATAAACGAACCTTTGATACACTACTATTATATTTAAATTGTATAAATATATCTAGTATTCTTTACATATTAATACATTGTAGATATTTTAGTATGAGCATTTTCATAGAAATTAATTGACAGCAAAGTTACGTTTCTAAGACTATATTATCAAAAGTTTAAATTTACCCTTGTTTTATATTATACTTTCTAATAAGTAATTATTAGAAAACAAAGGAAACAAAGTTATAACTATATAGTTTATTGGTAAAGCTAATTAATAAGTAGGAGTTACACTGTACATCAGAGATACCATGTAATATATACTTTTTTTTCTTTTTCTATAATTAGAGGTTGTAGAATTTTGTGGAGTCGGATATGGAATTGCTACTATCTACGCTTGTAAGCATGATACCATGCTATACTCTTACCTCCCGCCTAAAGCCTAAATAAACTTGTTTAGCTTGGGATTTAGGAGTTTATAATTTTGAATTTTAACCATAGAATTCACCTGAAAATTTCTTTGCGGTTTAAAGCTTATAATGAATTGGGTTAACAGCTTGAATGATCTCCCCAAAATTCGATTTGATTTAGATGGGATTTCTTTAAAGGATTGGTCGGTTTTGATTTTGCTTTTTCATCGGGATATAGGTTTTTCTCTAAAAACCAACAACCCAACATGTGAATGAATGTACATATATTTGGCATCGTATTAGAGAATTTTGTGATTATACGTCAAAGTTCATCAATAGAACAAAGATTTGACATTGTATATTTCTTCGCCGTTAATTCTCTCTTATTAGGAGACCATAATAATTATCAGTTTATTTTCTATTTAACTTGAGTAGTTATAATATTGCTTCAATTGAATTATAGTTATCCAATTAATAAGGAATGTAAACTAATGGATAAACCCTGAACGTTATATCTTTATTTTTGAACAATTCACGGATAAAACACGAGTCTTGAGACCACCATAGCTAGGGCCGGCAATCTGGATCCAGACACGAGACACGACACGAACACGACACGACTTAAACGGGTTTGGATCCTCCCTTAATGGGTCTGGGTCTAACCGGGTCGGACACGATTAACACGATTAAATAACGGGTGAACACGGCACGAACCCGCAAACACGATTAGACCCAATTAGACACGATTAATAATTGGGTCTTAAATGGGTAGACACGATTACGACCCAATAAGACCCGATAAGACACGTTTACTAAACGGGTCTTAATTGGTAAACACGATTACGACACGTTTAATGCCCATATATATATATTTTTAATTTTTTATCATATTTTTTAACTATTTTGTATTTTTCTTTTTTATTTGTTTAATTTCAATTTTGAGCGCCCATTTTCTTTTATATTTCCCCCTTTTCTTTTGCATTTTATTTATCTAATTATCTTGTTGTTGTTGTGACATAGGCTTGATTATGTTTTTGTTTGATGGATTGTTATGACTTAGGTTTGATTATTGATTTCTTTGATGGATTGTTGTGACTTTGGTTTGATTATGGTTTTGTTTGATGGATTGTATGGATTGTTCTATACTTTATGATTTTACTTGATGGATTGTTATTTATTTATTTATTTATTTATTTATGTTTAAGGGATTAACTTGTGGCTATGTTTAATATTGATAGACTATAATTATTTTTTGGTGTATTAATCATTTAATTTTTAATTATTTTTTATAGTTAATTCATTTTGGGATAAATGGGTCTTAATGGGTTCAAGACCCGTTTAAACCCATTTAAAAATAAGTTGTGACCCATTTGGACCCAATTAAATAAACGGGTTCGTGGGTCTGCACGACCCATTAAGACACGATTAGACACGAATAGTAACCGTGTCTTAATGGGTCGTGTCTGGGTCTGTTAAAAAATAAATGGGTCGTGTCTGGGTCTTCATTCTAGACACGATTAATAAATGGGTCGTGTCTGGGTCTAGTCAAAATTACATGGACACGAATAGGACACGACACGAACACGACCCACGACACGAATTGCCACCCCTAACCATAGCGCCTTGTATCGCTATTTACACGAGACACATCATAGCGCGTCTTTGCTCGTTGGCAGGTTTTTAGAACCACGAGTGTATCTTCAACTTTTTTTATTTTGACTAATTCTGTAATGTTTTATGTTCATCGGTGTTTCATGTAACATTATATAATGAAGAAGTAATATTATAATAAAAGGCTGTTGTAATAAATTGAAAATAATTGTTATAATAATTTTTAATATATCATATTTTCATTTTATAATGTTATATGAAATATTGATAAAGTGGAGTAGTACTAAAAAAAATATGGTTTTTTTTTTCCCACGTGATGCTATATAAATCCAAAGTGGCACTAGAAACTCTAGATGATTGTGTCATTTTGTGACTAAACTTTCCATTTTCTTTATAATGAAGCATGTCAATCAACTTTGTCATGCATTTTCTTCGTCACCCACATGTGCCAGTGTTTCAAGTAAACATCCAAAAATAAAACCATATGAGATAGCACCATCATTGTGCTTCTATGGATATATCTACTCTATTACGCACTAACCACAATAATAATAATTTGACAATGCCCTCCACCATATAAATATTGTACACACTTTTTATGCCACGTGTCCAGTCCATGTGGCATCAATCCATGCATTGTTGTGATTCCAATATCATTTTCCTCTAAACAACTAGATCCAAGTTTATATTGTTCTGTCTGATGGGGTTTTTTTTTTTTTTTTTTTTTTTGATCCAATGGATAGTACTAGTGGTACTGGTGGTTGAGTTACGTGTTTCTTCGAAACATTCTAATTAATGGACTTTTTTTTTTATAGTTTTTGGAATAATTTGCATTATTGTCCATATTGTGCATTATTGACGATAGTCTTTGATTGTGTGGTGTAACTTAGCCCTCTACTTCACAAATAAGTACTGTAGCCGCTAACCCCTAAAAAAAACAAACCAACCCTCCTAAATTTTAAAATACTCTGGAACCATTTATCATGACTGAATTGAACAAATATAATATATATGTATATATACATATATATATATGTTATATATATATGTGTAGAGGTGTTTTTTTGGTGACTAAAGTACTGTTTCAAAATTGAAAGAATTTTTTAAACAACAAAAATATTTTTTATGAGTAAAAAGGAATTATTTGTTGGTACATAAATTATAAATCATAATTAGTAAATGCGTATTAATGTCGATTAGTTATATGCGATTAATATGAAGAGACTATACATTTGAATACAAATCAAAAGTAAATATTGTAGTTTACATTATATAGTGGCTAAATTTTAGACAGTATTACTTTATATATATATATATATATATATATATTACCAAACCTGTATACAAATTTAATACAATTATTCAATCTTCGATTAATTATTTCCCCTTGCAAAAAAATTGAACTTTTAGTCAAAGTTTTTTTTTTTTTTTTTGGGAAATTGAGGGAGGAGGAATTGAAATCAACACCTCTTAATAAAGTTGGCTTTCTAGGTCCTAAGTTTTTTAAACAACAACAAAAAAAAAATGTGACTAAAGTAAATGGTACTTTAATCCCAATTCATTACAACTTTTCAGTTTCACTAATATATTTTTAGCTACAAGGATTTTTCTTTTGGTCATGGAATTGTTGTGATTAAAAGTATCTTTAATTGTAACTCTTAATCACAAAATTTTCACTTTTAATCACAACTTAACTAAAGTAAAGGTTTTTGTAATAGCAGTTTGATGTCAAACTCGTATAGCAGAAAAATTACATGACAAAAAAAAGATGGCGTCTCTACTAAATAGTGTAACAACCCTAAATAATACATATAATGTGTTATGTGTAATGTATCATCAGATTAAAGGGAAAAAAAACATTTCTATACTATATTGTTGTTTTTAGTCGCATGTAATTGATTTTCAGATATACATTCAGTACATGCTTTACACGCATGTCACAATTAGAGAAGAAGAGCCACAAATCAGGATACAGATAGAGGAGGCTCTCATAAATTTATTTATATTTATATTTATATTTTTATTTTTATTTTTATTTTTATACGATCTTCTTTGGCTAGGGACCTTGGAATATTTTCCGCAAAAGGATGTTCAATACTTTTTCATTCGACATTACACTTTTTCTAGTTGCTCTCCCTTTCTGTGATGGTGTTGTTTTCATTAATGTTGTCTTGACATACCATCTATTGGGTCCCACCTCAGTTTTTTTTTTTGCTTAAATCTACCTCGATCGACCAAGCAACAAGTTATATATATATATATATATGTATATATATGTATGTATGTGTATATATATATATGTATGTATATATGGTGATATATTTATGACATTGACATTCTCTTTAGTGCTTTTTTCACTTTGGATTTACCTCTTTGTTCTAGATTCCTCACTAAATCAACAATTACAAAATCTAGTCCAACTAATTTGTCAATTCCAACAAGCTTTTTCTACTTCTTCAGGTCTATATTTTACTTATTTGTCGGTTGCTTGGAAGTTGTAAGCTATAGGCAGCTTGATAAGCCACTTGACAATTAATTAGTATATTATTAGCAGCATTAACTTGTACACTCGATAGTTGACTAATTGCTAAATAAAACAGTTAAGCGTACCATTATAACAGTTTAAGTATGGGAAAGAGACGTAAATTTTGTGGTGGGTCTAATACAAAATATATTTTGTACATCACTTTACCCAAATTATATATATATATACACATATATAGATATCATATATAAGCTAGCTAGAAATATATAGCTCTAAGAGCAATGACTTTCCTGTGTCTTCATATAGCATTACATAATACACGTCTAATACCTACCTATATGTGCATATATACCAGTCACAGAAAGTCAAGATGATTAAAGGACCAATGGACTAAAAGCTTGATAATGATATAGACTTTTGAGTGTCACATAATTGCCACTGAAAAAAAAATTGACCTCCAAACTAACACACTACACATCAATTCATTACTTGCCAATATATAGCTTAGCATAATTCAGTCCATGCCCATTGCCCATCATTTTTAAATTTAAAAAGAAAAGAGAGAGAGAGCAAAAAAAAAATAAAAATTAAAGCTGTATTTATTTTATAACACAGCTTCCCTCACTATAAATATGAAGCCATGATCCCATTCTTTCTTTGTAACAATACCACCAGTAGAACAAACATTTTTTGGTTCGTTGCTCTAAAAACTTGTTTCTAATTTAATTTTGTTTAGTAGTACAACTATAGTCCGAGTCATGAGAATAGTGTGCTTAGAATTACACTTTGGGGTGTTTTGGGCAATATTCGTATCGTGTATCGGGGCCGGGGCTGCCACGTCATCGGCCGCGGCGGCCGCTCAACAAATTAGGCACAAAATCCAAGATGAATGCCAATTTACTAGATACCCATCCCTGTGTGTCCAAACATTGCTAGGGTTGGGTTCAGGCTCATATCAATACACTGATGTGATCTCTGCCCTTGTTAACGAGACACTAGCAGAGTCAAACTTGCCAGCTAGTACGGCTGGTTTCTCTACGTTGTCCTCACAGCTCGGACCAAAAGCTGCTCAAATATCGCAATCTGTATCAGGTGATAAAAAAATTGCTTTGAATGACAAAAAAGTAAGGTTAAAGTTTTCTGCCATCTTTGTCTGGCTTTTTTCTTTGTCATTCCAATAAAATTTTGACACGTAAGTAAACACACTTAAATTTCTCAATTACTTTGTATAAATTTATATTATAATAATTACTTTTGCTTATATATATGTCAAAATCTTATTGGGGAATAGATAGTAGATAGAGAACAAAAGATTTAAATTCGTTAAAGTCATACCGCTAGGTTCAATTGAGCTCGATAATATTATATTATTTTTCTGTCTGGTTGAGCTAGGCTTGAGATTTTTCTTGTTTCAATTTTTTTTTTGTTTTTTTGTAATGACTAATCCAAATGGTTTAACGCCAATTCAGATGAATGCGAAAGCCTCGTGAACTTATCGGTGAAGCGGCTACAACAATCCCTGGAGGCACTCAAAACCTCCGCGGCGAGGGCTAACAAGGAAGACATCCAGACATGGCTGAGCGCGGCCTTGACCTACCAACAAGCCTGCAAAGACTCGGCCGACCGCGGCCACATCGCGGGCCATATTTCGAAGAAAATGGCCCGCCTAACCGAGCTGAGCAGCAACGCGCTAGCCCTAGCTAACCGCATCGCCGCAAACAGCGTCAACAACAATGCTAAGAAAGCCCGCCGCCTCTCCGAAGAGGGCCGCCTTTTCCCCGAGTGGGTTTCCCCGAGGGACAGGAGGCTGCTCCAGTCCGCGACGGCGGTTGCCAACGCCGTCGTCGCTCAAGACGGGTCCGGAGATTACAGGACGGTTTCCGAAGCAATTCACGCTGCGTCCGGGGGCCGTTTTGTAATTTTTGTGAAATCCGGGGTCTATAAGGAGAAAATCCGGACGAACAAAGATGGTATTACTTTGATTGGAGAAGGGAAATACACTACTATTATTACCGGGGACGATAGCGTCGCTGGTGGCTCTACCATGCCAGGCTCAGCAACATTCAGTGAGTACTAATAAATATGTGATAAGTTTTTAATATTGTGTTTAATGATACGTCGTATATACGTAATTATATTTTCAAAGAAAGACGTATTTGTTTGATAAGTTTAGCTCTTGCTAGTACCTTGGTTTGAGGAATATATTTTAAGGCATTTACAACTGATCGTACTAGTTTTTCTTATTTATGAGAAACCGTATGGCGGTAGATTTTAAGTAAAAGAACATGTGTACCAAAAAATTTATAAAAAAAAATCAGAAAGTTTAAAAAAAAAAATCTTCATTAAAGCTTAATTGATAGTAGGCTTAGTCACAACTTTTTACCATGGACGTTGTCGTGACGAAAAAAGGATGCTGAATTAGATAATATTATGTTCTAGCATAATAACATATAATTATAATAATATGACGTGACGTGTTCAACATCTAGTATGCTTTCTTTCTTTTTTTTTTTTTTTTTTTTTCAAGCGCATAAGTATATCTTTAGTCTTTACATGGTATTGTAAAATTTATAAGGAAAATTAATATTTTAATTCGTATTTTTGGGTAGGTTGGCTAAAATAAATGTATGCATGATTTTTAATGTTGAAAGAATGGAAAAGGTTTAAGAGTGGCATAAAGACATAAATGCCACATGCATAAGTTAGTGTAACGTGGGGACTACAAACTCTTATATCATATATATTAGGAAACTAGAAAAGGAGTTGAATGTCACCTCGGTGTATAATGTATATAGGCACTTAGTACCTAGAGCCTATATGTTCAATATATTGTACAATTTCCAATTGTGTAGTCTAAGACATTATTGAATCCTCGTAGTTTTGTGAAAAAATAAATAAAAAAAAATACATATTAATTACTTTAATTGCATACAACACTACAAGGAAATATGTGTTTAATGACCATATTTTACTTTTATTTCAAAATAGAAATTATAATTGACACAAAAAAAATTTTGTAGCTGTCACTGGCGACGGATTCATTGCTCGTGACATCGGGTTCCACAACACGGCAGGGCCGCAGGGGAAACAAGCCCTGGCTCTCTACATTGCTTCGGATCGCTCGGCCCTTTACCGATGCAGCATTGCCGGATACCAAGACACGCTTTACGCGCTGGCCCTAAGACAATTCTACCGCGAATGTGACATTTATGGTACCATCGACTTCATCTTTGGGAATTCTGCCGCCATCTTTCAAAATTGCAATCTTGGTCTTCGACGGCCGCGTCATGGGGGCTCTAATGTGATCCTAGCAAATGGAGGTCAGCTAAAATTATTTCTCCTAAAAAATTTATTAGTCCAAATTTATTTTTCAAATTAACCAAGTAATTAGCTAGTGCGTGACAAAAGATATAACAAAAAAAAAAGTGATATAACGTTGAAAAATTGTAAAAATAGAGGGTTCAATTAAAAATATGATAATAAATAGTACTTTACAATCTTACAATATTTTTTTAGTTCAAGCATGTGACAAGTTTCTACTTTACCCTAAAAATTATGTTTGTAAACAAACGCATTTCATAATTAATAAGCAAATGTCACATTATTATAATTTAAAAAATAATAATTCCGAGATCAAAATTGTGCTGCTAAACATACTAAAAATTACTACACACTAAAGTGTATACTTTTGTAACAGGTCCGACCCAGGCCAAAACACAGGCTTCTCGGTTCAGAACTGCAAGATCACAGCCAGCTCCGAATTATCTCCCGTCAAACACTCCGTCAAGTCCTACCTCGGCCGGCCATGGAAGGCGTATTCGAGGGCCGTCGTCATGCAATCGAACATCGACGATGCCGTCGTCCCCAGAGGGTGGATCGAGTGGCCTGGCTACGGCAGCTCTGTCCTGAGCACCCTCTACTTCGCCGAGTACGCCAACGTGGGCGCTGGCTCGGGGACGGGCCAGAGGGTGACATGGCCCGGATATCGCGTCATCGGCGTCAACGAGGCAAGGCGGTTCACCGTGGCCAACTTCATTGCCGGGAATACTTGGTTGCCTTCAACTAGAGTGGCTTATGACGCTGGACTCTAAAGTTTGATTGTGTGAATTGGTGATATGTATTAATGTTTTTTTCTTTTTTGGCATTTTGTTGCAATGTAAAAGTCAAATATTTTGGTTACATTTGTTTGGACATGTTTTGTAAGAAAAAAAATAGAAGAGTAGTGGATGTGATTATTTGCAGACTCAATAACTTCTTGTGGCATAAGAAATGCTGTGATGTTCTTGTTATGTTGTTGGATTCGTAATGAAAAACTCTTTTATTCTAGTATTATTTTGTTACAACTTTAATTTGTTCACTTGTAAATTATAACTTATTACCATATTAAGTGATGTCGAATCAAATTACTCTGTATTATCTTCTTGTTCAAAAGATTATGATTATGACACTTACCCTGTTGCGTGACAATACTTGCATATGGTTTTGAAACATAATACTAATGGCTACAAAATTTTAGTTTGAGTAATGGCACGCTAGTACTTAGCTTAAAAGTTTCAAAGTACTGTTATTTCTTTAAAATGTGACAAATTGATTACAATTATCTGAAAATTGAAAAGTTTCGTACTGCCAAATGGCTAACTAAGAATTTCGAATAATAACATAGATAAAATTGTAAATACAAAAAATTTTAGTAGGGACAACTAAAGAATACTGTAGATTTAATACAAAAAAATCATCAGGCAAAAATAAAATTTTGTCGAGTTTAACCGATATGTCAAACAGATGAGTAGGAAAACAAAGTGTCACTTTTCCTTTTTTCTTTTTTTTTTCTTGGTCAAACTTACTCTTTTGCTATAGTAAAACGTAGCGTTGATTGAAAGCCAAACGAGCCCTAATTAATTCCTTATCCCTCAAAAGCTCAAACATTATTATTATTATTATTATTATTGAATCATACATTGTGCTCAAACGAATGGTTGTTTACTTTTCTCAACAACCACTATGTCCCTTTAAGAGCTACAAGTACCAATTGTTGTAGGGTCTTCGTCCAAATTTAATAAGCGATTAATCAAAATAAGTGCTCAATGCCTACCAAAAGTCAACTCGTTACCCTTCCCTGGGCTACTTAGCTTATAATACACAACTTTAGTGCATGGCTTAGGATAATTAGTTAGAAATTATTCTGCTACATAATTTGTATCTGCTTGTCACATAATTTGTTTAATCATTGGTTCAACTTGAGCTCTTAAAGCATATCATTATTGTTCATGATTTATGAATATTACGCAGGATCAAATACTCGTTTAAACTCTCGACTTCACTTTGATTTTACAGATTTGACTCTCAAACAAATAGGGTATTTGGCACATCAAAGTCGAAGATGGCGATTGCGGCTGTGGGGTTGGGTGATCGGCGGTGCGGAGAAATGAAGGTTGGCTTTTAGAAAACTTTATTTATGTATCGAAATTTCTAAATTAAATAGTTGTGTGTCATTAGAGCGATGTTAGTTATTATACACGCTTTTTAATGTCCAATAAAAAGTTTTGAAAATCGTTTCCTAAGGGTTTTACTTTGGTTCCTCAATCGAGAATCTCCTAATTTAGAATAGGTTTCAAACTATTATTAACAAACACCAAATGTATAAATAAAAGAGAAATTATAGTGAATACCCAATTTTCAAAACTTAATGTAAGTTATTATTAAATTTTTTGAAAAATCTAACCAATTACCCAAAATATGCAATTGCTTACACAGTGGTAAGTGGTGGTAATTCACTTTGTTACCAAAAGGATGTGCAAGTAATTCACAAATTGACTAGAAACTCAATTACTTCAAAAGTTTGGGTATTTATTTTTATTGTTATATAAATTCTGGGTATTTGCCTACTTCACCTTAAATAAAATAGGAAATTACAAAACAATATCATTCTTAATGGTACTTAATAAACTAGGGCATCAATTAAAAGTGCAACACGGATTATCATTGTGCCAAAATAATGGCATTCCTCAAAATCCCCCTTTATAAAAAATTGTGGTTGTAATCTCGGATAAAGAATCACCGTATTTTTCTCGCGAATTACATTTTTAAGTTAACAAAAAATCTAGAATATAGTTTTTTTAGTAGGATAGAAGTTAAAACTGCAACACAAAAATAGTAGATGTTAAACAAAAATTTGCCATGAGAAGTGAGAACGTTTTAGGAACCAATTTGAACCTTAAATTAGAGAGAACTTTCCAAGAAACGAGTCTCATTTGAGAAAAATAGAATTACAAAATAAGATCATTCTAAACATTACTTAATAATTTATACCCTAAGTGTCATGTTCTTTTTGTTTTTACTCTGTGTTTATAGTGTAAATTTTATGGCATAATTAAAATACAACACAAAAGGAACATAGATTATTATTTGAAAATTTGAAAAATGCAACTTCTCGACAACTTGCTTTGAAACATGTCACTTTTAAAAAAAGTGTAGTTCATGCCACTTTTAAAAAACATGTCACTTCTAAATATTTTCTATGTTTAGTTGCACAGTATTGATCAAGGAATTATTATTTTTTAAATTATAATAATGTGACTTTTGTCTATTTATTATGAATCGCGAATTATTATTTTTTAAATTATAATAATGTGACAATTTTTTTTTTGCTAAGAATAATGTGGCATTTACTTATTATTATGAAACGCGTTTATTTACGAATATAATTATTGAGGTATGCTTGAACTAAAAAAATATTGTAAAATGGTAAACTACTCTTTACCCCGTATCATATTTTTAATTGAAACCTCTACTTTTACAATTTTTCAACTTTATCTCACTTTTTTTTTAGGTTATGTCCTTTTGTCACGCACAAGCTAAGTAATTACTTAGTTAATTTGAAAAATAACTTTGGACTAATAAATTTTTTAGGAGAAATAATTTTAGATGACCTCCCACTTGCTAGGATCACATTAGAGCCTCCATGACGCGGCCGTCGAAGACCAAGATTGCAATTTTGAAAGATTGCAGCAGCATTCCCAAAGATGAAGTCGATGGTACCATAAATGTCACATTCGCGGTAGAATAGTCTTAGGGCAAGCGCGTAAATTGTGTCTTGGTATCCGGCAATGCTGCATCGGTAAATGGCTGAGTGATCTGAAGCAATGTAGAGAGCCAGGGCTTGTTTCCCCTTTTTTTTTTTTACAATGAAAAAGACAAGAGGAAAGAAGGGGCAACATGGTAATTTGATAATGAAAAAAGTGGTATGACATGCAATAGTGGCATAGATTGCAAACTTAAATATCAAATGTAGCATGATATCAAATTTTCCCGATTATCTATACAATACATAATGTTGCGTTTCCTCAAGTTTCGTAGCGTTTTATTAAAGCAATTTCGTGGCTTTTTGTGTGTATATTTTGGCCAAAAAACGCATTTTTAGAGGTGCAAATATTAATTTTTTTTAAAAAAAAGGGTCCAAGTATGAAATATATAAAACTTATGGATAAAATTAAATTAGGGCTAAAATGCAAAATCAAAAAGAGCCCCAAAAAGTAGCCCTAGGGGTCCACGCGTGTAGGTTGCACTTCTTTTACCTGGTCACACAACCCTGGGCAATTTCCGTACTCGATGAAAAATTAGCGGGTAATTCTAGGTAATTACTCAAAAATTACCCAAAAAATGTATTTTTTTTTTAATTTTGTATTTTTATTTAATTGGTTTTTAATTTAAAATTTTGACACAAGCAATATCTTTGCTTTATAATAGCCTCTCCTTCTTTCTCTAGACCTCCACATATATTATACACAACCCCATTATACTCTTTCTCTCACTCTCTATCTCTCAAATGTTGTCATCATCAAGCAGTGAAGAAACCAGCAACAGTAACACTACCACTTCTAGGGGTGTACAAATAAGCAACCAACCCGAATAACCCGCCAACCCAATCCGATTAACCTTAACCCAATCCAACCCGATGTGAAATTTTGACCAACCCAACCCAACCCGGCATCTTAGGGTCGAGTAACGGGTTGTGGTCGATTTGTAAGGATCGGGGTGACCCAACCTAACTCGATCCTTAAATTATATAAAAAAAATATGTAGATTTTTGGGGTTGAAAATGTTTTAACCCACTAACTTATTCTTGAAATATCAAAGTTAAACCATGTAGTCCAAGTTTTTATGTTATGATATCAACTCTTATATTTATTTTTGTAAAAGTTTCAATTAAAATGAAAATTTTGACTTAAATTAATTAGAAAAAATATCATCAAAATTGTTTTAAAAAAATATCTAACCCGATTAACCCAACCCAACCCAACCCGATCATGATCGCGAGTTGGGTTGGGTTGGTTATAATGTAGGTTTGGGTTGGGTTCATTTTTTTCCAACCCGATGTGTTCGGGTTGGGTTGGGTTAGAGGCTTCAACCCGTCCAACCCAACCCGTGCACATCCCTAAGTCCACTTCCACTACTAAAAACACCACAACATCACAATCACGGGTAAAGCACGAGAATAGCTGAGAATGGAGAAAAAAACTAAAAATTAAGAAAAAAAAACCAAAAATATACGGGTGAAGTACAGGTAAGGGCGGGAAAATTTTTTTTAGTAAAAAATCGGGCAAAACGGGTATAACCTGATTTTGCCGATTTTTTCCTCCGGGCAAAAGGACGGGAAATTACCCATCCCCGATTGTGCACGCCTACGCGTAAGGCCCACGTGTCAGGCTGCCCCTTCCTCACGCACACTCTCCCTCTTGGGCGCGTGCGCACATACAGGCTTGTCTCTCTTTTTTTTTTTTCTTTTTTTTTTCAAACTTTCTTTTTTCTTTTTTTTTTCCTTCTCTATTTTTATTTTAAATCCTGTATTATTTTTCTTCTTTTTTTTTTTTTTACCAGTTAAGCAATTAGCCATTTTAAAGGTAAAGTTTGAAAGATTTTAGTCATAGTTTCATGAAATTAAGGATTAAGTACATGTAACATAAAATATTACATGTTATGGCTAAATCTTTTATTTCGACATTTTAGGGATAAATCGTAAAAAATTACCCAAAAGTTTGGTTAAATGTCTAAAAACTCTTTTTTTATCTCTCAATTTTTTTTTTCCTCTTTTGATATCATAATATATATATATATATTTTTTTATTATTATCTTGTATTATAATTTTTTATTTTGTTTTCAATATAAAAAATTATTTTTTACTATATTTTTTAAATGATGAAATTTTTGTAATATTTTTTGTTTACTTTTATTTATTTAACGATTTAATAAGTTAAAAAAAGGAATAACACGTGCAAAGCACGCGCGAAAAAACTAGTATTATATTAATGTGCCAAAATGAACATTCTTCGAAATCTCTCGCTTGGAAACAAGAAATTTTGATAAATGCCACTTCTGCACATATTGTTTTAAAAAATACCACTTTATAAAAAAAAAATTATAGTTCATACTATACTTTAATAGTGAATTGAGATAATTTCTCTATTCTTTTATTTATAAATGAGGAAGACAATAAGAGAAGAGGAGGCAACGTAATAATTTGGTGATAAAAAAAATGACATAATATATAATAGTGATATAAATTATAAATTTGTACGTGAAATGTGGCATGATATCAAATTTTCTCATTGGAAAGTGGAAACTTGTCAAACAGTGAGCTGGATTACTATCTAATAAATGGGGCTCAGTCAGTGGGCCCAATTTCATGTCCTCAATCGAGCCCAAAAGAAGTACAAAAGCGTCCCAAGTAAGCTACACTATTTAGTTGGTTTTGGCGCTCCTCTAAAAAGGGTTTTGAAACACTCAATTTCCCTCCACCATTTCTAACTCTCTCTCTCTCCATTTTCACTTCTTTTGAGTCTCCTCAGTCTCGGCTCAAGGATCGACCTTTGGGATTTCGGAGATTATCAACATCACTATGGAACAACAACAACAACAACAACAACATAGGAACCAAAACAAGGCCGTCCAAGAGCACGAAGAGATCGAAGACGCTCAACACGGTCCTTTTCCGGTCGAACAGCTTCAGGTCAAATCGCGACCACTAATCTTATTTGCAATTTCGAATCTTTCTTTTTCTAACCCAAATGGGTTCTTTTCTAATCTGAGGTTTCTTTGGGTACATTTGAATCTTTTTCGATCTTGCCCATGTTCAAGAATTATCTTCAACAGGGTTTTTCGTATCCAGTTTCTGAAGAAATGGGTTTTTTTATTTATTTATTTTTTCTTTTCATTAAGATTTCATTCTAAAGATTCGTCCTTTAACAGCTATTGAAAAGAAGAAAGGAAATAAATAGACGATCTTTTTCTTGTTTCCTATTGGGTTTCATTAGCGGTTCTTATCAAGTCTTGCTTTTCTTGATCATACATTTAATTTATTTAATGATTTTGACAGCATAAAGTGGCAAGTTCTATTCCATTCTTGAATGTTCTTGAAGTTTCTCAATGAATTTTTATGTGTTTATGTTTGTTTTGTTATCTTTTAAACCAGGCATCGGGCATCGCTTCCATTGATGTAAAGAAGCTCAAAGACGCGGGTCTCTGCACGGTCGAATCCGTTGCTTATTCTCCAAGGAAAGAGCTTCTGCAGATAAAAGGAATTAGCGAAGCTAAAGTCGACAAGATCATCGAAGCGGGTTTGTCATTCTTGCCCACAGTCCTTAAACCTTATTACTTTGTGATTTTAGGAAAAGTCATCATGTTTGGATTGTTTAATGTCATTGACAGCCTCCAAACTGGTGCCTTTGGGTTTCACCAGTGCTAGCCAACTTCATGCACAAAGACTTGAAATCATTCAAATAACGTCCGGGTCGAGAGAACTCGATAAGGTCTTGGAGGGTGAGTTTGCACAAATGTTTACAAGAGTTAAAAATTTAGTAATCTTCCTTTTTGAGTTAAAAATTTAGTAATCTTCCTTTTACTCTTCATTTTTGATACATGTATTTGAACTGATTCGTACAAGTGTATCTGAATTTGAGTTTAAACATTTTCTGTAATGACTTTAACCCTTGTGGGCTGTGGATTTCTAAACTGACAGGAGGAATAGAGACGGGATCGATTACTGAGATATATGGTGAATTCCGCTCCGGAAAGACTCAGCTGTGTCATACACTATGTGTCACTTGCCAAGTAAGTGCTTTTATTTTCTTTCAAGAGTCTGGTAATCCTAAGCGTGAACAAGCAGATGAACTATGTAAATGCAGTAGATAAGATACTTTCTTTCCCCATATGGTCGCTTCATCAAGTCATCAGAATTTTGTGTTATGGATCCAACTGATTGATCTTAAAGTCAATGTTATTTGCAATTCACTGCATTGTGTATCCAGTCAGGGACATATCTCTAAGCACTATGATTTTTTCAGCTTCCACTAGATCAGGGAGGCGGTGAAGGAAAAGCAATGTACATTGATGCCGAGGGCACGTTTAGACCACAGAGACTCTTGCAAATAGCTGAGAGGTGTCTTATGATATGGCTTTCTTAACATGAATATGATGTTGCAGTGTAGCTCAGTGTAATGATTTAAGGGCGTTTTTTGCTGCAGGTTTGGACTGAACGGTGCTGATGTTTTGGAGAACGTGGCTTATGCTAGAGCATATAACACTGACCATCAGTCGAGGCTTTTGCTTGAAGCAGCTTCGATGATGGTAGAAACAAGGTACGTTCTCGAAATTGTCTTGTTTATGTTAGTTCTTTTGTTGCTTAAGTCTGATTGTTTAACGAGACGTACAAAAACATTATTTCAGTTGACATATTTTTGTGTATCTTATTGGTGAGTATTTAATGTTTAAGGAAAGATTTAAGACTTACAGTTCAAATGCAATCTGATTATACAGGTTTGCTCTCATGATAGTAGACAGTGCTACGGCTCTATACAGAACGGATTTCTCTGGGAGGGGAGAGCTTTCAGCTCGACAAATGCATCTCGCAAAGTTCCTCCGAAGTCTTCAGAAGTTAGCAGACGAGGTAACATTCTTACATCTCGAACCCCCGAAAAAGTACAGCCTTGGCTCATCATTTTTGAAATTGAAAGATATTAGAAGATATAATATTTCAATAATTACGCAGAATTACTTTGAAAATTTTTCCCAAATTTTCTTGTATTACTTGCTCAAAAGCACATACTATGCCATGTATGGATTTTTGGTTTTGGCATTGTCATTTACCAATATAACATAGGTGATACAATATAAGTGCAGTTTGGTGTTGCTGTTGTTATTACAAATCAAGTAGTTGCGCAAGTTGACGGCTCGGCAATCTTTGCTGGTCCTCAAATTAAGCCCATTGGTGGTAACATCATGGCTCATGCCTCCACAACAAGGTTTGTTTTGCTCAAGCTTGCTGTAAAAAGCTTGATAAGTTTCCTTGTTCGATGGCGATTAATTGCGTAATGACATCTTGCATTAGGCTTGCTCTGCGTAAGGGAAGAGCCGAGGAGCGGATTTGTAAAGTGATAAGCTCTCCGTGTTTGGCCGAAGCTGAGGCTCGTTTCCAGATTTCGGCGGAGGGTGTTACAGATGTCAAGGACTGATTCATCGGGGACAATACGAGTTGCACGCCCTTCCTGTAAATTTTGGTTTTACAATGTCAAAAGATCTGCTTTGAATGGGAAGTTTTGATGTCTTTCTCCTTTTTCCTTTTTCTCTCTCATTAGTTTTCTTTTCAATGTAAAATTGAACATATGGCTGAACTTCGCAAACGCTACAAGTATCGGTTCTTTTCCATAGTTTTACAGTGAGGTGTGCCTTCAACGTGTTTTTTTCTTTAAAAAGATAAGTCTCATCATTCACAATTATTCTCCACCATTTAAATAATAACAAATAAAAAAAATTGACTTTTAGTCCTTTTTAGACTCACGCTTTAAGAATTTAGTTATAATTTTATAAAATTAAAAAATTAATTATTTTCTATTTGATACGTGTGTAACAAATTTTGATACACGTGTATTAAATATAAAAATGATCAATTTTTTAATTTTGTGAAATTATGGTTAATCCTTAATAAAATAATCAAATTTTGGTTAAATGCTTAAAAATCCAAAAAAATAAACCACTAGAGAAACATCGTTTTTTCTCTCTTTCTTATTTCTTTGTTGTTATTATTATTATTATTTTTTGGCTTCTTTTTCTTTAGATTCTTTGTCTAGATTTAATGTTTTTTCTTTCCAATTTTTTATGGAGTTTTTTTTTTCTTATTTATTAGATTTTTTTTAATCCTTAAAAAATTATTACGGTCTTTTTTTTATTTTTTATTTTGCTCATGTGTTGAAAAGATTGTTTTTGTTATTATTCTAAAAAAAATATATGACTTTAACTAATTTAAAGTTTTTTTTTTAATTTCTTTTTTACCTTTTTTTTTCCTTTTTTGGTTAGGATTTTAGTTTTTTTTTTCTTTCATATTTTCTTGTTTTACTCTTTTTTTTTGTTTTTATTTATTTTGCTTGATTTTTTTATGCTCTGTTTAGATTTATATTTTTTTCTTTCCAATTTTTATAGAGTTGTTTTTTTTCTTATTTATTAGGTTTTTTAATCCTTAAAAAATTATCACAATCTTTTTTTTTTATTTTGCTCATATGTTAAAAAAAATATTTTTATTTTTTTATTCTAAAAAAATATGTGACTATAATTTAAAACATTTTATCTCTATATTTAAGTTATAAATTATAAAACAAAACTAAAATATACTTCACACGCATGCATTCTTTAAGCTTGTTAAAATAAAAGTCGACATTTAGGGATTAGCATTGTAAAAAAATTTACAAATTCAGGAAAGTATTTCTCTATATAATTAATTTTGGAACCAAAGTGTCACTCAAACATAAATTTGAGGATTGAAGGCATTAATTTTTTTTTTTTTTTTTGAGAATTTTAATAAAATAGCCACTATTTACAAAATGATTTTGAAAAATAACCACAGTTTCAAAAAATTTAAAAACTAGCCATTTCAGAAATTTCTGACACGTGTCAGAAATTTTTTACAATAATTTTTATGTGTAATTTTGTTATTGTCAGAAATTTCTTACATTGTGTTATGGCTAGTTTTTAAATTTTTTGAAACTGTGGCAATTTTTTAAAAACACACAGTTCAAAATGGCTATTTACCGAACTGATCCTTTTTTTTTAATTTTTTATTTATGGTTTGGTTTTTACTTATGATTTATTGTCCAGGTTTTGAGCAAATAAATTATAATGTTGTTTTTCTCTGTTTTCCTTTTGTTTTTGGGACGCTCCTTGTTTTTATCTGTCGTCGTTTATTGCGATTATTGTCTTATTGTCTTTTCTAGGTCTATGCCGTTTATTTATGTTGTCGTTTTTACCATCCAAGTATTGCAATTAATGTAGGTTCTACCCTTCATATAGCTCTTAAACGATATTATGATGCATACTATTGGTGTCGTTTCCCTTGTTTTTCAGTGAACGTAGTTTTCATTTTATTGTCGTTTTTACTTGTCCTTTTACAATAATGTCGTTTGATGTGCTTATCGTCGTTTATTGAGTTAAATGTTTGTTTTCGTCATTGCTGTCTTCACAAAGTGCCCTCTTATAATTAATGTCGTTTACTCCAATAAATGTCGTTTTTTCGTTCATGTCGTTTTTTTGTCGTTTTTCAATTTCTATGTCGTTTTTTAACACAGTTTTTCATTACGGTTAATATCGTTTTTACTATTCATATGGCTATTTGAGGTTAGTGTGACTAGCCTAGATAGTTTTGCTTATCACTTATATTCGGTCAATATTTTTTCTCTAGAACTTTCGTTTAGCTGAAATTGTCGTTTTCAATCTGTGTCGTTTTCTCAATTTATTGTTTCTCTTATGATCAAATAATATTCTCAAACACCTCAATAAGAATAAAAAATAAAACTTCTCAAATGCTCAATTAGCTCTTCGCCACTGGCGACGACTATATTAAAAAATAAAAAATAAAAAATAAACAATTTTTCATTGCCAATACTAACCCCAACACACACCAACCCCACCCCACCCCACCCCATGAACTCTGCTGGTTGATCTCCTCTGCCTCTTTTTGTCCATCAAATTTTTTAGCTTGCACCAAAAAGAAAAAGGATAATAACAAAAAAAGTTTAAAAAAAAAAATTATAGTGAACATTTAATTTAAATAAATATCTTTTTTAATAAAATTATAACAAAATACTCAAATAATTCATGTACTTAAAGTACTTATAATCACGTCTTTATTTTTAAGGGTGCCTATTTTTAATTGTCATACCGATGCATTAGTGTGCCTAAAATATGAAGTTGCATCACAGAATTGGCCAATAACAATAAAGGAAGAAATAAACAGAAATTGTAGTAATTAATAGGGGTGTACGTAGGTTGAGTTGGGCTGGGTTTAATATAATTATATAAGGGAAAATTTCAAAATAAAGCCAATCTTGATGCCACTTAATAATCTATACCCCATGTGGTGTGCTCTCTTCATTTCCATTCTATATTTGTAGTGTAAATTTTGGGGTATAAATTAAAAGTGCAATACACATGGGGTATAGATTATCATTGTGTAAAGAATATGGTATTCCTCAAAATCCCCCTAATTATAACCCAACCCAAAGACTTCGGGTTGAAGATTTTACGACCCATGGTAAATAAATAATAATGACAACCCGTCCGAATAAAAACTAGAATGGGTTGGGTTGGGTTGGGTTGTCGGGTTGGTACTAATAATTTTAATTCATATGTCATATGTTTGAACAATGCTTAACTTATATTAGATTCTTGAAAAAATTCTCATAAAGTGATGAAATGAATAGTCTAACAATAATTGATTAGAAAATTATATATACATCTTTATAATCAAATAGAGGAATATAAAAATTGATGAAAAGACAACCTATTGACATATATAGGAAGTACAAAATGAGATGATGCGCGATTTTAGTAAAAAGAATGAAAGAAAATAGTTTAAAAAATGAAGAGTAAGTCGACAGACAAGTAGTTATATCAATCAAACAAAGATGTTTTTTAAGCAAAACTTTTAAGAAAAGACTAATGTCTTTATATTTTTCATATTGTATTAACATATATAAATTTTAGATAAATATTTTAAAAGTTTGGGTTGGGTTGGGTTGCTCGGGTCCGAAAGTTTAGAATTTCAACCCAACCCGTCATTCATGGGTTCAAACTAAATGAACCCGCTATGAAAATTTTGCACTTTTGAATCCGTATTTTCGGGTTGGTTTGGGTTGGGTCTTCGGGTTGATGTACACCCCTAGTAATTAATCAAAAAAAATTATATTTTTAAATAATAATTTATTTTTCAAAAAATTAAAAAAATAATCACGTTACGAATTATATTACAAGAAAATGTCAAATAAAATATTATACATTTATAAAAATTTATAAAACACAGTAGCCTTTACGCACCGTTTTGAGGCTTTTTCCTCTGTTGCTCAACGTTCATAGTTACGGTCTCTCCTCTTCCCAGTTCTTTATTAACACAAGACTTCTCAGTTTGAGCAAATCAGAGAACATCACAGTCGATGAGAACCACAACAAAGCTGTGAAAACACAAAGAAACTAAACCAAAACCAAAAATGGCGACCAAACCAAGCTCTGGCTCAACCCCTCTCCCCAAATCCGGCGGAGCCATTTCCAAAGGCTACAACTTCGCTTCTCACTGGGAACAGGTTTTCCTCAACCCAACTCTCCCGGATCTAACCTAATCCCATCTCATTCCTTCAATATATTTATAAATATATGTATATATATATGTGTGTGTGTGTGTGTGTGTGTGATCTCAATTGGAATTTGGTTTCTCATAATGAGAATTTCGGGCTTAGATCCGATATGCATTAGATCTGTGCGTATATTTTGGTAATTCGTTTTCATGGCGGTTTTGTAGAACGCTCCGTTGACGGAGCAGCAACAAGCGGCCATTGTAACGCTCTCTCATGCCGTCGCGGATCGTCCGTTTCCTCTCAATTTGGTAAGATTTCAAGCTCGTTTGGTTAATTCTTGATTAATTGAGTTAATTCTGTGTGATTTGGTAGAGTGACAGTGAGAATTATGTCAAGTGTAGGCCCAAGATCGGAGCTCTGGCAAGGACAATGGCTTGTCCGTCTCCACCAAGGAGAATGCCTCGGGATTTGAGCACCCTGGAGCTGTGGAAGCCGTTCTCGTCAACACGAATCAGGTCGGTTTTCGGAGTCGCAAATCCGATTGCTGGTTTTTTTCTTTGTTAGTTAGTAGTTAACGTGGTTCTTTTGGCTTTTGTGACTGAATTGCCTATTGTTGTCCTGTCTTGACTCTGGAAATTAGATGTTCGAATGTGATACTAGGGAATGCGATTTTGCATAAGATAGTTTCCAGTGCAAAAGGATTTTCATTGGCCCTCAGATATTCCGTAGAGCGTTATGCTGAATTATAGTTGTTTGTACATTGATGATTTTTTTTTTTTCCTGGTATTTTGTTAATTTTTTGGGTGTATTGAGTTCGGAGAAGGCTCGTGTTGATTCTCTTTGGCATTCGGGTCGTGATGGACGAGTATGATTAACATGAAACACGGAAGAGCGACTTTGAGAATTAATAGTATTCTTTCTTGTTCTTGATAAAGTAGTTTGCCACTTTTCTTTTGTCAAAGAATAGGAAGATAAATCATGATCAGTGGTCAATTTTAGAGCAGAACATTAGGTAGATGATAATAGTATATATCTGCAATGGGGGTTTAGAATTTGTCGCAAATGTAAAATTTGTATGTGATAAGCTTATGTCTAGACAATGGAGTTTGTGTTAGTCTCTATAATTTCTCATGTTAGTTTCCTGAGTTTGATATTTTTGCTTTTCTTGCAGTTCTACAAATGGTTTACGGATCTAGAATCGGCCATGAAGTCTGAGGTTAGCGTTCATTATTTTATCATGTATTTGTTTATTTTTACCTAAAACTCAGAGTGTATTGTATTCTACTCTACACTTATCAGATCTTGCTGATCAATACTTCCCCCATTTGTTCGCTTTCTTTAGACAGAGGAGAAATATCGGCAGTATGTAAACACATTGACGGGTCGCATACAGACTTGTGATGGCATACTTAGTCAGGTGATCTTATGTTACTTTTCATGTCCATGCTTTTTCCCCCAAATTCGAGAAGGTCCATTATAATACTTTTACATATTTGGTATAAAATGGTTGAATTCCTTATGCGCAGGTGGATGACACCTTAGACTTATTTAGTGAACTACAGCTCCAGCACCAGGCAGTAGCAACAAAGACAAAAACGCTTCATGACGCGTGTGATCGACTGGTGGGATTTCCTAATAAGAAATGTTACACGATAAGAAATAATTTACATCTCATATTTATTAAAATGTCTTAAGAAATTTACTAATTTTTTTTCTTTTTCCTTTTTCAAAAATGTGATTTTCTACTGCCTTTCTGCTTGCCCTTGAACTTTTGATAGCTTGAACATATTTGTTCTTTTGATCATGCTTCTGCAGCGTGTACTTATTTTCTTCAGTTTTGTTTGGTCTAAAGACATTCCCATCTTCCATTGCAGGTAATAGAGAAGCAAAGACTTATAGAATTTGCTGATGCGCTTCGCAGTAAGCTCAACTATTTTGATGAATTGGAGAATGTAAGGTTCGAATGCTGTCTTACCTAGAGTTTGAATTTTTGTGCAATAATATACAGTCTCAGATGTTATTGAACTTGTTGCTTCAGTACATAAGCCTAGGAAAAAATGAATAGAAAAAAAAAAAAAGCTTTTATTTATGGTGCTACTCCTGTTATTTTCTTTCTTCCAAAATATTCTTTTGTAATGCATTTTAATGATGCTATAAATATCCAAAGGTTTCTGCATATGGCTGTCGTTCCCAGCTTCTAAAATGTTACAGTGCATTAAAGTAAATGAACTCATGTGCGGTTGTCCGACTTTGTGCAGATTTCTACCAACTTTTATTCTCCAAACATGAATGTTATAAATGAGAACTTTCTGCCTCTGCTCAAACGTCTTGATGACTGTATATCGTAAGTGGATAATTGATAAGTTTCTATTTTATTTATTTTTCTTTGATTGCAGCATTATTCACTTAAATTCATCCCAGTTCATCTCTTATTTGTGGGAACTGAGTGGAGCTTTTGTAAAAACAAATATATTTTCTTTAATTTATGACCTTGAATTACTTCTGCTCGATATTAGGTATGTTGAGAACAATCCACATTATGCAGAATCCAGTGTTTACTTGCTCAAATTTCGTCAACTGCAGGTAGAAACACAGTACTACAGATAACTGGTTAGATGAATAGACTTTTGTGCCTTTTTTGTCCTGAAAAAGCTGTTTTTATTTCTGCAATTGAGAAATTTACTTGTTTTTACAGTCTCGAGCCTTGGGCATGATTCGTTCTCATGTACTCTCCGTTCTAAAAAATGCCTCTTCTCAGGTAAAATATTGAGTGGCTGAGTTATTGTTGTCCGCTTGGTTATTATATTTTATTATATATTGTTTTGTTAGGCTATTGGACCACTGGTCCTTCTTTTGCCTACTCCCTTTTTTGTCTTAAGTGTATTTCCATGTTTCATGTATGAAAAGAATTTCTTGATGTGTATACTTAACTATTCGGGATGTAAGGACAGTTATACTATTTCCTGCATTAGGTCCAGGCAGCAATCCGAAGCAGTAGTGGCAGCAAAACTTCTTTTGCAGAGGGTGTAGAGGCATCTGTAATATATGTCCGTTTCAAGGCAGCAGCAAGTGAGGTGATTTTTTTTAATCATTCGATATGATGCTATTGAATAAATAGGTACTATGCTGTTTTGTTCCATGGATGAAAGCCAAGTGAAATTAGAAATACTTTCTTGAGGGATCTGTTGGATGATTTGTTTGGTTTATGTTTACACTTGAAAGCTCTCATTTGGCTAGTGCTGATTATCGAAGTGTTACAGCTTAAGCCGGTGCTGAAGGAAATTGAGAGCAGATCATCAAGGAAAGAGTATATTCAGTTACTTGCTGAGTGCCACAAACTTTATTGTGAACAAAGGCTTGCACTGGTGAGCTTATGGTAATTTTGGATAGGACGAAGTTCCTTTCAGTTTAGTTTACTATTATGTATTAACATGCCTCTTTTTTTTTTTTTTTTATGATGTTTAGGTCAAAGGCATAGTGCACCAACGTATATCAGAATTTGCAAAGAAGGAGGCCTTGCCTTCGTTAACTCGATCTGGATGTGCATATTTGATGCAGGTATCAGAATATGTCTTTTATCGCATCTGATTGTATTTCTGTGTGATTATGTTTGGACATATATACAAGGTTGAGCTGTTATTTGCAAGGTTAGATTAGTAGCAACTGTTAATATTTTCCTGTGATTATATTTGTCTAAGAGGTATTTATACTTGTTTTTCGGTACAAGTAGTGACAGGTTTTCCCATGCGTGTTTGGGTTTGGGTAATCGGTTACTATTTAGTTGCTCGTTAATTTTATACTTTTTCTCATTTTTTTCTCACATGAAGAAATTGCATATATAATTTCTTGATACGTCATATGAAATGAAACTAGCAGTGCTTTTGGGTTTTGTTTTTCCCCGTTTAATTGACATTGCTGTTGTTGTAGGTTTGTCAGCTAGAGCAACAACTCTTTGATCATTTTTTTCCAACTTCATCGGAGGATGTTTCAAGCTTGGCTCAATTAATAGATCCTTTGTAAGTATTGAGCTTGTTTTTATGCCATTGAGCCTCCTTCATATGAGTTGCTAGAAATCAGAAGTATAGATTATGTTGAATAAATGTACTCGTGTATAAAGGAAGCAATGCTATAAATTAGTACATAGATGCTACAATATACAGGAACTGGAAAAGTCTTGACTATATTAGTCTAAGATACACGGGTGCCGTCAAATCTTGAACTTTACCTTCATTAATTTTCTAAATTGTATGAATAAATCTTGTTAAAGGACCCATTATCTAAAATAGATCAATTCTTTTAGAGTGCAATCAGTGCTATATTTTGCATAAAATATGAAATGTTTGTCAAAATTTCTCCGCTGCATGTATGCTTTTTTTTCAAATGCTAATTTCTCATCATTAATTACTTTGGAACTGGTAAAAAGACAATAACTTAAAATTGTAAGTTAAATAGATATTAATTAAAAAAGCTAACAAATAAGACGAGTTAAACAAAAGTAGCCAATGAAAACATAAAGTACAAATGCAAAAGTTTGGCATTATCTATAGTAGGTGCTTTGGCACACCATTTGGCAATGCATTGAAGATAGTTTTCTGGTTTAATGTTGAATTTTATTGTTGACATAAGAATTTGGCATTCCATTGGAGGCGCTCTTACATAATCCTCTAATATCAGCTATTACATATTGCAGGTCTACATACTTATACGATACATTACGGCCAAAACTTATTCATGAGACAAATATTGATTCTCTATGTGAACTGGTTGATATTCTTAAAGTTGAAGTCCTAGGGGAACAACTAAGTAGAAGGAGTGAATCCTTAGCTGGATTACGCCCGACATTACAAAGAATTCTTGCAGATGTTCATGAGCGGTTGACATTTCGTGCTAGAACACATATCCGTGATGAGGTAATTTTATTCTTATGAAGTTGTTATCTTAATAAAATTTATTTGCCGGTGAAAAATTCCATTTTATTTTAGTTTTTACTTTTTAATTAATGTGTTTTGCATAATGGATGAATCTTCAGATGGAGACACCAATTTTATAGCTTACTCTTCTCTTTCTTTTTTTCTTTTTCTTTTTGTTTTTTGTCTTTTAGATTGCAAATTATCTCCCCTTGGATGAGGACTTGGATTACCCTGCTAAGCTGGAGCAGTCTGCTGAGAAGAAACCTGAAACAACTTCTGTAAGCCTCCTTAACTGTCATTTATTTCTTCAGTTGTATAGATACTCATCGTTTACATGCTTGTACATTTCCTCAGGAATATACTTGTGATATGTTCCACTTCTTACCGTGTCTATCTTGTTATGTTAGTGGGGCTAACAGGCCTGCTACCACCAATATAAATTACACTTTGTATGATGTTTCTTATTTTCTTTATCAAATTGTAGGACGAGGAAGACCACCCGGATGTATTCAAGTCGTGGTATCCCCCGCTAGAAAAGACATTATCTTGTCTTTCTAAATTATATCGTTGTCTAGAACCAGCTGTTTTCACTGGTTTAGCACAGGTATTCTAGTCCTTGCAAAGTCGTTTCATGAGCGTATTTTTAATGGCAACAATTTAATGCTTGTCTTCCTAACAATTGGCGGTTTTTATCTGTTTTAGGAAGCTGTAGAGTTTTGCTCGACATCTATCCAAGTGAGTAATTTTAATAAATATCTTTCTTGGTGCTTTTTTAGGTGATTATTACTCATCTTTCATGGTCATTATTTTGAAATTTTTCATCTTTTATTTTCATGTACGTAATTACATGGATTTGGTTTTAGCAATGATAACTTTATCTGCATATTATTATTTTTTTGTAACTCTAGCCTTCTTTACTGCTGCAGAAAGGAAGCAAACTCATAGCAAAGAGATCGTCACCAATGGATGGGCAGCTTTTTCTCATTAAGCATCTTCTTATCTTGAGGGAGCAGGTAATCTGCTTTTTTACTTTGCTTTTTCCTTGGTTGCTGTCTCCTAATTTAACCTATGCCATTATTTATGGCTTCCTTCTTCGTTCCCAGATTGCACCTTTTGATATAGAGTTTTCGGTGACGCACAAGGAACTTGATTTCTCTCATTTGCTGGTTAGTAGATCCAGAACTAAAGCTTTTGTCACGTTTGTTGCAGTATGCAATCTTGTTAAATTACAATATCCACCTGCTTGCCTAGTTGGTGCAATAATTTTGTTCTGTGTACCACTTGCTTTAATCAAATGCCGTGTCTATCGTATTCCAAGTTATGGATAGTAAGAACTCATAATTAATCTTTTATGGAATTGATCCAATGTTTTGGTTTAGTTGTATGTTCATTAGCTTTATTCAAGGTAATAAAATCTTTTTGGGCTTTCTTTGTTCTTATTGACGACAGTGTACTCTAAATCCTCAGTTGAACGTTGTTGTCCGTATCAAATTTTTCCATGGTCCATTGACATACTATCAGTACCAAGAAGAAAACTGTAGGATCTTAGGGGAAGGGAAATTGTAATAATTAATTGTTAGTTTAGGGGATGAATTTAGAATTGTTAGAAGTTGTTAGTAGTCTCTTTAGTCTATAAATAAGAAGGGTTGGGGTTGATGCAGGGTGTGCAAATTTGTATGACTGTTTGGTGAGAAAGAAATTCCTTTGGGAAAGAGCGGACTTCTCGAAACTCCTGCAACTATATTGTTATTTTCCATTTTATCATATTTTCCTTTAATACAATATCCAAGGTTCATATAAAAAACAATGTATAATGAACCTTTTCGGTGAATTTTAATGATAACAAAAAAATTTGTTGTAACATACTTCAGGATCATTTAAGACGGCTTCTTAGAGGTCAAGCCTCTCTTTTTGACTGGTCTCGATCTACTTCTCTGGCAAGGACCTTATCTCCAAGAGTTTTGGAAAGTCAAATAGATGCCAAGAAGGTTAGCGAATTTTCCTTGCGACTATTACTCCGGATAATTCATTTTTTGGGGACATACTCTTCATAGTTTGGGATAAAAATAAGCATCATAATCTCTTGCAGAATAGACTATGGTCTTATGAAATTCTCAAATTTAATATTTCTGATACTTTAAGCGTTTAACTTACATAATAATTTAATGTTAGCATGATACTGACAACTTCATCTTAATTGTTTTCTTTTGATGATTGATTGTCTTTTTTCTTTAAGTTGATTCTCACGATTAAGTTTCTCTGACTGTCCTGGCCCAATGGTAGAATGCGTTATCTCACTTTTTTTAGTGGGAGAGTTGGAATTCAAATACAAAAATCATCATACACTATTTTCTCTTTTTTGCTGAAGTGAAAATTGTATATGGCTTCAGTGTAAAGGAACAAAGAAAAGGAACGAGAGAAGATAACAAAAAATCCAAATCTTATAAAAACCATTTTGTTCCCATTCTTTATGCTCTAGTAGTAACATATTTTTCTCGCAGGAGCTAGAGAAAAGCCTGAAGGCCACTTGTGAGGAATTCATTATGGCAGTCACTAAGCTAGTTGTGGACCCAATGCTTTCATTTGTCACCAAGGTATGTTTTTTGTGAGTTTTTAGGAAGGTAAATTGAGAAGAATAAAATTGCGGAAGTGGTGATTTCATAGTAAAAGAGAGAACTAAGAAGAAGAAGAAATAATAGAAGTAATGAGAGAAAAGTTGAGAAAAGAGGAGGAAGAAGAACAATAAACTTTATTGACTACATCTTTGTAGAATTGGTTGAATTACATTAGTGTGGCATAACCCACTATTTATAATAGCAACCTAAATAATAAAATCCTAATTGAATTCTAACTTATTGAAATCCTAATTGAATTACACTTATGTGAAATACTAAAACAATTAAACCTAATATAAAGAATCCTATTAGAATAATGAATGACTAAAATTTAAATAAAACAAATTAAAGATAACTCTACAATTTAAATAAATGCATAACTTATCTCATATTTAATTGGATAAGCTCTACACTTAAATAAATTGATAACATAATTTAAAAATCTAAACTACGTTTTCCCACATTTTTTTCTCTTTTAATTGTATAGAAAGCTTGGTTAGAAAACTTTGCCAGTCTGGATACAGAAGACACTTTCAGTTATGACCTCTGCCCATATTGACTAGGCAAGAACTATGTGTATTCTATTGCTGGTGCTTCTTATTCAATGTTATCCCTTCTAAACTTTCTGAAATAAATATTCTTTAAGTCGGGAATTTTCAAACTTTCTCATATCAAATGGTGTGTAGGAATGTTCCAGAACTCCACTCGCTGAAACTTGTTAAGACACGAGAATTTAAGTGGTGTAGTTGATTCTGAATGGTTTTCCATTATGTTTTTTAGGTTACTGCAGTGAAAGTTGCACTGTCGTCGGGTGGCCAGAACCAGAAGCTAGAGTCAGTAATGGCCAAACCACTCAAGGAACAAGCTTTCGCTACTCCGGATAAGGTGGCTGAACTTGTTCAGAAGGTATGTTGTGTATATTTGGTTCTGAGTTGACGCTTAAAAAAAACAACCTATGTTTAGCTTAAAAAAAATTAAATAAATAAAATCTCTGGAAGCTGTTGAACATGAGATTGACATTGTACTACTTATGAAACTAAAGAATTAACTACTTGATTTAGGTCATTATTAGGATTGGAACGGAACAATTCCTTGACATTTCCTTTCTTAGTTTACGACAGTTTTTTTCTGAGTTTTTCAATGCCTAATTGTCCTAGACTGATAAATGTCTTCCAAGCTGATAGCCTGTGTACATTTCTGGAACAGGTAAGTGCAGCTATTCAACAAGAGTTGCCTATGGTGATGGCAAAAATGAAACTTTATCTGCAAAACCCATCAACGCGAACTATACTATTCAAACCAATAAAGTAAGTTTACAAATTGCGTCTTTGTTATCAAGTCTCTGATCCATGACAGGTGCAACAGCTTTTGCTTTCAAAGAGAACAATGCCGGTATTGATTCAACTAATATCTGACCGATTTGTTTCTCAATGCAGGACAAACATAGTCGAAGCTCATATACAAATACAATCACTGCTAAAAGCCGAGTATTTACCTGAGGAAATTAAAAGCACCATTAAGATGCCGTCGATTCAGGATTTGCAAGCACAACTTGATGGCTTCCTTTAGGGTACGTGCGAAGCCCGGTGAATTATTACTTCATACTGCTTGCCTATCAATCAGTTTATGATCTGACCATACAGAGAGGCTTAATGTTTTGATCTGCAAAAGAGCATGAGAAAAATCGGCATTGCCTGAACTTTTGATGAAAGTTACATAAATTCGTGTTTTTGTCAGTTTTTTGTACTTATATGTATCAATTTTGATACAATGGGTAGTCGTTGCGGTGTTATATCTTATCTCTCATGTACTCTAGTTGTCGCGTGAGTACTAGTCGATTATATGTAGCTTTTAGAAGGGTAATTGTTTTATACTTTGATTAATGTGTTGTGCAAAATGGTACAAAATGACACACCAATTCGTTTCATGTTCCCAACAAGTATACATTGTATTTGCCATCATTTTACAAATAACTACCATATGAACAAATTATTCTCATAAATCGTTGTATCTGCTTAACTATGTAAAATTCATCAAATCTATGTTGATATCAAATTTTTAAAGAAAAAAATAATAAACAATAGTATGTATATATATAAGAGAGGTAGATTTTTTTTTCTTCTTGAACTAATAACATGGAGAAAAAATTTTAAATTTTATATGTCAATAGTTTCCCTTTCTTTTGGATTTTTGGCTGACAATTCAAGGGGATTTTTACGTACAAATTAATTAAGCGATCAAATTGTCACTTGAGCAGACGTTCAGAAGTACTTTAAAAAAAATATAACCCTTTCTTCTTATTAGCATGTTCATTACTATATGTTGTTACTCTTGGCATCATTGAAAGGTTTGGAAAAGCCATTCCTAAAATTGTCCTACTCTCAATAATCCCATTCATCATGAACGTATTCTAATGACCAACATGGTCCAGTACCAATGTAAATGCATAATTCTATGTTCTCTGTCTCTCCAAAGGGCAGATAAATCAAACAGACAATAAGTTGAAAACAAAACAAGAACCTAGTTATTCATTATGTTACTAATCCTACAAGAGTCATCCATCAAACTAGAAAGATCAATATGAGCTTATATTATATTTGTGGCTTCGCGTCTCTTGCAAGGAGAGAAATCTTGCTCTCATCTTCTGCCTTAACCGTGACATTCTTGCTTTCTACGCGGGCTGGATCTCCCATAACCGCGTTTCCATTAGAGGCCACCGGGTGGACCCTGTTTTCATTTTCCTTTCGAGGGGGGGACAAGGCGGAAGCAAGAGCAACCGGCATGAGACAAAGGCCTTTGGTTTGGAGAAACTGCATGGCTTTTGTCACATTGGATTCCATGAGCTTCACTAGCTCTCGCTCGAATGCGGCTTCATCAGATTGGAAGACAATGTCGGCTATTTGACTGGACAATGGCGAGGCCAACAAGCCTTTGTCGTCCTATTGGTTGAAATGAAAACAGAAATTTTTACTTATCAACAAAATGAAGAGGCCTTGGCATCAAAAGGTAAAATATATAAGTTTTAGTGAATTTTACACAATGGTGTCGCTATATTGTCTTTAGAATATGTAAAAGAGATATTTTGAACACTTATATTACCTCAGCTTGGCAATCAGTGATTAGAGGTACAACCGCACCGGCTGCACCAAGTCTGCTCATGCTAAGAACCTGCAAGTTTGTTCACCAACAAAAAATACAATTGTCAAACAAAACGACGGGTTTTTCCTTATTTCAATGCTAGTTCTTTCTTTTTTTTTTTTTTTCTTTTACAAAATAAGGAAACTTCTCTGTTTTTTTTTTCCTTCTTTTAGTGAGAAACAATTATGGATCGTCAGATTTGTTTTTTAAGACGTGGGACTGAATGAAAAGATAAATTTGACTATTTAAAATGATTTTTTCCACTAAGAAATAACATATCGGAGAACCCGTCAACAAAATAATGGAGCCTTTTCAATAAAAATCTCATAAAAAAAAAAAACGGAAAAAAGAAGGGTAATCTGTGTTTTGGGATCATAATAAAAATGTTTTGTATAAGTAGTTCTTTGACATACCTTCACTTGGAGCTGAAGAAATTTGACATATTCGATGATCTCGTCGAGCATGGAAGCCTTGTCTGTCTACCAAAAGAAAATAAGAAATCAGCGATGCTCTTGGGTTCTGTTACATCCTACCACCTAATTACTAGTTAGAAAATCGAAAGACATTGAAAAAAAAAATTGAAAATACTTATATTATCCAGTTATTAGTTAGCAAATATGGCTGAATTTGGACAAAAAAGTTACCCAAGCATTTTGTGACATAAGAGATAAACAAACGAAAAGATACCTTGTTGGGGTTTGGTAAAAGTTCTTGCAGGTTTTTCATTCTATCAGCAATTTTTTCCCTCCGAAGCTGCACATTCATAATATTCAAAAGGGTAAAGGAAAGAACTAAATTCATTAGTGTCTCAGAAAAACTAAGCTCCTTTGATAAGTAAACTTCAAAAGTTTTTGCAATCCAATTGAAAACCGACTACTCTAACCAACCCGTTCGGCAATACTGTGTGGATCAGTGGCCTGGCCTCGGCGCGCCCTGACTCGGGGCTTTCCAGTTCCATTACATTCGCCTGGTGGAGCAGCTGATGCATTCTGTAATAGGACAAGCACATGCCATATGTTACAATGATTTTGAGTTGATTAAGGTAACAACAGTTAAAAGACTCAAAGGCCAAGACCTGCAAATGCTTGTGATCAGAGTGAGAGAATAAGCACCTGTGGTAGAGACTGAAATCCGTTGGTCGCCAATGTTGTTTGGCAGGTAGATGCAAGAGAAGGTAACGAATAGTTTTGAATGTCACGTGTACCCTGCATTACGTATTTAGCAACAATGCGAACACGATTAACAGCTTCATTGACTTATAATTACATACGTATAAGATCATCATATTATACTAAAGAAAACAATACGATCTTTGGTATGTTCAAACTACCTTATTGTATAATACGAGAGAGCGTTTAGCAGAATACAAATTATATTACATAGTATGAAACAAATTTTTATCATCTATTCTAATGTCTAACCATCTTCTCATTGTTTTATGTAATATCTCAAGACAACATCGTTTTATAAGCTTATACCAGATAACGCAATACAATTAGTAAACACAATACAACATTTACGTACACCAAATGTGCCCTTACAAGAGTAATATTTACCTTTGAGGAGATTGACGTAGAGAAGTTACTAGAGCAGTTTTCCATGAAGTACAAGTCATCGTCAACATATTGTCCCTCGTGCAAACCGAAGCCTCCAATTCCATCTCGGCCCAAGCCAGGAGATACCGAAGAAACGCCCTCATAAGACGGGAAATGACTCGAATGTGGAACATGCGAAATGGCTCGAAAATCACTCGTGAAGCTCTGCGAGACAGACTGCGAAAGCAAAGAGCTCGAAACATTCCCATTCAACGGAGCAGCCACATTGCACGGACCACCAAGTTTCGAAGGCACTGAGCTATTCGAGTGGCTTCCAATTCCATGGAAGTTTTGGTGCATAACCACGTTGAAACCATAATCCGACTCTGAGCTAAAAACCGCCGAGGAAGCCTCTTGAGCAGCCAAACTCTCAACACTAAAAGTACTACAATTTGAATTGTTGTTTTCTTCTTCGTTGTAACATAATCCCGACATTCTTTGCCTTAAATCTACATCGGACGACGACGGAGAGTACAGAAATTGATCCAAATACTCGCACTCGTCCATAATTTGAAAATCTGGACGACATAGATGTTGAAATTTTATTTTCCCAATAGCCTGGATTCTAGGAAAATCTGTTGTTGAAGTTGAAGTGGTCCATATGGTGTATCCATGCAAATCCACGTCTTGAGGAACGTCTTGTAACGTTCAAATGGGAGAATTTTTCTCGCCACGTTTTCCACGTTGTTTTACCAAAATTGAAACTGGAAATATATGAGTAATATAATTCTGTTGTTTCTGTTTTGAATCATTGGATTTCCGCGTGAGATGGGCAAGGGAACACCCGGGTATCAAAATGGAGCACTCAACCGGGTCATTATACGATCCGTCTGAAGGTTGAAGATGACTCCATACGACATGTCGTTTTTGAGTGATCAGAAACGACATGTCATTTGAACGGGGGCTGCTGAGTAAACAAGAAATTACTTGTCGTTTCTTGATTTGTTTCACCAGCAATGCTTGTTGAAGCCTAAACGACATGTCGTTTTTCTAAAAAGACATATTATTCAAAATTAAAAAAAAAAAAAAAAACAAACAAACATACAAACATTTTTTTTGGCATGATTTATTATGAAATGTTATAATGTTTTGCATGTGAATATTATAGTTTTATTTTGCGTGCTAATTACGTTTGATTTAGTATAATTAATGTTGATGTTATGCCAATAATTATATGTTTCTTTTATGCAATTTTATTATGGAGCTTGAATTATTTATTATTTTGTATGTATAATTTATAGTTATTATTATACGTGCAATATTTTAGAATTTAGAAATAATAAATAATCTTTAGTAGATCAAATTGTATATTTAAATTGCAATTTTTGACATTTTATAAAGTCAAAATTTTGTACTTGTCGAGTGATCTAGATAATTTTGATTAATTAAGGAGTAGCCACAACATCTTTAATTAGACAAAATTATATATCATGTTTAGAATCACATTATGACATTAATTGTAGTTAATCATATTTAAAATAATAAATTTTATCCCACAGGAATTTTTATTATTTTTGCATGATTAACTAGGATAAAATATCATATTATATTTCTTAATTTACCCACAGGAACTAAGAAAGATAATTTGATAGTTTTATCATAAAGTTATAAATGAATCTAATTGAATTAGAACTTTAGCCCACAGACAAGTTTTATGTCGCTAGATTCATTATTTGAGACATATTTTACATTGGTAACAATTGATATATCTTGTTAGTCTCAAATTTTTGATAAACTTGTATGTTTATGCAGTTATATAACCAGCGAATTTTTCTGATATTAAGTGTGATATTCCCGATCTAAAGGGTGATAACTATAAAGTTTGGAAGGAGAGAATTCTCCTCCATTTGGGGTGGATGGACATTGATTATGCTATAAGGAAAGACGAGCCCATTATTACTACGACCAACACTCCTGATGAAATTGCTCTTTGTGAAATCTGGCAGCGATCCAATCGCCTCAGTGTGATATTCATAAAGATAAAGATCTATGTTGGTATTCGGAGTTCTGTGATCAGCATGACAAGGTCAAGGCATTATTGAAGGCTACCGATGAACAATTTGAGACTTCAGATAAGGCACTTGCCAGCACCCTAATTATGAGGTTTTCATCCTTGAGGCTCACTAATGTGAGAGGTGTGCGTGAGCACATCATGCAAATGAGGGATATTGCGGCTCAATTGAAGACTCTTGAGGTTGAGATGTCTGATTCTTTTCTTGTGCACTATATTTTGAACACTCTTCCACATCAATACGGATCCTTCAAAATATCCTACAACACACATAAAGATAAATGGTCAATCAATGAATTTTTGACCATATGTGTTCAAGAAGAAGGGAGGTTGACAATGGAATTGGGTGAAAGTGCATTAATGGCTACACAAGGAAAGAATCATAATCAAGCCGAGCCGAAAGGGAAGGGTAAAATACCGATCGAATGGGAAATCAAAAAGGAATTCAAGTGTTTCTTCTATAAGAAGAAAAGACACATAAGGAAGGATTGCCCCAAGTTTTAGATCTGGCTTGAAAAGAAAGGTAGCACAATCTCATTAGTTTGTTATGAATCTAATAAGGTTGATTTTATTTATAATACATAGTGGATTGATTCTGGTTGTACAATCCATATTTCGAATACCTTGCAGGGTATGCGGAACCTAAGGAAGCCAATGGAAAGTGAGCAAAGCATCTATTTTGGAAACAAGATGCGTTCATATGTGGCGGTTATTGGAACATGCAGTTTAGTTCTAAGAAATGATTTCATTTTGAATTTGGAAAAGACATTTTATATTCCAAGTTTCTCTAGGAATTTAATTTTAGTTTCAAGACTTGTACCTTTGGGTTATTCCTTTCATTTTTCAGAAACATGTTTCAGTTTATTTTATAAATCTGATCTTGTTGGGAATGGTACATTGTTTGATGGTCTTTTCTTTATTCATTTACAAAGTGATACTTCTTATAATGTAATGCATGTTCACACTGGTACTAAACGATGTGTTATAAATGAGGATTCCTCTATGTTGTGGCACTGGAGATTAGGACATATCTCCATAGAAATGATTAAAAGACTAGTAAATGATGGAGTACTTAGTACTTTAGATTTTACTGATATTGAGACTTGTGTGGCCTGCATTAAAGGAAAGCAGACCAACAAATCCAAGAAAGGTGCCAAGAGGAGCTCAGACATATTAAAGATCATACATACAGACATTTGTAGTCCGAACAGACTTGTATGGTCCGAAATAATTCATCTCCTTTATAGATGACTACTCACGATACATGTATATATACTTGTTTCATAACAAGAATGTAGCACTTGACGCCTTTAAGGTTTTTAAGACTGAAGTAGAGAAACAATACGGTAGGCAAATTAAGACCGTAAGAAGTGATAGAAATGGAGAATATTATGGTAGATACAGTGAAGATGGACAAGCATAAGGTCTATTTGCGAATCTTCTTTAAGCACATGAGATTGTTGCCCAATATACCACGCCTGGTTCTTCGGACCAAAATAGTGTAGCAAAAAGAAGAAATCGAATATTAATGGACATGGTTAGGAGTATGTGTAGTAACTCCAAACTTCCTGAGTCCTTGTGGATGGAAGCTCTTAAGATGACTATGTATAAATTAAACCGAGTTCCAACCAAGGCTGTTCCAAAGACGCCATTTGAACTATGGAAAGGTTGGAAACCAAGTTTGCGACATATACGCATTTCGGGATGCCCGTCTGAATCAAGAGTTTCTAACCCACAAGAAAAGAAACTAGACCCAAGGACCATTAGTGGGTACTTTATTGGATATGCCGAAAGGTCTAAAAGTTATAGATTATATTGTCCATCTCATAGCAATAGAATTGTGGAATCAAGAAATGCTAAGTTTCTTGAAAATGACTTGATTAGTGGAGGCGATTTATCTCAGAACATTGTTTCTGAGAAAGATCATATTAATTCTCAACCTTCCACTTCAAGTGATAGATTGATTATCATTCACAACACTCCTCAAATTCAAACGAGTGTCAGACAACTAATCATTGAAAATCCACAAGTTGCTGATAACAATCCAGTAGATCAAGTTGTTCAAAAATTACCTGAAATCACCGAGCAACCAGTTGAACAACATGTTCCTCAAGAAAATGTTGATACAACATTAAGAAGATCTGCTAGAGAAAGAGATCAGCCTTTTCTAGTGATTATGTTGTGTACGTACAAGAGTCGGACTATAACATTGGAGCCGAAAATGATCCTGAAACGTTTTCACAAGCCATGAGTAGCAAAGAATCAAATCTTTGGTACGATGCAATGAAAGATGAGATGGATTCTATGTCATCTAACGAAGTCTGGATTCTTGTTGAGTTGCCGAATGGTATAAAAGCCATTGGATGTAAACGGGTCTTTAAAATAAAGAAGGACTCATCGAGTAACATTGAAAGATATAAAGCGAGACTCGTTGCAAAATAATTCACTCAAAAGGAAGGAATCGACTACAAGGAAACATTTTCTCCTGTTTCCAAGAAAGATTCTCTTCGCATTATTATGGCTTTAGTTGCACATTTTGACTTATAGTTGCAACAAATGGATGTGAAAACGGCTTTTCTCAATGAAAATCTAGTGGAAAAGATTTATATGAAACAACAAGAAGGATTTTCCTCTAGTAATGGTGAGCATTTGGTCTGCAAGCTTAAGAAATCCATATATAGATTGAAACAAGGATCTCGTCAGTGGTATTTGAAATTTCATAATGTTATCTATTCATTTGGATTTGTAGAGAACATTATGGATCAATGTATATACCAGAAGGTCAGTGTGAGTAACATTTGTTTCCTTATTCTATATGTGAATGATATTTTACTTGCAACTAATGATAAGGGTTTGCTATATGAGGTGAAACAATTTCTCTCTGAAAACTTTGATATGAAGGATATGGGTAATGCATCCTATGTAATAGGTATCAAGATACATAGAGACAGATTTCGAGGTATCTTGGGTCTGTCTCAAGAGACCTATATCAACAAAATTTTAGAGAGATTTCGAAAGAAAGATTATTCACCAAGTATAGCTCCCATTGTCAAGGGTGACAAGTTCAATTTGAACCAATACCCAAAGAATGATCTTGAAAGGAAACAAATAAAGAATATCTCATATGCTTCAACTGTTGGAAGCCTAATGTATGCTCAAGTCTGCACAAGACCTAACATTGCATTTTTTGTTGGGCTGTTAGGAAGATATCAGAGTAATCCAGGTACAGACCACTGGAGAGCTGCAAAGAAAGTGATGAGATACTTTCAAGGTAGCAAGGACTACATGCTTATGTACAGAAGGACTGAGAATCCGGAAGTGCTTGACTACTCTGATTCAGACTTTGCTGGCTGCGTTGATTCATGAAAGTCAACATCTGGATACATTTTTATGTTTGCCGGTGGAGCAATATCTTAGAGGAGGGCGAAGCAGACACTGACTGCTACTTCCACTATGGAGGCCGAGTTCGTATCTTGCTTTGAGGCCACATTGCATGGTGTATGGATGAAGAGTTTCATTTCTGGACTTAGAATTATGGATTCTATTTCTAGGCCATTGAAAGTATATTGTGACAATTCAGCTGCTGTTTTTATGGCTAAAAACAACAAAAATGGTAGTCGAAGCAAGCACATCGACATCAAGTATTTAGCCATAAGAGAACGTGTTAGAGATAAAACAGTGGTCATTGAACACGTTAGCACTGAATTGATGATTGCTGATCCTTTGACAAAAGGCATGCCACCATTGAAATTTAAGGATCATCTAGATAGAATGAGACTTGATTCCCTTGTGTGATTTTCGTTGTATAAATTAATATTGTATTTTTAATGAAACTCTATTTTCTGATGTTTCTCATATTTGATTTGTGCACACTTTGTTTGAGAAATATCATTTATATTTGGACCTAGAATAAACATAGAGTTTATTCATTAAGTTTAATAGACTAGTGTTGAGAAACTTGATATATTGTAATACATAGAAGATAATACTCACTATAGGAGGATCTATCACCATGATTCATATATTTTGTTTCTATTTATGGTGGGTATTGAATTATATGGACCAAGTGGGAGAATGTTGAAATTTTATTTTCCCAATAGCCTAGATTCTAGGAAAATCTATTATTGAAGTGGTCCGTATAGTGCATCCATTCAAACCCACGTATTGAGGAATGTCTCGTAACGTTTAAATGCGAGAATTTTTCTCGCCACGTCGTACACACGCTTTCAACGGTTTATGATGGGTAGAACATTATAAAAGAGTTGTGTGCATTCTGTTTGGTCTCTAAACTTGCTCCTCATTCCATTAAAATATACACCATCGATCTTTGAGAGAGTGAAAAGCTTAGAAGCCCAAAACAGAAACAAAACATCCAAAGTCAGTGTGAAACAAATTCTTGAGTTGATTGCAATGGCTGAAGGTATGTGTCTCGATCCCTCTCTAGTTTTACAATAGAATCTTGTAATCAACTTCCTGCTAATAGTCTTTTTGCAGTCTAGCTGAAATTATGACAAACAAAAAAACAAAGAGAGACAATTAGAAGATAGTTAATCAAATCACAAGGGATTTTAGGAAAGTAGCAGAATATGAATAGTCTTACTTATTTTTAAACGTTACGTTGAGAGAGTAGAGTTTGTTAGATGAAAATAACGGTAATAAAATATTGATTTCCTAATTTAATAGAATTTCTTTGACCTTTTATGAAATAGTTGCGAACTTTTTTTCTCCAAATATTGTAGTTCCAACGTTTTAATTCTCTAGAATTTTTTTTTAAATCTGTCTCTAATTCGTGAAAGTATATGTTTTTTTAAATGACAAACTTAAAGTCTTCTTAAAAAGCAAAAAACGTTTGTAGACCTAAATTAGTGGATATTTTCTTTCCACGACGTCACTAACAATTTGATTATTTTTATTAAAAAAGTTTTAATGAAACCATGTGTATTTTTCTAACGTTGTATAATTCACCAGTTATGTTGGGAATCGATCCATAGGCTAGTAAAAGTTCCTCTAAAGGGACTTTTTCAAAGCCATATCCCTCTGCTTAGCATATTCTAAATATTGGTGTTGTTGCTGCTCAATATGCTACACCAATTGAGTGAGTTACAGCTGGTTTTGTTCACTATGATCTAGGTGGCGGTTGATATGTGTCATGGCTTGTTCAAGTACCACAGAACTCAAACCAAATAGTGGATTATGGAGCCGAGTCATCGCCATTACTGTGATCTTAGCCGAATTCGCGACCTTGGTTATGACTTCATCGTATGGAATTTCAGCTTTAAGGCATAGCCCCGATATCAACGAAGTGATTAAAATTTTTCCTTCCTTCTTGCCGAAGGCAGAGAAGCGCAACTATTCCCTGATGCATTTTCCTATTTAATGCTCTTTCCTGTCAAATTGCAATAGAGCAAGACGCATCGATCTTGAGACACCGTTTGATGATGCGTAGTCGGCATAAGCAGAGAGCGCAAAAAATAGTACCACACCTTTGCCCGTTGTGTCAGAGCTGTCATGCGGCAAGTTCGACTTATGGTGCTTGATATTTGCCATTGTCTTCTTTCTATGTAAATGACGCGAGGAACCTCGTCGAGTTGCTCATTTTTATTATTCAAGTGAAGGGAATGTATTCATCGTTGAAGACTGAAGTCCTGAAGCCTATAAAAATCATTGATGGCTGTCGCGGTGATATCTACTTCCTTGGCACGAACGACAACAATGTCTTGTTTCTTATAAAAAAAAGTTCGCATATAAACTCTATGGATCATATGAATGTTTCCCAAACTGTTCCTAACCACATTGCAATAGTGCATTCGCAATGTAAGCAAGCAGCCCCAACGTTGGTCCAATTTGACATCAAAATCTTTTTCCAAGAACAATCCTTTGCCACTCAAATTCTCATATTTGGTCTTGGCTTCATCGGATACAAAGCGCGGGACAATAGATAATTTTGTAGTTATTTTCTTGACTTTGGGCATGATTACAACAACATATGACCTTTAACACAGCTCTCTCTCTAAAAGCAACCTATGGCCAGACCCTCTCAAAATGCCAACTTAGCCAATACATAGCTCGAATAGACTTTTCATAGGCGAAGAAGGGAGCAAAGAAGGCTGGCCAAAATTGAAAAAATTGCAACCAAGAGCTGCCCAAATGTGCAGAATGCTATATAGCACTTGAGGATGACCCGGATAGGGTTTTTAGAGACTACGTCGTGCCTATCTTGCAATTTTGAGCTGGGCATTTGCTAAGTTGGCATTTGTACAAAGTTTGGCCATAGATTGCTTTCGAAGAGAAAACCATGTGAAAGTTCGCGCGTTATCGTAATCATGCTCAATTTTGACATTTGGTATAGAAAAATGATATACATGGTGTCAAATTTGGCACGAAATATAGCAAAATGCCAAATTTTGGCATTTGAAGTTGAGCACTTAGGTCATCTCCAATGCAAATGCAAATGCCAATGCCAAATTTAGCACTCAAAAAGGTAAAAATGCTATATTTGACATTTGATACTCCAATGCACAAATGATATTTTATTATTTTTTAATTACAAAACCCAATAAAAGTGGTTGATGCTACCCAATAGTAAATAAGACTACAAATAGTCATAATGACTTCTTGGTAAGAGGAAACTTTTTTGAATAAAATATTAATTTTTAATTAAATACATAAAAGTTGACCAATCAATGTTCTATTCCAAATGCCAAAATTTGGCATTATGCTATACTTGGTGCTAAATTTGGCACCATATATAGCATTTGTCAAATTTAATGCCAAATTTGACATTGCATTGGGGAAGACTTTTTATGCCAAAATGCCATGAATTGGAGATGCTCTTACTCATGTAATTAAAAAAATTATATTATGTTCAAAAAAATTTCCTCTTAACAAGAAGTCATTATGACTGTATAAGTCGTCTTTACTATTAGTTAGCATTAACTACTTTTATTAGATTATACTACTAAAAATAATAAAATAACATTTGGACTAGCATTTATGTATTGGAGTATCAAATGTCAAATAAAATATTTTTATTTTTTTTATTGTCAAATTTAACATTAGCATTGCCGAAAACCCTCTAAAAAGTAAAATGGAGATGAGAAAAACAATAATAATAAATAATAAACCTCTTTCTAGCTATCAATAATCTCAAGTTCACGGGTCCTATATACTAAGTTAAAATGTTTGAAAGATTTTGTTAATTACAAGTAACAACTAGCTAGAGACTAGAGAGGATATTAGTGATTGCACTTAGCACAATAGTGGCTCGTATGGTCTTTGAACATGTTTTCACAGTTATAGCAGAAAGCAATTCCACACCTGCAATCACAAAACAATGATCAACAATGTAAGCATTAAATAGGATGATATATTAAACAACTAATACAAGTGTCAGATCAAAAGAAAATTCTCCAATAAAAAGATTCAAAAAATTAAGGATACACCAATTTACACTACATGTTAGCTTTCAACCAAAATTCTCAAAAAGGCAAAACAGGTTTCAGGTCTCACGAATAGTTTACTATAATGAAAAGTCTTACTGAGAAAAAGGGCTAAATAAGATATTTTTTTTATTGATAGCTAGTTGTGGACGAGCCTTCATAGGCATTCATAGATTCATGAAAATCAGATGATACATATAACTCAGACCACATGTATCTACCTAAGAGACAATGAAATCAGATTGAAACACTATGAGATTGAAGAAATGAAGATTTTGCCAATAGAAAAATAAAAGTCATGTTATGAACAAAACACATGCTAGACAACAAGCTGGAATAGCTCAGTTGGCTAGAGCGTGTGGCTGTTAACCACAAGGTCGGAGGTTCAAGCCCTCCTTCTAGCGAATTTATTGCACTCGTTTTCTTTCTTTTTAACACAACCCATATATTGTTGATGGGTTGACGAGCATACTAATCTTTTCATGATCAAGAAATGAATATTAAAAGTGCAAATTGTGCTCTCAATTCCACTCAAACCAAGAAACCCACGAATCAAAAAGGCAAAAACAACTACGCACAGATATGCACATTTACACTTGCATGTCTATAATACGTGTGTGCGTACACCCTTTGATATATAGGCTCCAATATTTACAAATATACACATATGTATACACACAATTGACTGTTATCGACTCAATGACGTCCCACTCAACAAGATTCAAAAATCCCTCTTATTTGCGAGTCTCTCTAAGATATATAAATAAATGCTAAATGACTTAACAATGTGTAAGATAAGTGCATGTGTTATATAACTAATAACTAATAAGGGATTGCCATTTTTTCAATATATATATATATACATACGTGAGTGGGACCCAATAATAGATTAGAGTCCATTTAATACGTGTGTGTTAAGTGTAAACTGACCTGCACTTGATGAACAAGCAGCCAGCGATCCTCTCAACGTAGAACCTGCAGTTGGGGCACCGTCTCCACCGCTTGGACTGCGCCAGCTTCAGCAGCATCAGATCCTCCGCCTCCCTCTCGTCCTTCCGCAGCCGCCGGAACTCCTCGCACCCCACGCCGGCGTGCCACGCCACGCCGCACTGCGCGCAGAACATCCGGTGGCAGTTCGGGCAGCTCGACTCCGTCACCGCCGCGCCGCCGTCGTCGATCAGCATCGCCGAGCAGTCCCTGTACGGGCAGTAGAGGAACTTCTCGGAGGCCAGGACCAGCGCCTCGCACAGCGCGAAGCCCCACCGCTCGAACACCTCCGGCGGCAGGATCGCGCGGCAGTGCTCCGGCTCCAGCGCGCCCGCGCTGCAGCCCGGCGCCGGGCACGCGATGGCCGTCACGTTGTCCTGAAGCTTCGACGCCACGTACGTCGCCGTGCAGGCCGCGCAGTACGCGTGGTCGCAGCCTTTCACCGCGAACGAGTCGCTCGCGGGCTTCTCGTCGGCGCAGATTTCGCAGACGAAGGTAGGGTTAGGGTTTGGGTTTGGGTTTGGGTCTGAGGGTTTCGAGTTCGAGGACTGTCCGAGCTCGGTCACCGAAGGGCCTGAGAAGATGGGCCTTCTCTTGGGGGTGTTGAAACAGAGGACTTGGAGGTCCGAATCTTCGCCGTCGCCGTCGCCGACGAGGTCGATGAAATTGCGAAACGCCATTGTTGGCCTTCGGAGGTCTCTCTCGCGGCAGTACTGCTCGACGGAGATCGCGGTGGCCTCGGTGGCTCCGAGCCTCGAACGGCGTGTCGTTTTGGGGAGGAGTTCGTTGTCGTCGTCGAGGTTGATGATTTCGGAGACTGTTTGGGTGTCCATTCTGGGCCTCTTTCGTGGCCTCTGGGTCGGCTCTGGTTTGGGGATTTTGACAGCCATTGGTGGAGGTGGTGAAGGCGTTGCATTCATGGCGGCGACGAAAGGACGATGATGATTGCGTTTCGATCAATGCAATTGCAATGCAAGGGTTGATTATTGAAGAGTCTCTTCAGGATTTTCATTGGTTTTCTCAAAGTCCAATCAATCAATCAATTTTCGAATTCGAATACAAATTAATGGATTATCAAAGTTACTTGTACCTTTGTGCCTTATTAATTATTAATAATTATTAACTAACCCTTGTTTGGGTACTCTTCTAAATGTTCTCATTTTTTTTTTTAATTTTATAATTTTAATATAATATTTTTAAATTTTAATCATTTAAATTATTTTAAAAATTAAAAAGTCAACGATCATTTTAAATTGTTCATTTAGATGATATTTTCAAATACGAGATAAAATAATTTTGAATGCTTTTAAATTATTCGAATAATTACACTAAGAGTTTAATTATTCTTAGCTTCGCCTTTCTTAAATCATCTCTAAAGAAAATGTTAATGCTACTATCAAATTTAACACAGAAATGATCAAAGTACATTAGTGATCAAAATGCACTAATGTCACTTTATACGTTTTTATTATTTTAGTATGATTTAGTTGCACAATTCATTGAAGACAACAAGTGTTAGGCATTAGTAAGAAACATGTAGTAATAATGATTTTTTGATAAAATATATTTTTTTATAGTATAAAATTATAATCATAATTATTTTTACGTTTAATGTGAAAAAATAGCCAATCAATGCTCATTTTCATTTGCCAAATTTGACATTGAAAATAGCATTATATTGGAGAACAATTTTTTACTCAAATGCCATTGGAGATGCTCTTAAAACAACTTCTTCACTCAAATAATATGAACACGTGACACATTAATTTACATTGCATTTGGAGATGCTCTCCAACTTAAGTTAAAAATTAGTTTACCATTGGATTTAGGAATCCCTATTGAGGAAAAATATCATTATTAATATCTTAGCAAATTTGTAATGCACCACATTATTTTTTTGTGTACCAATTTAATAATATTTAAGGAGTGGTGTTAATAACAGAAATATGGTGTTAATCAGACCAAGGTTATAGAATTGCAAAACAAAGACATTCTAAGTGCCACATGTTTCAAGTAGTGTGCTCCCTTGATTTCTTTTCTATGTTTATGAGAGCATTAATTAAAATGCAACAAAAAAGAGCATAAATTATTAATTTGTCTAAAATAAGCTCAAATCATTAACCCCCTTTTTTCTTTCCCATCTCAAGACTTCATGTGAGTACTAGCAAAATACCCAGCTAATTTTAACATAGTAATAAAGCAGGCATACTTTTTTTTATATAAAAATTATGTATGCATACATTTTCCTAACTAAAGTCTAAAATTAAACCATTTAATTTAGCTATAAACCCTAATGTAATAATAATAATTATTTCTTGGCTGGGAACCTAATGTAATAGTTATAAGGATGCTTATGAATACTTTTCTTTCATTAAAAGGGGGAATTGCAAACAAGTTTAGTAATCTGGAACCTACTTCAACGCTACCCAACTGATATAGTTACTCACTAATCTCGTACTCCTCCCCCGTACAACCTCGGTTCGCCTCTGCCAGCGGCAGCACTTAAGCGACATCAAAATCGATCCTTCTGCTCGCGTTGATGGGAACTCTTGCGGGCAGTGACATGGCGTCGCTGCGACGACACAGACCTTGACAGAGTAGCATGGCTTTAAAAAAAGCCTCGCGCATACGGCATGAAAAAAGTACCCCTAAAGCTAAACAAGCCTGTATACCCATTTCACCGGCTTTCAACACTCAAAAGGCAGGGTAAAAAGTGGCCGAGTATCGTACGGGCCGTAATGCAAATACCTTCTTTTTGCTTTCTCAACTTAAATAAGAGTATGGCACTCAACAATTTATTATATACATATGTGTCTTCAGACAATGCAAGAACACTAACTTGACTTTGTTTTAAACTTTACAGTGGTTATGTCAAAGGTAAGAATTAATATTTGAAACGCATTGCAGATGAAGCAGAGAGAGAGAGCGAGAAATGATATATACAAAAGAGAGTAAGTGAAACTAGTGCCTCAGACTTGAATAGAGATCTGCCAGAGCAACGTACAAGGGCTCAGCAGCCTTTGGCCTCTCCACCGTCCCAAGTAATATATCCGATGTGGTGAGGTAAGGATCGCCGTAGAAGCGGAGGTTTGTGTCCATCCTTGTCGTTACGATGTTCCCTTCCAACGAGACTCCGACAAATGCACCTATCAGTAACGGCGATAGAAGTGTTAATTTGGTCATAAATCCTTGAGATATAGTGCATAGATGTTGAAATCAGAAAGTGTATAAAAACACATCAGAACAGCTTGTAAAATGAAACGGCTAAATCAAAACCAAAGAGCAAAGCAAAAGTTTGCATTGTTTGTACAAAATACAATGAGATTGTGATCATAAATATTAAATATGTAGGATGTTCTTGGAGCAGACAAAATCAAAGTTAAGATATAATACCTTTGCTACAACTGTAAGTGTAGCACATGCCCGAACCCTTGTCTCCGGCACGGAGATCAGCTTCTACCACTCTTCCAATAGGGCCCGCAGCAGCACTACACCCTGCACCAAGAGAGAAATGCATTCGACTACAAAAAGTCTTAACAGCTTTCGAGTTGTGAAGAACAATGATGAAGTCCATTAGCTCGCCCCCAATCTGAAATAAACCATGGGAAAAAAGAAAATCAAATAAAATAAAATCACTCACCGAAAAGGGAAGCATTGAAACATAATCTAATATCAAGAATTTCCAAACTGATTCAAAAGGAAACTATAGAGAAAAATTATTCCTTTTTGGCTATCTATACAGTACTTCGTATCCTCTGTTCTTTGAACTCGACGACCGAATATTCAGATGTAACCAATTGCAAGTTTTACCTGAGCACCCCATCCTAGGCCAACAGAGGATATGGCTGACGGCGCAGACCATGACCCGTCGGACCTTCTAGCAACGACCAAACCAGTGCCAAGTTTGTACGAAACAACAGCACCAGCTTTAACAACTGTTAGAATCGCCAGGCCTCTGGCTCCTTTTAGGACTGCCAAGGGTATGGACCGCTCAGAATTCAGCCTCGAAATCTGATCATCGAATAAGATATTACAAAATCTGTTAGAAAACTCAATAAAACTTTGGAGTACAACCAAATTCCATTTGTTCAAATTCTAAATTTCTGCAATTTGACAGGTACATGAAAGAATACAGTAACACAAATACTATATTACAACGACAAGGATACAAATACCATTAAGACTCGGAATCAAACCTGGCAGTAATTTCTCAGTGTATTTGATGCCTTGTATATTTCATGTTCCATGGACAAACCAACAGGAAGATTCAGCCATCCTCGTGTACACGTCCAATCCATAACATCATGCTTCGCTGCTTGCATGGCATTGCTAACGCTATTAATAAGAAGACTCTGCAAAGGGTCGAGCCTATCGTAGCAAACATCACACACCCTCTGCGGATTCCTCTCCCTAAACTTGACTGGCAGCAAACACCGACCCTTAGAACACGTCCTACAGAAGATCCCCCCGCAAAACCGACAGTGATGCCTCCCACGGGTGATCGCCGTAAACGGAGCAGTACACTGCATACAAACTGTAGTCGAACTATCAGGAAGCCACTCCGGCGGTTCGGCTTCCAACACCTCTTTATACGCAATGTAATTTATTCCACTGGGCTCGAGAAGGGGAGGCGCACTCGGTGTGTAAACCGACGGGTGCAAGTAAGTATCCCCATTCTTGCCGGACCCGAGAAACGACACATTGGAGCTCGGCAACAGCTTATTCGCGGGAACGCTCAAAGACTTATTCTGCCCCGTCAAAATCGCAAATATTCCATTAAGCACATTTTTCAAATTCACCTCCGGAGGCACATTGGCGAGCCTCGAATTATTAACATTAACATCTTCACCGGAATCGTATCCCTCGTCGGGAAAATCTTCCGACTCACGGGGAAACTGGTAGAAACACTCTTGCTTCGGTGAATTCGACACCGACGGATACGAAACGCCGCCGTTTGGCAGGGCCCAGCCGCCATCGCTGTAATCATCGTCGCAATGGGATTTTGTGTTCTCTTTGTCTAGCTTGGAAAGAGAAGAGTATATAACTCTTTCCATGACCAATTCACACAATTAACAACTGAATAACAAAACAATAAAACCTGCCAAATACAAATAAATCAAATTCCCAAACCATAACTCGTCAAAACCAGCGAGCTAACACCATTAGGTAGAACAAAAACTCATCTCTATGATAAAAACCCCAAATTTCAATTCACAGGAGCAATTTCAACGCCTAAAATCAGAATAAAGGATTCGATTGTAAGGGTTTCAGAAACAAAACCCCCAAATCGGAATTGGGGCAGGAAAACGGAGGATTGAGATTTACCTGTTCTTCATGCGAGATGTTTTGCTTCGAAATGTCCGATTAGGGTTTCGAATTGCGAACCAGACGACGACGACGAAGAAGAAGAGACAACTCTAAATTTTTGGGGGTTTTTATTTTATTTTTATTTATTTACTTATTTATTTATTTTATTTTTTTGCGTGTCACGACTGACGAGCCCGAGGGCGAGGTTTCCCAGCTTTCAAGAAAGAAAGAAAGATGAGAAATAGGACACGGCTTTTATTTTACGGGTGTGTTTTAAAAATATGTCAAAATTAAATATTTGTTTTAAATAATAGATTGTGTTTTAAAAAATTAAAAAAATAGTTATATTATAAATTGTATAACGGAAAAGTATCACATAAAATATAACAGATTTATAAATATTTGTAAGATATTATTTAACACTTTAAAAATAATGAGTAAAACTTGAAGTGTTACAAAATATCTTACAAATATTTATAGATATATTATATTTTATGTGATAGTTTTCTGTTATACAATTCGTAACATTGCTATTTTTTTAATTTTTTAAACATAAGCTGGATATTAAAAACGAAATTTTTTTTTACTATTTCCTATAATTTTCCTTATTTTATTTTATTTTTTTTAATTAAGCCCTGTTTCTCAATTGAACTCTTTACATAGTCCTTCAACTTTCAACTGTATATTACATATTTATTTTAAATTTAAATAAATATCAAATATATTTATTTTATCTACGTGGTATATTATTTTTCCAAAATTATCTTTTTTGTTGATGGATTGATCTTTTTTTTTTTTCGTTTTTCAATAATTTTCCTTAATTTATGGTCTAATAATAACTATTAGTCATTTTTTCTCCATTTCTTTTTTAGTTTATATTTTGAATTCGAAATCTCCCAAATTATGAAAAAAAAAATTTAGTTTTTACAATTGATAAAATAATCAAAATATTGCTTTTTTTTTTTAATTCGTTAGATTCCAAATTCAAGTGATACAAAATATGGCCAACAATTCTTAATATTATATTAAAAATATAATATGATGTGAAGAATTATGTAATGCCGTACAAATTTTATATTATAATATGATATTAAATTTTATTATGATAAGATACACAAAATATTGTTCTTTATGATGTGAATGTGTAATCTATTTATTTTAATATGATATTGCAAATTTTTAAGGAACATGATATTAGAATTTTAATATGAAATAACAAAAATAATATATATATATATAACATTATTAAAAAAAATTACGTTTTGTTCTTCATCTTCAACATATTTGAACAGCATTATGCACAAATACCATTATTACATTAGTTCATGGATATACACTATAATTCATGATTATAAACAAATCAACAATTTAACTTTGCAACAAAACTGGTTTCATACATGACTACAATGTGTTTTCTCATGTTCATAATAATCCATTTTGTTAACTTATCATAAAAATATATATATACAATCGAACTTTATGATTGTGATAAGTCGTTACACAAATTTCAGAAAAAGAGGTGCTTACCTTTTGAATGTATAAACCCCAAGCACTAATTTTTCCGACTTCTGATTAGAGGCTCTAAATCTGTATCTCTCTTTTTTTTTTTCTTTGGAATAAGAAAAATATAAAAACATGATATGAAACTATTGTCTAAGCGATTTAAGGGCATGGTTTAAATGTGAAAAGATTTTTTGCATCTTTATTTGCAACTTGCCGTTTGAGGTTTATTCTTTTTTTGGGTGAAATATTTAAAGAGGGAAAGAAATCAAGTTGTTATGATTGTTGAGGGTCTTTCTCTTATTTTCGGTTTCAAATTTTTTTAAATAGAAATACAACATTTTTTAAATCAAAAATTTATATAACAAACGGGTATAATTTATAAAAACAAATGGGTAGTAAAGACCAGGGTTTACTACTATTTGTTTGGACAAAATATTTCACCCATTCCATCTCATTTTTTGGGATAGAAAAAAATAGTTTGGAATGATTTGAAAATGGTTTAGAAAAATGATGTAGAATAATTTAATTTTACGAATTTTGAGGTGGTATAAATGGTTGAGGTTTAAGATATTGTATAGTGAGTGATTTGGAAAGTTAAAAAAATGGTTGAAAAAAAATGAAATAGAATGGGATGGATTGTATGATTAGAAAAGTTGAAAAAAATTGAATAGAATGGAATGGGTGAAATATTTGCCCAAACAAGTGATAAGGGTAAAATAGTATATTTAAGTATTAAAATGAATAATTATAATATATCTTTGAAATGATGAACAAATATGTAATATTTGATTTGAATTAGAATATATATATATATGTAAATTACCCGTTTTAATTTGGAAGTTTTTACACAATGAGTCAATCTAGGGCCTCAAATTACACATATGTTCAGCATTTACAACTATTATCATATCAATTCATTATGATAACGTAGCATTTTGTGTGTGACTATTTTACCCTTTTAGAACGGGTTATAAATCGGGTACAATATATTAGGGAATTTTTTTACGTGCTATTTATATGGCATTTATAGTAGTTAATGGTTATGAAACATTCCGAAACTTTAGTTGTTTGTATTTAAAATTTTCAAACAGATTAGAATTTTTCACGCAAAATAATAAATGTATATATCTACATATATATATATTAGAAACAAGATAATAAATAATCAATTATTTACATATTCAACTTTCTTAACATGTATGTATAATTCAATATTCATACAGTATAGCGAATCTAGTATTTGAGTTTTTATTTTATTTTATTTTCAATATTCATATATTTTGATTAAAACTCTCGTATAATTCAAGATTAACTCAATAATATATTAGATTTTCAAATATCAAAATATATAATTATTCAAATATTAGCTTTTTTTTAAATCCCTATTATTGAGGATTCTGTTTTTCAACGAGGCAAGTATTCCTTTTTTCCAAAATATATATATATATATTTTAATGTGAAATTATTTGTTATGTAATTAGGTGTCAATTATATGGGTTTGTTAAACGTTTATCATTTCCTTTGATTTTCAGGTCCCAAGTTTTATTATTCCCCTTATTTTCAGGTCCTAATTTTTATTATTAGTTTTAGTATGGACTTCTTCCTTCTTTTTTTTTTCCTAATACGATATATTTTCAAATTCAAAATAAACTTATAATTGGCAATCGTATATTTATAATGCTTTTTTAACATTTTATATATTTTTTGTTCAACGAGTGGTGTGCAATTTTGAGTGTTCATATCGTCTATACATTTGATTATCTTGTCTCTTTATTAGCTTCATAACGTGAGAATTTATTGAGTTATTGGTGTCTTGTGCATTTTGGCAACTCTCATGTACTAAAATTTATCGAATATGATATTCACATTTTAGTATCAAATATGATATTCAAATTTAAATTCAAATTCATGTACATGAAAGACACTCTATTTTATAAAATTGAATATGATATTCAATTTTCCTTACATAATATTATAACACGTCAAATTATACATTTTTTTTTATTATCTTTAATGATACCTAAGTCAGACGGTCACTAGACACCATATGCCTTGATTTTTCTATTACTGATCTGGCTGGCCGTATACCCTGCATCAACAACAATGCTCGTATGATATTCCAAGTTTTTTATGACTTGTTTTTCAATATTGCAATATGAACCATGGCAACTTTTTTATGACAGGAATTTGTAATATGATATTTAGATTTTGATATAAAATCATATTCTAAAAATCACAACCAAAGCAGCAGAGGTGATCAAGCATGAGAAGTGTACCAATATTCATACCCGAATGTTCAAACACTCAAACCTAAACATCATATTACTAATATCATTTTTCAAAATCATTTAGATGTTCAAAACCAAAATATTTCAAATTATGTATCATCATACTCAAATCTGAATATCATATTACAATATCCTTACACAAATCAGCAGAGGTTTTCAAATAATCACATAAAAAGCAGTAGAGATGCTTAAATAATCACATACTAAAAGCATGATAGGTTTACAAATATTCATACCTAAATGTTCAAACACTCAAACCCAAATATTATTTCTTTTTAGGGAACCAAATATCATATTAATAATATCATTTTCCAAAATCATTTGGATGTTATTATAATATTTGAAATTAAATATCATGATACTCAAATCTGAATATCATATTCCAAAACTACACTCAAATCATAAGAGATTTTCAAATAATCTCATTCCTAAAGCATCTGATGCGTACAAAAATTCATACCAAAATATCATTTTACAAACATCAAATTCCAAACTCAGATATCATATTCATAATATAATATCCAAAAAAGCAATAGGGTTGTTTAAATTCTTAAACCCAGATATCATATTCGTAATATAATATTAAAAAAAAAAGTAGCAAGGTTGTTCATATTCTTAAACCCAGATATTCCTAATATTATATTCAAAAACTACAGTAGTTGGTATATAAATAAAAAAAATCCATCAAATTAACTTACATCGTTGCTAAGCTCGATTCTCTCATTGTTAATACCCGTAGTCGATCTCATGCGTTTACGATTTGAGGGTAGGGCCGTAACATTTCTTGCTCCCTTGTTTTGGGCTCCAATTGAGTGATCCTCTCTCAGCCGCTTAATCGGCGCACCACTCCCTGATCGCGGAGTGTTCATGACGTAAGTCATTGTGTTGTCGTCGATGTGAGTCATTGTGTTGTCGTCGCCGTTCAACCACGATCGCAACCAAAATTTGGGGCTGATTTTTTAGGATCGCAGTGCTATTTTCTCAGCGATTTGGGGCTGGTTTTTTGGGTTTTTTAATGGTGAGAGGACAGAGATGGAAAGAGAAGGAAGCAACAACACATTTTGGGGAGGATTTTTCTTGAGAGGTTTCGTCAGGGAGAGGGAAAATGGGTGAAAACCCCTAAAATTTGATTTTTGAATTTTTTTTTGATATTGTAATTATATTTGGTAACCATTGTAATTAATGCCCTCAAGAATAGGCTTCATGCGATTGGGTCCATTGCCATCCGTGAATCCGGATCCATAATCTGGATATTTAATAAGAAGGGTAGATTGGTCTTATAAGTAGGGTGTTTGAATAGATTTAATATTTATTATAGATGATGAATATATACGTAATATTTAGTCATATTATGACTAGATATGTAATATCCACCAAAGATTTGGGCCTAAGCCCATTACTAAGGCCCAATTAATGAACTTTGAGGGAGGACTGATGAATGTCATTTTTTACTGGAACGCCCATTCTTTGCACAATAATAATTTATACCTTATGTATGTTATATTTTTAATTTATATCCTAAAATTTATACTACAAATATAAAGAAAAAACAAAGGGAGCACATCATTTAGGGTATAGATTATTAAGTGAAATAATGACTTTATTTTAAAATTCTCCCTATTATTAATAATTTATATCTAAATTGTATTATACTTTTAATTTGTACTCTTATTTTTACATTATAAACATAAAATCAAAATCAAAAGAGCACATCGCTTAGGTCATTAATTATTAATTAGCACTTAGAATTAACTTTATTGTAATTGCCCTTTTGAAGAAGGAAGATTTTGACTAATGTATTTTTTTTTACACACTATTAATCTATATTTTTTTGTATCTTATTATTTTTACCTTTATTTTGATATTATAAATATAAAATAAGAATCAAAAAACAAATTATTTGGGACATAAATTACTAAGATTATTGTTGTAGGTGGATTTTCGTCCGAGATTGTGACTTCGGGGGCAAAACCCCCGGAGAGCAGAAACTGCGAGGAAGAGCGCCTGATGTCTGCACAGCGCCGTCACATCATCGAGGAAGCAATCATCGGGGGAGACGGAAGCTAGGGTGGTCGAAGATCGCCTTCACTCCAGAACCCGCGAGGATAGTCGGTGGGGGCCCGTCTTATAATGAGGCTGAGGGCTCGACTCGCGAAGCTGGAGACCCCCAATCTTAGATGAAGTCTGTGTGATCTTCAGTCCAGGTCTTTCCTTGTGGTGATTGATTAACCCCGATTGTAGGGATGTCTGACAGGTACTGTAGACATCCCGTTCCCATTGTACGTCGGTAGTTAGTTGGTAACCCACTCTCGTAAATCAGGGAGGGTATGGTCGACTGTATGTTAAGGTCACCTAATCCCTAGAATTAAGGGATGGGTTGTCAGGTCTCATTAATGTAACCTTCCCCTTTCTCCTCCGGATAGCCTATAAAAGGAAGGGAAGGAGAAGGGAGAGGGGGTTGGAAGAATTTTTACTCATAATTCTCTGTAAAACAGTATACTAGAAATACCAGAAAAAAGTGGACGTAGGCCATTACTCCGATGGGGGGGCCGAACCACTCTAAATTCACTGTGTTAATAGCTTTTCGGCTGATTCTTCCTGTTTCATTGCCGCACTACAATCTAGATGTGCGGATCACGGCGTTGGCTCAAATTCCACACCAACAACTATGTTTGATAATATTTTTGTTTTTTGTTTTTAAAAACAAAAATTTGGAAGTGTTTTTGCTATTTTATTTTCAAAATTTTTAAAAACGCAAAACATGTTTGGTAATCACTATTTGTTACTTGTTTTTAAAAACGAAAGCACAAAATGATAGTTTGTAACTGATAAAGAGGGAGTGAAAAGACAAAAAAAAAAAACATAAAGATGAAGTATAGTGAGGGTGTAGAATTGAGAAAACACACAAAAAAGCTCTTAAGATTTGAAATTTTGTTTAAAAAAATTTTAAAAATAAGAATTTTTTGTTTCCTCTATTTTTGAAAGTATGTTTCCAATTTAAAAAAACAGAAAACAAAAACAGAATTAACAAACGCGTTTTCAAAAATAAAATTGCACTTTCTTGTTTAAAAAAACAAAAAACATAAAATAAAAGTGTTATCAAACCCACCCTAAGTACCATTGATATATTTTTTTTCTTTTGAAATTTTGCCTTTTGTTTTGTGTTGGCTTTTGTTGTGTGTGTGTTGTGTGAGAAAAATCTGATGTAATCTTTTGTTTACGACAAATGCCAATTTTCTTCTTCTTTAATAAGTTGCATAACATGCTCTTTAAAAAAAGTTACCAAGATGTAAAGGAATTTAAAAGTTGCATAAATTTAAACATGCATATAAAAGTGACATTTTTAAAAAAATTCAAATTTTTAGAGAATATTTGATCCAAAAGAAAAAAAAAATGGAAATAATACCATGTAAAAAATTAAAGAAAATTGGGGTTTTTTGGCATTTAACCAAATTTTTGGGTAATTATTTAGGATTTAGCCCTAAAGTGTGAAAATTAAAGATTTAGTCATAACATGTAACATAAAATATTATATGTGACATATATACGTGTAAAAGTGTAACATTGCATGCAATTTTATGTGTTACATTTTATGTTACATGTACCGTTACATGTAATGTTATACTTTTTACACGTATATATGTTACATGTAACATAAAATATTATATGTTATGGCTAAATCCTTAATTTCGTGAAATTATGGCGAAATCTTTCAAACTTTACCTCTAAAATGATTAATTGCTTAATTGACCCAAGAAAATTTGATACAAAAAAAAAACAACAACAACATTTTAATCTCTTAATTTGATTACCGCCACTTTGAATAAATTGAGTAAAAAGTCATTTTTCCGAATGATGTTTAAAAAAAATAGTCAATATTTCTATTAATTAATATATGAGTTTAATATAATTAATTATTTTTTTAAACATGATAATGTACTTTTACTTTTACGCTCTTAATTACTTTTATCTCTATTTTAGTTGAAATTAACATTTTATTATATTTTGTTGATGGTTTTATTGAGTATAGGAAACATAAAAACAAAATTTAAGTTTGATTTCAATTACATTTTATTATATTTTGTTGATGGTTTTATTGATTGTGATGTTGACGCTTCTGAATGTAACAAAACATATTACGTAAGTGTCAATAATATATATCCCTATATCTTGTGTTCTTTTCAAGTCCCAAAGCTGACTTTTTTTAATTCTATGATATGTTTCAATAAAAGTAGTCTTCACCGGTAGATACACACAGAAGTCTAGATGGTTCTCATCCACAAATCACATGAAATTGAGATTTGCATTGCATCTGTTTATGTAGAAAAGTTCAAAGTAGCTACCTTTGATTGCCAAAAAAAAAAAAAAAAAAAAGGTTCAAAGTAGCTACCTATCTTCCTTATCTAAATTATTTCTTTTGACATTTAAAATTGAGAAGATTCTTAAATAATTTACACATCTTATACACTAACGTTTAATAATTGTTTTTAAAAATACATATATAAATATTTTTACACATTAATATATGGGTCAGTTCGGCAAATAGCCATTTTGAACTGTGTGTTTTTATAAAATAGCCACAGTTTTAAAAAAATTAAAAACTAACCATTACACACTGTAAGAAATTTCTGACAATAACAAAATTACACATAAAATGTGCTGTAAGAAATTTTTGACATGTGTCAGAAATTTCTGAAAGGGCTAGTTTTTAAATTTTTTAAAACTGTGGCTATTTTTTAAAAATATTTTATAAACAGTGGCTATTTTCTTAAAATTCCCTTAATAATATATTGTGTCATCTAATATGTTATTGATTCATCTTTCAAATTTAATTGTATTGAATTGAAGATAAAAAAAAGAAAAAATACAAAACAAAATATTTTTTTAATCTTCGATTGAGTATAATTTTAGTGTTAATTTTAATAAATGAATCAATAATATAAAAATAAAAGATGCAACATTTATATATTTATGAAATTATTCTAAAATTGTGAATAATATTTAATGTTCAAAATGTATGTACGATAGTAAAATCTTCCTTAAAAATGAATCATGACGTAAGGCAAAGAAAAGAAAAGAAAAGAAAAATGAAAACAAGAGGTTATTGCTAGGTTTTTGTGAAAGCGAATAATAAAAAACAAAGCCATCTCCATGATAGAAAGGCACTGCAATTGTTGTCTTGTTTTGTTTATATTCTCATCCTTTCCCTCTCTTTAAATTACGATAGTTTTAAGCCCATAAACTTAAATATCTAGTGTTTTTCCTAAATATACTATCAATTGAGACAATGATTGACAAAGAAAAGAAAAAACAAGACTACCATGCACTGAGAAAATGAATATTCTCATACAAAGGAGTGAAAATGGTTTGAACTTTGTTCTTAAGCATTATTGAAAACAAAAATAAAAATAAAAACGAAAAATTACCATACAGAGGAGTGTTTGCTTTAAAAGTTTGATTTCACTTGAACCTTTGATTATTAAATTCATTATAACTGACTATTATCGATAGGCCAACACACTCGATGAGCGCATGCTTGGGTCTCCTTGTGTTTCAATCTCAAGCAATTGGATTAATGTTATAAATTTTTAAATATAAAATGCAATTTTCGTTTTGAAAATAGAAAAATAAAAAAGGAAAACAATCTATAGTCTATATTTAAACCTGAAAAAATGGAAATTTGACCCCTAAAAACTCTTTCATATTGTATGATTTTGTGCAATATCAATAGTGCATACTTTTAAAAAAAATACATAATATATATATATATACATATTAATACACTACATCATCTATTTTCATATTATCGGTTCAATTTTTAAATTTAATATCAAATTTATGATTAACCGTAAATAAAAAGGATGAAAAAAGAAGTTTATTTTTTTTTGTTTGTTTTTTCTTATTTATTTATTTTCATATTCGATTACACTTTTGTTGAATATGATAATGAATTGATAATACGAAAATAGAGATGCAATCCGTTAATATATAATTTTTTTAATTTATTTTTAAACTATTATTATAAGTAATGCACTACTAATAATGCACAAAATTATACACTATCATAGAATCTTCTGTTTGTTTTTTGTTTTTTGTTTTAAATATAAATAAGTTGACTTATATGATACACTGAATATATTGTAAAAGCATAACATTTTAATGACACAAAGATGATGTAAAAAAATTAAAAGAAATGATATATGAAAGAAAATGTAAAAATTGACATACAAAAATGAATATTGAGAGTGAAATAAATTAATGCAGTCTGTAGACATAATAATAAAGTTACAAATGTATACTATAAGTATGTTTCTGATAATCATAAATATGAATTATGATGAGACACTCTCTAAAAAAAGTTATCACACAACAACTCATATAGATCATAGATCTGATGAAAAAATTTCACCTCTAAAATAAACAACTATGTGATATTGATTTAAATTCAATCAATTTTGGTATAAAAATGTAATATAAAAACATATCAAAAATTAAATAAAAAATTTTTATTTTAAAAATCATGCACAAATTAAATGTTGCAACTTATAAGTGCCAAAAATCTATTTTAAAAAATTACAATTATGAAAAATTTCAACCAATGGCTACCTCATTTTTTTATTTTTTATTTATTTTCAAGCATCTCTCTTTCTAATTCTATCTACTATCTAGGGTCATGTGGCAACCGAAAACTACAAAAACAAAAGTAGAAAAATAAAAGGGAAGATTCTTCAATACTGCACGATTTTTTGCACTATCGATAGTGTACGGCTTATAATAGCTTAAAAAATACATAAAAATAAATTTTTTTTTTCTTACACATAAGCACATTACATCATCTATTTACATGTTATCGATTCATTTCTTCAAGTTTAATACAAAAAATATGTTTAATCGGTTATGAAAAAGATGAAAACAAAAAGTTTGTCTTTTTCATTTATTTTCTTATTTTTCTGTTTTCATCTCCGATTGAGTATAATTTTAGTTTTAAATGTGATAAATGAATTGATAACATGAAAATAAACGATGTAATGTACTTATGTGTAAAAAAAAAATATTTTTATGTATTTTTTAAGCTATTATAAATCGTGTACTATCGATAGTGCAAAATATCGTGCACTATTAAAGAATCTTCCAAATAAAAGAATGTGATTCGATTTCAAATAAAATATTTAAAAAAGAGAAATTATAGTGAATACCCAATTTTTAAAACTTAATGTAAGTTATTACCCAATCTTTTGAAAAATATAACCAACTACCCAAAAGATGCAATTACTTACACAGTGGTAAGTGATGGTAATTCACTTTGTTACTAAAAGCATGTGCAAGTAATTCACAAATTGACTAGAAACTCAATTACTTCAAAAGTTTGGGTATTTATTTTTATTGTTATATAAATTCTGGGTATTTGCCTACTTCACCCTTTAAAAAATCCTCAAAAGATTTATACACGTAACTGATTTTGTACTTATTAGTAATTCTAAACGTTTGGTCCTTCAATTTTCTCAAAAAAAAAAAATAATAATAATAAAATGTTCACACAATTTTTCCAGATTTCAATTTTCAAGAGTTATTATAATTGCAGGTGCCTCTTTGGTGCTGTCTCTCATTCTCTGCCTTTTACTATTTCATTAATATTAATTAATTAATATTCCACTTTTTGCTTCTATTATTTCATTAATCAATTATATTTTTCTCGTGGTTCATATTAACAAAAAAATTAATTTTCGTACATGTATTATTGTTGTTGTGTATATGTGTATAGGACATATTTCAGACAGCTATCATAAAATTTACGTGTCAGAAACTTGAAGCTCATCTTGTGTTGTTCAGTTGAACAATTCTTTTTTAATCTTTTCATATTTGCCCTTTAACTAATCACTAATTTCACTTGAGAACCAGATTTAGCTGATCTTTGCAAGTTCGTGCTCTTCGAAGCTCTGATATGAGACCAAATGGCGGCGATTCGTAGCGGGTTTCTCTGGGGTCCACTGAAGACTCTGTGCGTCGGTTTGCCTTTTAGGGCTCTTCTTCTTCTTCTTCAACTTCGTTTTTTGTGAACTTTCATGGGTTTGGTTCTGCGATTTTCTCGAGAAAAGTTCGGATTTCCATTCTTGCTTGGATTGAGCTTTTCGAAAGTTTGATTCTTTGATTCTCTCTGTGATTCCAGTGGGTTTGGGACTGAACTCTCGTTGGTTTTGGATTTGGGTCCCACCGCCGATTCTGGTGGTCGCTTCAGATTATTCCGGAGAGTTCTTGACTGTCCGATTCGGTTCCCAGGTATATCTAATCTGTAAATTGAGCTTCATTTGACAGTGAATAATGAAGCTTTGTGGTTTTTGCAATATCTGTATATGAATCGGAATTGAATTTTATGGCTTATCATTGATTACATGTAAATTGTGCTAAACTATACACTTGATATTTCAATGCACTGTTGATTCAGAAAGGTTTTGGCTTAGTTTGGTTTTGCAAGTGTGTTGACAGTGTATTTTGGGTTTAATTAACTGTTAGGTACATAGTTAGTGTGATTTCTTTCTGGGAATTGGGTAATGAGTCGTTCATAATGAGTGGGATTTGGTGGGACTGGTTTCAATGGGCAACCCCGAAAACAAGCTGTCTGATCTAGTTGACGTTTTGCGGTCCTGGATTCCTCGGAGGTCCGAGCCGGCGAATGTTTCCCGGGACTTTTGGATGCCCGACCAGAGCTGCAGGGTATGCTACGAGTGCGACTCGCAGTTCACCGTGTTTAACCGCAGGCATCACTGCCGGCTTTGCGGCCGAGTTTTCTGCGCCAAGTGTACGGCGAACTCTATCCCCGCCCAGTCGAGCGAGCCCGGGAGTCCCAGTAGTGGGCGAGAGGAGGGCGAGAGGGTCAGGGTCTGTAGTTATTGCTACGGGCAATGGGATCAACAGGCAGGGACGGTTGATAATGGGGCAGCTGCACCCTCCAACGGAAGCCCCAGGCTTAGTCCATCGCCATCCGCAACGAGCTTGGTTAGCACCAAGTCGAGCTGCACCTGCCAAAGCAGCAGCAGCACTGTTGGTTCTGCGCCGTACTCGACTGGTCCATACCAGCATGTGCCATCTACTTCTAGTCTCAGCCCGCGCCAGTCTGCCCAAATGGATTACGTCACGGTACCAGAAGGGAGCCTAGCCTCTCAAAGGAGCATAAATCTTCACGCAGCCGTAGAAGATTCATTGAATAAACAATACAGCTTTTGCAATAACAGGTTGTTCCACGTCATCATATTTATTCTGCTCATAGTTTCTTATAGATTATGTTTTTGTAATGTTTGCCTAAATTGTATTCAAGAAGTGTGTTCGAGATAAGATGAGGGGTATGATATAGGACGAATAGAAGAATAAGAGAACGATATGTTTGCTTAATTCTTCATATTTAGAGGCTTGTTATTCAATATCTTGTTTCTCCTCTTCATGCATTTCCAACCATGCCTAGACATTATTTTTGTTTTGAATCACATTTCATTATGTGCTTTGATGATTTATGTCATACCCAGAAATTCATTTTACTTAATTATTTGGGTTCAGGAGTGATGATGAGGATGATGATTATCATTCAGATTCAGAAGCAAGACATTTCGTCGAAGCTAATGACTATTATGGCGCACTTAGTATTGATGACATTGGTCAGGTCTATGGGTCTCACAATGTGCGTCCAGACGAAGATAACATTGATGTTAAAAGTATGGGTGACTCATCTTTACCTGAGAATTATGATGCACAAAGTATGGTGGAAACTAAAAGAGTCGGGGAAGAAGCTGCTGAACATGACACTTCTGATGAACGTCATACACCATCATACGATGCTGAGGGCAAAAATGCTGAACCAGTGGATTTTGAGAACAATGGACTGCTCTGGATTCCTCCAGAGCCAGAAGATGAAGAGGATGACAGAGAAGCTGTCTTATTTGACGACGACGACGAGGATGGTGGTGCTACAGGAGAGTGGGGTTATTTACGCTCTTCAAACAGCTTTGGAAGTGGAGAGTATCGTAGTAAAGAGAAGTCAAGTGAGGAACACAGGAATGCCATGAAAAACGTTGTGGAGGGTCATTTTAAAGCTTTGGTAGCACAGCTTTTGCATGTTGAAAATTTGCCTGTAGGTGACAATAATGACAAAGAGAGCTGGTTGGAGATAATTACTTCTTTGTCATGGGAAGCTGCCACTCTTCTTAAGCCAGATATGAGCAAAGGTGGAGGGATGGATCCTGGGGGATATGTAAAGGTCAAATGCATATCCTGTGGGCGTCGCAGTGAGAGGTAATTTTGTTAAGCTACATTCCTTTCTAGTACTCCTTTTAGTTACTTTACTTATAGACACTACAGATACTGGTTCATATTTTGTTCCTACCGTGAGAACTCAGAATCTCGTCAGACATTTGGTCATATGTAGTAATGATAATGACTATCATGGACCATGTAGCAGAGATTTGTATGTTTAATTATGGTGCATATATATTTTAACTGCTGTTCTTTTGCTGAGAAAAAATGGGTCAATTGTTTGATTGAATTTTGTCACTCCACTATTGATTGTCGTGTTACAACTCAAACTGCTTGTAAAGAAGTCAAATTTGGGTTCTGGTATAATTCCATTTGCAAATCAAAGGAAACTGGAGTTGAAGTGTATTTTATATGGTGGTATTAGTATTTTATATGGTGGTATTAGTAAGTAGACTCGATGGACAGTTATACTAGGTGTGGGATACAGACTGTTCATACTTATATATTCTTTTCATAAGTTGTTATACCTAGCTATTCTTTAGCGATAGACACCCTTATTTTTGTCTACCGATGCTGATTATGGTTTTATATTTTTTTTAGTATGGTGGTTAAAGGAGTTGTTTGTAAGAAAAATGTGGCTCATCGGCGAATGACATCAAGGATAGATAAACCTCGTTTTCTTATTCTTGGAGGAGCTTTGGAATATCAACGTGTGTCTAACCTCTTGTCGAGTTTCGATACTTTGTTGCAGCAGGTTTCAATTACTTACCTTTTCCTTTTCTTTAGTTTCATTCGGTTAGATGTTAAAGCATTACAGGGATTGGATTGATTCAGTGCTGGAGATGTTCCTATTTAATGCATCATCTTATTCTTGATTAAGGCTTTGTGTTATGTTCTCACTATCCCGATATTTAATTAGGAAATGGACCATTTAAAGATGGCAGTTGCTAAGATTGATGCTCATCACCCTGATGTTCTTTTGGTGGAGAAGTCAGTATCTCGGTATGCCCAAGATTACCTTCTTGCAAAAAACATATCGCTTGTTTTGAATATTAAGAGGCCGCTTTTAGAACGTATAGCCCGATGCACCGGTGCACAGATAGTCTCTTCCATTGACCATCTGACATCACCAAAATTGGGCTATTGTGATCTGTTCCATGTGGAGAAATTGGTTGAGGAGCATGGCAGTGCAGGGCAAGATGGGAAGAAGTTAACAAAGACCTTAATGTTCTTTGAGGGATGCCCAAAACCATTGGGTTACACTGTAAGTCCTGCATCACATTCACGTAGAAACAAACTTATATATACCTTACTTTGAGCAAGTCTTGTAATCGACTATTCTTAATGGGGCTAACAATAGTTGTGGTCTATATTTTTCCCGGGATTGTTGATTGTTGAAGTCAATATGGTCCCATATCATTCTGGTTGTATCCTGTTAATCATCTTCCAACCTGCACAATCTCTCTCTTTAATCTCTTTTTGTTTTGTTCTTCACAAGATAGAGGTAAGAAAGAGAGAGTTATTCATTTTCGTTTTCTTTACCTTTGCTTCAGGTTCTGCTTAAAGGTGCCAGTGGAGAGGAGTTAAAGAAGGTGAAACATGTCGTTCAGTATGGAGTTTTTGCAGCTTATCACTTGGCTTTGGAGACATCATTTTTGGCTGATGAAGGTGCTTCTATTCCTGAATTACCTCTAAAATCGCCAATAACTGTTGCATTACCGGATAAGCCATCAAGTATTGACCGGTCAATTTCCACCATACCTGGTTACAATATCCCACGGATTGGGAAGCCTAAGTGTAATGAAGATGTCAATGAAACAGAGAAATACAGCAAAGGAACCACTTTAGAGTGGGGATTACCAACCAACTGTCATCCATTTTCGAAATTGGAAGTGGATTATTCCCCTAGCCATGTAACCCCTCAACAGTCCCCAAACTCTTTAGTACCTGCTGCGTCCTTTACTTTCTCTGGTTTGGGACAGGATAATTTTGGTTGCTCCCATAATAAAGATTTCCCTGTTGGAGATACCCATAGTTTTGGTACTGAAAAGCCTGTTCAGGCTGAAATATTTCTTACTAGCGAACCCATGCTGGATCCTATTTTGAATTCTAATTCTTTTGGCACATCAAAGCCATTAGGACAGGGTAATTGCTCTAGTGAAGCTGATGGCAATAAAGTGGTTCCAAATCAACCAGCAACACTTGACATGGCATCCATAAAGAAAACTAGTAAGGACTGCAATGAGGTAGACTCTTTGAAGGAAGAATTTCCTCCTTCACCTTCGGATCATCAAAGCATTTTGGTGTCATTGTCAACACGTTGTATTTGGAAGGGAACTGTATGTGAACGATCCCATCTATTACGTATCAAATACTATGGGAATTTTGATAAGCCTTTGGGACGTTTTTTACGCGATCACTTGTTTGATCAGGTATTCCTTGCTCTCTTAATGTTTACACTTTTTTGCATGATAAACATACCACACTTCTCTTGCTTGTCGCCTGCATAAGAACAAGTCAAGACTAAGCTATCCTACTTTATCAGAGTTATCACTGTCGTTCATGCGGTATGCCATCAGAAGCCCATGTACATTGTTATACCCATAGACAAGGGAGTCTAACCATATCTGTTAAGAAACTCCCGGAGTTTCTCCTGCCAGGGGAAAAGGAAGGTAAAATATGGATGTGGCACCGGTGCCTTAAGTGTCCTAGGACCAATGGCTTTCCTCCGGCCACTCGAAGAATAGTTATGTCTGATGCTGCATGGGGTTTGTCATTTGGAAAGTTTCTGGAGCTGAGCTTCTCAAATCATGCAGCAGCAAGTAGGGTTGCCAGTTGCGGGCACTCCCTTCACAGAGATTGTCTCCGGTTTTATGGGTATGCTTTTATCTTAAGAGTAATGTTGGTTAGTACACAATAAGTTATGTATATTTACATATAGGCAAGATGGTTTTCTTCAAATAATTTAATCATATGGTCTGATAAGTTTTAGAATAAAATTTTGACTAGCATGATTTCTTGTCAGTTAACAATTGCACATTGGAGCCACCATTTCTCAATTTTGAAATCTTCATGTGTTATTTCTATACCTGGGGCTCTGGATATATTTTCTCCTGTGTTCTTTTCCTCTGTCTAATTTCTTACTGACTGATTAAGTTGGTAGCACATGGGCTTCCTGGGTATTTAATTATGTACATGTGCGAACTAGAAACTTAGTTAGAACAATTACTTTCTTTGTCTTATTACGTTGTTGATGTTATCTGTACAGTTTTGGGAAAATGGTTGCTTGCTTCCGCTACGCATCAATTGATGTGCTATCTGTTTATCTTCCACCTCCAAAACTTGATTTTTACAATGATGACCAGGAATGGTTGCAAAAAGAAGCAAATGAGGTGCAATGACTGAAAGCTTTGTTTTCTTTTAGTACATTGATTGATTTTAAGTTGCTGAATGCTTATCTTGTCAATGACCTTGTCTAGCAGCTACGAAACCAGGCAGTACTCCTGTTTACTGAAGTACAAAATGCTCTTCAAAAGATTTCACAGAAGGCAGCGGCTTTGGAAACTCAGGATGCGGGCATGAGAGCACTTGAATCAAGGCAACGGTTTGCAGAACTGGAGGGATTGCTACAAAAGAAGAAAGAAGAATTTGAGGTAAAAGAAATTTGAGCCAGATTTACATGATTTGACCGTGTGAAACTTAGGTGTTTTAACACTAGGCTAAAATGTACAAAGTATAGATGATTAGGAATTATAGGTGTGAGTCGCATTTAATAACTGAAGGATTCAATCAAGAGGGAAAATAATGTGGCTAATGGTTCTTCTCCAACTCTAGACATTTTAGTTTATCCTTAGTATCATATTTGCCTTAGTTGATACACGAGCATGTTCATGTCACTAAGCGAATGACCTCTCTCTAGTGTACCCTGTGTTATATGCTATTCTCTCTTTTCCTTTGTCTGAAAGGAAGTTATGTGTTCTGCTGTTAACAATTTCTTATTGGTGACTGGAATTCTGTAGGAATCATTACAAAGAGCATTGTGCAAGGAAATAAAACCTGGCCAACCTACCATTGATAATCTTGAAATTAATAAATTGCGGAGACGGATACTCTTTGATTCTTATGTTTGGGACCAACTGTTGATAGATGCAGCCAGCTTGAGTAATAAAAATCTTCAAGAAAGCTTGAGCAGTTCCGCGCCAAAACTCAAGGAGAAATCTCTCAGTTCTGTGGAGAAGATTATTGAGACGAGTGTGGCCTCAAAGCCATTTGAAGGATTTAGTGGTTGTGATTCCTCTCTCTCAGAAACAAAACCTGATACAAACTCTCATCAAGAAGGAAATGCAGGGCAAATTTGCCAGCCGGGTGGAGCTCAGAACGGTAATGCAGTTGGTTTGGGCCAGAGTTGTAGGAATGAGAATGAGGTTTGCCTTTCTTATGGTGTGAATATCAATGATAAATGTGATCCTCTGGAACCTGGAGAGTCGGTAAGGAGAGTTTATTCAGAGGGGGATTATCCGATAGTGGCAGATCTATCCGACACCCTTGATGCTGCATGGACCGGTGAATACCCAACTAGTATAACACCTAAAGACGATGGCTATGCTTCTGCCGATTCAACTGTAGTACGTACAGTCACGGCAAATGCAAAACTGGAAAATTCGACTTGGGACCAAGGTAAGATCGAAACAAACCTTTCTTTTGGCTCAGCCATTCATGTAAAGGGGACCGACAATGTAGAAAGCTTGAAAAGCGTGGCTAGCGTGCCTATCTTGAACTTCAATGCGTCATTCAACAAGAATTTAACACTTGGTGTTCAGGAGCTCTTGACTGGTGATTCCAATCCTATTTATGTGTCACAGTTCCGAGAATTGGAACGCCAGAGTGGGGCCAGGCTGCTTTTGCCAATTGGTGTTAATGACACCGTTGTCCCTATTTATGATGACGAACCCACAAGTATCGTAGCATATACACTTGTTTCACCAAAGTATCGTTTACAGATGTCTGAATCGGAGATACCAAAGGATACTGGAGATTCTTCAGTCTCTCTACCACTTTTTGATTCGCTTAATCTGCTCTCACTTAACTCTTTTGATGAGTCAGTTGCTGATACCTATAGAAGTTTTGGTTCCGGCGATGAAAGCGTCCTATCCACGTCTGGATCACGCGGCTCTCAGGTTGTGGACCCAATTCTCTATTCAAAAGACTTGCATGCTAGAATTTCTTTTACGGATGAGGGTCCCCTTGGGAAGGTGAAGTATACTGTGACATGTTACTATGCAAAGCGCTTTGAGGCCCTGAGGAGGATGTGTTGTCCTTCTGAATTAGACTATGTACGATCTCTTTGCCGCTGTAAGAAGTGGGGGGCTCAGGGCGGCAAAAGCAATGTTTTCTTTGCAAAAACATTGGATGAGCGATTCATTATTAAGCAGGTTACAAAGACAGAGCTGGAATCTTTTATTAAGTTTGGACCAGCTTATTTCAAGTATTTGTCTGAGTCAATCAGTACTGGGAGTCCAACTTGTTTGGCAAAGATTCTTGGGATTTATCAGGTATCTTTGGTTAATTTGTGAATACTTGAGCTGGTAATCAGTCCAGGGCTCTTGAATTATAGGCTAAAGTGCACTTTTGGCATGTAAATCAATTGAGATTCTACATTTCATTTGAGCATGATATATTTCTCTCTTCATCTGCTACATTTGAACTTTTAACATGAAATTTGGTTTGATCAAACTATTTTGCCATTGTTTTATATCTTCTTCATTGTTATATGTTACAAAGCATTTGGATTCTTTAGTTGTATATTCTTAAATCAGTATATATGAGCGGGTCTTTTTTGTTTTTTTTTTACTGTGCTGTTAGGAGGATTCCTTATTCTGTTTCATTTATACTGTTCCTTTTAGCATTAATGAAAATTTTCATAAAATATTAAAAAAAAGAAAAAAAATATCTGTGTATATTAATTTTTCTTTTATAGGATATTGCTAACTTTTAATAAGCTCAATTTGGATCCACAACTAGTCAATTACAACTAAAGCGCGGTTTTTGTTTTGTTGGTTGTGTCTTGAAGGTTTCATCAAAGCATTTTAAAGGGGGAAAGGAAATTAAGATGGATTTTTTGGTAATGGAGAATCTATTATTCCGGCGTAAAGTCACTCGGCTATACGACCTTAAAGGGTCTGCACGGTCACGATATAATTCAGATACAAGTGGGAGTAATAAGGTTTTACTGGATCAGAATTTGATTGAAGCAATGCCAACTTCTCCAATATTTGTCGGGAACAAGGCGAAGCGGTCACTCGAGAGAGCTGTTTGGAATGATACATCATTCCTCGCTGTAAGTTAAATTTGTCTGCCTGATTAGTATTTGCAAACAGTTACTTCTACTTGAGCAAGCAGAATTAAGTGGACATATCTGGTCCTGGAGTTTGTTTGATAAGTAGGATTCTGAAACGGGTTTTGGGGTAATCCTTTAGATGATTATCAGCTATTTGAGCATGTCCACCTTAAAATCCTTTAGATGGTTATCAACTATTTTGACACGGGTTTTGAGGTAATACTTCAGAATCCTTTAGATGATTATCAAAATGTGATTCTCAATCATGCCCCTCCTCTTTCCCAAGAAAAGAGAAATAGAGAATAACATAAAATATAGATAAAAGAGAATAAACTCAAGTCTACAAGGCAATAAATACGCCAAGCTGATTTCTCCTTGGATATGCACTCACCAAAAGTCACAAAAGATTATATAGTTGTTTTTTGGCTCACTAAAATATCTCTTTTGAAATATGGTTTCCTTCCAGTTCTTTTGGAAAGCACTTAAAATGAATTTTTAGAAATCATGCCTGCCTTATTCTGCATTCAGCTAATGATATATAAACGTTCTTTGCAGTTGATCGACGTGATGGACTACTCGCTATTAGTCGGCGTGGATGAGGAAAAGCACGAGCTGGTTCTTGGGATCATTGATTTCATGAGGCAATATACATGGGACAAGCACCTCGAAACTTGGGTGAAGACCTCGGGTTTCCTTGGTGGAACTAGGAACGAAGCTCCGACTGTGATATCACCGCAGCAGTACAAGAAACGATTCAGGAAAGCTATGTCAACTTATTTTCTCATGGTGCCGGATCAGTGGTTCCCTGCAACGATTATTCCAAGCCGGTCGCAATCCAATCTTTGCGAAGAAAATTTGGAAGGCAGATCCTTTGACTGATAAGGTGGAGAGTTTTGCCTTTTGACATGAAGATTTTATGTTCAAAGCCATTTCCCTTGTCTTGGTTTGCTTAGTTAAAACCTGTCCCTGGTCTATCCTCTCGTACAGTTTTCTTTGCTGCCATATAGTTTTTGATGGCTCTACTTTCTGTGTATTCTTTAGGGTATATAAATATAATTTGTTGGTTGTTGTTTTTTTTTTTATATTATTATTTATTTTTTTCATAGGAAGAGAGAAGATTCCAAGAAATTCTTCAACAAAGGTATTGTATAGGGCTGCATATCTTCCCATAGTAATTGTATCATACATTTTCTATTTTTGGGGCATAGTTTCAGATATTTATTTGTGTCCTGCGAGTAAAAAGCCTTTTTTTTTTTTTGTCCATTTGTTCATATTGGTTCGAGTCAACGGATATGTCCATTGAATCATGGATATACCAATATTTTCATCTAAATTTTGTAATTGAAATTCCAAAATATCTTCTGAAGTTTGATGTCTTTTTGATAAAATATTATTAAAATATTGGAAAAATATCGATAAAGTTTAAATAAATTATTTATTTCAGTATATTTCACATTGTGAGACTTCGAAATTTTTGCATGTAGAGAAAATGGTATAGTATTTTATAATTTTGAATCCATATTATTTCTATGTTAAACACATACAATCAGATAGGTCTGCCAAGTATTCTTACTATAACAATGTGCGGTCGATGCTTATCGATGAACTGAGGTAGTTTTACATTGACATAAATAATGATATTTTCTTCAGTACCTCACATTGTGAACTACTATTAGTTTTAGAACCATCTCAAAACTATATAAATATAAAACAAAATTATTGTTGATAAATTTTTTCCATCGTATCTTGATATTTTTTTCCAACTTAAATATGTGCGAGCATTAAAAATAAGCATTTGCACTCGGACAGTCTTAATTAATTACCGTAACTTACATGCGCGGCTCTAATCAGACTCACCCACCATATATTACTAGTTGATCAGCCTTCAAAAGTCCAAACCTATTTCATATCTGAAAAGAAAAATTTACCAATCTTGAAGGTGCATGTGAAAAAAATTACACCACAAAATGTTGCAATATATTTTTTTGAATTCCAACTTCATATCCGAAGCTTTTTTCCTGGTTGAGAATCATCGTCATAATGGCCGCCACCATCATCGTTCATATCCTTTTCCATCTTCTTCCGGGAAAGGATCTTGTTGATCTTGTGAAGCTCATTATTGAGCTTCTGGTCCTTGTTCTGCTTCCGCGTCTTCCGACCATCTTGCATCTTCACACCAAATTGAAATGCAGCCTTTGGCATTGCTTCCTTCTGCTCGTTGTACGTCGCCCACTCCTCTTCGGTTTCAAAGTCCCAACGATGAAGCCGACCTTTTGCCTAAAAGAAATTTATCTCCAGTTATATTGATTACTCTCAAACAAATTTGTAAAACATAACCAAATGAAACCTTCAAAATATCTGCTGGACCTGTTAGAAAAAATAAAAATACCAAGCTTTGTGATGATACTTACTCGTCCACCCATGTCCATTTTTGATAAGTCGTCTTCATCATCGCTCTCAACAATCTCACGGTTATACTCCTGATACCCAGGGTAACATTCAGAATAACTTTCAGAGATAAAATTGGGATCCTTTTCTCGAGCGTCTTTTTCCCTCAACTGTTGAAGTCTCTCGTCATCTCGCTTGAACACCGACCCTAAACCCCGATCCTTCTCTTCTTGAGTCATGAAGCGTGGATCTTGTAGCCCGTTGTTTAAACCAGCTTGCGCATCAAAAGCCTGCATGTTTTGCTGAAGGTATTGCTCGGGATAAGCCATTTGGTCAGCGTATGGATACTCCTGCCAGTCACCCTGGTAGGCACCAGCTAATGCTTGATTTTGCATCACATCATATCCGTTCTGAAACCAAATAACAGAATATAAAAGTCAGCAAACTGATCTTCAGATAAAAAATTTCAAAATATATATATATATATATATATATATAAATGGTATAGCTTGATATCTCATCTTCTTTTCTAATGTAGAGAACATGTTTAATGTTTAATTGGCAAAATAAATAATAATACAATCGACATACTGTTTCTTGCCATTCTGGGGGTAGAGCAGTCGGTTGGACTGGTCCATAAGCAGGTTCTGCAAAATAGGAATCTTTCTCCTTATTTTTTGGAGACTCTTCCATATCCTCTGACAGAGGACTTTGGCTCGCGTCGTCTATACCGGGAATAGCATAGTCCACACCGTCGCCAACAAAGATGTCATCTTCTTCTACTCTTGCAACAGTGGGGCCTTGTTTCTCTCTTGAATCTGTAGGGTTTTTCCTAAGAGGAGGGGGAGGGGGTGGCGGTAGCATGATTTCACGCTCAGTTTTACTCTTTGATAATTGACCATCAGGCTTTGGCTTATCCTCCTCTTCATATTCATTAATAAGAACAGAAATCTTTCCTGTAATTAAAATTGAAACCAAAATTTAAAAAAATATATGTTAATAACAAACAAAACAACAATCACAAAGAAGTCAGATTTAATCAATTTTGGCAATATATTATGTGAGAAATTAGATGCTGTGATGTCTTAGTCTTGAAGACTGGGCAAAATGTGCTCAACATCTGCACAAGCCACATCATAAAAACCAGACAATTGAAAACATCCAACAAAAGAACATAGAATTTACATGCTTCGTGAATTCCACCCGTGTCTGGCAATTTCGAATAGACAAATAAGCTCCCATCTAGAAATTGTTCTAAATTCTTTCCTTTTTCTAGGCAGACAATATTTGAGTTGATACCAATTTCACCAAAAATATAGGATATTTCAAAACTTGCTGGCCACAATATAGCATCCTTTCATAAAGAAAAGTTCGAGCACACAAGTTTTCTTCATGGACAATGCCGGGCCATATTTCTACGTCTCACAACTTTGGGGTTTTGCTTGAGAAAGATTTATAGGCCAATAACAGAACTTTATTCAATTAACTAGCATTACACATTAAAACATGGCTGTGCCCTCAAAATTCTTGCTAAGAGTTGCCAACAAGAATTACCTTTTGTATCTTTATCCTTCTTTTTCTTTTTGAGAACTTTCCCAGAAGATCCAAGACGTAAATATGTCATAATTTTAGCAATCCGATCCAGCACAGAACCATCAAAACTTACAGTAACCATTTCCTGCAAGAAAAGAATTACAAATTGTTGAGAAAATGTTCCCACTAAGAAGAAATTGTAGAAGCTCTGAAGAAAAATTGTGAACCTCAGGCTGTGGACAGTCAGCTTTGCTTCTCTGCAGGGTGGTTGGAATGTCATGTGAATATCCATTTTCCTGGTATGGCCAAAAAGTGGGAGGGAAAAAAGTGTAAGATGCTATGATTAATGGAGCACCACAAGTCTCGGCAACACAGAATAGTCTACTACAGGCCTAAGATCAAAATGCATAGTGGAGCTCTAAATGAACATGATTAGGCGCAAAAGGAAACACATTGATGGAAACCAAAAACTGGAACAAAATGTACCATGTTGAAAATAAATGACATTCGACCGGGAAGGAACATCTCATTTGACTTTATGACAGTCTGAGGCTTCACTATCCATTTATAAACTGACTGAAACACATAAATAAGAGATCAGATAAGCAATTTATAGTCTAAAAACTAATTAGTCTCACTGTTTTATCAGAAATTATAAGAACCTTTGCAGTTGCAGTGCGAAATGAAACTTGATGGTCTTCCTGAGATGGCCTGTCATACAACAACAAGAACTTGTCAGTACAGGTTGAAATACAGGCATATCCCAACCTCCTTTGACTGAAGAAAATGATAGACAAGATTGTAATGAAAATCAAAGGCAAATAAAGTTCCTCTTCTGATCATCTTTAAAGGTACTGAATGAAATATCACCTAGTCTGGCTTAAGAACAGAAGCGGGAAATAGAAAAGGGACAAAAAGTATATAGCAATAAGAATAGAATGTTTAAAGATAGATAATTCTCTAGGCAATAAAAAGAAAAGGCAAGTGCTGACTAAACATTGTGCATTATATCTTCTCATATGTACTTGTTGCGGAAATGTAAAAATTAATGCACCAAATGAGAAACGGAAAGCATTAAAACTTTTTACCGTATAGTATACATCCAGGGAAGAAAAAGGTCTACTTACTCTTAACAAATATGGCAGACTATAATAAATATACTCGTTTTGAAATTTAAAACAAAATGCACAAGTTACCTAGACTTTGCATCAGTTCCATCTCCGGCATCTGGTTTTTTGTCAATTTCACTTCGTACTTTGTTAAGTAAAGCATAATCCAACCCTTTGACAAGATGTGTGTGTTCCACATCACCTGAGCAAACATTATATGAGCTTAAGATATTAGACAAAAGATGTAGCAAAAAGGTAAGCACTTTAAAATGATGTGTCTCTTGTATAACACAAAAAATGTACAATATATTTCCTTAGGTATCAAAGTGAAGTGGATAGCAACAAAAATGGTCTTTCTAGAAAATTTATCTTCAACCCAAGCATGATAAATAACAACTGAGATGATACGTTACTGTCCTCTTAGTGTTGGAAGAGTCAAGTTTCAAGTGTTCTAAAAGACTATACAGTATATCAATTTGCGAGGTTCTTTTGAGCCAGTAGTGAGATACACACAAAATACATAGAGGGTCATCATCAGCACCGTTAAACTAGCCGACAGTCAATCAACTGATAAGATTAACCAACCAAAGTTAGCTTTTTCCATTGTATACTGAACAGAAACAAAAGCATAGTTGGACAATAATAAAACATCATAGCAAATCCTCCAAATAATTGTACCAAAAAACAAGCAACCCTAATTCCTCCTAAACAACAGAATTTGAGTTAATATTTCCACAGTGGAACCTGATTTTTGCCCAATACATAGCATTGCTCTTTTGGATTAAGCTAAGCCCAAAACATCACATTTCAATCTTTCACAATTTGGCAAATGCATGAAACTAAACAAAAACAAGATGTTAAAGGCCTAACACTCTGAAACTAAACTTAGCAATTAAGTCTCAAACCTCCGAGGTATTTGCTCTTCTCAATGGACAATTTGTGCGCCTCGGCTGACCTGCAAATTTTGAGCCCATTTAATGTTAACCTCAGCAAAACAACTCATCCCAAAACCAGCAAAAACAAACAGACAAAAGAATAAGAAGCCCTAACTTCCAATACCCCAAAAAAAAAAAAAAAGGAAAATCACAGAAATCTCTCTCACCTCAGGTCCACCGTCCCGGCGGAGCGACGGCGTGAAAAGAGCCCAGCTCAGTCTGCTCATAATCAGGGTTTTGGTCTTCCCTTCGCTCCTTCGCTCTGTCTCTGTACTTCGGCGTTTCCGGTGGCTCTGCTTTCTCTTCTCTGCCACAATTTCAACACCAAAATCACAAAAATACAACTCAGTCGCCGGAATTTTCTTGACTAATCGCTACCAGACAGAACCGATTGAAAGAGAAAAGAATTTCGGCGATTCTCGAATTTCTCATTCCTTGATTGAAGAAACTCCGAGGCCAGAAATGGTTAGGGTTTCGAGTGAAAGAAAATGAATTGAAAGAATACTCACTTGCGACGAACGAGTTTTTCCTTGTAATTCTTCTTCGACGAAGTCATGGTTTGACGTGAAATTGGAGAAACAGAGCTTTCTTTCGATTTTCAGGCCGAGGGACTGTTCTGCTTCGACCGGTTTGAGACTGCAGAGTTTTGGGGTAAAAGAGACGAAAGAATAATTTCAAACTTGCCCCTGAACTTTAAGACTTTAAGCATTGTACCCTGAATTTTAAATAGTGTCAATTTAGTCCCTGGAGTTTGAAAAAACTAATGTAAATAATTCGGCTTATACTCCTCTATTACGAAAAGAAAACGTGGTTGTCCCTAGGGGCGTAATAGAGTCGAGCCGAGCCGAGTCGAACTTTGGAAAGCTCAGGCTCGGCTCGCTATAAAATTAACGAGTTCGATCTCGATAAGAATCAAGATATGAAGTTCGAACTCGTTCATTTAGAGCTCGAGCTCGATTCGATTAGGAAGCTCGTTCGAACTTGAGCTCGTTTGAAGCTCAAAAAATAACTCATTTGGACTTCAAGCTTGAAAAAAAACTCGTTTTGAGCTCAATTCTAAACAATTTTTCTAGCAAAATTCAATTTAAAAAAAAGTTGTTTGACATCATTCATACAAATATATAGTCAAAGAGTCAATCATAAAATCCTATACAAGCTTAAAACCGAACTCTTAAACAAGCCAGCTCGTGAGCTTTTACAAGTCGAGCAATTTATAAGTTCAAGCTCGACTCGTTTATTAAACAAGCCCTAAAAAATGAAGCTCAAACTCGGCTCCTTTACATGACGAGCCGAACATGAATGGGCTTTTATCGAGCCGAACCTAAGCGGCTTGGTTTGTTTATACCCCTAGTGACTCGTGAGCGGCTTACTTTGTTTCATGGCCGGCCCAAGGGTAAGGCCACCTAGGCATGGCTTAAGGCCTTTCTTTGAGCCTAGGCCTCCATTGAAAGGAGGTAGTTTTGATTTTAAAGAGAAAAAAATTATACTTGAAGTTAAAGATCAATAAAGTCCCATGAGAGAGAGAGAAAAAAAAAAAAAGACATTCCAATACTTTATTTAAATCTTACAACCAATGCTTTTTTTTTTACTTTAAAGTAAATGTATATTTGAGTAATGGACTGAAAGAATTTCATTAAATTAGAAATTCTTAAACAAACTACTTCATCTTTAACCAAAAAAATATTATCGGCATTTTCTTTTTAATTAAAAATTACTATACGTCTAAATAAACACTAATCTAATTAGAGGAAATAATATTGTAAAATTATATTTTCTATAAAAAAAAATTTTTTGTTTAAATTATCTTTACTTTTCTTCTATTCATCCCTATTTTGCTATTTTCTTAAAGTTATATTTATAGTTTTTTAAATGCTTAAAAAGGTAGGAGAATTGTCATTTGTTTTCATTCCTCAGACAATTAGAGTTCTATTTCTTTTTAACTGCTTGCTATTTTAACATTTGTATATTTTGTTCATTTATTTTGGTAGTAAAAATTAAAAGGGTTATCTACATAAACACCCCCTAATGTTGTGCTATTGTTGCAGTTTGCACCCTAATGTTTAAAAACTATCATTCTTGCCCCCTAAAGTATTAAAAACTTATAGATATGCCCCCTCTGTCACAATCTGTAAAAAAAAATAGATTAAATTAATAGCATAACATTATTCTGTTGGCACCTGTACAATTTTTAAAGATCAACTGCCTTCAAATTAAGAAAATTATAGTAATTAATTCTATATTTATTTTCACAAACACCCCCTTATGTCGTCTTTTCTTCTCAAAATGCACCTCGATCTTTTAAAATTTTGTATTCATACCCTTAAAAAATTGTACATGCACCAACATATTAATATTACGTAATTAATTTAACCCATTTTTGTTACAGATTATGACAGAGGGGGCATATCTATAAGTTTTTAATACTTTAGGGGGCAAAAATGATAGTTTTTAAATATTAGGGTGCAAACTGCAACAATAGCACAACATTGGGGGGCATTTGTATAGATAACCTAAATTAAAAAGTGTGTCGAAAAATATATATCTATTTAAAACTAAAAATTTAAGAAATTCTTGAAATGGCCTCTCTTTACGAATGTGGCCTGAGGTCTCGAAAACCGTTGGACCGGCCCTGCTTCGTTTAGATCCCTAATTACAACCGCTACAAGATTGGCCAACAAGTTCCTTGGACTCAACGCACATTGAAAGTAATGAATATCGTAGCCATGAGAAAGAACCCAAAAAACAACTTAGGCATTCAACTATAACATTAACAACGCGCACACAGTACTATACTAATACTATACACTAAAAGACACATTTGCAAGCTGATAATTCCAATGCACCTCAGAAACATCAATATAATCATTCCAATTTTGTCACGTATGAGTGTATATAATAAGAAAGTTAGCTTCACAGAGGAAAAGAGAGAAATGGCAAGCTCGGTTTCTCTCTTGAATCACCTGCTCATATGTCTCAGTCTATTGCACTCAACACTAAACGGTGCGTTTTGCGACCCCTTGAACGGACCAAGTGCTTTCTTCGTATTCGGAGACTCGACCGTTGATCCGGGCAACAATAATTACATTAATACCCTCCCGGAGTACCGAGCGGATTATAAGCCGTACGGACAGAACGGGTATTTCCAAGAGCCTACTGGACGGTTCTCTGACGGCCGTGTCATTGTGGATTTTATAGGTACTTAATTAAAGCTAATTCCTTATTAATTTTGTGTTTTATTTTAATTATTTTGTTTTGTAAATTATTGTTGGTGTCATGGATTATGTTGATGCAGCGGAGTATGCAAAGCTCCCAATTATTCCTCCGTTTATGCAGCGGTCGGCCGAATTCCACGGCGGCGTAAACTTTGCCTCCGGCGGGGCCGGCGTCCTTTCCGAAACCAATCAAGGATTGGTATGAGCGCTTTTTAGTAGTTATTGGATTTGATATATAACTAGGAGATTTACATGGTGTTGTATAGAAAAAATAAATAAAAGTAAAGTAAGAGTACATGCGAATTTGATAAATATTAAACCAAAAAAAATCGCTAATTCGAAAGGTATATATCATTGGGGTTCCGCTTAAGCACTCATGTCAGCCCAACATCTTTGCTATCATAACATATTTCTAATTTTTTCTTAATTTTTATAAAGTCGCATAGCAAGTCTTAGAGTCGGGTCAAAATAGAATTCGGTTCACAAATTTAAAAAAAAAAATCAAATTGTATTCCGAGACGAAATGGTATTTGGTCCGATCAAGTTACAAAATATTATTTCCTAAATCAAGCCTAAGCTACTGGATAGTCTTTTACTACAATCCAATTATAATTTATGTTATTTACTATAATTTCTGTTATAGAACTATCTTTATTCTCGTTGTCATTTTAGAAACTGCTTAGAGCCACCAAATTAACTTGCACTTTGGTGTTCATAAACGTGTTGAAATTAGTTTTACTACAAAGTAGCTATAATTGTAGCATAGTGCATAGTCATATATATATATATATATATATATATACACACTAATGTGAAATGTACATCTAACCTCGTGAGGTGTATCTTAATAAGGTGATTGATCTTGAGACACAACTGAAAAACTTTGACGAGGTGGAAAAATCATTGACAGAGAAATTGGGAAATGAGAAAGCAAAAGGAGTTATATCAGAAGCAGTTTATTTCTTTAGCATTGGAAGCAACGACTATATGGCTGGTTATCTAGGCAATCCGAAAATGCGAGAGAAATATAACCCAGAACAATTCGTTGGTATGGTCATTGGAAACTTGACTAAGGCAGTTCAGGTAATATTTTAAATAAAACAAAATAATATTTGGAATTTGAATTAAGTACCTGGACAACATATTCTAAATATTACCAAGTAGAAAAGAAATTGAAACTTTTTCAAAATTGATTTTCTGAAGCAAAATCCTAAATCCGCAGCTGTTTCTACTGACCTAAACTGTGGGAATTGCAAATCAGTTTGATGTGCGTAGTTTTAATCCAATGAACATTATTTAGCTACACAGATTTCCTACAAGAGATTTTGATGAATGCCCATTTTTCGACACATTAATATTCTATGTCTCGTTTGTGTTGCACTTTTAATTTGTATCCCTATTTTTAGGTTATAAACATAGAGTAACAATCAAAAGAGCATACCACTTGAGACATAAATAATTAAGTGACACTTAAAATGATTTTTTATTCGCAATTCTTCCATTTTCCATTTCTTCCCATTTCCTATTAGTGGCAATTTGGGCCGGGCCGAGTCCCAGTGTATTTCGTCGGCCCGCCCCGGCCAGTCCATTCACCTTATGAGCAGATTTGGCGGGCGGGGCCTGGTGGGCTAGAATTGCAAAACTCGGGCCGGGCCCAATGGGAAATTTTACAATAGGAAATTTTGTCGTTGTCAAAAAAAAATATATATATATATATATATATATATATTTGTAAAGTGTACTAGAGGTTCATTATCAAATGTTTTTGACCAAACTACTTGAGATGCTTTCAGGTGATGTACCAGAAAGGAGGCAGGAAATTTGGTTTCCTGAGCTTGTCTCCTCTGGGATGCTTGCCAGCTCTGAGAGCTATGAACCCAAAAGCCACTCAAAGTGGGTGTTTTGAAGAGGCTTGTGCTCTTGCTTTGGCACATAACAATGCCTTAACTAGTGTGCTCACAAGACTTCACTACATGCTAAAAGGCTTCAAATATTGCAACTCCAATTTCTATGATTGGCTATATGATAGGATCAATAACCCGCCCAAGTATGGTATGTATAATCTCTAGTGTGATTTTGTACATATATAAATATAATCCTTTAGTTGAAGACTATAGTATTGTTTGCATAAAACAAAATGGTTTGCTTAATTTGAATGTCAAATTATTTCGTAAAATCATTACCATTTGTTAAACTTTACCATTGCCAAAAAATTTTCTCAAGTTAAGCCTACTAAAAGACTGGTGGAATTGGAAGGCTTGGTTATATACATATCATTTTAACCAGATTTTCAGCATATATTTTTTTCCCAGCCGTATGGCACTAATTGAAAAAAAAAAAAAAACCAGCAAGTTCTAACACTAACCTTATAATACATTTTCCTTAAGGTCGCTATAGTATAGGAGCAAAAAAGTTTTGTCAAGCCCGTGAACCTTAGCATATATATGACACCACACGCACACGTGAGTGGATGAAAAAGTGTATACCAAATGGAGTATCTTCGTAAATTCTCTAAAGTTGCAAATGTGTATAAGTCCATTTTTAAGTTCAAGACTTTTGTAAAGTTCCAAAAAGTACTGTGTATAAAATCTGTTGAACTTTTTGCTTCTACTATTCATTACTCTATTAACATATAATAAAGCACAATTAGTACATCAAATAAGGCAGAAATTCTTACCCCTGTTTGGCATATACATTTCACCAATTCATTTTTTCATTTTTTTCAACTTTCCTAATCCTTTAAACCATTCCATTTTTTTTTCAACAATTTTTTTCAACTTTTCAAATCTCTATACAATACCTTTAAATCTCAATCATTCATATCACTTCGAAATTCGCAAAGTCAAACCATTCTTACATCATTTTTCCAAATCATTTTCAAACCATTTTTTCCATCCCAAAAAATAGGATGGAATGACCAAAATGACCACCTCAAACAAAGGGTTAATGACAATCCTTTTTATCTCATCGAAATTATCTCATTTTTTTAGTACATAATAAAAGTTCAATCGAGCATAACATCCATGAATAGTTTCAATTTTTGTCCATATTTAGAAACAATACAATATGCAGGTTTCAAGGAGGGAGTGAATGCTTGCTGTGGAAGTGGACCGTACGGAGGCATATTCAGTTGCGGAGGCAGAAAGAAGCAGGCCGTGGAGGATCAGTTCCAGCTGTGCAACGACCCTCGTGATTTCGTCTGGTGGGATTCTTTCCACCCGACTGAGAGAATCCACCACCACTACGCCGAGGTCCTATGGAGCGGCCCCAATGCGTGCCCTTATACCCTACAAGATCTCTTCTTTGACAAGGAGAAACGCACAATTGGTGATCTAGTTGATGACTTGCAAGTCGAGTATTAATACTTGTTATTACTTTTTGTTTACGAAATACCGAGTCTTTGGTGTTTGGATCATGAATTTGGATTATGTGTGATTTAAAGAACAAAATTTAGCGGTCGAAATTGGTGTTTAATTTCGTGAAAGTAAAAGTAAAAGTCAAATAAGGAGTAAAAATTCCTAATAATAGTTTTAAATTTTGTGAGAAAGCGGGATGTTGACCTTTTTTCTTTTTCTTTTTTTTCTTTTTTTGTTTGGAGGGTGAGTTTTGAACTAATGAACATTTTCATAAATGTGGAATTTAGGAGAGGTACATTCAAAATGGACATCATTGAATATATCTTAGGCCATAAATGTGCAACATTCTCTTCAAACTTCGTGTCGAAATGGAAATTCATAATTATATATTGAGAAATGTGAACCAAATTAATGAATACTAGGTAAATAGTCAATTGAGATATAATAGTGCCACTTGTTTCTCAACACCAAGTTATTCTTTTAAAGTTAACCGGCATTTTAATGATGTTTGTTTCTTAGTGTCAATTCAGAACAAAAAAAAAAAAAAACCACCAATTGATTGAGTTTATTTTCGTTAAGTGCTTTCTCTTCAAACGCCTTAGGATTCAAGCCTAAGCTTTCGTTCTTATTAAGGATCATTAGGTGTGTAGTGTTTGGCATTTTGGCCGGTTTGTGTGGTTTGTGTATTTTTCTACAGCAAATGACATGTGGGCTTTGGGTGCTATTTGTGTGTAACATGTGCTTGGTTGTCCAATCACTAATTATATATTATATGGTCGAATAGTATAAACCGAACTGTATTCATATTATATATAAACAAACCGGGATTTTAGCTGTACCTAAGCTGTGTTTTTTTTTTTTTTTTAGCCGTCTAAACTAGTCAATCAATTATCATAAAATCATAGTTGGTCAAAACGGCTAAAAGTAGCACTATCCCACACGAAATGGGAAGAACCAACTCTCTCTTTGTACGTGGCACAAACTAGTTGGATAGGTAATATTCAGAAGCAAAAACAAGATTAGAGAGTATTTAATTATGTATTAATATGGGAATTAATATTTTAGAAGCTTCAACATCCACGTTGATTTCGTCCACTTTTCCCATAATTTTTTTGACCAACAATCATTTTCCACGTGCTTAGCGAGGATTGTTATATGTAGTAATTTAAAGAAAAAAAGTTCCAACCTCATATTGTTGTTTTAATATGTGCTTTTATTAGGGTTTTGTTGAATAAAGTCAATTTGATTATAATTACAACTTCGAAGCTAAGCGGCTAATAGTAATAAAACATGGATTTGGTATATGCTTTTAGGTTGCCGCAGCCAATAGGCATATACCACTTCAATAAATCACGCAGATGTTTTCTAATTGATTGATCATAACTTGTTTGTATATATATATACATATATATATATATACGTGTGTGTATATATATATAATTTTGGCTTAAACTTGGCATATGTCATTCCTTTCTTTTTATTTTGTCTGCTTCTACTTTCCAAAGTGTTAGGCTATATTAGCTTAAGTTGTCTCAACCACGTTGAAACGCCCCATATTTTGTTGTTCCCAAAAGTTAAAAAGTCATTTTATAAAATCTAAGAAAAGATTGAAATTTTCCTGTTAAAAGATAATGGTTCATTTTAAATTACTATAATACATAACCCTTTAATTTATTTTTTTAAACTTTTTTGAAAAAAAAAAACTTGAACAAGAGGGAAATTGTAATTCTATTAACAAAATTTTCCTTACATATCTCATATGATAAAACATCATATATAAATATAAGTTGGAAAAGTGACTAAAAACTTCTAGATTCACATTGTTTAGCTGTACAACTATAATATATGGGCTGGACTGAAAGAGGCACATGTAAATCCCAAACGACCCGGTTGTAAACACAAATGCAATTATTGGAAAATTAAAAATTAAAAACTAAAAAAAAAAAAAAAAAAGATGGTGCGACTGTGTCACGTATATTATGAGAAAACGACAGGTAATCGTGGGTACAAATAATTCTTCGGTGTGTGTTTGTGTCTGAACCAAAAGATTGTGTGAGGGTGGTGGTTCGAGGCATATCTATAGACTATATTTACTAAACACAAGGATGTTACAAGATGATAATAATAATAATAATAATATGTTGCGAAAAGGACATAGCATTATGTGATCAATTCACTTCCATTATTTCAGCAATTTCCATTAATCTGAAAGAACAAAACAAGACAAAAAGAGAAGTACTCTTAGGTTTTAACTATAGGATATTTTCATTCCTAAACTTTAGAGATGACAGAAAAAAATGACAATGTGTTATTTTTGTTATAAATGACAAAGGCACGCCCTTTATTTGACAAAATCGTTGCAAGAATATTTCCTATATTTGAATTTTATTGACTACCGAGAAATTTGATTTTCTTTTTTAATTGAGGGGTAAGACAATTATGAGAGAATTTTGAAATTATCATGGAAACATTATTCAACTTGCACTGGTATGGTAAATGTATTACATATTGAGCATTTTTATTTGGCTAGGTAAACTCCTTGCTAATGTTAGGTAATAAATTTAAATGTAATTGATTTTTAAAGCCTTGTTTGGATAGCAATCTAAACCTTTTTTTTTTTTTTGGTTTAAACCACCCACAATAAGTCAAATTTAAACTATTTTATTACAATAAAATGCGATTTTGATTATTATCAAACTGAGTCATTTGTTACATTGAAATCCAATATTTGATAATATTCTTTTAAAAATAACTTAAATTCACATTCTAAAATTTTATATTCTGGTAATGTGATTCAATATGTACTTACATATGTACATGTTAACAAAAATAATATTAAAAAAAAAACTTAAATTCACATTTAACTACTCTTGTTAAAGTAAAAAATATTTTTTCAAATTCACAATTTATAATTTCTCTCTTAATCTCAATTCAAATAGTGCAATCAAATAACAATTTAAATTTCTAATTTAAATACAAAATTTTGACTTTTTCTCAACTCAAATCAAAATAATTTACATTTTTTAGTTTAAATGGCAAATCAAACGCCCCATAGATTATAGACTAAATGAAAAAAAAAATTCAAATTCTTATCGTAAAAAGTTAGAGTTATATTTATTGATTATAGAGTCAGCTAAGTAATTAGTCATTTTAAAGGTAAAGTTTCTATGATTTAGCCATAGTTTCACGAAATTAGGGATTTAGCCATAACATGTAACATTTTATGTAACATGTAACATATATACGTGTAAAAAATGTAACTTTAAATGTAACGTTACATTTAATGTTACATTTTTTACACGTATATATGTTACATGTTACATAAAATGTTACATGTTATGCCTAAATCTTTAATTTCGTGAAACTATGGCTAAATCCTAAAAAATTACCCAAAAGTTTGATTAAATGCCTAAAAAACTCTTGATATTATATACCTAAAGGAATATTTTATTATCCAGAGTATTAGTAAGAGTAATAAATTGTTAACAATTTGTGTCAAATTTGATTATTGAGAGCAAAGTGTAAGAAAAATATGTGACAACATATTGTTTGAGTATTATTAATAATGGTAAAACTAAAATTATAGAACTAAAATCAAAAGAAAAATCTAATTACCAGGTAATGATTTTATAATTTAAATGGTAGGAAGTCAGCATTTTAGAAAATCCAGCAATAGTCCGTATTGAAACCAAACACTCGACTTACTAACGAGTATGATTTTTTTTTTTTTTCTGATGAAAAGCTCATATGATTAATATATGTGTGTGTCAATATATATATTATTATTTCACAACAATATATATATATATATATATCTTACTTACAAGTCACGTTGGAAATTTAATCAACTTTTGTTTTTGTCCCCTTTTATAGGCTTGTTTTTCATTGTATCTCCTATTATTTTGAAAGATAAGCTTTGTTTTCAGTTGGCGAGGCATTATTAATATAGATTTATGGTTAAACAGCATATTTTAACACTTGTTTAAGACAACTTTTTTTTTTAATATTCTTATTTTAGTTATTAAACAATTTATCATAATTAGTAGATAACATATCACTTAAATTAAGAAGTGTAACATCTGAGAGTTAGCTCGGATGACAAAGTCCTTGGTTGAAGTCACATGTTCAATTACTCCTAAATATATTGTCTACTAATAGACACAAATCTCTTTAACTTAATAGAAAATCTTATACATTTTTTTTTAAAAAATATAATCTAATAAATAAATTATTTACCGAAATTTTAGTATTAATATACACCAAAACAAGAAATAGTGCAACACGTCTTTTTTTGGGTAAAATATAGACGAAATAAGCATTTTAAGACGTGTACGTGCATTTAAACAGGAACAAAATTTTCCAAAAGATATTTTCCAAAAGGTTCATTTGATCATTTCTATGCTATCTATAGTAATATTTTGAAATAGTGTTACTTTATAGGATAATAATAATAATAATAATAATGATAGTTTAGTGTTGATGGGTAGGGATTGACAATTGTTTTCAAAAGGATCCAAAGCCTAATTGCCACAGGTCACGCCCTGCTTAAACCTAAAACCACCCGCCATTTTTAACTGCTCCGATTGACATAATTAATTGACGTTTTGATATGTCCCATTTTTTTGTTTAGATATGATTTTTTCAAATAATATAATTGCTTTTTTTTTTTTTTTTGCAAGGGCAATAATAGTATTTATCATCACTGAAAGTTTTTCATAAAAAAAATTATATGATAGCTTTGTGTATTAAATGTGTGGTCGTTAATATCACCCTCTTTTATTGTTCAGGGAAAAAAAATGTATCGGTGGTTTGCAAATTTTTCTGGCCTTAATCTGATTGGAATTGGATTTTTTTTACAGGCTTTCAGAGGTTAAAAAAAAAAAACTCAGATTCAAATAACAGTGTTCATTTCAGGACTCGGTAACAAGACTCAATTTTCTACAAGGTAAAATCTGGATTAAACTACGCAATAAGTGGTATTTATGTCGGCTAAAATTGAATTAATTTAGCAGCCAAAAAGTCAGCAAAGAAGATTTCATAAAAAATAAAAAAAAAAATTGACAACAACAAGGTTCTTTAACTCATTTATTATTTATTGTCATAACAACAACGATACATCAATAATTAGCACTCCCTCTTTTTTTTCCCTACACAAGATTTCATTTACACACACAAAAAATAAAATAATAAAATAATTTCATCAATTATAATAAATAATGTGTGGATGTAGCGATCACCAAAGGTGTGGCTTTGATTAGTTCTCTTCTTCTTTGGATCTGAGATTTCACCCCAAAAAAAAATAATAATAATAATAATATTTATATACATATGTTTATTAAAAAAAAAACAACAAAACCCTTCTCTTCTTCTTCTTCTTCTTCTTCTTCTTTCTCTTTCTCTGTTTCTGTACCTTACAACAAAATCCCCAAAAACGCGAAATTTACGATTTTAACATCCTCAATTATTAGATCTCTCTCTCTCTCTCTCTCTCTCTCTCTCTATAATTTCTGGTTTTTGAAGCTCCACGAAATTCTTTCCCTTTTTTATCTCGAACCTGCCATAAGTTTTTTTTTTTTTTTTTGAATTCCCAAACTCTCTGCTCGATCTTCTCTCCTCGTATATCTTTTTCCCTCCTTATAAAGCTTCCATTTTTCAAGGCTCCACACTTCTCTCTCTCTCTCCGCGTATATAGGTCATATACATGTGCCTGTAATTATACATATATACGTATATGTACGTTTATATATAGTGGAATTTGATCTCTGGAATTGGCGGTGGCTTCGATCGGAGATCACGAGTCGTGATTGAGCAAGCAAGGTCAGGCTTTTCGATCGGGAAATGTTGTATCTGAAACAGCCGAGTTCTGTGGAGTTCGGGTGGGGATTGGGCGTTGATTCGCTAGGCGAATGAAAAGTTTTCATTTTTTTTATTTTATTTTGTCTTGTTGTTGTCTATGTGTTTTTCTAGGTGTATAGACTTTGAATAGTGTTTGGTTTGGGGTAAAACTTTCATGCTCTGCTGATATTTTCCCTGAGCCTGAGGCTCGGGGGATCTGAATCGGCCATGGCGTCCTCGGAGAATGAGAATTCCTCTAATCACTCGGAGGATCGTCTTCCTCCTCCGGACCACGCCTATATGCAGAAATTCAGGCTCTACGAGACTCGATCGGTGAGAATTTCGCATGTTCTTCGTTTTCGATTGTTAAAGATTTGAACTTTTTTTTTTGGCTCAGTTTGATTTCATATTGGATCTACTCAATTTATTGGTGTTTGTTGTTCATTGAGCTTTATATAGCTTGAGACTTTGAGAACTGTTAATCTTGTGTAGGTCAAATCAGGATTTACGAATGCTTTAGGTTGACACATATTAAATTGTCAATCTTGTGTAGGTCAAATCAGTATTGCTTGTTACTATGTGTCATTTTAGTAGCATTTAGATCGGCCATGGTGTTATTTAACTGTAGTCATCTTTCTAAATTTTCCTTTCCCTGATTAAGTGGGTTTTGCAAGTTCATGCTCTACTTGAAGCTGTTACATGTGTATCAACTTAGAGATTTTTTTTTTTTTCCTTTTAGAAATTTTACATGATTGGAAGGGATAAGAGTAGAACATATTGGAGAGTGCTGAAGATTGATCGGCAAGATCCGACTGAGCTAAGCATTCGTGAAGATTCTACCACATATACAGAAAGGGAGTGTTCTGATCTTTTGAGGCGGATACACGAAGGAAACAAGTCAACGGGTGGACTTAAGTTTGTTACTACATGTTATGGAATTGTTGGTATGTTGATTGTTGTGTTCATGTTCTTATCGGTGAATTGTGAGAAAAGTTGGAGAGAGTAATTGTTATTGTTGGTTTTTTTTAGGGTTCGTTAAATTCTTGGGCCCTTATTACATGCTGCTTATAACGAAAAGAAGACAGATTGGTGAAATTGGTGGTCACGCAGTTTATGCCATCTCCAAGAGCGAAATGATTCTTCTTCCAAATTCTTCTTGCCATTCCACTCTCGCGAATTCTAAGAATGAGAACAGGTCTTTTGTCTATTCTACATGTGAATGTAACTTTTCTATGCCCTCATACTCGGGGGGCAATTTTTTTTTTTTTTTTTTTTTGAGAGAGGCTATCTCACTCTTAGTTATATATATTTTTTTTTCAGAAATCTATATTTCTTCTTTCCCTTTCCCTATTTGCCTATTCTTTGTAGTTTTCTTGAATTAAGAATGTTGGAAATTTGAATCATCGAGTTTTTCCCTCATTGGGCCCTTGTTTCTTGCCTTTGGTTTATCTTTTTTGCCTAGCCGTTAATTCTTTGTTCTGTTTCGTTTTTGTCTTAGATACAAGAAGCTATTATGTACGGTGGACCTTTCAAAGGACTTCTTTTTCAGTTATTCATATCATGTTATGCGCAGTCTTCAAAAGAACATGTGCAATAAGGAATCAGGACATGTACTTTACGAAACGATGTTTGTTTGGAATGAGTTCCTAACTCGTGGAATACGGAATCACCTTCAGAATACTGTTTGGACTGTTGCATTAGTTTATGGATTTTTTAAACAGGTGAGCGATGGGTAACAGTTAGATAATACTGAAAATGGTTATTAAATTAGATTTCTAGGACAAGACATTCTGATTAAGTTTGATAAGTTTTATTTCTAGGACAAGTTCAATATTTCCTCTTTCAGTAAATAACTATTAGTGCAAGATTGTTTCTTCTACCAAGATCTGTCATGGATTTAGGTTCTTAGTTTTCAATTATATAAACATATTTGAGTTATCTTGCATTGACTTGGGAAGACTTAAGGAGCAGTGGAAAGAAAAAAAAAAAAACATATGTGCACGTATAAGATTTTCTCTAACACATTGTGTTCATCATCATTGAAGATGAAGAAAGTTACTGTAAAAAAATAAAATCCATCTGGTGCTTATTCTCTTCAAAAAATGCGATACTTTTCTTATGTTTTTTGTTTTGTTTTTTTCCCCAAATTTGGTCACAATATTTTCCAAAATTCTCTTGTTTCATAGACTTTTTGGGTTATTCAAATCTATGATAATGTTCCTTTGACCATTTTTTTTCAATCGGATATGATTTGATTTGTCCTACCTAGGATAACTCCTCTATAATAGTTTTTCGATGCATATTTATTTCCATTGTATGCAATTATCGTTTGGTTTTTTCTTGAATAGGCTAAGCTCTGTGTATCTGGACGTGATGTCAAATTGACCCTTATTGCAAGACGTTCACGTCATTATGCTGGTACCAGGTGAGTTTAATGCTTAATTTACCTCCACTCACTGCTATGGTTTTGAATAACTATACAAGTGAAAAATCACTTCAGCATATAGTTAGTTGATGGGACTTAAATATAGCTGGCCTGGACATGAAACAATTTCGGTTTTACACTTGGGAGTAGTATAAAGAAGATTGTTTTACTGAGTCTGTTCTAGTTGTGTTATTATTGAGATATAAAAAACTATTGTTGGTCTGTCTCCCATCAACTTAAGCTTTTGGGAGAATTGGTAAACTTAAAAAAAAATGTTAGTTTACCAATTCTCCCAAAAGCTTAAGCATTTTTATATCTTTAACAGTAATCTTACTTCAAATTCTTCCTTTTTACACTTATTCTTACTAATGATGTGTAATAATCCCGTCCAATGCTGTTTCTTGTCATATAGGTATCTAAAAAGAGGCGTGAATGAAAAGGGAAGAGTAGCTAATGATGTTGAGACCGAGCAGATTATATTTGAGGATGTTCCTGATGGATGTGCCTTGCAAATTAGTTCAGTCGTCCAGAACAGGGGCTCAATCCCTCTTTTTTGGTCACAAGAAACTTCGCGTTTGAATATTAAGCCAGATATCATATGTAAGTGCTTGCATAAATTTGCTCGTATGTGCATTATATGGTGAACTTTATGAACAGAGTTGGGTCTTTTTTCCAGTGTCAAAGAAGGACCAGAATTATCAAGCCACTAGACTTCATTTTGAGAATCTTGCCAAGAGATACGGGAACCCCATAATTATTTTAAATTTGATCAAGGTAAGTTCATTTTGGAAGACTGGTTTTTTCTTATGTTTTTTTCTCTAACTGTGCAGCCTATGCCTTATGATTCTGTTTTTACGATTCAATTTCCTTAATATGTCATTGAAGGGATTGCTCCACATTTGAATAGTAAGAAAATGAGGGTGATACATATAAGATAATTTGGTACTAAGACCATCTCCAATGCAAATGCTATATTTTGCCCAAAAAAAAGAAAAAAAGAAAAAGAAAGTGGGATGTTATTGTTGGCATAAATTTCTCCACTGCATGAGTACTATCTCAGATGTTGTTTTCCTCATCATTATTTACTTTGGAACTAGTGAAAAGATGTTAAATAAATTATAAATTTAAATATGGTCATTAAATGAAGTAAATTAATGCAGAAAAAGTGCAAATGACAGAAGTTATGCGTATTGGTATATTAGGTGCCAAATTTGACACTCCATTTCCCATATGCTAGATTTGGCACGCCTTTTCACATTGCTTTGGAGAGAGTTTTTTTGCTTTAAATGCCAAATTATTGGCACAAGATTTTGGTATTGCATTGGAGGTGCCCCAATAATCGTACACTTGATAATCTAATTTTGTTCATATGTCCTTCTCAAACTCTATTAAGTCTTTGTTAATGTTGCTCGTATTGTCATTACTTTTATTTGGCAATCAATAGACACAAGAGAAGAGGCCTCGAGAGTCCATACTTCGAGCGGAGTTTGCTAATGCAATTGAGTTAATCAACAAGGATCTGTCTGAAGAGAACCGTCTTAGATTCCTTCATTGGGATCTAAACAAGCACTCTAGGAGGTATGTTCAGTGAAATTTTGTATCCTTTCCCATTTGTACAATTTGATGCGTATTTGTGGTTTTATCTTTCCTAAAAGTAATTCTATTCTTTTCCTTTCTCTTTCAGAAAAGCTATACATGCCTTGCAACTTCTTGGAAAGGTGGCTTCTTATGCATTGACGCTTACCGGTTTCTTCTATTGCCAAGTAGCACCAGCCTTGGGACCTGAGTTCTCTCTTAACTGCTCTGAGTAAGTTTGTTCAGCTCATTTAGATGACTAATCTATTTTATTGAAAGATTTTGACCAGTGGTGTCTATCATTCTTTAAAATATGTATCTTATAAAAAATGATGATGGGGATTTTCTTCTTGACATTTCATTGCTTTCCAAAGAAAGACAATGCAAATGTAGAACAAGCTTGCATCGTTGGCTGTTGTCTTCCTTTTCTGTTCTTTCTAGTAGTTTGTTTAAAATGTGGGAGCAATGACTGATGATTGGAAAAAGATGCAGTACTCGCATTTTGTTTTGCTTAAAAAATATATCGTACGTACAGATAATGATAGGCGATACGAATTGATAGCGTATTTCTTTTCTTATTTTATCATGTTAATGTTGGTTTATAAATTGCAAATTGTGTATACGGATATGTTGCAGGAATATAAACGATGGTGATTTGTCCTCCCAAAAGCATGGTGATGAGGACAATGCTGATGGTGATGAAGTTGAGGAGAAGGTTAGTGGAGATGTCAACCTTGCGAACGGAAATCATTCTTCCAAACAAGCCATGTTCCAAAGGGGGGTTCTGAGAACCAATTGCATAGATTGCCTGGATCGCACCAATGTTGCACAGTACGCATATGGGTTGGCAGCTTTGGGACATCAGCTCCACGCTCTGGGAGTGTTAGATGATCCAAAGATAGAACTTGATGCTCCTTTGGCTGATGATTTGATGGGTTTTTATGAGAGAATGGGTGACACACTGGCACACCAATATGGTGGCTCAGCTGCTCACAACAAGGTAAATCTAACTACAAAAACTAATGTGTGTTTTGGCAATTTTAATGTGAGGTGCTATCTAAAAGCATTTAATTTATTTTTCCTCTTTTTTTGTGCATCAATTATGTCTTGTGAAACAAAGCTGATGTAATTTGAATTAACCACTCTCCTCTTCTCTTATTGTCTATAAAATTTTTGATTGGTTTATTATTGGATATCTTCATGCAAATTCTGCACAAAAACCACCTTCTTACCTAGGATTTTTTCTGATAATCAACCCTTACGTCTGTGGTCTTCGTCCAGTCGTTGACATTTTGTGTACTTTGGTGTTGAATAGATTTTTTCTGAAAGAAGGGGACAATGGAGAGCTGCAACCCAATCCCAGGAATTCTTCAGAACTCTACAACGCTATTACAGTAATGCATACATGGATGCAGAGAAGCAAGATGCGATTAATGTGTAAGTTATAAATTGAGTCTGTCTTGCTATTCCTCATAGTGACTTGGGCAGGGGTTTATGCATTGTCATATGCTTGTATATGTAAGTAATACTAAGTTATTGTTAAAGGTTTTTGCCTAGAAGGTTGTAGAATGTAACTTTCAGCTATTTTTTTTTGTTAAATGTATGCTTCTTAGGATTCTATATTCAAATCTAGGGCTCTTTGAGCATTTGGAATTCATCCCAGTTTTTAGTCAGAGAAGATCATTTCTGGATGTTAGAAAAAGTCATTGAGCAGTCTGCTCTGTTTTTCATATTTCTGTCAGCTACAATCCTTTTGGTTAAGCCAAAAAATAGATATCCTTCTAGTTGATTGACTTGTTCTTTTGGTTTATGGCATCGTACACGGTTTGTAGGATTATTGTTTGTGTATATATATATATATTCAACATTTATATTTATATCTTGTTCTAAAGTATTTTCTTTTGTTAATAAATCTTGAGCAGATTCCTGGGACATTTCCAGCCCCAACAGGGTAAACCTGCACTCTGGGAACTGAATTCAGATCAGCATTTTGATCCTGGGAGAGAGAGAGATGAAGATGGAAGGTATTTTCCTGTTTGACTAGTAGATAACTTGAGTTTCAAAACAGAGAATAGTTCATCTCTCTCCTCTTTTTTGACATTTTTGGAAGTCCTTTAGAAACATGCTGTGTTTTCTGAGTGCTCTTGGTCTCCATCTCCAACGCCCATAGAGTTTTGTCTTAGTTCTTAGATTGATGTTTAAGCTTGGTCCATATCATCGTTCATTGTGATAGGCTGGATTCCAAATATAAGAGTGTTTGTGGTGATATACTTTTCTTTCGATTCCCATTATCCGGACCAAGGAATTTTCAGTGCAAAGAGGTCATAAAAGTGAAACTTCTTTCTGGGACCTATGGCACTCACTGATTGTCTCCCCAAATCATATTTTCTTTGTTGGTCTTCGTGTTTGATTTCACTAATTCTGAAAAGATACACGGACTAGAGAGATGGCTTTTGGACAGTTTTTGTCTAGTTTTTTTGTCCCAACATTCTTTCTTGTTACATATATGCTGATGTATTCTTTTTTTTTTTTTTCCCTTTTGTCTGGAAATATGCTGACATTTGTTTGGACTATTTACTCGTGTTCCAGGTCTATATTCAAAAGATCGTTATCAGATGGAAACATTCTTCAGGAATGCAGCTCCCCCATCTCAGCTGCAAATGGCAAGCAAGAGAAATATACGAACTCGGTGTTGCACAATGAATCACAAGAAAAGAAGATTCTCAGCGAGTCATCTCCTGAAATATCAACTTGTGAGAGTGACATTAGTTATTCAAGGTTGGCTAGCACCAGTTTCTTTTTGCCTATAAACCTTAAACTTAAATTGCGAATATCCTGGCACTCCAATGGATTCCTTCTCGTATTGAAGGAGTGTGTTGTTGATTATCTTTCTGTAGGTATACTCCTTCGATGCCTTGCAGGCAACTTTTTGGGGATATTCAAAGAGAACGTGGCCATGAAGGTGATCACATCTACTTTTCTGAACATGGAGAGTTGTACAACTACTCGAACTTTCTTGACTTGGACTGGCTGTCTTCTTCTGAGAAATCCTGCGAGGAAGAGCCATATGAGAGGTAGTTTTCTCTTACGGGAGACAATATTATTCCTGGAATGAAGAACAGAAACACCGGAAAGTGAATAATCAGCTAAATTACCGGAAGCTTTTTCATGGGTTCAATAATCTTTATATATGCTAGTTATTTATACCCTGGGAGGTAAAATGGGGGAAGAGATTTTGAGTGCCTTTATTAAACGCGTAAAAGTAAATTAACAAGATATATGAATTGTGGACTTGTATAGGTCATTGAACTCACCTATTGAGGGACTTTCATCTGATAGTGTAGTCAATGGAGTAATGGGCGAATCTACCCCATCAACAAGCGAATACAGTTCCAGCTTGAAGGTCAGTGACCGGCAACCTTTGCTGCTATTTTCTAATTTATGTGAGGTACTGCTCGAATTTGTGAATAATTTTTTTAGTGTGTTCATATTCGTTTTTTTTTTTTTTGGCAAAAAAGTTTGTTGGCACTCTTGCTAATGAATATATATATATATATATATATATATATATATATTTAGGCATCTCATTTTGCATTTAACTTCGTCATTCAAAATGTTGGTTTATATATATATATATGCTTATGATTTGGCACTTGAAATGTTATTAGAATAGGGCATCTCATTTTGCATGTAACTTTGTCATTGAAAGTTGGTATGCATAGTTTTACACAACATTTGTTCGCCACAAATCTGCTAACTAGGAGACATAAGTCAGGGTTTAGATTTTTGTCTGGTTGGCTATATTAACCTCTGTTCAGATGTCCTTTCGGTAAGAAGTTGACTTTTTAAGTGTCCGATTAGCAAACAGGTATTTTCTTGTTGAAGTTATTATGCTTTTATGAACCTTATTTGTTGCGAAATTGCTTAAGAGGTCTGTCCATTGAAGACCTAGCGATATCAGTTTCCATGCTTTACATTTGGAATTGGGATTCACTACTTTTATCAAATGATGTAAGCTATTATTTACAGTCTATTATGAGTTATTGAAAGGTTCTATCAGTTATTGACATTTTGTTGGTACAAAATTATAACCTATATATCCATATTCCTTGCACATCTTTTTCCCCATCTTTTCTTCAACGGAACCTGTCTAGTAATACTTGTTATTTTACCATTAATCTTATAGGAGAGAGAGCGGACAGAAACAGATCTGCACTATGGTTCCGCGCGGAGTTCCAATGTTCTCGAGGATTATTCAGATAGCTTTGTTGAGTGGGTGAACTACGGAGAGACACTCTGCCATTGAAGTCTAGCTCAAATTTTCTAAAGTTACCTACTACATTCCTGCTCTGCTCCGCACCGCCAATTGCTTCAATCCGTCCCGATAGATGCCAATCAAATTGGATAAGAATTATAGAGCGCACGCCACTGATTGGGGGAACGAGATAAGCAAAGGCCTTTACCTATGGAGGCAGTGTTATTCCTAGAAGCAATCATCCGGTTTCACATGTGTGATTTAATGCTTGATTTCGTCGTGGAAAACAAAAAAAAAAAAAGAAAACAAAAAACAAAAATGAAAAAGAAAAACATCAGTCGGATACAGAAGTACAAAAGAGTAAATAGTCAAAAAGTTGAGAAAAAAATTCTTTAAGGAGCTCTTCCTTCGTCAGTTCGTGGTGACTTTAGGTTTTGTTCTTGTAAATATTTTTCATCACTAAGCTCATTAGAGCTCCACCTTTAGATTCTTTATATTGATTCATGCTAATCTATGGTCGGATGGTACTAACGATGGAAGAGAAGTCCTAGTGTAGAACCGAGAGCATTGAGCTAATATATATATAAAAAATATCTAGGTCCTCAATTTTTAGTGTACTTTAACATGTTGAGAGAGTCATTCAATCATTTGCCTTTCATGGTTTTTCTGCTTTCTATATTGCTGTTAAATTCCCAGGTAGCTATGTCCAATAGTTCCTTAGTTGGGATTTTTCGAGAAAAATTAAGGTAGCAGGTTTAGTTCTGTTGCCACATACAAAAGAAGTTGACTGCATATAGCGGAAAGAACCCGACTCTCCATCTTCGGTTATGGCCGTTATTTTTCAAGAGCTAGGCAGTTCGAGTTGAAATGCGAAATACAATGCCGGAAATGACACGAAGTTAACTAGTCTGGGTTTTTTAAAATGATTGTTTCGAGTCTAAATACAAAATACAATACATATTTTTCATTTGCTGACGGCACATTTACGTTTGTTGACCAATAACATATCTGAATATTTAAGGACAAAACATGCGATTGACTTTTGACTTTCGGTCAAATAATAAGTAAAAATTTTTATCAAACGTATGCATTTCTTTATGCTTCTGCTTAAATAGTTTACTAAACATTAAAATATTTGAATATTAAGAGAAAATTGTACCATTTGATCAACAGAAAGTGGAAATATATTTAAGAGAAAATTATACCATTTGATCAACAGAAAGTGGAAATAAATTATACTTTTGGTTCAGTTTAAAAAATTTGAAATTAAATTTTGTATAATAAAATAACTAATGAATAAACGCGGTAATTCAGTGAAATTATATATTTTACAAATGTATTAACAATGTATAAGATACAATAGAATGAAGTGAAAAAAGCGCACACACTCTCTCTCTCTCACAAGGAGCTGGAGGGTATGCCAGGAGAGGGAAAATGGCACAAGTCTTTACTGTTCACATGTGATTTGTGGAAGCAAAGCAGAATAATCACATGGCTTACACTGTTTGCCATTCCTTTAAGCTGCAATATCTCAATCTTAATGATAAAGTTGGTCTAATAGTGATGGCTAAGAAGCATACAGCTTATTGCCTACTATTCTATGTGCAAGTGCTACTATTGAAAAGCATGAGGGTTATTTTTGTCATTCTAGCATAGAAATAAAATTCTCAAGAGGCCTATCTTTTTTTTTTTTTTTCTTTTCCAAATAAAGAATTGCAACTTTTTCCACAATTTCTTCTTTACCATGCAACCTTATTTTATTCTCTAAAATCTTCATCTTCCTAATTTTTCACTCTCCAAACACTAAACTGTTGCATCATGTGATACAATTGAAAATATATACACCACCACTTAACGTGATGATTACTAATTATTGAGTTCAAAAATTTAAGCGCTCTCAAGACCACCACTAGTTTAATAGTTTCCTAAATGTTTACTCCAAATTGCTAACTACACATATCATAACCTGCTTCACCCTTTCCTAAGAAACTTATGTTGGCTAAGAAAATGTTTGATGTTTTGTCAATTTCAATAGAATGTATAATTCTCCATTTGAAAATGAAACTTTGAATGCCCAAAATTATAAGAACAAAGAATATCAGGTAGCCCAACATAAATTCATTGCTTCCAATGACATCATCCTTTCCCTGAAAAACCATATAGTTAGCCAGATACCAAGAAAAGACGGCTGCACAAGACTGAAACGTTTTCGGTCGATAATCAAGAGCCAACAAAATTTCTTGATGAGATTTTATAGGGTTCTACAGTAGCTTACCAAAGCACGATTGAACAAAGCTACAACAGAAAAGTGATGCATTGAAAATTTTTTTTTGTAAAGATGGTACCATAACTGGTCTTTGAAATAAAAAGTGCCGCTGAAATTACAAGAACGGATGACACAAATGCTCGACCAAGAAGACTCATCAACCGAGAATGGGGAAGATGCGAGTGACATGCTCCAGAGGAATTCCATCGGCGGTGTTTTTCTTCAGTTCAGGATGGTTGAACTCGTTTTGGGGTAGGACAATGAGCTGACCCTTCCCAGGATTCTTCTCAAGAAGCCAACCGCTATTGGCTACCTGGTGCTCGAGAAATTTGTCCAGGGACAGACCTTCGATGTTGATAGCCTGTGAAACATACGTCCCACAATACATTAAGTTATACAAGAATTAGAGCATCAAACCACAACATTCTTATAATTAATTCTAAAGTAAATTGGGAAAGACAAATAGTAATACGGTCGATTAAATTTACTAGGACTAGAAGTTCGACAAATTTGAAACAAAAAATTGCACTAAGGTGGCAATTTGACTTGCCAAGAATGCAAATATGGTATATGTCATACAACCTGAGAACTATAGTTCCCAAGAGATTGACAACACTCCGTGGAAACACCGAGTAAAAGCATACCTCAGCAAGAACAGATCTAGGGACCTTCTGGTACGTCAGAGAAAGGACATGAATTGCATAGGCTTGAATTGCTTGCTCAAAACCTGTAAGTTACTTTGGTTGTGAGCCAGATTACGTTGCAGGAAAAAAAATGCTCAAGTATACAGAAAAAAACATGACGAGCAAGATAAGATCATGACAACCATCATAAGACTGACTGACATAAAGTAAGATGCAACACTTGTTTCTACGTAACAAGAAAGCTTCACAAGCCATGATGCAATTATGGCGGCAAATAATGAAAAGTCCAAACACAAAAGAAAGGGCTATCATCAACAATTTATGGATTGCAATGCAAATGTTCAAGCAAGAAATATATCTTGCACTAATAATGGGTATAAATTTCCAATAGCCGCACAGAAAATAATTGAAAGATTCTTAAGTAGCAAATATACAAGGAATCAGACTATCATGGAGAACACTTGTAGAGCAAATACTATAGAAAAGGACAGATATTTGATCCTATGAGAAGTAGTTCTATGGCAAAACAAGTGTAGCCAAGAAAAAGGATATAATTCTGTGTTCATATCCAAACCACAAGTTAGTTGAATGAGAGAAAAACCATGTAGTTCCAATCGTAGAATACAAGAAAACTGAACACATAAGATAAGTAAATAATAGAATCACAACACTGCCATTTCGACGTACCTGGGACAGCTTCAACTATGTGACGACTTTTGGCTGCTTCATCCCAAAACTGGTGGAATCTCCCAGTCTGCAGAGGAAGAGGTGAGAATATGTAGTTCGACTCAAGCATACGAATCAATAAACGGAAAATAGTAATAACCTACCTCCAAATAATGTGACAGCACAATCAGTGTCTTAAACTGCTCCTCCATTTGCTGATATAGAAAAAGAGGGGAAACATAGACTAATTCAATATATCCGAATGACAGATAAAAAGCTCATATTTTTTAACAAGAAAAACTCTCATTGCCTAGACTTGTTATTGAGCATATAATTCCAAAAGTTTAAAACTTTTTTACGAAGTCGACACTATGCTCGCATTTCATCTACAATCTATGAGATAAACCACAAACCTCATACACTTAATCGATACGAAAGTTGGAAAGATAGCATACCAGTCTTTCCGGAATTAAGAAAAGGCAAAGGCTGAAATCCGGAGCAGGCATTGCCATGAGAGCCTAAAAAAACCATATAAAGCGAAACAAATTACTAGGCTAAACTATGCCCAAATAACAAAAACATCAAAAGGGTTATTGTTTATTGGGATTAAAAATGCCAAAAAATAAAAAATAAAAAACGAAAAGGGGTTATTGATTATTGGGATTAAAATGCAAAAAAACGTAAAATTGAAAAGGGGTTATTGATTATTGGGATAAAAAATCAGACCTTAACCAATATCCGGGCAACAATCTGAGTACTCATTCTCTCCGGCTCAAACTACACGAAAATTAAAGCATAAACAACAAATAAATAGTTCCAAAGTTTCTGAATTCATGTATCTTGAAACTCAAAAAATAAAAAAATCCACACATAAAAAGACATTTTCACATTGATATTACCTGATAGAGCCGAAGAAGGCAAAGATTTGCATCCAAACTGTAAGTCTGTGTCGAAACCTGGAAATCCCCAAAAATAAACAAATTAAAACCCCAATTGACCAAAAAAATAAAAAGCGCAAAAACAAAAGCACTTTTTCGATCTCAAAAAAAAAAAAAAACAAAACCTGCTCGTTGACATAGTTCTCGAGGTCGGAGAGGATTTCGGGGTTGTACGGGTTGACGGCGAGAAGCTGCTCCACCATCTGAGCGACCTGTTGTTGTTGTGGGACCGAAGGGCTTTCTCTTCCCATTTCTTGCTTTTTGGTTTTCTCTTGGGTTATTGTTGATTGATAGTTTGTTGCTCCGATGACTCGGAAATTCGCTGCACAACTGTACGAGGCAGAAGAAGAAGAAGAAGAAGAAGAAAGGGTTTTAGGAATCCTTTCAGGGATACGTGTTGAATTACTAATGTGCCCTTATCATATTTTTGTAATTTTTCTTTTTTGGGAAAAGTTTTGAATTTAGCCCATTAATTATAGAAAAATTATATAGTGAATACTCAATTTTTAACATGTAATTTAAATACTAAATTTTTAAAAAAATATAACAAAAATACCTAAGTGATTTGGCAGTAATTACATAGTGGCAACTGGTGGTAATTGGATGAGTGGTCAAAACCATATGCAAGTAATTAGTGAATTGACTAGTTATTCAATTATTTTAAAAACTTGGGTATTTACTTTATTGTTCTGTAAATTTTGGGTTATTTTCTTACTTCACACTTTAATTATAGGGCCAATTAATAAATTAACTATTTTAAAAGTAAAGTCTGAAGGATTTAGCCTTAGAATGTCAAAATTAAGGATTTAGTCGTAACATACGTGTAACATAATATGTTACACGTATATTATGGCTAAATCCTTAATTTCATGAAACTAAGGCTAGCTCTTATTAACCAAAAGTTTGGTTCAATCCTTAAAAATCTCTTAATTATATTACTTATAATAAATTAACTTGTAACATATAATAATAAAAGTAGGTGAGTTGTCAAAGTGCGAAAGAAAACTTGTTGTCCATATTCGGCTATCTTAGATATCCTTCTATCACAATTTGATAACTTATTCATTTGGATTATTATATGAAATTTGAAGAAAAATAATAGTGAAAGTAGATAAGTTGTCAAAGTGTGATTAGATGGGACAGTAGGCGCATCTCACGGACTTAGACCTTAGGCTCGTCCCACCCAAGGCCTTGGGACGGGTCTTCCTGATCCCTATTAAGTATGGGATATACACGGGCCATCTCACGAGTCGTAGTATTGGGTCGGCCTGTGGGACCACTCGTTTGGCCCGACCCATATGTATAGCTCTAATTGAATTAGGTCATCAAATTAGTTTCAAGTTTATGAAGCTATGAAAAATAAATGGCTTTACGTGATCTTGCTATGAAGGGGGAAAAAAAAAAAATTGCACAGAAAGTCATTCTTAGTGTTATTTAATAATTTATGCCTAAGTGGTTTGCTCCTAAGATTTTTACTCTATATTTATAGTGTAAAAAGCAAAGGGTTCAAATTAAAAGTGCAACACAAATAAAGAATAAATTATAATATAAATGTGTCAAAAAAAAGGGGTATTTGTCAAAATCCCCCTAGGAAAAAAAATGTTTCAAACAAGATGGAAAGTCAAACCAATACTAACAGAAAAACTACTCATTTTCATTTAAATTGTAAATTAATTACAATCCCACAGCTAGATTTTTACTTCTACAGCAAGCCAAAAAAAAAAAAAAACTACCGAACAACAACACTATCAAATGTTGTAAAAAAGAGAAGTCTATATAGTTTACAGATTCAAAAGATTTGATATCAAATTCCAACCCATCCATGACTTCTTATCAGAGGGACATACAAAGGTGAGCTCAAACATCTCTTTGCTAGCATGTTCGCCGGATTCGCAGAAACCGACGAGCTTCGCAACAATCTCGGCGCTTTCTTGTATGTGACGCATGTTATAAGGGTCTGTCCACAGTTTGTTCACCAGCTGTAGCCTCCTTTGTTTCCCTCCCGGTGGGACTTCCCATTTTGTGTATAGCGCTTCTCGCTCTTCCATTGTCAGTTTTGAGCTGACCCTTTTGGCCAAGTACTCTCTCTCTTGCTTAAGAGCCTTGATACTGCATCCACAAGCGATTAGAATTTGCTAAGACATTGTCATAACTTCCAATGATGAATGCAGGAATTGTGAAAAAGAATGATTATCGATACCTTGCTGAAACGGAGCCTGCCGGTTCATCCCCTAAAAGGGCGGGACTAGCATTGCCCAGATCGGATAAGTGTTGCTCCAACCATGTCAGTCTTCTGAGTTCGACTTCCATGTAAATCTGATCAGCAGGGTCTCCTTTAAACAACAGAAAGAACTGAGTTCTGTGTATGATTGAAACATGGCATAGATGCCATAGCATGATAATTTCTTTCCTCTCCTCCTCAAACATCATATGCCATGGCTCGGGGGATGAACTGATGTTTTCTGTCGCAACGACCCCCCCAGTTTCATTTGATTCCTCGAGTTCCAATACCTAAGAGATTGTCGAAAAAGGAATTGTCTCATGATTGCTTTATGGAAGAAAAGGGAATGATCAGATAAGGACTGGCTTTTACCTGGCAAACCAGAAGCTGCTTTTGGTATTGCAGCTTCGCCACTCGTTCTTTCAACTCGGTTACATATGCTCTAATGCTGCGTATGTTCTCCTCCGCAGCATTCTTGAACATCCTCTGCATTTTCTTCACATTCACCGAATTTGATTTCCTTGCAACTGGAGTACCTTCTCTCGATGATAGACAAGTGCCACTCTCATCACTCTTTAGAGGAGTGACTTTGCATTGCCAAGGTATGCCATCGCTCTCAGGTGCCTTGTTCTCTCTCTCATTCTCTCTCACTTTGAAAGAAGAGGACAGAGGTGAGCACGGTGGCCTTATTATGGTCTGCATGTTTGCGCTGTTGCTCAAGTTGAAAGGAAGGATTTTCTTCTTCCTCGACGGGGTTGTCTTGCACTCAGAAGGAGTCTCCTCACGATTGGCGAACGATGAAACCAGCTGGTCTATAGAGTTCTGGACATTCTCGAGCTTTCTTTCTAGAGACTCGATGGTGCTTCCTTGAGATTTGAATCGACTGATCTCTTCAATTAGGTTGGCCTGATCCCCAATCACAGTTTCTTCAGAGATAGAGTTGACCACTTGAATGCTCTTAATTTCGGATAGCAGCTTCGCTATGTTCTCAGCAGCTTCTTTATTTCCCAGTCGATGAGAAGCAACTTCCTTATGCAGCACTTCAAGTGCACGATTTGCTTCGTCACCAAGCTGCCTCTGGCGCTGCTCAAGTTTTCTGATCTCGTGAACAAGCATGGATGGATCAGTAGAAGTAACTGATCGCCGAACCATTGACTGCCTTCGAACCGCAGTTTTTGCACGAGTTTCTGGAGTGTTTTTACCATTGACTGCCTCGTTATCACCATGGAAAGAGAGGCACCTCACAACATCAGAAGAAGGTCCACGCTGACTCAATCCCTGAAAAATGTAATAAAAGATGTGAGCTGATATTTCATTTTGGTTCATCCGTGATAATGCAATCATAAAAAAGTACTATCGAGTCATGCAGCACCTTTGGGACTTTGTGAGCCTTTCTTTCTGAGTCAAGCTGCGACTGCGCAATGTCTCTCTGGCGCTTTAGCTCTTCCATTTCTCTCTCCATCTAAAAAATTTACAAAATTGAACATTTTTTAAAAATCTTGTAGGTGATATAGAAGAAGTTCACTTATATTAAGAATTGTAAAATCCTAACGATAAGCTAATCATCAACTGTGGACTAGAAAAACATGCGGAGTCATAAGCTCAGGAATCACACGTTGCTCAGAGTCTGTAGCATATGTACCTGTTCAATTTTCATGTCTTTCTGAGCTAGTAATGACCTCAAGCATGAAAATGAAGAAGGTTCTGGACTTCTTAACTCTGCTTCAAGTCTTGCCACTTCCTTTTGTAAATGCTTCACTAATCTCTTGTCCGAAACGACCTAAATGAGAATTCCAAAAGCACTTCAGAAAGGTTGGCTTTATCATTTTCAGAAAAAATAACATAGCACCAAAAAAAAAAAAAAAAAAAAAAGATAAGATAAATGAATAGACCACCACTCCAATCCAGTAATGTTTCCTCCTATTTTATGCACCATATGAAATGCGTGTGTGTGTGTGTGCGTGCACGCGCATTAGTTATTTTGTGTTAATTGTCATACCATGTTTACTTGGGCACTGTTTGTGACTTCCTTTGCACTATTTGCAAATGAAAGTGTATTCCTTGTTTGGTCCACATGGCTTAGAGCTGGGCTCATGGTACAGATAATTGCAGTCCTAGCATTTCCCCCGAGTGAAGACTGAAGTATTCGAGTAAGTTTTGAGTCTCTGTACGGTATATGGCCACTTCTTTTCCCACCACTGCAAGCATATTCTCATAAGAATTCACCCAAACTGTTTCGATGTATATTTGTGTCTGCGTGTGTGTATTGTGCGCAGCTCATTGATTATGTTAGTTTGGAATAGAACAGAAGATTAGGTATTAAGTCAACAAACTGAAGCTCTAAAGGTAGTATCAGCATTTTGAACTTACTCACCTTAGCTTCCTAATCACTGTTGTCAGTGTTAATAAACTACGGTTGATATGACTGCCTTCTTTTAATCGTGTACCATCTGCATTTGTTTGGGAGACACGTTCACTTCCGGCTAGATCTACAAGATTCTGCAAAATTCCAAAATCTGAGTAACAAAATATGCTACTATTTCTTCTATGTAGAACGCCAAGTTGGAAAAAAGAACATGTAAACCTACCAAGCTGGCTATGAAAGACTTCACACAGCCTGAACTTTCCCGAAGGGTGCTCTCTATGGTCTGAAGTCAATAAAGGAAAATTGTATCACAATGGATATACAAGCGTCGAGTAAAATATAATGGACATTATGGTTTGTGCCCTCAAAACCCTATGCCATAGAGTAAATTCTATATTACCAGTCTGATTATCTGATGTGACCTTGAGCTTGTATCATTAAGAGAAGTTTCTCCCACTTGCCTTTGAGCTGCAGGTAAATTAATATTTGTCACACAAAGCACTAAAAATTAACAAAATTATCTTAAATAAGAAAATAGCATTCCAAAATTGGAAATACCCATACAATATATATCTCTTTTAGAAGAATAACATTGTATTCCAAAATCTTAAAGTGTCTATGGTAGCTTGGGAAACAAGATAGTTGGAAAAACTAAAGTCTCTATGGCTCGAAACCTATAGCAAACTGAATTACCTTCACACATGTTGATTAAATGCCTTAGATGCTGGCCGTCCTTTACAACTTCTTCGACTAATTTTTCTACAATCGTCCCCTTCTGCTAATCCAAGGCGGATAAAAGAAAGTCAAAAAATGCTGAACATTTCATCTCAAAGAACTTCAAGTGAATTTCTTCAATTAAGTACCTCGGGATCATCCATAAGCCTAAGGGAACCAGATTCGCGATTCAAAAGATCGACAACAGTCTCATTGTAGATCTCCAATGCCGAAAATTTCAAGGCAAAATCTCTCTCTGGGGTCTGCGACATTAAATTAAACTCACACATAAGAGTAGGTAAACGTAAGCTTAACAAACAAAGATTTATACAATCCCCTCGCCATTATTATTTTTTTTTCTTTTACGTTAAGACCACACTATGACATTATATAATTAACTAATCTATGGATTATTGTGCCCATGAATCCAAATAAGTACAATAAAAAAGGGATAGAACAAGAACTTACATTCTTTATGTGATCATATATGTCCTTAACAGCATTTTCTGTGATTCCTCTCATGGTATATGTCTTACCACTACAAGTCTGCCCGTAAGCAAAAATTGTAGCTGCAAAAACAAACATCCGTTACGCCTTTTTCAAATCCTTAAATTTGTTAAAAAAGTGCGACCCGAACGAGGACTAAGCATTCGGTTACCATTCATTCCCTTTAGGGCAGATAAAGCAACATCCTTAGCCCCTTCTTCATAAACCTTCTGATTCGCACAACTAGGGCCGAAAACTTTATCTGTTGCACACAAAAAATGAAACATTACATCGAATTCAATTCCAATAAAAACACCGTAAACAAAAAGAACAATGGAAATCACGATGTCGTTGCTGTACCGAAAGTGTATGAAGTCGCAACGCGCTCCTGATTTGGGCTGTTGAAGACAATGCAGTGCTCATCGACACATTCCCAAGCGATGAGATCGTACAGCGCTTGTTCTCTCCGGCTTAGCGGCCTCACGCGGACGGTGACTAATATCTTCTCTTCCCGAACTCTCGGACCGCCTGGCGTAGAGCACGGCGTCCTCTGTATCTTAGACAACGGCGTCGCCGGTGTCCCCACCATCATCTCAACTCACTGTTCCTAAATTTAAAGGAAAGAAAAAAAGGCAAAAGCAAGCATTTTTGGAACACAATCTTATTTTTATTTTATTTTTTGAAATTAAAGAAACAGAAAGAAACCCTAGATTTTAGCAGCGAAACAAAAATCTTGGAAATCGAAAAATAAGCTATACAAGGTGATAGATACATAAAAACCTAATCTTGAAACTCGAATGTTAAGTCAACGAAAATTCACCTGGAAACTTATACATGGAAAGACAAGAGTATTGATTCAACAGCACCAAAGAAGATCTATTATGGGAAACAAAAATGTCTAAAAACAGAGAAAAATCTAAAATGGGAAACAAAAAAATTAAAAAGAAATTTAAAGAGCTAAAGAAAGAAAGAAATGGATTACATACCGTAAATGCTTCGATAAAAAACTCGAAAAAAAAAAAAAGTGAAGAGTTGAGAGAGAAATTGAAAGATCGTTGAAGCTTCAAAGATTGGTTTTTTTTTTGTAAAGTTTTTTTGACAGAGTTGAGAAAAGTTGTGTGTGTATTTTCCGAGGGGATTTTGTTTTGGGGACGAAAGTTGAAAGTGAGTAATGCCAAAATCTGGAGGAAAAGTAACGGCTACTTTTTTTGCGTTCTGAAACGCTCAATGGAATGAATGCCACGAAATTAAGGAATATTTGAATTTCTGGGTTGTCTCATTCGGGCCTCAGTGGGCTCTTACTGGGCCCACTCTATTCCATCTGTGGCCCGTGTGTTGCCGCGAGCCCAATCACGGGAATTTCATGAGAATTGAACCCGGGTTTTAAATAAAGGGGGATTTCGAGGAATGCCCCGTTCTTGGAACAATGATAATCTATAATCTATGTGTATTGCACTTTTAATTTATACTCTAAAAGTTATATTACAAACATATAGTGAAAATAAAGGGACTACATCATTTGAGGTATAGATTATTAAGTGGCACTAAGAATGGCTTTATTTTAAAATTCTCCTTTTAAAAAAATTTAATGAAAGGGGAATTAACAAATGGGAAATCTCATTACAAAACAAGCTCATTCTTAGAGTCCGTTTGGTATAAAGGAAAGAAAATTAGATGGAAAGAAAAATATGAGGTTGTAGAAAATAAGATGGAAAGAAAAGAAAATGATTTTCCCTTATAGTATTTGGTATGTGAAGAAGGAAAGAAAATGTTTTATTAAATAATTACCATCTTATCCATTGTTTATAATATTTGAATTTTAAAATGTGGATAGAAAGGTAATTTTATACTTGGATGAGGTGATAGAAGTTTTCCCTCCAATAGTGGAGGGATAAAAAATTGTGGACTCCACATATTTTTTTCTCTCATCTTTTCCTTCTTCTCTTATTTTCCTTCCTACCAAACAAATAGATTATCTATTCTTCATCCAAATTTCCCTTTATCGACTTCCCTTCCTCCTCTTTTCCACTTTACCAAACGTAGTGTTAGTGTCTTTAATAATTTATGCCCCAAGTAATGTGCTCCTTTTGCTTTCACTTTATGTTTTAAGTATAAATTTTGGAATATAAATTAAAAGTACAACACACATAAGACATAGATTATCATTGTGTCAAAAGAGGGACATTCCTCAAAATACCCCTTTAATGAATGGCTTTTTTTTTTTGCAATGTTTCTGTTTTTTTTTTTTTTTTTAGGAAACATTCTGGATCGTCATATTTGCCTTTTTAAGACATATGGTCCCTTAAAAAAGTATATCTGACAATCCAGATTTATTCCCCACCACAAAAAAAAAAAACCCACCTGAGAATCTCTAATTTTTTTTTTATAAACAAATAACCTATCTTGTTTGTATTGCATTTTAATTTGTACTCTTATTTTTATACTATAAATATTGAGTAGAAATCAAGGGGATATATCACTTTAGACATATATCATTAAGTCATACTTAGAGTGAACTTTTTTTTTTTTTGCAATTCCCCAAATAATTGTGAATCGAGATATCTCATCCCCTTTGTCGGTCACTTTCTCTATCCCCTAACAAAATTTTGACAAATAAATAAAAAAAATATTATAAAATACAAGATGGTTAAAAAAATGGGCCTATTTGGTATTTTGACCATATATTGGTTCATGTTTCAAGAAAATTGCCAATGTTTCTAAAATTAAGAAATTAGTCATTAGTTCATAAAAAAATAAGGACATAAGTGTAAGATTACAACATCATCTAGTTAAAAAATAATTATTTTCTTAATTAATTTCTCACCATCCAAAAAATGGCTATTTGCTGAATAATATCTAAAAAAAATTTAAATGTTTTTGCTAATGTATTATTAAAATTTTATTTGAGGGACAAACAAAGGGCAAAAGATTTGGGTTCTGAGAAATTTGCCTTGTTTGTTTCACTTATTTAAATGAGTTATTTTCAATGAATCATATTGAGCACTAATTTAGCACTAAGCATCTAAATGATTGTGAATAGTACTAATCATCTAAATAGTTTACTCAAAACAACCTAATTATTGGTCCTGATTCTCTCTTCTCGTCCTCATCCTTTCAGTCAAATTTGCCACGTCAGTAAAGACTATATCTCAAACACTTTATATTTAATTATTTATAAAATTATTATTTTTGCTTACATTAAAATAATTTGAAGGATATAGAAATAGACCGAAAAAGTGGATAAAACGATCAAAATTTCTTCTTTTTTGACAAAATTTATTTTCCTTTGTGATGTTTAGACTTTAGAGGACACTTTCTAAGTCTATCTTTTTTATTTATATCACTCAAATGTGGTGCTTTTGTTCATACCGCTTTTATGTTTTGTTTATCAAAATTGTCTGCCTTTCTATTACGAGTTTACTGTTTCCTTTCTCTTTTCTAACTTAAGTTAAAAGGAAGAGCAAGTAAATCAATTTGTGTGATAATTTGATTCGAAAAGTGATATAAGGCGAATTGTTTCTCATATAAATCAAATATCAAAGTATGAATTATGTAAATATCTCATTTTGAGAGTAATCTTTTAAATAATAAGAAAGTTCCAAAAAAATAAAAAATAAATAAATAAAATAGCAATCATCGGTAAAGATAAATTATGACCGTAACAAAATTCAAAATAAAATTTGCCATAAATAATTTTATAAAAACAAATCGTAAGAAATAACCAAAAAAAAATTTTATTTTTAAATACAGCCTATGTTTCAAAAAATTAAAAACATAGTCATGTTACGAATTGTATAACAGAAAAGTGTCACACAAAATATTACATATTTGTAAACATTTGTAAGATATTTTGTAACACTTCAAGTTTTACTCATTATTTTTAAAGTGTTAAATAATATCTTACAAATATTTACAGATGTGTAAATGTTTATATGACGGTTTTTGTTACAAAATTATTTACAGTGGCTATTCTTTTAATTTTTCGAAACATAGGCTATCATTTAAAAGACACATTGGTCTATTTTTGCAACTCACCCTTTTATAAAATGTTGACTATTTTTTGAAATCAAACTTTGAATATTATTATAATTCAATAAATCAAAATTGTTTAGTGGCGTTTTTTTTCTAAATTTTCCTGCTAAATTCTCCAATTCCCCCACTAAAATATCAGTAGGCTTTATATTGCAATGTGACGTTGCTTTTTTTCCCCCTTTTTTTTTTTTTTAATAATGTTAATACCATGAATTCACTAGCGTAGATCAATGAAGCTCTAGCTCATTTTATCACCGTTCAGTTAGATAATCATATATCATATGGAGATACATTATTGTTTAATGCTATGAGGCCAAATTTGTAGGAATAACTTCAATATATTTTCCTTTTGTATTTATTTATCAGTATTTTGCACTGGAGCCCCTTAAATTAAACGGAGAGTGGCAAGTTGTACCCTAAACTTTTTTTTTTTTTTTTAGCATTTTGCACTCTCAATTTATAATCATTGGCAAATTATTAAATTTGATAACGGAAGTTATAATTTGAACGAAATATTCTTGATGCTTTTCCCGTGATACTTTCATTAAGGTTGTTTTTGTCATTTTAGAAACTCCTATCTTCTATTATCGCCGTATTCTTGAAATGTATTTTTTTTTTCTGACTCTTTTTTTTTTTTTGAAGTGTTACATGTAATTACATATTAGACCGCACCATATATCTTAATCTCTATTTTACGAGCACTAACGAGTAACCTAAGGGGTGGCCGCATGGACCACGAAGTACATTAGACTCAACCACATAATATACACCTCCATAAAGGAGGAATGCACTCACCAGGATTTGAACCTGTGACCTTAATCTCCATATTAAAGGACTTTGTCACCCGAGCTAACTACTAGATCCATAATTACAAGCCTGAAATGAAAAAGTTTCCACAATTCTATTTTTTAATAACTCTTTTTCCTTTTGATCATGTTCCACAAAATGAAACACAACATAACAACCAAAAAATAAACTTCACAAAAAAAAAAAAAAAAAAACTCAAAACAAATAAGTGTGGGAAAAATAATAATAACAGTACTTATAGCTGATCCAATAATACAAAAAGTTCAATTTAGAGAGAAGAAAAGAAAAAATCAATCTCGTTTGGATAGAAATTTAAACCACATTTATCATACTAACATAATTTAAGTTTAATTTTTTATTAGTGTAGTTATTGTAATAACATGATTTAAACAAAAACAAAAAAAATTATTCGGATTACAATTTAAACAACCTTTTAATGAACTAATCTACAGCGATAAAAAAAAAAAAAAAAAAAACTTCCTTCTAGGGTAACAGTATAGAGGAGGAATTCAAAGATTATTAAATTATTGTTATATATTATTTGACATATATGTTTTAGTTATACGGTAACAAAAAGCTATAAGCTACGTGAATTCCTAGTAATGATCCATCGAAAGAATGTCATTTTTATAATTAACTGTTCATCTGTGGAGCTGATAGACATATATAATTAACAATTTTTTTACAGTTCAAGTAAAAGAACAAATAGTTGATGCCTTTTAGCCTTAGTTGGAATTCGATGCTATTTTAATATACCAATGACCCAATAATAGTATAATTCTTTAGGACTCAAAGTATAAAGACTAAAAATTTATTAGCTCATTCTGAAAAGTGATCCCAATTATATTTACTCTTTCCTAAAGGAAAATATAATAGCAAGCACTTTTAAATTAAACACTTTTGGAGTCAAATCTGAATCCTATTTAGATCCAGACCAAACCAAGTGCTAGTAGTCAAATTCAAGAATTAGGTTAAACGTGATGAGAGGCTAGAAATCAACTTTGATGAAAGTAGCACATGAAAGAATCTTCTTTATTTCTCTCTATCTTTAGATCGTCTTATTTTTCCATTCATAAATTATAAATAACACCTTTTTATGCTAAAAAAAATTAAAAGACGACTAACATTAACATATTTATTCACGTCATCAAATAAAATGTGATGTCACAAATGTTGATAGCAACTAGCCCTTCAAAAGCTCGTGATCGGAGCAAAAAATGTCTCTATTATTGAATATGCTTAAAATAACGATAATATAATGAAGCGATTTTTTGTCGCGACTCTTCAACATGTACAATTATTAAAATATTAAATTTCTAAATACTCAAACCTTTGATTATATACATTTGCCGTGGAGTCTTTATTGCTCAATCGGTAGTTAAGTACAAGACCTTTTATTTTGGAAGAGAAGCTGATTCCAAAATAGTTTCTTTTGCAAAGTTTCTTTTTTTCTTTTTAAGGAAAAGGTTTGCGTAGCAAGGCTACAACCGAACGAAGCTGATTCCGAACGAAGGAAAAATAATTCATATATATATATGTCAACGAAAGAAGGGAAAAAATAACTTCATATATATATGTCAACGAGAATAGGTTAAGGATATTAAAACTAGATGTATTTATACAACTAAGGAAAAAATTACACAAGAAAATTTTTTTTTTGGGGTAAATTTAATGGATTTTTTAAAGTTAATTTTCCCTGTCGTCATATTGTTTGATTGTTCATGTATATAATTAAATGACTAAAAAAATTTAGTTCTGAACACTAAACGGGTTTTTTCTTTCAGATTAATTTTGGATCGTCCTTCATTAATTTTGGATATTTCAGATTAAATTTCAGATTTATTTTGGATCGTCCTTTATAATGGATTTCAGATAAATTTTCAGATTAAATTTCAGATTAATTTTGGATCGTCCTTTTATAATGGGTTGTCCTTTATTAATTTTGGACGAAAGAGACATATATGCAAAAAGGTCTAAGGTGCCCTTATCAAATGTGGAGGAAAAGAGAATTTTAAAGGAACACGGCAATTAGATGATTGGAAAAAGAAAAAAAGTAGTCATTTAATTCAAAAATAAATTTAAATTTATAACAATTAAATAATTTATTTTCATCGTATAATGAGTCACAAAAATAACCTTATAGTAATAAGATTTTGTACAGCAAATAACATTGAAAAAATAGCCAATGCTTTAAATTTTTTTATTTAATTTTTTTTAAAAAATAGTTATTCATAAAATTTATGGTCAATTAAGCAATTAGTCATTTTAAAGATAAAATTTGAAGAATTTAGCCATAGTTTCACGAAAATAGGAATTTAGCCATAACATGTAACATTTTTTGTAACATGTAACATATATACGTGTAAAAAATATAACATTAAATGTAATGTTTACATTTAATGTTATATTTTTTACACGTATATATGTTACATGTTACAAAAAATGTTACATGTTATGGCTAAATTCCTATTTTCGTGAAACTATGGCTAAATACTAAAAAATTACCTAAAAGTTTGGTTAAATGCCTAAAAAACTCTAAAATTTATTACCTTGATTAAAAATTTATTGCAATAATTTTATGGACCAGTTAAGCAATTAGCCATTTTAAAGGTAAAATTTGAAAGATTTAGCCATACTTTCACGAAATTAAGGATTTAGCCATAACACGTGTAACATTTACATGTAACATATATACGTGTAAAAAGTATACCATTAAATGTAACGTTACATGTAACATAAAATGTAACACATGTAACATTACATGTACACTTTTACACTTATATATGATACCTGTAACATAAAATATTACATGTAATGGCTAAATCCTTAATTTCGATATTTTAGGGCTAAATCCTAAAAAATTGCCCAAAAGTTTGATTAAATGCCTAAAAAACTCGAATTTTACTAGTGCTCATAATAATTTTAAATAGTGCTAAATTATTCAAATGATTATACCGAATAATGTATAAGATTTTTTAATTTTGATTGGACAACAAATGTTATTTTATTTTATTTTAATGTTAAAATAACAATATAGACGAAATTTTAAACGTGGAATCGAACATTGGAACTATTTTAAAACCTTCCAAAATAAATAACCATGCAGAATCTCATAAAGATGCCAAGTGTTGTTAAAGAAGAAAAAGAAAACGAAAAAAAAAAACATGATATATAGACATACAAAATCGATTTCATTTCAATTGGTGATGAAGCCAAATTACAAACACATGCTACTAGATCAGACTCAACTGATTTTGACCGGTGAAATCAGCCTTTGCTTGCTTAATGATATTCCCACAGACCCGACTTTTTATCAAAAAAAGGATGGGCCCACCACTTGTAATTCACAACATTCTATTGGTTTAATGTCACAGCAATGTGATCTATATTATATATATATATATATATATATATATATTAACCCACAATCTCATCATCATCATGATTCATGCGTTTCTCTTACTTTATTATATTTATCATTATATAATGCTAATATGGTAGCTTTTGCATTGATATATTAGGTATCGACTGAAGAAAAAAAAAAAGAAAGTAAAAATGAAGTTACCCTTTTAATTTGAGAAGATTATTAGATTTTGGTGGCTATAAATGACCCAACTAAAAGGAAGAAAAAAAAAAATGATTAGTGAAAAACCTTTGATTGTTAGAAAAGCAAATTTTAGAGCAGCAAACAAACAACAAATCAGTTGACATTATTGCCCCCACAAAACCCAAACCCTATCTAACAACCCATTGAAAAAGAAAAATATGTGTCTAGAATAATGCTGTTTATCATTGCCTAATTATCGCACACATAGTAATAGAACATATACATTATGTAGCATAAAATATACGGCTATCGATTACAGATGCAATAATAATAAATTCTTTATATAACATAGAACTTTTTTCTAATGCTTCATTTTATAGGTGGTGCTCCACGTATTATAAAGGGAATATGCAATATTGTAATGAGATGTTGTATCGATCATTTTAAGACTTATTACGACATGTCTTTTACAACCTTACATCTTTTTTATAGAAACGTTACATTGAGTATCGATAACGATAAGTATGAAGCATCGAATAATTAGCCTATAGCATAATTAGAATATCCAAGTCAACGATTTAGATATCTCTACTCTTGGTAGATATATTTAGACATGTTATTTGGAAAATTCTTCAAACTCTTGATAGATTTAGATATTTTATTTACAAAATGCTTCACTAAATTAGATTTACTATTTACTTATGTGACTTTTCAAAAAAGAAAAAATGAATAAATTTATTCAAAACAGTAGGCACTATTAAAGAAACTTCTTTTTTTTTTTTTTTAAATAAACTTATTGGTTGGTGTTAATTAAAGCCTGCCAACTGAGCAGGGAATCAACAAACAAAATAGCCTGCCAAAATGAACAAATGCACCAAAGTTAGCCGAGAGACCAAGGGGTTTAGAGGATTGTTGGCTTTCTAATGCTCAAGTTAGAGAACCCCAAATTTCATTTTCCATACATATGTGTGGTGATTAAACCAGCCTAATTAACGTACATATGATTTTAAGCGTAATTCCAATATCTTAATAATGCTAATTAACTTCCACAGTAGAGTGTATATATGTGATTGCAACTGAATCCTTTTATTTTATTTTATTTTTATTTTATGGAATTCGGAAGGTACTATAAACTAGGCCTTCACGTAGGTTTTTGATACTGAGTTTAAACGACGAACTCGACGATTTTTGGCTGACAAATATATATGAATACTTATCAATGAAATTTATAGTGATTCCAAATAGATATTGGAAATGGGCTTAGACTTTAACTTATTTCTTCTTGAGCCCCATTTTTACTAAAATATGGTGGTATAGGTGGGTTAGGATGTCAAATTAATTAGCTAACATTGTTTGATCAGGATTAAGGCTGAAAACGATTGTTAATTTGAGGTGATTATTTTCATTTTCAGATGGTAGATGGAGGTGGTTGGTTTCATGATCTTGAGGGTTTGTCCTCCGTTAATTTCCCTCCAACTGCGACCAGATTCGAATGAATATTTCTCTGTTCGAGGTTGACCTCTTCTTGTGATTGCAAGAGGATGAAAACTTTAGTGAATCTATATAGACAAGAATATTCCTTACGACTAATAAGTTTGAACGTTGCTAGTTCATCATGAAAAATATCTGTGGTAAGGTATAATATCCTACCGTAGAAACGATTTTAAATAATTGAATTTTATCCTTTTGTGGGTTCTACTATACTTAAAAAGGTTGATATGATAATTCATAATCATTCGTTACAATAAAATTTCATACTGTAGATTCTTCTGTTATCATACATTTGGTAAATGCAAAAACATGTATCTTAACAAAAACAACGAAAGTAGTAGACGTTCTTTTAAATAAATTATAAAATTAGGCCATTTAATTATATACTTTTGAGTGAAAATTTATGCACCTCAAACTCTCAAAGGCTCAATGGCAAAATGTTTTTTTTTGAGTCAAGGGTACTTTGGGCAAAAGGGTGGTTTCTCCATTTCAAGGAAGAATTTCATTCCCGTCTTATTGATTCGCTTCGCAAGTGTGCATGTCCCACTTTATTTGATAACCAAAAGTAAACGTAACCTCCAAAATTTGTAATCATATATATGCACTTAATCCCTTTTATCTATTTAAATTTTCAATTAACAAAACAGACAAAAATTAAGTTAGATACGCTTATATATACTCTCGAAACGTAAAGCTAATTACATTAATCTCAGAAAATTTTATTACTATATTTAATACCCATTTCATGATTTTTTTTATTGATTATGTTTATAAAATTTCGTACAAATAAAATAAGTTAAACACTGCACAATAATTCTCCAATATTATTCATGTTTTATTTTTAATTTTAGGGTTAGTTAGGTAACTAGCTATTTTAGACTGTATGTTTTAAAAAAGTAGCCATAATTTTAAAAAATTTAAAAACTAGTCGTCACACATATGTTAGAAATTTCCGAGTATATATAACAAAATTACACATAAAAATTGCTGTTAGAAAATTTATGACATGTGTCAAAAATTTCTAAAAGGGTTAATTTTTAATTTTTTTTGTAACTGTGACTATTTTTTAAAATTATTTTATTACTATTTTCTTAAAATTCCCATAACTTGAACCAACTACTAGTCAACAATCACATACTATTTCATGGAAAAGTAATATTTTCCAAAGAGGGATGCTAATCTGTCAAATCGTGGCCGTCCGTTACCATGGGTCCCACGTGGGGCTCATGGCTACGGATGGCTATGATTCGACAGACGTGACACATGCGTCTGTCATTAGCCCTAGCAATAGTAACTATTAAAGACCTCCTCCAAAATTCCAAAATACCCTTGAGTATGAAGCCAAAATTAGCTTGCAACTCTATAAATTTTCAAGAAGTAGAATGATTTGGTTCCGTTTCTTTTATTTGATTGGACGATGCAAAGACAAGAATCAGTGGATTGCATGTTTATTGGTCCCTACTTTGATATCTAATGATTAGGCGTTAGCCTTTAGTCATATTCGTTTTCCCTCTTTCCCTAACAACATACCTTCAATTCTAAGACACAACAACTAATTATGTCTTTTCATCAAGGTAAAGTATTGCGTATTTAGAAAGAAAATTAGAGCTGAGTTAAGTCAAGAACTATATATTGCTTAATTTTTACTGAATATATCTTCTTTTTTTTTTTTTTTCCCCCTTGAAAAAATGTATACGGGATGAGTGTGGACAGGAAGTTTCATGACTGCAATGTGTTAGCGACGAGAGGAACACACTTTATAACATAAATGCGTGGTATTAGATTGATCTTGATCATCAAATATTAAGTTGACAATGAAATGTGCAAGTCTTATATATTTAGATTTAAGTCCTCTGAAAGATTATGCGAAACGAATTCTTAACCACAGATCCATCATTTGATCGTCTTTTACTACTAGCTAGACCACCATGCTCGGAGGTCAAATGCCTTTTTGTTTTTATTTTTAAATAAAAGGGGGTTCTTTAGATATTGAATGTGTAGTAAATGCCTAAATGGTCTAAAACTTTATCAAATTTACGTATAAACCTTAAGCATGCAAATTACTTAGATGGCAGTACCTAATGAAAGACGTACGTTAATTAATTTGGTGTACCTTTTCTTAATTATCTACTCAACTATATGTTTCCATTTTTTCATATATATTGACACGCAACTTTTACCAACTACTATATGTGCATATGTGTTTGAGACTAGTGTGTGTGTGTGTATATATATATATTATTTGACTTCACATTAAAGGTGTTACATGTTAGGCAACCAAACTAATACTTTCAAGTATCAATCGCTGAAGAAAAAAATCTCTCTTGGATAAGAAGGTATGGCTAGGCAAGGACAACTAGGGTCCATTCATTTATATGATAAAAATGTCATTTTCAGAGATCAGTACTTGTAATTAATTTATGGCGACCAAATTCTTGGTAAGGGAAGAAAAATGTTGACATCATGGTTTAATATGTGCGTTGATGGATGGCTATTTGTGAATATGATATTTATACGTGTCTATAAAATAGGTTGTTGATGTATTAGTGACAATTGACACATATCACATATGCATGTGATATATGCTATGTTGAAAATATTTGGGACCGTCCAAATGAAAAGAAAGGAAAATTTTGCGAGAAGGGATAAAAAATAGAGTGAACAAAGTAAATTAGTAATCAAGCAAAAATAGATTACTCCCCTAATTAAACATAATATATATATATATATATGCCCCCAAAAATTTAGTTAGGGAGTATCTATTAATAGTTGTTGCAGTTTCTTCCTATTCATCCGCATTATTGGTGCCTACTGTTTATGAATAAAAAAAAAATGAGTGAGAACATATTTAGGGTATCGTAGGTGGCAGAGCCAATTTTTTTTTTTTTTTCAGGAGGGGTATAAATAGAACTTTTAGAAATTTGTTTTATATAAATGAAATTTTCGAAATTTTAAAGGAGGCATGAATGAATGTTATAGAAATTAGGTGTAATAGTATAAAATTCTAACATGCATATAGGGGGGCATATATGAAAATTTATAAAAAGTTATGTGTGAAAAATGTACTTTTTAGAAATTTGAGGGGGGCATATGACCCTCCGGATGTGAGTTGGCTCCGTCCGTGGTATCGTATTGTACTATTATATTTATCTTATTTGCATTATATTATATGAAATACGTTTATATAAATTGTATCATCATAAAATATAATTTTTAAAAGTGAAAAAAGATAATTTCAGACATTTGAACTATGCGATCTAATTCACATATTTTCTTGGTACAAGATAAAAAACATACAATACAACGAGTTCATATTATTATTGTTCTTAAATACGGTGAGTCGGTGATCATTCATGATACCACTAACACATATATGAGATTTTCCTTTATTATTATTATTATTTTTTAACCACTACACTCGAGTATGAATTTGATGACAAACAACTTGCACAAAATTTGTTCATTAATTATTCCTTTCCAGTAAGACACATGCTATAAAAGTGCTTTAATTCCAAGCCATCCTTTGCTTGATAATTATATGCTAGTTAAATAGGCCAAAAAGACCTGAAATGGAGGTAATTGATAATAGTTCTGCTATATATATAGACACACATAATTGCACCAAACTAAGATATGGGAATCATTTCTTTATATATGCCTATTCCTGATAAAATTATTAATAGATGGGAATTCCTGAAAAAGGCCCAAACAAATGTGGAATTTAAGAAAGTGTACCTTCTCACAAACATTGATGGAGAAATGAAAAAAAGGGACGACACAAAAAGAATCATATTCATCAAGACAGCTTAATTAGCTAGGCTGGTCCCAATACATATCCCCACCATTGAAAATATTTGACAGATCTCACCACCTACCATATCCATATATATGAAGTCATTAGAAATTAAGAGGCCTAGTTATAACTCATTTTCCATGTGAGGTAATAAAAAAAAAGTAAAAAAAAGCTCAATGCAACATTCTTGGTTAACTGTTTTTAACTCTTTTACCACTAGAAATTGTTATATGAGATTGGACCATTGACTTGTGTTATATAGTTTGTTTTTGGTCCGAGAGATATATAGGGATGGTTTTGGATGGATTTGAATACAGTTGTATAATTATACTTGAGAAGATTAGATTCATAAACTTAGTTTGTTTTTTTTCCTTTTTTAAATTTTAGATCCCTCAAAATTGAGAATATTGTCGGAATAAGTGAATTAAATTAATCCATGTAAATATGATGCCAAATTAATGATTTATATTTTATTACTAATATTGAAACATAGTAAGTTTGCAATTTTTCTCTTTACTTTCTCTAGAATATTGATTCTTACAATTTTTCTCTTTACTTTCTCTAGAATATTAATTTGACTTTTGCCAGAGAGCACAAGAGAAAAGTTTCCACACACTTTTTCGCTTAATGTTCATCATTCTCTTTCTTATTTTCTCTACCTTTTACTAAACATAACCGATTAACCGTACCCTTCTAGTGTTATGGACACTTTTTTTCAATTCTCTTTTTTTCTTTTTTGGGCTATTGAATTATCAATCTGATGAGCAAGTAATTGATAAAATGTTTATTTCCTTCCATTATATATATTCACTAGATATGACCTCACAAATGCTCCAATCTCATTTATCCCTAATATATTTTAAATGGATATGACCTCCCAAATGCTCTAATAGGCTATACCTAGAATTGCCATATATAATTTATTTTTTTAGGAAAGAAACACAAATCAAAAGAAAAATCAAAAGACACCCAGCACGTGATGTATATGTAGCCATGAAAACCAGATAAAATCTGTGTCCCACAAAAACCACTGATTTCACAAAACCGCCGATACGATAATTAATGGTTTTTGACGCCACTTGTTGCACACAAACTCGAAGTCATATATGTGTTATTTATTTATTTAGTTTTTAAGGTTGAATATCCTAAAGTAAAGTTAATTAATAAATAACACCAAGATTACCAACTATTGCACATGGTATATACTATATACTTGATTCTTACCCAAATTCCAAAGATTAGGTTTCAATTATGTTGTTAGCTCATTTTAGCCACTCTTCTCTCTTTGTTAAAAAGAAAAATGCTAAATGACCAGAAATATTAATAATGACATGTCAGTTATTTATTGAATACAATAAAAATAAATTCATTGATAAGTGTAGTATGTAATCCAATAAGTAAATGTCACGTCATTTGATCAATTTTTTGTCAAATTTTATGAGCCTATAAGGCTATAACATTACTATGTTCAACATTATCTTATTTCTTCTGCTAAAAAATTATATAATTTTTTTTTTATATACTAGGAATTCCAACTCTTTTATATCAACTTTTTAACAGTAATACTTTTAGTGAATGAGTTCTCAAAAAAATCTAAATATAAATCTTTCACATTGTTTTAGACTAATTAAAAGAGTAAAAATCACAAGCTACTTTGGTATTAAAGAGTTCATATTGCTAAACTACTCATGATGTTATAGAAAAAAATTATTCATCAATATAACCCATGTAATCATGTGTTTGAGTTACTACATAAAGTAAAACTATACAAATTTTACTTGTCATATCTTTTTACAAATGTAATTATGTAAACTAAAAAATTATTTTATTTTGTTTTTTTTTCAAACTACCTCTCTCGATGAGATTAAATTGAGTAAAATTCAAAAAAATCTAATGTATAACTCTAACCAGAAATAAGTGCTAAACAGATACCAATCTTTATTAGTTTAGCATATATATATATATTCACACACAGAGTTACACATAGGCAAGTATAGCTCAATATTTTAGCTCACCGAGGGCCCTATATCCTACGTGTCAATGGGGTCCGCAAAATGAAGATTCGCACTAAGAACGTCACCAACCAATGAGAAAATGACACGTCATCATCCAATTTATCCGACAAAAAGATGACCAAACACCACAACGTAGGTACCGCAACTGGCGCGCAATTACCGTCGTTTTGATAGCTCACTCTTTCCTCTTACTTTCTCTTTTATTTTTCTTTTTTGTTTTTAAAGAACATAAATTCAACCAAAAGAAAAAAAACACAAAAACATTCCTTGTTTTTTTAAAAATAGCAGTTTTATCCAGTGAAGTTGATGAACATAAAATAATGCTTTTCTTTTTATATATTTTTGTCGACAAATATAATTTTGCTCTTTTTGGCTCACGGAGTATATTATAGTTTTTCACATCTTTGTCACTGTGGATTTTTTTTTATTATTTCTACAGTCAAACAATTTTATACCTATCAACAAAAGAAAAAGGTTACATATATATGATAAAAAAGAATAGTAAGAAGCTAAATATCACATGATATAACATCACTCATGAAATTATAAAACGTAAGGGACGAAATTATAATTTTTAAATATACAGAGGGTACTTTTTGTATTTTGTGGATATTTATTATTTCTGTTATTTTACTTTTTATTTATCAGTTCGGCTCTGTTCCACTTCCATTATATGAGCACTGAGCATGTGATATTTAGGAATTCTACGAAGAAATAGGAGACGAGGCAATTAAATCATTTTTAAGTCCAAAAAAGACAAAAACGCCCATAATTTTCTCCGACTTGGGCCACGTGGCATGCGCTAACGGGTTTAGCTGTTGGAAACAAAATAGCGCGTCAAAACCCGTCACAATTTCCCACAATTCTATATATAGCAAAAAGCAATAAAATAATAAAATGAAACAATAAATAAAATAAACCAGCAAGTCAAACAGAAGAGGGGAGGCATTGGAGAAAACCATGAGCCAAGTCGCCAGCTTAATTAATCATCAATGAATTTAATTAAAAGTGTGTGTATATATATATATATATATATAGAGAGAGAGAGAGAGAGAGAGAGAGAGTAGAGAGGTACACTAATTACAAGCAAGCTACAAAATACAATAATAAAACAAAACAAAACATAGGATTTAATAAAGAAAGAAAGTGGATAAGATAAAAATATCAAAGGCGGTTTAGCGAAAGCAACAATGAAACCGCAGGAAGGTGGTGGGAGTGGTATGTATGTAATAATTGGTCTTTTTTTTTTTTTTAATTCTAGTTATTTTTTATTTAATTTATGTCTCACAAAAACACAAGACAATGCATTACTATCCATTTCCATTAATATCAAAACGTGAGCTTGCATTTTCCATATTTTGAGTTTCCACCTTTCTCTTCCTCATATAAAAAGGGTGTTTGGGCTAAGCTCTTCTCATCCTCATTCATTCTCATTTCTTCCCATCTTTCCTTCCTTGCGTTATTTTTGCTCCTTTGGAGATTTTCCCTTCAACTTTCCCTCCACTATTCCCTCCATTATTCCTTCCTTCCTTCCTTCTTTCCTTCCTATAGTTCATATCTTCTAAAACATATAGCCGGTGGGCTATTTCTTGGCTTTCCAAGGTAAAATCACTTTCCTCTCTAAGCAAACACATTAATGCACTTCTTTTTGTTAACATGCTATTATATGTTTATATGTTTGTATTTTTCAATCTTCAATGTATGTAACGTTGGTTCTATAATTTCAAACCACTTTCCTCTCTAATCTAAGGAAACAAATTAATGTGTTTCTTTTTGTTAACGTGCTATTATATGTTTGTATTTTTCAATGTGTGTGACATTTGTTCTACAATATCATTTGAAACAATAAGGAAAAAGATTGACCTTTGCATTAAAACTGCAAAATGTATATATCTTAAAAGTAAATTCAATTATAAGAATATTCCGAAGAATCTTTCTTTCTTATTTTCAGTCATGGTCTTTTTTTTGGAACATATTTTTCTTCTGTTAGGCACAAGCAAAGACGGGCCCTTGTTGGGCCCATTGACCTTTTATACAATTTTGAAATAGTCCTATATTTTGAGAATTTTTTCATAATTGCCACACTCTTTATACATTATTATTTCAACTATCTATTGTATAGTTATGCATATTTTCTTCCTCGAAATTAAATAAAAATTCATTATTTCATTTTTGTATCTAAATTTATTCTTTTAACACTCATTTGTTTTTTCAAATTTATAATAGAAAAAATGCTTTAAAAACAAATTATAGAGATAATAAAAAATAGTTTAAATATTCACTAAAATTGGAGGTATATCTTTGCATGTCTAAAATTCATTAATTTCAATACCTGAGTGTTTCCATAATAAGATATGTATATATATTTTATTTTTATTTTCATATTTTTTTTTGTAATTATGTAAACTTATATCTTAAATATTTTTATTTTATGATTAAAATTTAAATAAATATGACACTTGTATTTTTCCATCTAAGAAATTATGTTAGTTAGTTTTTTTTTGAAAAGCATTATTTGTTGATTGAGCAATATTTGCAGATTTTAATAATTTTTATTTCTATTATATTTATTTAAAAATTTTATTTTATTAATAGTCCGCACTGAAATCAATTCTTAAATTCGTCACTGGCTGAGGCGCTGAGCTACAAAGTGACGTGTCATGCAATATCATTCAACTATTAAAAGATTCTCGGGGCCGAACGTTTCGTCCGCGCAAGGCCGAAACGTTTCGGTCCCCGTTTCTTTTGCGTTTTTTTTTCAACTATTAAAAGATTCTCGGGGCCGAAAGTTTCGTCCGCGCAAGGCCGAAACGTTTCGGTCCCCGTTTCTTTTGCGTTTTTTTGTATTCGAAATTAAAAAACGCTTTTTTAATGGGTAAGAATGAAATTATTTTTTAGAAAATTGAGCCATAGTATAATTTAACTAAAATAGAGGGGCCAAAACGCAAAAAATAAAAGCCCAAATTTTAAACATCAAAGCGACGTGACAGCCCGCAGGCGTGGGGCCCACGCATCAGGACAGTCTCCCACCCTCCACTTTGGCGCGTTTGCACGCTCCAGGCTTCTTTTTTTTTTTTTCTCTCCTTTTCTTTATTTACAATTTATTTCTTTAACACTTTTCATTTTTACTCTCTATTTTTTTTTAAAGATCTTTTCATACAAAATATTTTTAAAATTTTTTGGGATAATGTCTTATTTTTATATTTTATGTTTAAAAACTAATTTTATTTAAAAATTTAAATTATTTTTGTCTAAAATATACATTTTATGATTAATATAAAATAATTTAAGTTTTAGTTTAATGCATTTATGATACAAATATACAATTGAAAAATATATATATATTACCCACGTGCATCGCACGTGCCTACAACTAGTTTCCTTAAAAAAATCTTTTGTACCTTAGGAAGATGCAAAAATGTTAGCGTATTTCCTTACAAAAATATGTTTTGTACATTAGGAAGATATTATTAAATACATCTTTTCTCTCTCCAGGATTTTGGATTGAAATAGGATAAGATTTTCGTTAAACCCCCAAAAAGGACTTTGTAGTATAGGCGTAGAAGGTTTTTAGTCACCACCTAAAAGTCTAGTTTGTGATCATCACAACAACACAAGCACCAATGTCCAACAAGCAATAATAAATCAAGTCCTAAATAAGAAGTTTTTTTTTTGATAGGGCCCCCAAATTTTAGACCGTCAAATTAAATATTTTATATTTTTTAAAAAATTAAAAAAATAAATCTAACGGTTCAGAAGATTCTCGTTATTAGTAGGGGTCCCCAATTAATTTTTTTTCTACAATAAACAAACAAATAAATAAATAAAAGTTAGGACCCATTCTTGCCACTAAAGTCCAAACCAAAGAGTAATTTCCTACCCGCTATCCTTTTCTTTATTATATATATTAATATTTTTTAAATTTTTTTTTGTCTATCGTAAAATGTACCTTGAGTACTATGATGCAGAGCTTTCTTAAGTTTCATTAGGAAAAAAAAAGAAAGAAACAGTTTTCTTGAGTTTCAAGTTTTTTCTCTTATTTTCTTTACCTACAAAGATCTCTTAACACATTGTGTTTTCATAGCACATTATTACAAAACTAACCTTCGATGGCATGTCTTTTTGCCAAATTAACCTCGACAATTAAAGAAAAATGAAATAATGCTAGGGAAGTCAAAAAAAAATTTAACTTTTTTTTTTCTTTCCCAAAGTAATAATTTTTGAGCCACTTCTATTTTTAGTATAATTATAATGATATAGAATTACCAAAGTGGGTTAAAAAGCCTGTGATCTGATCCGTATCTTTAACACTGTTTAATAAATAAAGTTACCACAATATTCTAAAGTAAAAGGACAATAATATCACACATAAAAAATACAATATTAATTTAAAATAAATAAAAAGAGGAAACATTAGTCTATTATTTAGACTATTATACATTATGGATTTTTCTCTTACTCTAGAACTTGTCTTCCAAATAGTGTCGTGCTTTTTCTCTATAAATGTCCTCCAAAACCAGCCTTAAGAAACCACTTCTCTTCGTTCATTCATTTTCTTTCACTCTTTCCCTCTGTTTTTAGGTACAATTATTTTCTTTTCTTTTCTTTTCTTTTTTGTCTTTCTTGTCTTTCTCTTAGCTCTAAGCTCTGTTAAGTTCTTCAGTTTTTTTTTTTTTTTTTTTTTTTTCATGTTTGTCCCTTCTATAAGTCACTTTGATCATCACAGTCGCAATGCTTGATCAAGCTAAAAGAGAGAGAGAGAGAGAGAAGACTGTTTCTTTGGATCTCAACTTGTTTCTGTTGAATATTCTCTTCACTGTTGTCATAATTCTATCTTAACATATTGAAAAAAAAAAAGAAAGAAAAAAAAAAAGAAAGAGAAAATTCTGGTTTTGACTTTGCTCTGTTTCTCAGCCTGAGATCTAAAGAAGAAGATAAAATGGGTTTTTCTTCTTCTTCCTCATGTTCTCAGGGAATTAAGAACAATAATCAATGTTTATATTTCTATCAACTTTTTCCACTATATACATGTTCAAATCTTTTTTATGGTTCGTAAAATTATTTGCCCATTTTGATCACCAACGAAAAAGGAAAATGCATTCTTCTAAATTCTTTAATAATTCATGATCTATAAACCCTTTTGATCTGTCACCCACTCAACAAGAGTTTTTGTTTATTACACAATAATGTAATATATAATTTAGCCACTCAAATAATTGGTCTCACTCGAGATCTTAGGACGAAAATCTTAGTTGAACCACAAGACTCTAACTAATATTTGTTTATTGGGTTGGTAAGAAAATCTAGAAAAATAAAATCCCATTTACGTAAAAATGTTGACTTTATTTTTATTATTATATTTACAATATCCAAAACCAGTTTTTGGAGATATAGTCATAGATCCATTACACTTCACAGAGTTTCAGTTCTGATTTCTGTTGCCTCTGCTGTTTTGAGGTTGTCTGATCTTGTCTTTGTATTGTCTTTTAATTTTTTTTTTCTAATTAAAAAAAAAAAGCAGCTAAAAAGCCATGGGTGAGCGTGTCCTGACCAGAGTGCACAGCCTCCGCGAGAGATTGGATGAGACTCTCTCTGCTCATCGCAATGAAATTGTTGCTCTTCTCTCAAGGTAAGTAACAATATAAACCATTATATACATATATATATATATACACACACACACATGTGTGTGTGTGTGTTTTCACTTTTTCATAAACAAGAATTATTTTTTTCTTTTTTCTTTATTCTTGTTTCAAATTGTGTAGGATTGAGGCCAAGGGAAAAGGGTTTCTTCAACCACATCAGCTTATTGCTGAGTTTGAAGCAATCCCTGAAGCCAACAGACAGAAGCTTCTTGATGGTGCATTTGGTGAAGTCCTCAGATCCACTCAGGTAAAGTCACACTTCAAAGTTTCATTGTAAAATTTAAAAAAGAAAAAAAAAATTGGTCAAATTTTCAAACAATTTTGCTTAAGAAAAAGTTTTGGGTTATTTCGATTTTAGGAAGCCATAGTTTTGCCGCCGTGGGTGGCGCTGGAGACGCGGCCGAGGCCCGGGGTGTGGGAGTACATTCGGGTGAATGTCCATGCTCTTGTTGTTGAGGAGCTGCAAGTCGCTGAATACTTGCACTTCAAGGAAGAGCTTGTTGATGGAAGGTAAAAAGCCTACAAACCTTTTTTTTTTTTTCTTAGGGAAGATTTTTTTTTTTAAGGCTCATGTTTAAAGAATCTAGCTATAGTTTTACGAAATTAAGGAGATACACGTGTAGTAATTTTTGATATATTTGTAACAACGATAAAAATGATTAATTTCTTAATTTCGTGAAATCATGACTAATCTTTACAAAAAAAAAAAAAAAAAAATCAAAAATTTGACTATATCCTTAAAAATCTCTCTTTTTTTTATTTTATTTTATTTTTATTGCTTGATCTTTAAGGTTTTTCTTGTGTTTGAGAGTAATAAATGTTTTATGGTACAATGATCTTCCTTGTTGGTTTTTGGCAGTGTCAATGGTAACTTTGTGCTCGAGTTGGACTTTGAGCCCTTCACGGCCTCCTTCCCTCGCCCGACTCTTTCCAAGTCGATCGGTAACGGCGTGGAGTTCCTCAACCGCCACCTCTCCGCCAAGCTCTTCCATGACAAGGAGAGCATGCATCCCCTGCTCGAGTTTCTCCGGGTTCACTGCTACAAAGGAAAGGTACAAAAAACAACAAAACATTGGCGAAAATGAAAAGTACTTTTCTCTCTAAATCGATGCGATGATCAAGTCTTATGGTTTTGTGTTTAATGGTATGTTTTGTAGTCTATGATGTTGAATGACAGAATTCAAAACCTGAATTCCCTCCAACATGTTCTGAGGAAGGCCGAGGACTATTTGGCCACTCTCGCGCCGGAGACTCCTTACTCGGAGTTTGATCACAAGTTCCAGGAGATCGGGTTGGAGAGAGGTTGGGGTGACACCGCTGAGCGCGTGCTCGAGATGATCCGGCTTCTCTTGGACCTCCTTGAGGCCCCGGACCCTTGCACTCTCGAGACGTTCCTCGGCCGAATCCCCATGGTCTTCAATGTGGTCATCCTCTCTCCTCACGGATACTTTGCCCAAGACAATGTTTTGGGGTACCCTGACACTGGAGGCCAGGTTGGTCAAGCCTTTAAAAACCATAACCATACTCTTTAGTTACATATCAAATTACAAAATCAAAATAAAAATCTCGGTGTTTGTTTGTTTATTTGTTTCTTTACATAGGTTGTATACATCTTGGATCAAGTTCGGGCCTTGGAGAACGAGATGCTTACCAGGATTAAGCAACAAGGGCTTGACATCGTCCCTCGCATTCTCATCGTAAGTTTTTCGCCTTCCGAAACTCGTGAAAGACGGTAACATGCTTGTCCTCTCACAATCTGATGGTTAGTGACTTCGATTTTGCTTCGGTGTTGTGTATCACAGATCACCAGGCTCCTCCCCGACGCAGTGGGAACCACGTGCGGTCAGCGTCTCGAGAAGGTGTTCGGAACAGAGCACACACACATTCTTCGCGTTCCCTTCAGGGACAGTAAGGGGATGGTCCGCAAATGGATCTCGAGATTCGAAGTCTGGCCTTACCTAGAGACTTACACTGAGGTAGAGCTCTCTTTTTTCTTTTTTTTTTTGCTGTAAATTAGTGTCATCTTAATCCTTTCTATGGGCAGTACTTGATCCTAAGGAAAACATTTTGGTTTAAATGTTCTTGTTTTGTTTTGTTTTGTTTTTTCGAAGGATGTTGCACATGAACTTGCCAAGGAATTGCAAGGCAAGCCTGATCTGATCATTGGAAACTACAGTGATGGAAACATTGTTGCCTCTCTGCTTGCCCACAAGTTGGGTGTTACTCAGGTTTGTCACATGCTTAATAGTCTCTCATTTTTTCTCATTTTCTAAAGTGAGAAGATCTCAACTTTCAAATGTCACTTTCTTCTGTGGTGTGGCAGTGTACCATAGCCCATGCTCTTGAGAAGACGAAGTACCCGGATTCCGATATCTACTGGAAGAAGTTGGAGGACAAGTATCACTTCTCTTGCCAGTTCACAGCTGATCTTATTGCCATGAACCACACTGATTTCATCATCACCAGTACCTTCCAAGAGATTGCTGGAAGGTTATAAATCCTTTGATTTCTTTCTTATATTTGTGCGTTGCTTTTGTTGTTTTTTTAAACGTTGTATAAACTGAATGGCAATTTGTTTCGATGTTTGTTTCTCTGTTGTAGCAAGGACACTGTTGGACAGTACGAGAGTCACACTGCTTTCACTCTTCCCGGGCTCTACCGAGTTGTCCATGGCATCGATGTGTTTGACCCGAAGTTCAACATCGTGTCTCCCGGAGCCGACATGAGTATCTACTTCCCCTACACTGAGAAGGAAAAGAGGCTCACCTCCTTCCACCCCGAAATCAAAGAGCTTCTCTACAGCGATGTCGAGAATGAGGAACACTTGTGAGTTTGTTTGTTTACGCATTCAACATGACACCTTTAAGTCACAACAAAGATCTGTACCGTCGTTGCTGATCTTTTCCTGACATTTCTTTGGCTCAACTGTTGCCAAACCGCAGATGTGTGCTGAAGGACCGTAACAAGCCGATCATCTTCACCATGGCGAGGCTGGACCGCGTGAAGAACATCACCGGCCTCGTGGAGTGGTATGGCAAGAACGCGAAGCTCCGCGAGCTGGTCAATCTTGTGGTGGTGGCTGGCGACCGGAGGAAGGAGTCCAAGGACATCGAGGAGAAGGCCGAGATGGCGAAGATGCACAGCCTCATCGAGACCTACAAGCTCAACGGCCAATTCAGGTGGATCTCGTCGCAGATGAATCGGGTGAGGAACGGTGAGCTGTACCGTTGCATCTGCGACACAAGAGGAGCTTTTGTTCAGCCCGCCGTCTACGAGGCCTTTGGGCTGACTGTTGTTGAGGCAATGACCTGTGGATTGCCCACATTCGCCACTTGCAACGGCGGTCCTGCTGAGATCATTGTGCACGGCAAGTCCGGCTTCCACATTGACCCGTACCACGGTGATCGCGCCGCCGAGCTGCTCGTTGACTTTTTCGAGAAGTCCAAGGCTGACCCCTCCCACTGGGATAACATCTCCGCAGGAGGGCTGAAGCGTATTTATGAGAAGTAAGCATAAACAATGCCTCTCCGGTTTGTCAAAAGACAAAAATACCCTTGCTGTCGTAAATCTCAGTGCACGGCTATATTATGCAAAATCTCAGGGTGATTTTGTTCCAAAAAAAAAAAAAAAAAGTTGGAGCAAAAGGGTCTAATTTTCTCCGTTAAATAATGTTGATTCCTATGTACAAGTACATGCTGTTAATTTTGTTGATGGGTCTGGTTTTGTGTCCCAATAGGTACACCTGGAAGATTTACTCTGAGAGGCTGTTGACGCTGACCGGAGTTTACGGCTTTTGGAAACATGTCTCTAACCTCGACCGCCGCGAGAGCCGCCGTTACATTGAGATGTTCTATGCCCTCAAGTACCGCAAGCTGGTAAAGCTCTCTCTACCCAACAACTTACCTTGAAATGTCTAAACGCACGCACAGATCTATTTCTGATGTTTGATTTTGATATGGTTTCTTTAGGCTGAGTCTGTTCCTCTTGCTGTGGACGAGTGAGTGAGGCTAAAGAGTAAATAAGAGGCGGAAGCAAGTTTGGTTTGGCTCGGAGTGAGGCTTCTATAGCTTGAGGAATAACTTGTCAATTGTTTTGGCGATTTGTGATTATATCAAGGCTTTGTTTTGCCTTCTTTTTTTTTTTTTTTTGAGCTGCTTTTTTTTTTTTTTTTCTTCTTTTTGTTGTTATTTTGAAATTCGGGGTTTGCAAATGTTTGAACTTGGGTGCTTAGCCCGTTCATTCAATGAATGTCACCTTTGCTTTGCCTTCTATTCAATATATATGTAAAAGTCTATTTCACCTTCCATTGCTGTCATGGTAACTGAGTCTCTATTGATGGTAAAAATTTATATCTATATCTATAATCTAACTAAATCTTCTAAGATTCTAAAACTTTTTAAAACTTAACTCATCATGTTCTGACACGTGACATCTTTTTTTTTTTTTCTCCAAAATTTTTTCCCTTTTTTTTTTCCTTTTTTAATTTCGTTTTTTTTTCTTTTGTTTTCTTTTTTCTTCTCTCTTTTACGCGCGCGAAGCGCGTGGGATAACTAGTAATCTACTAACGATGATGGATGCGGTTTTTCCATCCATGCCAAGAAAGTGTGTTGAAGGAACAACACGTGGCGTTTTTTATTTATTTTATTTTTTCAATTTTTTTAAAAAAAATTACATTTGGGGGCTTATTTTAGGAGTTTTTGATAAATTTTAGGATTTTTTTTTTGCAAATTTAAAGAGATTTATTTGCAAATTCCTAAATTTTGAAGGACTTTTTGTCAAACTCTCTCTTTCTTTTTTACTTTTTTGTATCAATCGTTTCAATAGTTATTTTTTTTTTGGGAAATCGTAGGAAATAGCCAAAAAAAATTTTTGTTTTTAAAGTCCAGTCTATGTTTCAAAAAATTAAAAAAATAGTCATGTTACGAATTGTATAACAGAAAAGTGTCACATAAAATATAACACATCTGTAAATATTTGTAAGATATTTAGTAACACTTCAAGTTTTACTCATTATTTTTTGAAGTGTTAAATAATATCTTACAAATATTTATAAATCTGTTATATTTTGTGTGACACATTTCTGTTATACAATTCGTAACATGGCTATTTTTTTTAATTTTTTGAAACACAGACTATTATTTAAAACAAACATTTAATTTTGGCCTATTTTTACAACTCACTCATTTTTTTTTTGACGTAATGATCTCGAAATTTTTTTTCTTGACATGGTTAGATACAAAATATTTTTCCCAGTCTTTTGACACCCATTGACATATATATTTTTTTTACTGTATCTATTTTTTATTTAATTTATTTGTTTTAAGCTTTTATTTTTATTTTTTAAGTTTGAATTTTTTTTAAAAAGTCCTTATATTTATATTAAATGATAAATTTAACCCTTTAATTATTCAGAATAACAAAAATATTAAAAAAAATTTAAAAATTTGACAAAGATATACTTTATTATTTTTTTCATCGTTTTATAGTGAATACCCAATTTTTAAAACTTAATGTAAGTTATTACCCAATCTTTTGAAAAATGTAACCAACTACCCAAAAGATGGAATTACTTACACAATGATAAGTAGTGGTAATTCACTTTGTTACCAAAAACATGTGCAAGTAATTCACAAATTGACTAGAAACTCAATTACTTCAAAAGTTTGGGTATTTATTTTTATTATTATATAAATTCTGGGTATTTGCCTAATTCACCTTATTTTTTATTGTTATATTATTTTGCACGTACTTTACACGCGTGTATAAAAACTAGTATTACTTCTAATAATGATGCTCAAAAGTAGTAAAATGCACAGTCGTAGATATTTTCGACGACAAAGAATCACCTGTGAATTGGTTCTGGATCTGCTATTGCTATACAATGTACAACATACACAATGAACTATTGTTCTTAAGTTACACTATACACATCTTTTCACCAAGCTGATGATATGCACAAGCTACAAGAACAAAGAGCAAACGAAGGAAAGTTCTGTACTCTTCCTAGTTACAAAATTGTTACCTCTTTTAGGCGTTCGAGAAATTCAGCAACTATACAGAGCGATTATTGACTCGGTGCAATGAGAACCGAACAGCTCCAATGCGTCGCCAACCAGCTTATATTTCTTCTAGTCTTCTTGTGTCTCAATCAAATCTAGTACGCAAAAGAGAGAAGCTATGCAAAAATAGGTGATGAGCAAATAATTCAATAATTATTCCTGAATTTTGCTCTGTGTGTTCTTTGTTTGCAAAGGCCGTCTGGGGTATAAGAACAAGGCGAAAACTAAAGAGAATGCAAAACCAGTTATTCCACTGAATGGTTGGAATGGATGAGTCCCCGTAAGCCAAAGAGTTAAGTTGGGTTTGTAGATCAGAAAGCCACCCTTCTGCAAGATGTAACTCGAAGCCAATATCCCTGCTCGTAACCCAATGACGAAAGAGAGACTGCCTTGCGATCTTTTCCGAATACCAGATAAACTCAGAGATAGAAGCCATAGGCCCGGAATTGCCCATGGGGACCTGAAATTGCATTAAAGACCATTATACATATTAGAAAGATTTATATAGACAACCGGAGTAGCGATGAAATCTATATAGACAATTGGTATTGCTCAAGGAGATCTGAAATTGCAGTAAAGACTATTATACAATATTTTACAGATTTATATGGACATATATATATATATATATATATTTTTGCAAATATTTATTTAGTCGATTGGAGTAGCAACTTACTGTACTTAAAAGGTGACACTGATCTTCAGATAGAAAATATGGATATAAAATTATATATATGTACACAAACAGAAACGAGAAATTGGAAGAAGAAAATTTACATGCTCCAACTTTTTCTTTAAGTGATAGGAAGTATTTCCTTCGAGCAAAATTTCGCAAGCAATTAAAAGCTGACATGGAAACCAAGCCTTTGTGCTTTCTAAAAGTAATGCACTCAAACAAACAGCAATATACCCACCTCTGTAATAACGAAAACACAAGTCCTGATATTATAATTCCTCGATGGTAGCCAAGATCAGCAGCAATTTCTTCAGGCAACCATGACCTGAAAAGCAATTCTTCAACAAGAGCAACACCAGTTGCTGTTATAAGTCCTTGACCAACCACCATCACCATTTGACCGTAAACTTTGAGTAACGAGATAGCATCTAGTGGAGTTGTTGTATAAGGCCACGACAGACTCAAACAGCCAAGTAATGCGTTCACAGCTTGTATTGACGATACAAGCACAATGCCTCCAATCAAACCCATCAAATAATTGTAAATCTGCAACCATAAGAGTTAATTGTATTTGAGCTAATGAGGATGATATTGCACGTTTAAAGAGTCAAACCAAGAACGTTGGTAAAAAGTAGAGCAAGTCCCCCATCCAAAAACATTTTAAAAATGAAGACTTTGAACCTGCCACATTGACCCTAAATCAATTAGAAGCTGATTATTGCAAAATTATTCACCAATTGATTGGGGACAATGTCACATGGAAGCTAATAGGTAACATCATGCATACGAGTTGCCAATTGAATATCTCATGGGTCAATTACAGTATTGCACTTAAATACAGATGTTCAAGCAAGTAAAAAAGAAGAGTATTTTCCAAACCATTAAAAAAGAAGAGTATTTTCCAAACCATACATTCGGCAATGATGTCAAGTCTAGCCCATACTGCTCAGGGGGATTCTCATATCCACGTATTCTTTTTCCCCATAGCATAACAAGTATCGTAACGGCAGTATAGAGACCAACTATGCATGCAAGCTCAGCAATTCTAGAGGGGTTTTTTGTAGTCCAGCTCTGGACAAGCGTCGGAAGCAGTGGAACAGCAACCGGAGACCATAAAACAAGGACCATAAAGGCAAACCCAAGAGCCCTAAGAAAAAAACCCAAATAGGGTTCACATGAATAAGAAAACTTTAATATCAAAAGGCACTACCATGATATATCTACCTGCAGAGAGAATGAAGAGTCTGCAAAGAAAATGTCCAAGCGCTGTAAAATTTATAATTTACCTTTGAATTAAGGGGCGCTCAGCTATGTGAAGAAATGAAATCAGCTTATCGGTAAGACTCATTGCACCACGGATACCACCCCACAGTAAAGCAACTTTCCCCACCAGCCTAAGAATGCCGCCCTTCTGTCCCAAATCAGCCAACATTGCAACCAGCCTGTTCAAGATGATACGTGTACATCAGTTGAAAATGGAAAAAACGGAAACTACAGAGTGTCAAAATATATTAGTTAATACCTTTCTTGATCCACTTCACCATCTTCTTTTGTGGGTACCACTGGACCTGCAACCGACATGGCTTTCTCAGCAAGACTTGTAACAATGTTATGGTTGTTTCTTTCAGACAACACCTCATCAAGTTTTTCAGGTTCCTTATAATTATCAGCTTTCAGTTTCGAGGACTTTGATGAACTTGCAAGGGCTCCATCAGTTTGCTGGGAATCCTTTTCGTTCACGTGAACGAACAACCAAGTTGCAAAAGAACACATTAAAAGAGAAGGAAAAAAAAAAGGTCAGCTTGTCAAAATTCACATCTGAAAAGAAAAATGACGCTCTCATATCAGTGAGTCACATGAACACAAGTTTATGTTTTAAGACAACAGAATATTGAAGACACAAAAATGGATAAAGAAAGATAAGAACGGCAAATGTATGCTAGATCAAGATGAATGGTAACGCTGGGATCATAGATCTGCCAAGTAAAATTCAAAAAAAGCAACAAGTGTGCCACGATCTACAATAATAGTCATAGACATTAATTTAGTAAAACCCACATATAACTATTGTATTAATATCAACTTCATATAGCTAGTTTTTAGACAATAATATAGAGAGTAAGAAAGAAAATGTGAAATTGCTAAAAGGTTGACTATTTACCTGATGCTGAGCAAGTAAAGCAGATGCACCTAAGGCAGCAGTAACAGCACCAACCATGACAGTGGCACTTTTATTACTAGTGGGCTCACCTTTTTCACCATTAATCCTGACTAAAGCTTCGGATTTTCTATTCTGCACGGAATTTAGAGATTGCATTTTGTGAGTTTCAGCAACTTTAACCTTACTCTGATCTTTTTCTCCGAAGTTTTTTGTTTCATCTAAATTTAGAGCATCATCATCATCATGCGCTGTAGCTACAATGAAAATTTTTCTCAAAGCAGCTAAGCTAGATCCTATGACAACACCAACTGGTAATATTCTTCTCAGGTAAGTCGTCTCCTGGACCGCAGATGATATGGCCCTGATAACATGTTCTCCATTAAGGGCATCAACTTTCTCCAAAATTCCATTGATATCCTCGTACTTATCATCTCTCAAAGCAATCTTAACATCATGTCCAATAGACATTGATACTGAATTGGAAACTTGTTCCAAATCTCTAGCAAGGTTTGGATCTATTTCTTTAAATTCAACTAAACCAAGCTTACGACTAACTTCAATTTTTAAGTCATCCAATATGATCCTTTTCACAAACCGCGTGAACTCCTGTGATGCACTATCATCAATTTCAACCTTTTCGTTTGGTTGGTCTTCGTTTAGTTGGTCCTTTGTTTCAAACTCTTCAATTGGTTCCTGTTGTTTTTCCGTATCTAATATAGCATAAAGAGGTTCAATAACATCATCTCCACTATCTTCTTTTGTACGTGAACGCCCATGAGGTTTTGTTCCGACATTAACATCTTGAGTTCCATTAGTACCTGGTTGTTCTAGGAGCTTCCATTGACCTTCTTCTGGGAAATACTCGAGCAATAGTGCAGTCGTTGTATCTGAATCTAGCGAATCTGTAGGAATCTCTGAGAAAAGAGTGCTATTCAGATAGTCATTGTTGAAAGAGTTACTGTAGGTGTTTGAAGTTACATAGGCTGAAGTATCGCCTACTTTTTTTACATTACTCAAATTTTCAAGGAGAAGCTTGCTAGGAACTAGCTGACTCTTCTTTCTATTGCTATCCGTGCCTTCATTAGTATTTGTATCCCTCTCAGGAGAAGTTTTAATGTCATTCCCGCAAAGTGAGGTCGGGCTTTGAGTGGATTCCTTCTCTATGAATCCATTTGGTGAATCCCTCTCATTTTCATGGTGTATAAAATCAGCAGAACCACCTGATCTATCAAGCTGTACAGTGGCTTCCGAGTTTTTTAGGCTTTGATCATCAGTTGTGTTGTTTGCTGAGGCAGATCCAGAATCATTTTTCTCATCTTTAATTCCACTTCCATCAGGTGAACCTTCCTCAAGCTGTGAAATCATGTCCTCTATTACACTAAAAACACTGTTAACTGCCACTTGAGTGGAATCATCCATCCCTGTCAAGGCATCAAGTGCCTGAGAAACACTAAAAGTGGGGGAGTTAGGACCCGGATTGGACTTGATTTGTTCCACAACCGGAACACACGGATCTGTATTCTTGTTTTCCTTCTTCTGATTATCACTGTCTTCCTTTTCAATTGATTGGGCCTCAGAAGAGGATCCTGAAGGTGAGGGATTTTCAGCTACCCCACCAGGTGTTGTCATCTTACTTTGATCAGGCACGGGTTTCTCTTCATTTTTAGCATTGTTCTCTTCTTTTATGTCTGATAATGCTGTTTTTCCAGTTTGATCCTTGTGGTCTTCAACATTTGCTTCTTCAGCTCTACCTACCTTTTCAGCGTGGCTGGAACCGTTAGCCTTAGCGCCTGTTTCTAATCCGTTCTCAGAATTTGGAAGAACTTTTCCTTTCATAGTATCGTCAGAACTGTCACTATTTATTGAATCGCTAGTTTCGTTTCTTGCAGAACCATTATTGTTGTTTCCTTCACTGGTTGATTGAGACTTCTGAGAGCTCTCTGACTGAAGATGCCCTGCCTCCATTCCCCCAGAAGGCATATCCACTGCTGGTTGATTGTTAACAGAGCCATCTAACAAGCTCTCAGCCGTTTTTGTCTGATCTGAAGAAGGATGGTCCTGCAACAAACCCTCAGTATTTGATGTTTCCCTTACTTTTTCTTCCATCTTGGACATTGATTCTGATGACACACTTGGAATTCGAGAAACACGAAGGAGTTCTTTTATTTTTACACTCGTGCTTTGGGACCGCAAAATTCCAGATACAGCAGTAGTAAGCTTCTCACGAACATCTTCAGGCACAGCATCTTGTAAAGCTTTCATCACTGTTTCTCCTTGACCAACAGCAGTTAAGACCTGCATGTACATAATGTAATAAGATAGTGTCACGTTGTAGTAGCACAGAAATTGGTTTATTTTAGAAGGATAACAAACAATTGCAACTTGCTAGTCAAATTACCCATGTTGGATTTGTTCTAGCAAGCAGCAATACCTTCTTCTTTTTTTCTTCGGTTAAAGTACCAGGCATGGTCACATCAAGCATGTTCATCACAACTTGAGCTGTCTGTACTGCTTCACCACTTTCGACTTCTGTTGGACTCTCTGAGTCCTGTTTGATCAACTCTTCATCGGCTGGCATAATGTGCTGCAATGAACCATTTTCCACTTTCTGCAAACCTTTGTTTTCAAATTTATACTTTCGCTGTAAGTCTTTTCTGGATCTTAAAATCAAGGTAGCTGCAGAGTCACTTTCTTCTAGCATATCATTGATACTATTTGTGGTATGCCCTCTTGAAGGAGTAAGATCTAAATACTTTGTAATTTTGGTAGTATTGTTGGATGATGTGCCTTCCACAAAAGCTAAGCCTTTTGAAGGATTGATGGTAATGTCCACATCTTCAAGAAGAGGATGGCGACCCTTCAGAAGTCCAAGCTCCACAGCTGCGAGCCACTAAAATGAAAGGAAAAAAAAAAAACTGCGTGAATATCAGAATACATGGTGGTTGAAGCTCTCAAATTTCATTTAGAATTGCGAGAAAGGTTTTTTATTTTTTCTTATATAAAAAAAAAAGAAACTTGATACTATACTATACTTTCAAGAGCTTAAAATCCATTGAATTTCACTGTAATATTATGTAATGCGTATGCTTACAATCATATGCCAAAATTAAAACTATGATTCCAAACAAACAACTTACTTATACAGTGGTAACAGGTAAAAATGCTGAAGTTTAGTATAGAAGTGATGTTGATTAATAATTCAAGAGTCAAAAGCAAACATCCTCCAAGGTAAGATCTAACAAATATGTTTCCTTACCTCAATTGTAAGTTGCTGGCACCAAGTCACAGCAGACCTACCATGATAGAGGCCACTGGAAGGGTTACAAGAACACAAAAGAAGGCTGGTGAATGGATTTTCTGCAATTGAACTGCGTGGAATTGAGAAAAGCGGGGCTGAACCATCATCGTTCTGATAATTGACAAATTGGAAACAGTAAAGTGTCTCAGTTATCCCTTGAAAGGGGATTAGCGCCCAAAAGAAGAATATTACTAGCAAACTCACAAGAGCGTCATCTACTTAAAGGTTATGCATGCTGCATGGACTTGGAAGTATTAAATTAGAAAAAAAAAAAAAAATCGTCTCTGGCTCCAACCCCAACCATCATCCAAGAGATACTCTCTATAGAAAGAATAGAAGTGAGAAATATTTGTGTATGGAAACGCTTACATCCAGAAAAAGAGTTTTATGTTTGTAGATCATTCTGTTACATGCTACTTAGTTATCTCAAGTTTATAGTTGCCAAGAGAATTCTCTTTTCAATACAGGAACTGCTGGTACTCTCGAAAGATAATTTTTCCATTCTCATCTTCAGGAAAGGCATTAAAAAAAAAAACAAAACAAACAAAAAAAAACAAAACACTCGCACTTAGCTGAAAAGAATATAAAAGTGGAGCCATTTAGCAATGTACCTGTATAAAAAGAACGGGAATCTTCACATCCCCAATCAAATTTCTTGTGCTTGATTTTGAATAGAAATCCTCTACAGCTTCAAAACCATAAGAAACCATAGAGATTGCCTGTTCAAAATCGCGAACAGATGTTGCAGATAGAGCCTTTTCAACATCAAACCCTTTAGCTCTGCCTCGAAATAGTTCCTAAAGTATCACACAATCAGGTGGAATCAAGTTACTACCAAGGGGGAAGAAAAACTCGTGAATTATTGGACTAACGTGATGGAATAATAATGAATATGACATCAAGCTCTCTGCTTTTTAAGTCACAAGAAAAAGTTGTCCACCTTGTTAGATCTCAGAATATCTACCAGCCCATCAGTGAGTTTCTGGTGAATGCCCATGTGATGAGAATAGGACCTTGTGGCCTCCCCTAAGTCAAATGGGTTATCTATGCATACTGCGGCAGTGAGCGGTGTCCCCTCGCCAACTTCTGCTAAGTACTTTGTCAACATGTTTGCACCATACCCCCACCCGACCCCCATCAACGTAGTCCACGGCCTTGCCCTGTTGATGAACTGTATAGCTGTGCAGATATCATCGCTATCAGCAGCTGTAAATAACCTACATAACATAAAAGTGGCATAAGAAGTCCTAGACGTCTTTCCCATAAATCCTCAAAGATATCAATCCAGTTCATGAGAAGAGCAAACCCAAGACCATATTTTCAGTAGACAATTAATCTGAAAGACAACCACCTGTGATCTCTCCCACACTCTAAGAAATAACAGAAAAGAAATGATTCTACTTCTCAATTCAACCCACCAAAAGTCATTATTCAACACTTACAACTAGCATTCTCTAGTTTTCACCCCTACACTAGTATTATGAGCAGATTTAGAAATTCGCCCTCGACCTTGGTTGAAAATGGCATCGATGGGAACGGCACTACAATTGATAAGCTAGATTGCACAAATCGATGGGCTTGAATTACCTCACAACTCGAAACCATGTTAAACACAATCAAGCACCAACTTAAATTAATTTGAATCGTTCAAACTAACAAAAAGGCAAAAACAGAGCAAAGAAGCCGCAACATACCGCGCAGTCGTGAGAGGCGAGCCAGCGCAGCCCCGGGGATTCATCACGACAGGGAAGCACCCCCGCCGCAGAGCCTCGCAGACGAACGCCCGAATATCGGCGTCCATGCTGCCCTGCGCCGATCCCGGGACCACCAAAAGAGTCGTGTCCAATCCATGCTCCTCCGCGAGGTCCAAATTCGCCGGCCAGTCCAGCGAAACCACTCCCCCGTCGTCCGTGCTCACGCAAACCCTCTGGTACTCCAATTTCCTCTCCAAACCCCGAATCACTCCCTCCAAACCCCCCCTCACCAAGACCCTCCCGCTACAGAGCCTCACGTAGTGCCTGTCCTCCCTCACCAGCCGCTCGCTCACGCCCTCCAGGAGCTCGCCGCCCTCGAACGCCACCGACGGGCACCGCAGCAGCACGAACCGGTTAAACGGCGTCGGACTGGCGAACAGGACCCACTCGCCGATGTCGCACGCCTCGGGAGCCCCCCTCCGGCCGAAGCCCCGCCGCGCCACGAGCGCCGCAAGGCCCGAGACGAGCCCGATCGCCGGCGCCAGCAGCTCCAGCGAGCCCGCCGACGCGAACAGGTCCCCGAACTCGCTCCGGGGGGCGAGTCCCCGGCCACGCTTCAGCCTCCGGCGACGGTAGACTCGGAACTCCCGGACTCGGCGCGGGTTGGAGCTCCCATGGAAGAAGAGACCCAAGCTCTGGCTCGAACGAAGATTAAAGTAATTAGCGTTTAAGCTCATATCTAGGGTTTCGAAGTTAATATCAAAAGTGTTTTTGTGTTGTTTTGAGTGTGTTTCAGTTGACGAAGAAGAAGAACTGAGAAGAGAGCGCGAAAGCTCTAGAGAGAGAGAGAGAGAGAGAGAGAAAGTGGGGTTTGGTGGGCCCAGCGGGTCGGAGGGGTTTTGGGGTTTTCCCGGGAAGTGGTGGGAGAGTAGATAATAGCCTTAACGGTCTATATTTCTTCACTTTTGGATTTTCCAAACTCTTTTGTTGTGTCTCTCGTGTCAAATTTGAGCCTCTTTTTTTTTTAGAGTTTGGTGTGGACTTTTTAGTTTTGGTTTACACTTTTAGGTTGGACAACAAGTTTGCTAATTATGAGTGAGTGAATGCAACTTGGTGTTGTCATATTGAATTTCATTAGATTTTGCTGTATCCAATGTCGATTGTAACACGTTTTTTTTTCCCTTTCTTGATAAATTTGACATTAGCAACTCCATCATTGGTGGCCTGATAGAAGAGATAGTGTGATGATACATGTTTGTCAACTTATGTAAACTAATATTACGTTTGAAAAGGAGATATTTAGGAAAATATCCGATCATATGGTAAATCTGATGGCACAACAAAACCCACCACATAATTCCCCCTTATAATGTTTAACCTAAATAAAATGTATAATTATTTTGCAAATACTTTCATTTTGTAATAGAATATTGATTTACTTCTATTATAACCAACACCAAACTAAAATAATAGCATAAAAACGCCCAATTATGTAATCTTCCTTACTAATTTTTCTTTTCCTACTAAATATGTCGTTTTACAGCATGTTTCCTGTCATTTTTTCAGTTAACTGTCGTTTTTTGAGTCTTTGATGTCGTTTTTCCAGTTTAATGTCGTTTTTAATTTACTGTCGTTTCTCAGTTTATGTCGTTTTTTATGTTTTATGCCGTTCCCACTCAGCTGTCGTTTTTCAGAAACATGGTCATTTCCTTACTTTGTTGTCGTTTTCCGATTTGTGTCGTTTTTCTGTATTATTGTCGTTTTTCATATTACTTGTCGTTTTGTTAATTTTCTTGTCGTTTTCATGCTTTGGCTTAAAAAACAAACCAAACTAACAAATTATAAACAAATATTAACAACAATATCAACAAACTAATAGATAACACCATAAACTTTGCAATCTCACAATATCAATGCATATGTAACAAATTAATAGCTATTTTACAATCAAAACATTTAATTCAAAAAATCATATAGCATAGATTTTCATAACATATTCACTAAAATTTATTAAATTAACAATAATATTTTCAAGAGAAATTGTAGTGAATGCTCAATTTTTAACACCTAATTCAAATAAATACCCAATTTTTTTTAAAAAAATATAACAAAATACTTAAGTAATTGAATTACTTACATAATAGTAATTTGTGGTAATCGAGTGAGTGGTCAAATTTTGTGCAAGTAATTAATGAATTGGCTAGTTACTCAATTACTTTTAAAACCTGGGTATTTATTTATATTATTGTGTAAATTTTAGGTATTTCCTTAATTCACCCTATTTTCAACATTTTGTTCAAATCCCTAACTAAATTTTAACTAACAATAACAACACACTCAAAATCTCTTAACTAAATTTTACGAATTTCACATGGGTGACCGGCAGTGGCTATGATCGACTTCGGCAGAAGGAAAGTTGGGCAGAGTAGGCAGTGGTGGAGGCAGCGAACAATGACAATAATAGGTATAAATCTCGAAAAAAAAAAACACACACACACATTAAATAGTTAAACAAATTAAAGTCCAAAAACATAAATAAAAGCTAAATGAAAAACAAAGATTTCAAAGAGAAAAAGGAGAAAATGAGGTTAGAGAAAAGAAAAATAATAACAATAGGACGGAGGTAGTGGCTTACCGATGATGGACAATCTATGACTGACGAAGGAGGGCGGTGGCAAACTTTTAGTGGATTTTTGGCGGAGGAAAGAGAGAAAAATAGAGAAAGAGAGGAAGAAGAAACGTAGTGGGGTCTTAAATAATATTTTTGCGGTCACCGATAACAAAGCACCTTTTCGCAAATCGTCGCATTTATTTCGACATTAATGTTAATTAATACTAATAATGGTGATGACTTTGTGTGGTCGCTTATAATTTTCAAAATCGCGCTAATAATATCGGTGGCTACTTTTTCTCGAAGAAAAAGAATGCGGGAAGTCTAATATCAGACCACATAGAGGAGGGAAGTCTCCCGCGTTTGATATATAGCGGTCGCTGATATTTTTTGCTAAGGAGGGAAATTTCGTGCTAATTTTGCGCGTAAAGTGTGGTTGTTGATACAATATAGTCACTATCATGTATTATAATGTGATCGCTGATAAGTTTTGATGTAAAAAATGAGTGGTGTCGTCATTTCTTATTTAGCAACCGCTTAGCAGTCGCTGATATTAGATTTCGACGACCACAAAATGTGGTCATTTTACAAGTAGTTGAAAGATTAAAATCTCATCGACAACTTATGATATTAAATTTTGAATGTATTTGTGATTATTTTTTGTCACAAACACATGAAGAATCAATATATTATTAAATATATGAAAAAAAAGAAAATGAGTTGCAAATATTTTTTACACAATAACAATTTTTTCTGAACAATTTCGATAGTTTCTGAAAAGTTACACTAATATCCAAGATATCTATAGATATTTATCGCATATTAAAGAATTTCCTACATATACTCAAGAATATCCTAGATATTTTTAGATATTCTAGACATTTCGATAAATACTCACGAAAAAAAATATATTTTTCTTAATATCGATGTCGAGATTTCAAAAATACAGAGATTGTTGTCAAAATGTCAGTTTCTAAAGATATATCAATCCATTCTTGGTGCCCCTTATTTTTAAGAGAATTCCCTGACGAGCCCATTTGAGAACGATTGCCGAAAAGGATAAAAATCCAAATAACTATCTCTATCATTTTATTTGGCTGTCCTAGTGCACACTTGTTCATCTTTAAAGCTTCTTGTGGCTTCCATTAGTAGTAACAATCTTGGTCAAAACATAATTAGGATCATAAGCTGTCTATATTTCTTCACTTTTGGATTTTTCAAACTCTTTTGCTCTGTCTTTCGTGTCAAATTTAAGGCTTTTTTTTTTTTTTTTGGGAGTTTGGTGTGGACTTTTTAGTTTTGGTTTACCTTTTGGGCTAGACAACAAGTTTGCTAATTATGAGTGAGTGAATGCAACTTGGTGTTGTCATATTGAATTTCATAAGATTTTGGTGTATCCAATGTCGATTGTAACACGGTTTTTTTTTTTCCTTTCTTGATAAATTTGACATTAGCAACTCCATCATTGGTGGCCTGATAGAAGAGATAGTGTGATGATACATGTTTGTCAACTTATGTAAACTAATATTACGTTTGAAAAGGAGATATTTAGGAAAATATCCTATCATATGTTAAATCTGATGGCACAACAAAATCCACCACATAATTCCCCCTTATAATGTTTAACCTAAATAAAATGTATAATTATTTTGCAAATACTTTCATTTTGTAATAGAATATTGATTTACTTCTATTATAACCAACACCAAACTAAAATAATAGTATAAAAACGGCACAATTATGTAATCTTCCTTACTAATTTTTCTTTTCCTACTAAATATGTCGTTTTACAGCATGTTTCCTGTCATTTTTTCAGTTAACTGTCGTTTTTTGAGTCTTTGATGTCGTTTTTCCAGTTTAATGTCGTTTTTAATTTACTGTCGTTTCTCAGTTTATGTCGTTTTTTATGTTTTATGCCGTTCCCACTCAGCTGTCGTTTTTCAGAAACATGGTCATTTCCTTACTTTGTTGTCGTTTTCCGATTTGTGTCGTTTTTCTGTATTATTGTCGTTTTTCATATTACTTGTCGTTTTGTTAATTTTCTTGTCGTTTTCATGCTTTGGCTTAAAAAACAAACCAAACTAACAAATTATAAACAAATATTAACAACAAGATCAACAAACTAATAGATAACACCATAAACTTTGCAATCTCACAATATCAATGCATATGTAACAAATTAATAGCTATTTTACAATCAAAACATTTAATTCAAAAAATCATATAACATAGATTTTCATAACATATTCACTAAAATTTATTAAATTAACAATAATAATTTCAAGAAAAATTGTAGTGAATGCTCAATTTTTAACACCTAATTCAAATAAATACCCAATTTTTTAAAAAATATAACAAAACACTTAAGCAATTGAATTACTTACATAATGTTAATTTGTGGTAATCGAGTGAGTGGTCAAATTTTGTGCAAGTAATTAATGAATTGGCTAGTTACTCAATTACTTTTAAAACCTAGGTATTTATTTATATTATTGTGTAAATTTTAGGTATTTCCTTACTTCACCCTATTTTCAACATTTTGTTCAAATCCCTAAACTAAATTTTAACTAACAATAACAACACACTCAAAATCTCTTAACTAAATTTTACGAATTTCACATGGGTGACCGGCAGTGGCTATGATCGACTTCGGCAGAAGGAAAGTTGGGTAGAGTAGGCAGTGGTGGAGGCAGCGAACAGTGACAATAATAGGTATAAATCTCGAAAAAAAAAACACACACACACACACATTAAATAGTTCAACAAATTAAAGTCCAAAAACATAAATAAAAGCTGAATGAAAAACAAAGATTTCAAAGAGAAAAAGGAGAAAATGAGGTTAGAGAAAAGAAAAATAATAACAATAGGACGGAGGTAGTGGCTTACCGATGATGGACAATCTATGACTAACGAAGGAGGGCGGTGGCAAACTTTTAGTGGATTTTTGGCGGAGGAAAGAGAGAAAAATAGAGAAAGAGAGGAAGAAGAAACGTAGTGGGGTCTTAAATAATATTTTTGTGGTCGCCGATAACAAAGCACCTTTTCGCAAATCGTCGCATTTATTTCGACATTAATGTTAATTAATACTAATAATGGTGATGACTTTGTGTGGTCGCTTATAATTTTCAAAATCGCGCTAATAATATCGGTGACTACTTTTTCTCAAAGAAAAAGAATGCGGGAAGTCTAATATCAGTGACCACATAGAGGAGGAAAGTCTCCCGCGTTTGATATATAGCGGTCGCTGATATTTTTTGCTAAGGAGGGAAATTTCGTGCTAATTTTGCGCGTAAAGTGTGGTTGTTGATACAATATAGTCGCTATCATGTATTATAATGTGATCGCTGATAAGTTTTGATGTAAAAAATGAGTGCGGTCGTCATTTCTTATTTAGCAACCGCTTAGCAGTCGCTGATGTTAGATTTCGACGACCACAAAATGTGGTCATTTTACAAGTAGTTGAAAGATTAAAATCTCATCGACAACTTATGATATCAAATTTTGAATGTATTTGTGATTATTTTTTGTCACAAACACATGAAGAATCAATATATTATTAAATATATGAAAAAAGAAGAAAATGAGTTGCAAATATTTTTTACACAATAACAATTTTTTCTGAACAATTTCGATAGTTTCTGAAAAGTTACATTAATATCCAAGATATCTATAGATATTTATCGCATATTAAAGAATTTCCTACATATACTCAAGAATATCCTAGATATTTTTAGATATTCTAGATATTTCGATAAATACTCACGAAAAAAAATATATTTTTCTCAATATCTATGTCGAGATTTTAAAAATACAGAGATTGTCGTCAAAATGTCAGTTTTTAAAGATATATCAATCCATTCTTGGTGCCCCTTATTTTTAAGAGAATTCCCCGACGAGTCCATTTGAGAACGATTGCCGACAAGCTTAAAAATCCAAATAACTATCTCTATCATTTTATTTGGCTGTCCTAGTGCACACTTGTTCATCTTTAAAGCTTCTTGTGGCTTCCATTAGTAGTAACAATCTTGGTCAAAACATAATTAGGATCATAGGCTGTCTATATTTCTTCACTTTTGGATTTTTCAAACTCTTTTGCTCTGTCTTTCGTGTCAAATTTGAGCCTTTTTTTTTTTGGGGTTTGGTGTGGACTTTTTAGTTTTGGTTTACCTTTTGGGCTAGACAACAAGTTTGCTAATTATGAGTGAGTGAATGCAACTTGGTGTTGTCATATTGAATTTCATAAGATTTTGGTGTATCCAATGTCGATTGTAACACGGTTTTTTTTTATTTTTTTTCCTTTCTTGATAAATTTGACATTAGCAACTCCATCATTGGTGGCCTGATAGAAGAGATAGTGTGATGATACATGTTTGTCAACTTATGTAAACTAATATTACGTTTGAAAAGGAGATATTTAGAAAAATATCCTATCATATGGTAAATCTGATGGCACAACAAAACCCACCACATAATTCCCCCTTATAATGTTTAACCTAAATAAAATGTATAATTATTTTGCAAATACTTTTATTTTGTAATAGAATATTGATTTACTTATATTATAACCAACACCAAACTAAAATAATAGCATAAAAACGGCCCAATTATGTAATCTTCCTTACTAATTTTTCTTTTCCAACTAAATATGTCGTTTTACAGCATGTTTCCTGTCATTTTTTCAGTTAACTGTCGTTTTTTGAGTCTTTGATGTCGTTTTTCCAGTTTAATGTCGTTTTTAATTTACTGTCGTTTCTCAGTTTATGTCGTTTTTTTAATGTTTTATGCCGTTCCCAATCAGCTGTCGTTTTTCATTTTACTGTCGTTTTTCAGAAACATGGTCATTTCCTTACTTTGTTGTCGTTTTCCGATTTGTTTCGTTTTTCTGTATTACTGTCGTTTTTCATATTACTTGTCGTTTTGTTAATTTTCTTGTCGTTTTCATGCCTTTAGCTTAAAAAACAAACCAAATAACAAATTATAAACAAATATTAACAACAATATCAACAAACTAATAGATAACACCATAAACTTTGCAATCTCACAAATCAATGCATATGTAACAAATTAATAGCTATTTTACAATCAAAACATTTAATTCAAAAAATCATATAACATAGATTTTCATAACATATTCACTAAAATTTATTAAATTAACAATAATATTTTCAAGAGAAATTGTAGTGAATGCTCAATTTTTAACACCTAATTCAAATAAATACCCAATTTTTTAAAAAATATAACAAAATACTTAAGTAATTGAATTACTTACATAATGTTAATTTGTGGTAATCGAGTGAGTGGTCAAATTTTGTGCAAGTAATTAATGAATTGGCTAGTTACTCAATTACTTTTAAAACCTAGGTATTTATTTATATTATTGTGTAAATTTTAGGTATTTCCTTACTTCACCCTATTTTCAACATTTTGTTCAAATCCCTAAACTAAATTTGAACTAACAATAACAACACACTCAAAATCTCTTAACTAAATTTTACGAATTTCACATGGGTGACCGACAGTGGCTATGATCGACTTCGGCAGAAGGAAAGTTGGGCAGAGTAGGCAGTGGTGGAGGCAGCGAACAGTGACAATAATAGGTATAAATCTCGAAAAAAAAAAACACACACACACACACACATTAAATAGTTAAACAAATTAAAGTCCAAAAACATAAATAAAAGCTAAATGAAAAACAAAGATTTCAAAGAGAAAAAGGAGAAAATGAGGTTAGAGAAAAGAAAAATAAAACAATAGGACGGAGGTAGTGGCTTACCGATGATGGACAATCTATGACTGACGAAGGAGGGCGGTGGCAAACTTTTAGTGGATTTTTGGCGGAGGAAAGAGAGAAAAATATAGAAAGAGAGGAAGAAGAAACGTAGTGGGGTCTTAAATAATATTTTTGTGGTCGCCGATAACAAAGCACCTTTTCGCAAATCGTCGCATTTATTTCGACATTAATATTAATTAATACTAATAATGGTGATGACTTTGTGTGGTCGCTTATAATTTTCAAAATCGCGCTAATAATATCGGTGACTACTTTTTCTCAAAGAAAAAGAATGCGGGAAGTCTAATATCAGTGACCACATAGAGGAGGGAAGTCTCCCGCGTTTGATATATAGCGGTCGCTGATATTTTTTGCTAAGGAGGGAAATTTCGTGCTAATTTTGCGCGTAAAGTGTGGTTGTTGATACAATATAGTCGCTATCATGTATTATAATGTGATCGCTGATAAGTTTTGATGTAAAAAATGAGTGCGGTCGTCATTTCTTATTTAGCAACCGCTTAGCAGTCGCTGATGTTAGATTTCGACGACCACAAAATGTGGTCATTTTACAAGTAGTTGAAAGATTAAAATCTCATCGACAACTTATGATATTAAATTTTGAATGTATTTGTGATTATTTTTTGTCACAAACACATGAAGAATCAATATATTATTAAATATATGAAAAAAGAAAAAAATGAGTTGCAAATATTTTTTACACAATAACAATTTTTTCTGAACAATTTCGATAGTTTCTGAAAAGTTACACTAATATCCAAGATATCTATAGATATTTATCACATATTAAAGAATTTCCTACATATACACAAGAATATCCTAGATATTTTTAGATATTCTAGACATTTCGATAAATACTCACGAAAAAAAATATATTTTTCTTAATATCGATGTCGAGATTTCAAAAATACAGAGATTGTTGTCAAAATGTCAGTTTCTAAAGATGTATCAATCCATTCTTGGTGCCCCTTATTTTTAAGAGAATTCCCTGACGAGCCCATTTGAGAACGATTGCCGACAAGGTTAAAAATCTAAATAACTATCTCTATCATTTTATTTGGCTGTCCTAGTGCACACTTGTTCATCTTTAAAGCTTCTTGTGGCTTCCATTAGTAGTAACAATCTTGGTCAAAACATAATTAGGATCATAGGCTGTCTATATTTCTTCACTTTTGGATTTTTCAAACTCTTTTGCTCTGTCTTTCGTGTCAAATTTGAGCCTCTTTTTTTTTTGGGAGTTTGGTGTGGACTTTTTAGTTTTGGTTTACCTTTTGGGCTGGACAACAAGTTTTCTAATTATGAGTGAGTGAATGCAACTTGGTGTTCTCATATTGAATTTCATAAGATTTTGGTGTATCCAATGTCGATTGTAACACGGTTTTTTTTTTTTTCCTTTCTTGATAAATTTGACATTAGCAACTCCATCATTGGTGGCCTGATAGAAGAGATAGTGTGATGATACATGTTTGTCAACTTATGTAAACTAATATTACGTTTGAAAAGGAGATATTTAGGAAAATATCCTATCATATGTTAAATCTGATGGCACAACAAAACCCACCACATAATTCCCCCTTATAATGTTTAACCTAAATAAAATGTATAATTATTTTGCAAATACTTTCATTTTGTAATAGAATATTGATTTACTTCTATTATAACCAACACCAAACTAAAATAATAGCATAAAAACGGCCCAATTATGTAATCTTCCTTACTAATTTTTCTTTTCCTACTAAATATGTCGTTTTACAGCATGTTTCCTGTCATTTTTTCAGTTAACTGTCGTTTTTTGAGTCTTTGATGTCGTTTTTCCAGTTTAATGTCGTTTTTAATTTACTGTCGTTTCTCAGTTTATGTCGTTTTTTATGTTTTATGCCGTTCCCAATCAGCTGTCGTTTTTCAGAAACATGGTCATTTCCTTACTTTGTTGTCGTTTTTCGATTTGTGTCGTTTTTCTGTATTATTGTCGTTTTTCATATTACTTGTCGTTTTGTTAATTTTCTTGTCGTTTTCATGCTTTGGCTTAAAAAACAAACCAAACTAACAAATTATAAACAAATATTAACAACAATATCAACAAACTAATAGATAACACCATAAACTTTGCAATCTCACAATATCAATGCATATGTAACAAATTAATAGCTATTTTACAATCAAAACATTTAATTCAAAAAATCATATAACATAGATTTTCATAACATATTCACTAAAATTTATTAAATTAACAATAATATTTTCAAGAAAAATTGTAGTGAATGCTCAATTTTTAACACCTAATTCAAATAAATACCCAATTTTTTAAAAAATATAACAAAATACTTAAGTAATTGAATTACTTACATAATGTTAATTTGTGGTAATCGAGTGAGTGGTCAAATTTTGTGCAAGTAATTAATGAATTGGCTAGTTACTCAATTACTTTTAAAACCTAGGTATTTATTTATATTATTGTGTAAATTTTAGGTATTTCCTTAATTCACCCTATTTTCAACATTTTGTTCAAATCCCTAAACTAAATTTTAACTAACAATAACAACACACTCAAAATCTCTTAACTAAATTTTACGAATTTCACATGGGTGACCGGCAGTGGCTATGATCGACTTCGGTAGAAGGAAAGTTGGGCAGAGTAGGCAGTGGTGGAGGCAGCGAACAGTGACAATAATAGGTATAAATCTCGAAAAAAAAAAAACACACATACACACACATTAAATAGTTCAACAAATTAAAGTCCAAAAACATAAATAAAAGCTAAATGAAAAACAAAGATTTCAAAGAGAAAAAGGAGAAAATGAGGTTAGAGAAAAGAAAAATAATAACAATAGGACGGAGGTAGTGGCTTACCGATGATGGACAATCTATGACTGACGAAGGAGGGCGGTGGAAAACTTTTAGTGGATTTTTGGCGGAGGAAAGAGAGAAAAATAGAGAAAGAGAGGAAGAAGAAACGTAGTGGGGTCTTAAATAATATTTTTGTGGTCGCCGATAACAAAGCACCTTTTCGCAAATCGTCGCATTTATTTCGACATTAATGTTAATTAATACTAATAATGGTGATGACTTTGTGTGGTCGCTTATAATTTTCAAAATCGCGCTAATAATATCGGTGACTACTTTTTCTCAAAGAAAAAGAATGCGGGAAGTCTAATATCAGTGACCACATAGAGGAGGAAAGTCTCCCGCGTTTGATATATAGCGGTCGCTGATATTTTTTGCTAAGGAGGGAAATTTCGTGCTAATTTTGCGCGTAAAGTGTGGTTGTTGATACAATATAGTCGCTATCATGTATTATAATGTGATCGCTGATAAGTTTTGATGTAAAAAATGAGTGCGGTCGTCATTTCTTATTTAGCAACCGCTTAGCAGTCGCTGATGTTAGATTTCGACGACCACAAAATGTGGTCATTTTACAAGTAGTTGAAAGATTAAAATCTCATTGACAACTTATGATATTAAATTTTGAATGTATTTGTGATTATTTTTTGTCACAAACACATGAAGAATCAATATATTATTAAATATATGAAAAAAGAAGAAAATGAGTTGCAAATATTTTTTACACAATAACAATTTTTTCTGAACAATTTCGATAGTTTCTGAAAAGTTACACTAATATCCAAGATATCTATAGATATTTATCGCATATTAAAGAATTTCCTACATATACTCAAGAATATCCTAGATATTTTTAGATATTCTAGACATTTCGATAAATACTCACGAAAAAAAAAATATTTTTCTCAATATCGATGTCGAGATTTCAAAAATACAGAGATTGTCGTCAAAATGTCAGTTTTTAAAGATATATCAATCCATTCTTGGTGCCCCTTATTTTTAAGAGAATTCCTTGACGAGTCCATTTGAGAACGATTGCCGACAAGCTTAAAAATCCAAATAACTATCTCTATCATTTTATTTGGCTGTCCTAGTGCACACTTGTTCATCTTTAAAGCTTCTTGTGGCTTCCATTAGCAGTAACAATCTTGGTCAAAATATAATTAGGATCATAGGCTGTCTATATTTCTTCACTTTTGGATTTTTCAAACTCTTTTGCTCTGTCGTTCGTGTCAAATTTGGGCCTTTTTTTTTTGGGGGTTTGGTGTGGACTTTTTAGTTTTGGTTTACCTTTTGGGCTAGACAACAAGTTTGCTAATTATGAGTGAGTGAATGCAACTTGGTGTTGTCATATTGAATTTCATAAGATTTTGGTGTATCCAATGTCGATTGTAACACGGTTTTTTTTTTATTTTTTTTCCTTTCTTGATAAATTTGACATTAGCAACTCCATCATTGGTGGCCTGATAGAAGAGATAGTGTGATGATACATGTTTGTCAACTTATGTAAACTAATATTACGTTTGAAAAAGAGATATTTAGAAAAATATCCTATCATATGGTAAATCTGATGGCACAACAAAACCCACAACATAATTCCCCCTTATAATGTTTAACCTAAATAAAACGTATAATTATTTTGCAAATACTTTCATTTTGTAATAGAATATTGATTTACTTCTATTATAACCAACACCAAACTAAAATAATAGCATAAAAACGGCCCAATTATGTAATCTTCCTTACTAATTTTTCTTTTCCTACTAAATATGTCGTTTTACAGCATGTTTCCTGTCATTTTTTCAGTTAACTGTCGTTTTTTGAGTCCTTGATGTCGTTTTTCCAGTTTAATGTCGTTTTTAATTTACTGTCGTTTCTCAGTTTATGTCGTTTTTTTATGTTTTATGCCGTTCCCAATCAGCTGTCGTTTTTATTTTACTGTCGTTTTCCAGAAACATGGTCATTTCCTTACTTTGTTGTCGTTTTCCGATTTGTGTCGTTTTTCTGTATTATTGTCGTTTTTCATATTACTTGTCGTTTTGTTAATTTTCTTGTCGTTTTCATGCCTTTAGCTTAAAAAACAAACCAAATAACAAATTATAAACAAATATTAACAACAATATCAACAAACTAATAGATAACACCATAAACTTTGCAATCTCACAAATCAATGCATATGTAACAAATTAATAGCTATTTTACAATCAAAACATTTAATTCAAAAAATCATATAACATAGATTTTCATAACATATTCACTAAAATTTATTAAATTAACAATAATATTTTCAAGAGAAATTGTAGTGAATGCTCAATTTTTAACACCTAATTCAAATAAATACCCAATTTTTTAAAAAATATAACAAAATACTTAAGTAATTGAATTACTTACATAATGTTAATTTGTGGTAATCGAGTGAGTGGTCAAATTTTGTGCAAGTAATTAATGAATTGGCTAGTTACTCAATTACTTTTAAAACCTAGGTATTTATTTATATTATTGTGTAAATTTTAGGTATTTCCTTACTTCACCCTATTTTCAACATTTTGTTCAAATCCCTAAACTAAATTTGAACTAACAATAACAACACACTCAAAATCTCTTAACTAAATTTTACGAATTTCACATGGGTGACCGGCAGTGGCTATGATCGACTTCGGCAGAAGGAAAGTTGGGCAGAGTAGGCAGTGGTGGAGGCAGCGAACAGTGACAATAATAGGTATAAATCTCGAAAAAAAACAAAAAAAACACACACACACACACATTAAATAGTTAAACAAATTAAAGTCCAAAAACATAAATAAAAGCTAAATGAAAAACAAAGATTTCAAAGAGAAAAAGGAGAAAATGAGGTTAGAGAAAAGAAAAATAATAACAATAGGACGGAGGTAGTGGCTTACCGATGATGGACAATCTATGACTGACGAAGGAGGGCGGTGGCAAACTTTTAGTGGATTTTTGGCGGAGGAAAGAGAGAAAAATATAGAAAGAGAGGAAGAAGAAACGTAGTGGGGTCTTAAATAATATTTTTGTGGTCGCCGATAACAAAGCACCTTTTCGCAAATCGTCGCATTTATTTCGACATTAATGTTAATTAATACTAATAATGGTGATGACTTTGTGTGGTCGCTTATAATTTTCAAAATCGCGCTAATAATATCGGTGACTACTTTTTCTCGAAGAAAAAGAATGTGGGAAGTCTAATATCAGTGACCACATAGAGGAGGGAAGTCTCCCGCATTTGATATATAGCGGTCGCTGATATTTTTTGCTAAGGAGGGAAATTTCGTGCTAATTTTGCGCGTAAAGTGTGGTTGTTGATACAATATAGTCGCTATCATTTATTATAATGTGATCGCTGTTAAGTTTTGATGTAAAAAATGAGTGCGGTCGTCATTTCTTATTTAGCAACCGCTTAGCAGTCGCTGATGTTAGATTTCGACGACCACAAAATGTGGTCATTTTACAAGTAGTTGAAAGATTAAAATCTCATCGACAACTTATGATATTAAATTTTGAATGTATTTGTGATTATTTTTTGTCACAAACACATGAAGAATCAATATATTATTAAATATATGAAAAAAGAAGAAAATGAGTTGCAAATATTTTTTACACAATAACAATTTTTTCTGAACAATTTCGATAGTTTCTGAAAAGTTACACTAATATCCAAGATATCTATAGATATTTATCGCATATTAAAGAATTTCCTACATATACTCAATAATATCCTAGATATTTTTAGATATTCTAGACATTTCGATAAATACTCACGAAAAAAAATATATTTTTCTCAATATCGATGTCGAGATTTCAAAAATACAGAGATTGTCGTCAAAATGTCAGTTTTTAAAGATATATCAATCCATTCTTGGTGCCCCTTATTTTTAAGAGAATTCCCCGACGAGCCCATTTGAGAACGATTGATGACAAGGTTAAAAATCCAAATAGCTATCTCTATCATTTTATTTGGCTGTCCTAGTGCACACTTGTTCATCTTTAAAGCTTCTTGTGGCTTCCATTAGTAGTAACAATCTTGGTCAAAACATAACTAGGATCATAGGCTGTCTATATTTCTTCACTTTTGGATTTTTCAAACTCTTTTGCTTTGTCTTTCGTGTCAAATTTGAGCCTTTTTTTTGGGGGGGGTTTGGTGTGGACTTTTTAGTTTTGGTTTACCTTTTGGGTTTGACAACAAGTTTGCTAATTATGAGTGAGTGAATGCAACTTGGTGTTGTCATATTAAATTTCATAAGATTTTGGTGTATCCAATGTCGATTGTAACACGGTTTTTTTTTTTTCCTTTCTTGATAAATTGGACATTAGCAACTCCATCATTGGTGGCCTGATAGAAGAGATAGTGTGATGATACATGTTTGTCAACTTATGTAAACTAATATTACGTTTGAAAAGGAGATATTTAGGAAAATATCCTATCATATGGTAAATCTGATGGCACAACAAAACCCACCACATAATTCCCCCTTATAATGTTTAACCTTAATAAAATGTATAATTATTTTGCAAATACTTTCATTTTGTAATAGAATATTTATTTACTTCTATTATAACCAACACCAAACTAAAATAATAGCATAACAACGGCCCAATTATGTAATCTTCCTTACTAATTTTTCTTTTCCTACTAAATATGTCGTTTTACAGCATGTTTCCTGTCATTTTTTCAGTTAACTGTCGTTTTTTGTCTTTAATGTCGTTTTTCCAGTTTAATGTCGTTTTTAATTTACTGTCGTTTCTCAGTTTATGTCGTTTTTTATGTTTTATGCCGTTCCCAGTCAGCTGTCGTTTTTCAGAAACATGGTCATTTCCTTACTTTGTTGTCGTTTTCCGATTTGTGTCGTTTTTCTGTATTATTGTCGTTTTTCATATTACTTGTCGTTTTGTTAATTTTCTTGTCGTTTTCATGCTTTGGCTTAAAAAACAAACCAAACTAACAAATTATAAACAAATATTAACAACAATATCAACAAACTAATAGATAACACCATAAACTTTGCAATCTCACAATATCAATGCATATGTAACAAATTAATAGCTATTTTACAATCAAAACATTTAATTCAAAAAATCATATAACATAGATTTTCATAACATATTCACTAAAATTTATTAAATTAACAATAATATTTTCAAGAAAAATTGTAGTGAATGCTCAATTTTTAACACCTAATTCAAATAAATACCCAATTTTTTAAAAAATATAACAAAATACTTAAGTAATTGAATTACTTACATAATGTTAATTTGTGGTAATCGAGTGAGTGGTCAAATGTTGTGCAAGTAATTAATGAATTGGCTAGTTACTCAATTACTTTTAAAACCTAGGTATTTATTTATATTTTTGTGTAAATTTTAGGTATTTCCTTAATTCACCCTATTTTCAACATTTTGTTCAAATCCCTAAACTAAATTTGAACTAACAATAACAACACACTCAAAATCTCTTAACTAAATTTTACGAATTTCACATGGGTGACCGGCAGTGGCTATGATCGACTTCGGCAGAAGGAAAGTTGGGCAGAGTAGGCAGTGGTGGAGGCAGCGAACAGTGACAATAATAGGTATAAATCTCGAAAAAAAAAACACACACACACATTAAATAGTTAAACAAATTAAAGTCCAAAAACATAAATAAAAGCTAAATGAAAAACAAAGATTTCAAAGAGAAAAAGGAGAAAATGAGGTTAGAGAAAAGAAAAATAATAACAATAGGACGGAGGTAGTGGCTTACCGATGATGGACAATCTATGACTGACGAAGGAGGGCGGTGGCAAACTTTTAGTGGATTTTTGGCGGAGGAAAGAGAGAAAAATAGAGAAAGAGAGGAAGAAGAAACGTAGTGGGGTCTTAAATAATATTTTTGTGGTCGCCGATAACAAAGCACCTTTTCGCAAATCGTCGCATTTATTTCGACATTAATGTTAATTAATACTAATAATGGTGATGACTTTGTGTGGTCGCTTATAATTTTCAAAATCGCGCTAATAATATCGGTGACTACTTTTTCTCAAAGAAAAAGAATGCGGGAAGTCTAATATCAGTGACCACATAGAGGAGGAAAGTCTCCCGCGTTTGATATATAGCGGTCGCTGATATTTTTTGCTAAGGAGGGAAATTTCGTGCTAATTTTGCGCGTAAAGTGTGGTTGTTGATACAATATAGTCGCTATCATGTATTATAATGTGATCGCTGTTAAGTTTTGATGTAAAAAATGAGTGCGGTCGTCATTTCTTATTTAGCAACCGCTTAGCAGTCGCTGATGTGAGATTTCGACGACCACAAAATGTGGTCATTTTACAAGTAGTTGAAAGATTAAAATCTCATCGACAACTTATGATATTAAATTTTGAATGTATTTGTGATTATTTTTTGTCACAAACACATGAAGAATCAATATATTATTAAATATATGAAAAAAGAAGAAAATGAGTTGCAAATATTTTTTACACAATAACAATTTTTTCTGAACAATTTCGATAGTTTCTGAAAAGTTACACTAATATCCAAGATATCTATAGATATTTATCGCATATTAAAGAATTTCCTACATATACTCAAGAATATCCTAGATATTTTTAGATATTCTAGACATTTCGATAAATACTCACGAAAAAAAATATATTTTTCTCAATATCGATGTCGAGATTTCAAAAATACAGAGATTGTTGTCAAAATGTCAGTTTTTAAAGATATATCAATCCATTCTTGGTGCCCCTTATTTTTAAGAGAATTCCCCGACGAGTCCATTTGAGAACGATTGCCGACAAGCTTAAAAATCCAAATAACTATCTCTATCATTTTATTTGGCTGTCTTAGTGCACACTTGTTCATCTTTAAAGCTTCTTGCGGCTTCCATTAGTAGTAACAATCTTGGTCAAAACATAATTAGGATCATAGGCTGTCTATATTTCTTCACTTTTGGATTTTTCAAACTCTTTTGCTCTGTCTTTCGTGTCAAATTTGAGCCTTTTTTTTTTGGGGGTTTGGTGTGGACTTTTTAGTTTTGGTTTACCTTTTGGGCTAGACAACAAGTTTGCTAATTATGAGTGAGTGAATGCAACTTGGTGTTGTCATATTGAATTTCATAAGATTTTGGTGTATCCAATGTCGATTGTAACACGGTTTTTTTTTATTTTTTTTCCTTTCTTGATAAATTTGACATTAGCAACTCCATCATTGATGGCCTGATAGAAGAGATAGTGTGATGATACATGTTTGTCAACTTATGTAAACTAATATTACGTTTGAAAAGGAGATATTTAGGAAAATATCCTATCATATGGTAAATCTGATGGCACAACAAAACCCACCACATAATTCCCCCTTATAATGTTTAACCTAAATAAAATGTATAATTATTTTGCAAATACTTTCATTATGTAATAGAATATTGATTTACTTCTATTATAACCAACACCAAACTAAAATAATAGCATAAAAACGGCCCAATTATGTAATCTTCCTTACTAATTTTTCTTTTCCTACTAAATATGTCGTTTTACAGCATGTTTCCTGTCATTTTTTCAGTTAACTGTCGTTTTTTGAGTCTTTGATGTCGTTTTTCCAGTTTAATGTCGTTTTTAATTTACTGTCGTTTCTCAGTTTATGTCGTTTTTTTTATGTTTTATGCCGTTCCCAATCAGCTGTCGTTTTTCATTTTACTGTCGTTTTTCAGAAACATGGTCATTTCCTTACTTTGTTGTCGTTTTCCGATTGTGTCGTTTTTATGTATTATTGTCGTTTTTCATATTACTTGTCGTTTTGTTAATTTTCTTGTCGTTTTCATGCCTTTAGCTTAAAAAACAAACCAAATAACAAATTATAAACAAATATTAACAACAATATCAACAAACTAATAGATAACACCATAAACTTTGCAATCTCACAAATCAATGCATATGTAACAAATTAATAGCTATTTTACAATCAAAACATTTAATTCAAAAAATCATATAACATAGATTTTCATAACATATTCACTAAAATTTATTAAATTAACAATAATATTTTCAAGAGAAATTGTAGTGAATGCTCAATTTTTAACACCTAATTCAAATAAATACCCAATTTTTTAAAAAATATAACAAAATACTTAAGTAATTGAATTACTTACATAATGTTAATTTGTGGTAATCGAGTGAGTGGTCAAATTTTGTGCAAGTAATTAATGAATTGGCTAGTTACTCAATTACTTTTAAAACCTAGGTATTTATTTATATTATTATGTAAATTTTAGGTATTTCCTTACTTCACCCTATTTTCAACATTTTGTTCAAATCCCTAAACTAAATTTGAACTAACAATAACAACACACTCAAAATCTCTTAACTAAATTTTATGAATTTCACATGGGTGACCGGCAGTGGCTATGATCGACTTCGGCAGAAGGAAAGTTAGGCAGAGTAGGCAGTGGTGGAGGCAGCGAACAGTGACAATAATACGTATAAATCTCGAAAAAAAAAAACACACATACACACACACATTAAATAGTTAAACAAATTAAAGTCCAAAAACATAAATAAAAGCTAAATGAAAAACAAAGATTTCAAAGAGAAAAAGGAGAAAATGAGGTTAGAGAAAAGAAAAATAAAACAATAGGACGGAGGTAGTGGCTTACCGATGATGGACAATCTATGACTGACGAAGGAGGGCGGTGGCAAACTTTTAGTGGATTTTTGGCGGAGGAAAGAGAGAAAAATATAGAAAGAGAGGAAGAAGAAACGTAGTGGGGTCTTAAATAATATTTTTGTGGTCGCCGATAACAAAGCACCTTTTCGCAAATCGTCGCATTTATTTCGACATTAATGTTAATTAATACTAATAATGGTGATGACTTTGTGTGGTCGCTTATAATTTTCAAAATCGCGCTAATAATATCGGTGACTACTTTTTCTCGAAGAAAAAGAATGCGGGAAGTCTAATATCAGTGACCACATAGAGGAGGGAAGTCTCCCGCGTTTGATATATAGCGGTCGCTGATATTTTTTGCTAAGGAGGGAAATTTCGTGCTAATTTTGCGCGTAAAGTGTGGTTGTTGACACAATATAGTCACTATCATTTATTATAATGTGATCGCTGTTAAGTTTTGATGTAAAAAATGAGTGCGGTCGTCATTTCTTATTTAGCAACCGCTTAGCAGTCGCTGATGTTAGATTTCGACGACCACAAAATGTGGTCATTTTACAAGTAGTTGAAAGATTAAAACCTTATCGACAACTTATGATATTAAATTTTGAATGTATTTGTGATTATTTTTTGTCACAAACACATGAAGAATCAATATATTATTAAATATATGAAAAAAGAAGAAAATGAGTTGCAAATATTTTTTACACAATAACAATTTTTTCTGAACAATTTCGATAGTTTCTGAAAAGTTACACTAATATCCAAGATATCTATAGATATTTATCGCATATTAAAGAATTTCCTACATATACTCAATAATATCCTAGATATTTTTAGATATTCTAGACATTTCGATAAATACTAACGAAAAAAAATATATTTTTCTCAATATCGATGTCGAGATTTCAAAAATACAAAGATTGTCGTCAAAATGTCAGTTTTTAAAGATATATCAATCCATTCTTGGTGCCCCTTATTTTTAAGGGAATTCCCCGACGAGCCCATTTGAGAACGATTGCCGACAAGGTTAAAAATCCAAATAACTATCTCTATCATTTTATTTGGCTGTCCTAGTGCACACTTGTTCATCTTTAAAGCTTCTTGTGGCTTCCATTAGTAGTAACAATCTTGGTCAAAACATAACTAGGATCATAGGCTGTCTATATTTCTTCACTTTTGGATTTTTCAAACTCTTTTGCTCTGTCTTTCGTGTCAAATTTGAGCCTTTTTTTTTGTGGGGTTTGGTGTGGACTTTTTAGTTTTGGTTTACCTTTTGGGTTTGACAACAAGTTTGCTAATTATGAGTGAGTGAATGCAACTTGGTGTTGTCATATTAAATTTCATAAGATTTTGGTGTATCCAATGTCGATTGTAACACGATTTTTTTTTTCCTTTCTTGATAAATTGGACATTAGCAACTCCATCATTGGTGGCCTGATAGAAGAGGTAGTGTGATGATACATGTTTGTCAACTTATGTAAACTAATATTACGTTTGAAAAGGAGATATTTAGGAAAATATCCTATCATATGGTAAATCTGATGGCACAACAAAACCCACCACATAATTCCCCCTTATAATGTTTAACCTTAATAAAATGTATAATTATTTTGCAAATACTTTCATTTTGTAATAGAATATTGATTTACTTCTATTATAACCAACACCAAACTAAAATAATAGCATAAAAACGGCCCAATTATGTAATCTTCCTTACTAATTTTTCTTTTCCTACTAAATATGTCGTTTTACAGCATGTTTCCTGTCATTTTTTCAGTTAACTGTCGTTTTTTGTCTTTGATGTCGTTTTTCCAGTTTAATGTCGTTTTTAATTTACTGTCGTTTCTCAGTTTATGTCGTTTTTTATGTTTTATGCCGTTCCCAATCAGCTGTCGTTTTTCAGAAACATGGTCATTTCCTTACTTTGTTGTCGTTTTCCAATTTGTGTCGTTTTTCTGTATTATTGTCGTTTTTCATATTACTTGTCGTTTTGTTAATTTTCTTGTCGTTTTCATGCTTTGGCTTAAGAAACCAACCAAACTAACAAATTATAAACAAATATTAACAACAATATCAACAAACTAATAGATAACACCATAAACTTTGCAATCTCACAATATCAATGCATATGTAACAAATTAATAGCTATTTTACAATCAAAACATTTAATTCAAAAAATCATATAACATAGATTTTCATAACATATTCACTAAAATTTATTAAATTAACAATAATATTTTCAAGAGAAATTGTAGTGAATGCTCAATTTTTAACACCTAATTCAAATAAATACCCAATTTTTTAAAAAATATAACAAAATACTTAAGTAATTGAATTACTTACATAATGTTAATTTGTGGTAATCGAGTGAGTGGTCAAATTTTGTGCAAGTAATTAATGAATTGGCTAGTTACTCAATTACTTTTAAAACCTAGGTATTTATTTATATTATTGTGTAAATTTTAGGTATTTCCTTACTTCACCCTATTTTCAACATTTTGTTCAAATCCCTAAACTAAATTTTAACAAACAATAACAACACACTCAAAATCTCTTAACTAAATTTTACGAATTTCACATGGGTGACCGGCAGTGGCTATGATCGACTTCGGCAGAAGGAAAGTTGGGCAGAGTAGGCAGTGGTGGAGGCAGCGAACAGTGACAATAATAGGTATAAATCTCGAAAAAAAAAAAAAAACACACACACACACACACATTAAATAGTTAAACAAATTAAAGTCCAAAAACATAAATAAAAGCTAAATGAAAAACAAATATTTCAAAGAGAAAAAGGAGAAAATGAGGTTAGAGAAAAGAAAAATAATAACAATAGGACGGAAGTAGTGGCTTACCGATGATGGACAATCTATGACTGACGAAGGAGGGCGGTGGCAAACTTTTAGTGGATTTTTGGCGGAGGAAAGAGAGAAAAATCGAGAAAGAGAGGAAGAAGAAACGTAGTGGGGTCTTAAATAATATTTTTGTGGTCGCCGATAACAAAGCACCTTTTCGCAAATCGTCGAATTTATTTCGACATTAATGTTAATTAATACTAATAATGGTGATGACTTTGTGTGGTCGCTTATAATTTTCAAAATCGCGCTAATAATATCGGTGACTACTTTTTCTCGAAGAAAAAGAATGCGGGAAGTCTAATATCAGTGACCACATAGAAGAGGGAAGTCTCCCGCGTTTGATATATAGCGGTCGCTGATATTTTTTGCTAAGGAGGGAAATTTCGTGCTAATTTTGCATGTAAAGTGTGGTTGTTGATACAATATAGTCGCTATCATTTATTATAATGTGATCGCTGTTAAGTTTTGATGTAAAAAATGAGTGCGGTCGTCATTTCTTATTTAGCAACCGCTTAGCAATCGCTGATGTTAGATTTCGACTACCACAAAATGTGGTCATTTTACAAGTAGTTGAAAGATTAAAATCTCATCGACAACTTATGATATTAAATTTTGAATGTATTTGTGATTATTTTTTATCACAAACACATGAAGAATCAATATATTATTAAATATATGAAAAAAGAAGAAAATGAGTTACAAATATTTTTTACACAATAACAATTTTTTCTGAACAATTTCGATAGTTTCTGAAAAGTTACACTAATATCCAAGATATCTATAGATATTTATCGCATATTAAAGAATTTCCTACATATACTCAATAATATCCTAGATATTTTTAGATATTCTAGATATTTCGATAAATACTAACGAAAAAAAATATATTTTTCTCAATATCGATGTCGAGATTTCAAAAATACAGAGATTGTCGTCAAAATGTCAGTTTTTAAAGATATATCAATCCATTCTTGGTGCCCCTTATTTTTAAGAGAATTCCCCGACGAGCCCATTTGAGAACGATTGCCGACAAGGTTAAAAATCCAAATAACTATCTCTATCATTTTATTTGGCTGTCCTAGTGCACACTTGTTCATCTTTAAAGCTTCTTGTGGCTTCCATTAGTAGTAACAATCTTGGTCAAAACATAACTAGGATCATAGGCTGTCTATATTTCTTCACTTTTGGATTTTTCAAACTCTTTTGCTCTGTCTTTCGTGTCAAATTTGAGCCTTTTTTTTGGGGGGGTTTGGTGTGGACTTTTTAGTTTTGGTTTACCTTTTGGGTTTGACAACAAGTTTGCTAATTATGAGTGAGTGAATGCAACTTGGTGTTGTCATATTAAATTTCATAAGATTTTGGTGTATCCAATGTCGATTGTAACACGGTTTTTTTTTTTCCTTTCTTGATAAATTGGACATTAGCAACTCCATCATTGGTGGCCTGATAGAAGAGATAGTGTGATGATACATGTTTGTCAACTTATGTAAACTAATAATACGTTTGAAAAGGAGATATTTAGGAAAATATCCTATCATATGGTAAATCTGATGGCACAACAAAACCCACCACATAATTCCCCCTTATAATGTTTAACCTAAATAAAATGTATAATTATTTTGCAAATACTTTCATTTTGTAATAGAATATTGATTTACTTCTATTATAACCAACACCAAACTAAAATAATAGCATAAAAAATGCCCAATTATGTAATCTTCCTTGCTTATTTTTCTTTTCCTACTAAATATGTCGTTTTACAGCATGTTTCCTGTCATTTTTTCAGTTAGCTGTCGTTTTTTGTCTTTGATGTCGTTTTTCCAGTTTAATGTCGTTTTTAATTTACTGTCGTTTCTCAGTTTATGTCGTTTTTTATGTTTTATGCCGTTCCCAATCAGCTGTCGTTTTTCAGAAACATTGTCATTTCCTTACTTTGTGGTCGTTTTCCGATTTGTGTTGTTTTTCTGTATTATTGTCGTTTTTCATATTACTTGTCGTTTTGTTAATTTTCTTGTCGTTTTCATGCTTTGGCTTAAAAAACAAACCAAACTAACAAATTATAAACAAATATTAACAACAATATCAACAAACTAATAGATAACACCATAAACTTTGCAATCTCACAATATCAATGCATATGTAACAAATTAATAGCTATTTTACAATCAAAACATTTAATTCAAAAAATCATATAACATAGATTTTCATAACATATTCACTAAAATTTATTAAATTAACAATAATATTTTCAAGAGAAATTGTAGTGAATGCTCAATTTTTAACACCTAATTCAAATAAATACCCAATTTTTTAAAAAATATAATAAAATACTTAAGTAATTGAATTACTTACATAACGTTAATTTGTGGTAATCGAGTGAGTGGTCAAATTTTGTGCAAGTAATTAATGAATTGGCTAGTTACTCAATTACTTTTAAAACCTAGGTATTTATTTATATTATTGTGTAAATTTTAGGTATTTCCTTACTTCACCCTATTTTCAACATTTTGTTCAAATCCCTAAACTAAATTTTAACGAACAATAACAACACACTCAAAATCTCTTAACTAAATTTTACGAATTTCACATGGGTGACCGGCAGTGGCTATGATCGACTTCGGCAGAAGGAAAGTTGGGCAGAGTAGGCAGTGGTGGAGGCAGCGAACAGTGACAATAATAGGTATAAATCTCGAAAAAAAAAAATACACACACACACACACATTAAATAATTAAACAAATTAAAGTCCAAAATCATAAATAAAAGCTAAATGAAAAACAAAGATTTCAAAGAGAAAAAGGAGAAAATGAGGTTAGAGAAAAGAAAAATAATAACAATAGGACGGAAGTAGTGGCTTACCGATGATGGACAATCTATGACTGACGAAGGAGGGCGGTGGCAAACTTTTAGTGGATTTTTGGTGGAGGAAAGGGAGAAAAATAGAGAAAGAGAGGAAGAAGATACGTAGTGGGGTCTTAAATAATATTTTTGTGGTCGCCGATAACAAAGCACCTTTTCGCAAATCGTCGCATTTATTTCGACATTAATGTTAATTAATACTAATAATGGTGATGACTTTGTGTGGTCGCTTATAATTTTCAAAATCGCGCTAATAATATCGGTGACTACTTTTTCTCGAAGAAAAAGAATGCGGGAAGTCTAATATCAGTGACCACATAGAGGAGGGAAGTCTCCCGCGTTTGATATATAGCGGTCGCTGATATTTTTTGCTAAGGAGGGAAATTTCGTGCTAATTTTGCGCGTAAAGTGTGGTTGTTGATACAATATAGTCGCTATCATGTATTATAATGTGATCGCTGTTAAGTTTTGATGTAAAAAATGAGTGCGGTCGTCATTTCTTATTTAGCAACCGCGTAGCAGTCGCTGATGTTAGATTTCGACGACCACAAAATGTGGTCATTTTACAAGTAGTTGAAAGATTAAAATCTCATCGACAACTTATGATATTAAATTTTGAATGTATTTGTGATTATTTTTTGTCACAAACACATGAAGAATCAATATATTATTAAATATATGAAAAAAGAAGAAAATGAGTTGCAAATATTTTTTACACAATAACAATTTTTTCTGAACAATTTCGATAGTTTCTGAAAAGTTACACTAATATCCAAGATATCTATAGATATTTATCGCATATTAAAGAATTTCCTACATATACTCAATAATATCCTAGATATTTTTAGATATTCTAGACATTTCGATAAATACTAACGAAAAAAAATATATTTTTCTCAATATCGATGTCGAGATTTCAAAAATACAAAGATTGTCGTCAAAATGTCAGTTTTTAAAGATATATCAATCCATTCTTGGTGCCCCTTATTTTTAAGAGAATTCCCCGACGAGCCCATTTGAGAACGATTGCCGACAAGGTTAAAAATCAAAAAAACTATTCGATTGCCGACAAGGTTAAAAATCCAAATAATCTCTATCATTTTATTTGGCTGTCCTAGTGCACACTTGTTCATCTTTAAAGCTTCTTGTGGCTTCCATTAGTAGTAACAATCTTGGTCAAAACATAACTAGGATCATAGGCTGTCTATATTTCTTCACTTTTGGATTTTTCAAACTCTTTTGCTCTGTCTTTCGTGTCAAATTTGAGCCTTTTTTTTTTTGGGGGTTTGGTGTGGACTTTTTAGTTTTGGTTTACCTTTTGGGTTTGACAACAAGTTTGCTAATTATGAGTGAGTGAATGCAACTTGGTGTTGTCATATTAAATTTCATAAGATTTTGGTGTATCCAATGTCGATTGTAACACAGTTTTTTTTTTTTCCTTTCTTGATAAATTGGACATTAGCAACTCCATCATTGGTGGCCTGATACAAGAGATAGTGTGATGATACATGTTTGTCAACTTATGTAAACTAATATTACGTTTGAAAAGGAGATATTTAGGAAAATATCCTATCATATGGTAAATCTGATGGCACAACAAAACCCACCACATAATTCCCCCTTATAATGTTTAACCTAAATAAAATGTATAATTATTTTGCAAATACTTTCATTTTGTAATATAATATTGATTTACTTCTATTATAACCAACACCAAACTAAAATAATAGCATAAAAACGGCCCAATTATGTAATCTTCCTTACTAATTTTTCTTTTCCTACTAAATATGTCGTTTTACAGCATGTTTCCAGTCATTTTTTCAGTTAACTGTCGTTTTTTGAGTGTTTGATGTCGTTTTTCCAGTTTAATGTCGTTTTTAATTTACTGTCGTTTCTCAGTTTATGTCGTTTTTTATGTTTTATGCCGTTCCCAATCAGCTGTCGTTTTTCAGAAACATGGTCATTTCCTTACTTTGTTGTCGTTTTCCGATTTGTGTCGTTTTTCTGTATTATTGTCGTTTTTCATATTACTTGTCGTTTTGTTAATTTTCTTGTCGTTTTCATGCTTTGGCTTAAAAAACAAACCAAACTAACAAATTATAAACAAATATTAACAACAATATCAACAAACTAATAGATAACACCATAAACTTTGCAATCTCACAATATCAATGCATATGTAACAAATTAATAGCTATTTTACAATCAAAACATTTAATTCAAAAAATCATATAACATAACATATTCACTAAAATTTATTAAATTAACAATAATATTTTTAAGAGAAATTGTAGTGAATGCTCAATTTTTAACACCTAATTCAAATAAATACCAAATTTTTTAAAAAATATAAAAAAATACTTAAGTAATTGAATTACTTACATAATGTTAATTTGTGGTAATCGAGTGAGTGGTCAAATTTTGTGCAAGTAATTAATGAATTGGCTAGTTACTCAATTACTTTTAAAACCTAGGTATTTATTTATATTATTGTGTAAATTTTAGGTATTTCCTTACTTCACCCTATTTTCAACATTTTGTTCAAATCCCTAAACTAAATTTTAACGAACAATAACAACACACTCAAAATCTCTTAACTAAATTTTACGAATTTCACATGGGTGACCGGCAGTGGCTATGATCGACTTCGGCAGAAGGAAAGTTGGCCAGAGTAGGCAGTGGTGGAGGCAGCGAACAGTGACAATAATAGGTATAAATCTCGAAAAAAAAAAACACACACACACACACACATTAAATAGTTAAACAAATTAAAGTCCAAAAACATAAATAAAAGCTAAATGAAAAACAAAGATATCAAAGAGAAAAAGGAGAAAATGAGGTTAGAGAAAAAGAAAAATAATAACAATAGGACGGAAGTAGTGGCTTACCGATGATGGACAATCTATGACTGACGAAGGAGGGCGGTGGCAAACTTTTAGTGGATTTTTGGCGGAGGAAAGAGAGAAAAATAGAGAAAGAGAGGAAGAAGAAACGTAGTGGGGTCTTAAATAATATTTTTGTGGTCGCCGATAACAAAGCACCTTTTCGCAAATCGTCGCATTTATTTCGACATTAATGTTAATTAATACTAATAATGGTGATGACTTTGTGTGGTCGCTTATAATTTTCAAAATCGCGCTAATAATATCGGTGACTACTTTTTCTCGAAGAAAAAGAATGCGGGAAGTCTAATATCAGTGACCACATAGAGGAGGGAAGTCTCCCGCGTTTGATATATAGCGGTCGCTGATTTTTTTTGCTAAGGAGGGAAATTTCGTGCTAATTTTGTGCGTAAAGTGTGGTTGTTGATACAATATAGTCGCTATCATGTATTATAATGTGATCGCTGTTAAGTTTTGATGTAAAAAATGAGTGCGGTCGTCATTTCTTATTTAGCAACCGCTTAGCAGTCGTTGATGTTAGATTTCGACGACCACAAAATGTGGTCATTTTACAAGTAGTTGAAAGATTAAAATCTCATCGACAACTTATGGAATTAAATTTTGAATGTATTTGTGATTATTTTTTGTCACAAACACATGAAGAATCAATATATTATTAAATATATGAAAAAAGAAGAAAATGAGTTGCAAATATTTTTTACACAATAACAATTTTTTCTGAACAATTTCGATAGTTTCTGAAAAGTTACACTAATATCCAAGATATCTATAGATATTTATCGCATATTAAAGAATTTCCTACATATACTCAATAATATCCTAGATATTTTTAGATATTCTAGACATTTCGATAAATACTAACGAAAAAAAAATATATTTTTCTCAATATCGATGTCGAGATTTCAAAAATACAAAGATTGTCGTCAAAATGTCAGTTTTTAAAGATATATCAATCCATTCTTGGTGCCCCTTATTTTTAAGAGAATTCCCCGACGATCCATTTGAGAACGATTGCCGACAAGGTTAAAAATCCAAATAACTATCTCTATCATTTTATTTGGCTGTCCTAGTGCACACTTGTTCATCTTTAAAGCTTCTTGTGGCTTCCATTAGTAGTAACAATCTTGGTCAAAACATAACTAGGATCATAGGCTGTCTATATTTCTTCACTTTTGGATTTTTCAAACTCTTTTGCTCTGTCTTTCGTGTCAAATTTGAGCCTTTTTTTTTTGGGGGTTTGGTGTGGACTTTTTAGTTTTGGTTTACCTTTTGGGTTTGACAACAAGTTTGCTAATTATGAGTGAGTGAATGCAACTTGGTGTTGTCATATTAAATTTCATAAGATTTTGGTGTATCCAATGTCGACTGTAACACAGTTTTTTTTTTTCCTTTCTTGATAAATTGGACATTAACAACTCCATCATTGGTGGCCTGATAGAAGAGATAGTGTGATGATACATGTTTGTCAACTTATGTAAACTAATATTACGTTTGAAAAGGAGATATTTAGAAAAATATCCTATCATATGGTAAATCTGATGGCACAACAAAACCCACCACATAATTCCCCCTTATAATGTTTAACCTAAATAAAATGTATAATTATTTTGCAAATACTTTCATTTTGTAATAGAATATTGATTTACTTCTATTATAACCAACACCAAACTAAAATAATAGCATAAAAACGGCCCAATTATGTAATCTTCCTTACTAATTTTTCTTTTCCTACTAAATATGTCGTTTTACAGCATGTTTCCTGTCATTTTTTCAGTTAACTGTCGTTTTTTGAGTCTTTGATGTCGTTTTTCCAGTTTAATGTCGTTTTTAATTTACTGTCGTTTCTCAGTTTATGTTGTTTTTTATGTTTTATGCCGTTCCCAATCAGCTGTCGTTTTTCAGAAACATGGTCATTTCCTTACTTTGTTGTCGTTTTCCGATTTGTGTCGTTTTTCTGTATTATTGTCGTTTTTCATATTACTTGTCGTTTTGTTAATTTTTTTTGTCGTTTTCATGCCTTTTGCTTAAAAAACAAACCAAACTAACAAATTATAAACAAATATTAACAACAATATCAACAAACTAATAGATAACACCATAAACTTTGCAATCTCACAATATCAATGCATATGTAACAAATTAATAGCTATTTTACAATCAAAACATTTAATTCAAAAAATCATATAACATAGATTTTCATAACATATTCACTAAAATTTATTAAATTAACAATAATATTTTCAAGAGAAATTGTAGTGAATGCTCAAATTTTAACACCTAATTCAAATAAATACCCAATTTTTTAAAAAATATAACAAAATACTTAAGTAATTGAATTACTTACATAATGTTAATTTGTGGTAATCGAGTCAGTGGTCAAATTTTGTGCAAGTAATTAATGAATTGGCTAGTTACTCAATTACTTTTAAAACTTAGGTGTTTATTTATATTACTGTGTAAATTTTAGGTATTTCCTTAATTCACCCTATTTTCAACATTTTGTTCAAATCCTTAAACTAAATTTTAACTAACAATAACAACACACTCAAAATCTCTTAACTAAATTTTACGAATTTCACATGGGTGACCGGCAGTGGCTATGATCGACTTCGGCAGAAGGAAAGGTGGGCGGAGTAGGCAGTGGTGGAGGCAGCGAACGGTGACAATAATAGGTATAAATCTCGAAAAAAAAAAACACACACACACACACACATTAAATAGTTAAACAAATTAAAGTCCAAAAACATAAATAAAAGCTAAATGAAAAACAAAGATTTCAAAGAGAAAAAGGAGAAAATGAGGTTAGAGAAAAGAAATATAATAACAATAGGACGGAGGTAGTGGCTTACCGATGATGGACAATCTATGACTGACGAAGGAGGGCGGTGGCAAACTTTTAGTGGATTTTTGGCGGAGAAAAGAGAGAAAAATAGAGAAAGAGAGGAAAAAGAAACGTAGTGGGGTCTTAAATAATACTTTTGTGGTCGCCGATAACAAAGCACCTTTTCGCAAATCGTCGCATTTATTTCGACATTAATGTTAATTAATACTAATAATGGTGATGACTTTGTGTGGTCGCTTATAATTTTCAAAATCGCGCTAATAATATCGGTGACTACTTTTTCTCGAACAAAAAGAATGCGGGAAGTCTAATATCAGTAACCACATAGAGGAGGGAAGTCTCCCGCGTTTGATATATAGCGGTCGCTGATATTTTTTGCTAAGGAGGGAAATTTCGTGCTAATTTTGCACGTAAAGTGTGGTTGTTGATAAAATATAGTCGCTATCATGTATTATAATGTGATCGCTGATAAGTTTTGATGTAAAAAATGAGTGCGGTCTTCATTTCTTATTTAGCAACCGCTTAGCAGTCGCTGATGTTAGATTTCGACGACCACAAAATGTGGTCATTTTACAAGTAGTTGAAAGATTAAAATCTCATCGACAACTTATGATATTAAATTTTGAATGTATTTGTGATTATTTTTTGTCACAAACACATGAAGAATCAATATATTATTAAATATATGAAAAAAGAAGAAAATGAGTTGCAAATATTTTTTACACAGTAACAATTTTTTAGGAACAATTTCGATAGTTTCTGAAAAGTTACACTAATATCCAAGATATCTATAGATATTTATCGCATATTAAAGAATTTCCTACATATACTCAAGAATATCCTAGATATTTTTAGATATTCTAGACATTTCGATAAATACTAACGAAAAAAAATATATTTTTCTCAATATCGATGTCGAGATTTCAAAAATACAGAGATTGTCGTCAAAATGTCAGTTTTTAATGATATATCAATCCATTCTTGGTGCCCCTTATTTTTAAGAGAATTCCCTGACGAGTCCATTTGAGAACGATTGCCGACAAGGTTAAAAATCCAAATAACTATCTCTATCATTTTATTTGGCTGTCCTAGTGCACACTTGTTCATCTTTAAAGCTTCTTGTGGCTTCCATTAGTAGTAACAATCTTGGTCAAAACATAATTAGGATCATAGGCTGTCTATATTTCTTCACTTTTGGATTTTTCAAACTCTTTTGCTCTGTCTTTCGTGTCAAATTTGAGCCTCTTTTTTTTTTGGGGTTTGGTGTGGACTTTTTAGTTTTGGTTTACCTTTTGGGTTGGACAATAAGTTATCTAATTATGAGTGAGTGAATGCAACTTGGTGTTGTCATATTGAATTTCATAAGATTTTGGTGTATCCAATGTCGATTGTAACACGGTTTTTTTTTTCTTTCTTGATAAATTTGACATTAGCAACTCCATCATTGGTGGCCTGATAGAAGAGATAGTGTGATGATACATGTTTGTCAACTTATTTAAACTAATATTACGTTTGAAAAGGAGATATTTAGGAAAATATCCTATCATATGGTAAATCTGATGGCACAACAAAACCCATAACATAATTCCCCCTTATAATGTTTAACCTTAAATAAAATGTATAATTATTTTGCAAATACTTTCACTTTGTAATAGAATATTGATTTACTTCTATTATAACCAACACCAAACTAAAATAATAGCATAAAAACGGCCCAATTATGTAATCTTCCTTACTAATTTTTCTTTTCCTACTAAATATGTCGTTTTACAGCATGTTTCCTGTCATTTTTTCAGTTAACTGTCGTTTTTTGTTTTTGATGTCGTTTTTCCAGTTTAATGTCGTTTTCCATTTACTGTCGTTTCTCAGTTTATGTCGTTTTTTTGTTTTATGCCGTTCCCAATCAGCTGTCGTTTTTCAGAAACATGGTCATTTCCTTACTTTGTTGTCGTTTTCCGATTTGTGTCGTTTTTCTGTATTATTGTCGTTTTTCATATTAGTTGTCGTTTTGTTAATTTTCTTGTCGCTTTCATGCCTTTGGCTTAAAAAACGAACCAAACTAACAAATTATAAACAAATATTAACAACAATATCAACAAACTAATAGATAACACCATAAACTTTGCAATCTCACAATATCAATGCATATGTAACAAATTAATAGCTATTTTACAATCAAAACATTTAATTCAAAAAATCATATAATATAGATTTTCATAACATATTCACTAAAATTTCTTAAATTAACAATAATATTTTCAAGAGAAATTGTAGTGAATACTCAATGTTTAACACCTAATTCAAATAAATACCCAATTTTAAAAAAAAATATAACAAAATACTTAAGTAATTGAATAACTTACATAATGTTAATTTGTGGTAATCGAGTGAGTGGTCAAATTTTGTGCAAGTAATTAATGAATTGGCTAGTTACTCAATTACTTTTAAAACTTAGGTATTTATTTATATTATTGTGTAAATTTTAGGTATTTCCTTACTTCATCCTATTTTCAACATTTTGTTCAAATTCCTAAACTAAATTTTAACTAACAATAACAACACACTCAAAATCTCTTAACTAAATTTTACGAATTTCACATGGGTGACAGGCAGTGGCTATGATCGGCTTCGGCAGAAGGAAAGGTGGGCGGAGTAGGCAGTGGTGGAGGCAGCGAACGGTGACAATAATAGGTATAAATCTCGAGAAAAAAAAAATAACATACACACACACATTAAATAGTTAAACAAATTAAAGTCCAAAAACATAAGGTAGCGGAGGTAGCGAAGAGAAAAAGGAGAAAATGAGGTTAGAGAAAAGAAAAATAATAACAATAGGACGGAGGTAGCGGCTTACCGATGATGGACAGTCTATGACCGACGAAGGAGGGCGGTGGCAAACTTTTAGTGGATTTTTGGCGGAGAAAAGAGAGAAAAATAGAGAAAGAGAGGAAGAAGAAACGTAGTGGGGTCTTAAATAATATTTTTATGGTCGTCGATAACAAAGCACCTTTTCGCAAATCGTCGCATTTATTTCGACATTAATGTTAATTAATACTAATAATGGTGATGACTTTGTGTGGTCGCTTATAATTTTCAAAAACCGCGCTAATAATATCGGTGACTACTTTTTCTCGAACAAAAAGAATGCGGGAAATCAAATATCAGTGACCACATAGAGGAGGGAAGTCTCCTGCATTTGATATATAGCGGTCGCTGATATTTTTTGCTAAGGAGGGAAATTTCGTGCTAATTTTGCACGTAAAGTGTGGTTGTTGATACAATGTAGTCGCTATCATGTATTATAATGTGATCGCTGATAAGTTTTGATGTAAAAAATTAGTGCGGTCGTCATTTCTTATTTAGCAACCGCTTAGCAGTCGCTGATGTTAGATTTCGACGACCACAAAATGTGGTCATTTTACAAGTAGTTGAAAGATTAAAATCTCATCGACAACTTATGATATTAAATTTTGAATGTATTTGTGATTATTTTTTGTCACAAACACATGAAGAATCAATATATTATTAATATATGAAAAAGAAGAAAATGAGTTGCAAATATTTTTTACACAATAATAATTTTTTCTGAACAATTTCGATAATTTCTGAAAAGTTACACTAATATCCAAGATATCTATAGATATTTATCGCATATTAAAGAATTTCCTACATATACTTAAGAATATCTTAGATATTTTTAGATATTCTAGACATTTCGATAAATACTCACGAAAAAAAATATATTTTTCTCAATATCGATGTCGAGATTTCAAAATACAGAGATTATCGTCAAAATGTCAGTTTTTAAAGATCTATCAATCCATTCTTGGTGCCCCTTATTTTTAAGAGAATTTCCCGACGAGCCCATTTGAGAACGATTGCCGACAAGGTTAAAAATCCAAATAACTATCTCTATCATTTTATTTGGCTGTCCTAGTGCACACTTGCTCATCTTCAAACCTTCTTGTGGCTTCCATTAGTAGTAACAATCTTGGTCAAAACATAATTAGGATCATAAAGGCGCCAAGAAACAAAGAGTTTGTGTACATTATTCCTCAAAATCCCCCTATCCCCTCCATAATTGGTGGCCCACAAGTAAAATCCAACAAAATCTAAATTACTATCCAACGACCAATTTTTTTGTTGTTTTTAAAGGAGAGAAATTAATCACATGAAAATAACAAAGAGAAATTTAAGGCAAATTTTATTTTATTTTTTGCTAGAGGCCTTATTCAAACACGATCAGCCTTATTAAGAACGCCCTTTCTGACAAGGTGATATAATGGCCTTGAGCCACATGCCTAAGAACATGATAATCCTATAATGATCTTGATCTGATTTTCTAAGCACATGCTCAGGAGCCTAATTTTGGGCCCATAAATCTTGGATAAAGAGACACAAATTTTGATACTGTCTCTGGTTATTTGCATTTCCCTCAGACATTGTTTGTCCACATACATTAATTTCATTTTGTTCTTTTAAGACAAGGAAAAAACAATGATTACTTGAGTTTGAGTGATTGAAAGTAGATAATTTTGTTGATTTGCTTTCTGACACATTTAATATCCTCAGAATAAAAATTGATTATGTCTTCAATGGAGGACCATGATTAAGCTTATTAAATCTTAATAAGATTTGTGTTCATTGATTTGGGGCAAAAGCTTGGTCCTCATTTTAGCTCTCACTTTCAGATAACTCATCCAAAAAAGTAGTTTTTTTTTTTCCAGGACATGAAGAATCTTGATCACTATTTCTGCCATATGTTTCAGATTTCTTTAATTTAATTTTTGTTTTTTGTTCTCGTTACCGACTAATTAGGATTTCTTGTTTTATATGTGGATTAAGTTAATGTCTCTTTTCTTTTATAAGTGGACAAATTAGTGTTGGCCTGGACACCACATCAATATGCTAATCTACCAAAATAATATTGCTAATCTCAATTAATTCATGATATAATAAATTTATGTACTCGGCATATCATTCCAATTATGATAAAACAAAACATTATTTGTCGAAAGCAATTAATTCATTGTTGTAATGCATTGCTTATGATCACATATATGTTATTGGTGTTATAAGATAAGGAAAGTGTTTAAGCTATATAGTTCACTATAAACTACTGTGCTAGCTATCCTCTTTAATATAGTTTTGTTAGTTAACTTTTAAAGTCACTAAAATTGCATGCTTGGTTAATTGAGAACTGAAATATATATATATATAGTCAAAATACAAATTATATATGTAATTTACAAACTACCATGAGGAAGGTAGAAAAGGAAGATACAATCCAATCTTTTCCAAGAGAATTCATTGTAAAAAAAAAAAATACAAACCATATCCTAACAGGGTACTAAACATCAGAATAAAAAAGCAAAAAATGAAAAGAAAAAAAAATTTGATTACAAGCCTCATGTGAATTCCACATGAGAGCAGGTATGCATATTCATGAATGTCAATCTATTCTTATCTTAAATTATTCTCATCATCGACTAAGTTTTTTGCGTTTTATTTATTTATTTATTTATTTTTTACTATATGTATCTAAAATTGGATATAAAGTATTAGCCAAGTCAGCAATATGTTAATCTCCGCAAACTGTTGGTAATCTGTTTTAATATTATGTTATAACAAGTTTATCACCTGAAAGCATTGCCAATGTAATGCCAATTTGTATGCCGTTGTCGAAATTTAGCATTTTACTGTAAATATGCTCTAACATAAAGTTATATTTAGTGTCAAATTTAGTAAATATTATACTTTGTGTCAAATTCGGCACAAAAAAATCAAAAGTTTTGCATTTTAAATAACTGGTGAAGCCAAGTGGGGGCGAGAGAGGTGATTAACCCCCGCTTAAATTTTTAAAAATTAAATTTTATGCTATAATATTTTTTAAATTATAATTTCCCCCCTATTAGAAAGTAAATTTTTAATCTATCCCCACTAATATCAAATGAATTTCTAGATATGCCCTAATTTAAAATTTTTTTCTTAAAAGTGCCCCTCCTTAGATAAATTTCTGGCACCGTTTTGAAATTATTCAACATTGACTGATAAGCTTTTAAAAAAGTTCTCTAGTACTACCAAGAAGTCATTATTGTTTATTGTAGTTTTATTTACTATTAAAATAATAAACAACATTTGAAATAACAATATATTTACATCCCAGTATTAAGTGTCAAACACAACATTTTATCTTTTTAAGTGTAATATTAGCCTTTGTATTAGAGAAGCACCTGGTTCCAATTGTTTAGGAAATATTAATTAAAGACTAAAGCAATTCATTGCAATAATGCGAACTTGGGCTAATTAACCATGTGATTTTAATTGCTCTTACATTAAGTAATGTTTTTTGAGACGCATGTACATCACGAGTCTGAATTGTTTATACCATTTTTCTAACTCATTTTCTATTCTCGCAATCAAATTTTGATGTGTAAGTAAAAATATTTAAAATTTTAAAATCACCTTATATATTAGTATATTTTAAAATAATTACTTTTACTTGTGACAAAATCTTATTAAAAGGACGGAGACAAACAGAAAAATAGGATAGATAATGTAAATCATAGGCACATTTCACAAGCATTACATGCATGGCCATTTTAGAAATTAAATATATAGTTCACTTTCTCTCTTTATATATATAACTACCATATGGAAGCTTTTTTTTTTTTTTTTAGTTTCGAAGCTACAATCCAATCCTTTTCCATAGTTTTATAGGTACAGAAACAGAAGATGCGTATATATCCAGAACCAGAGTAAAAAAGAACAACAACTTATAGAAGAAGATAAAATAATGAAATGAATGAAAAGCTTTTATTAAAAGGGTGTGTATGAATTTCACATGAGAGCAGGTATGGGTTTTGTGAATGTTAATTTATTGCGACGAAGCGGCTCAAACGTATATAGATAGATAGATAGATAATTTTGGACATGTTGAGTCCATGTGTTGTTCACATGCCCTTGCTAGCCCAGCCGCCATATGTCTTTATCAACACATTTTTATATCCCTCTTTTCTAATCCCTAAGCTGCAAAAACTAGTCTTCAAACTTCAACTTCCCTTCCTAGCCATTTTTTTTTTAATTTTTAAATCCCAATATCCTGAAAGTTCTGAAGAAAATTTAGTGTTACTTTTCTAAGATAAGGTTTATATTTTTTTTTCCTGTCTGGAATTTAAGGGTCTTTTTGTTGTGCATTATTTTGTAAGTGTTCTATATAATAATGTATAATAAAGATGTAACGATATTTTTATCTCATGTTTGGGCAAACCATTCCACTCGTTCCATTACATTTCATACCATTCCAAACCATTCAACTATCTAATCCTACAAACCATTCCATTCCATTTAATTTTTTTTTTTCAATCCCTTTTTTTCAACTTTCCAAATCCCTATACAATATCTTTAAATCTCAACCATATACCACTTCGAAATTCGCAAAGTCAAACCATTCAACATTAATTTTTTTCAAACCATTCAAAACTATTTTTTCCATCCCAAGGAATGGGATGGAATAGGCAAAATGTCCTTCCCAAACATAAGCTACTCGTTACAACAGTTTTTATAATATTATATGTTCAAGGAGTATCGATGTGTCTGGATCATTGTAGAATTAGCCCTAAATTAATGAAAACTACTAATTATGATTTAACCATACTCTTTGATTATATTAAATAGGAAGAAACTTATATGGAAAAGATGTTATAATATAACAATCCATCTCAAAAGGTTAAGCTAGAGATGAGCTAAAATAGGGTTAAAATATTCAATTTTAAGAGTTTGAAGTAAGGATCTTTTGCTATGATACTATGATAGTTTACCAATTCATCCTAAAATTATATGCTGATAGAAAGTGAGCCAATAATAATTTTATATTTTGGAAGAAATTAGTTTGTATGGGTCTAATTTAGTGTTTAAGTTAGAAAAATAGTCCATTTTCACATGTTTTTTGAATTGTAAATAGGGTCAGTTAGGTAAATATCCATTTCAGACTGTGTGTTTTCAAAAAATATCCACAGTTACAAAAATTTTAAAAACTAGCCATAACACATGTAAGAAATTTCTGACAATAATAAAATTACACATAACTTATTGTCAGAAATATCTGAAAAAGCTAGTTTTTAAATTTTTTGAAACTATGTCTATTTTTTAAAATTATTTTGTAAACAGTGGCTGTTTTCTTTTTTTTTTTTTTGATGATAGGTACTCAAAATTAAGAACGTATCTCAACAAAGTTGATATACGTCTAGGAAATAGACAGTTTCCCAACAGGGCAACAATGTTGATCCTCTGTCTACTTCCCCACTAACTCTATGCCCTATATATATATATATATATTTTTTTTAAATAAATTGGAAAAAAAAAAATCCATCGTCAAATTGACCGACGGTTAATAACCGATCGAAAATTTTTGACCGTGTAATTACCGGTTAATTAACCGAATTTATCCGGTGCCAATTACCGGTAAAAATCCGGTTATTCACCGGAAATTGGCATCGGGTAATGCCGGTGAACTAACTGGTCATTATCCGGTGTTTTACCGCAGGTTTTTTTTTTGGTTTTTTTTAATTAACCGTTTTACTTTTATTTTATATGAATTAATAGTTTCATAATTTAATTTAGTATTGTCTTATAAGTTTTAGTTTTGTTTTATAAGTTTTATTTGTTTTAATTATTTAATTTAGGGGTTTTAAGTTATAATGTTTAAATTTATTTTGTTAAAATTTAAGTTTTAACTTTTAAGGTTTATGATGAAGTGTTATAAATTATAATGGTGATTGATAATAAAATTATATTGATAAAGAATAAGTAAATAAATTTGTTTACATTATTCGGCACACCACACAAGTCTACAACACACATGAACAGTGCAGTGGCATGACTAAAAAATGTTGTATTCCATCGGTTAAAATCCGGTGATTTTTTTTCTATCAAAAAAGCGGTGAAAATCCGGTTAATAACCAGTTTTAACCGCCGGTTAAAATCCGATTATTAACCGGATTTACACCGAAAATTTTCGGTGGTGAAAAAATTCGATCGGTTAACCGTTTCAAATTTGCATGCATAACGTCAATTACCACAAATTACTAACAAGATAGTTACTAACAGGTTATTCTTGTACCACAAATTCTAAATTACATCTAATATATATATTCAAGAAAAGAAACATAGGTGGTTTATTTTAACCATTTTAGGCATATGTTTTAGGCTTTTAACCATTTTAGGCATAGTTTCATGAAATTAAGAATTTGGTTATTTTCATATTTGATATGCGTGTATTATTTTTTAATACACGTGTATCAAATATGAAAATGACTAATTACTTTTAACTATTTTTGTTGTTTCTTTCAGACTTTTTAAAAATCTAAAACTTGTTTGCTAGCCACTATTAACAAAAAGACAAATATTTTGGACAACTAGTAGATATAATTGAGAAGAAATTAAAAGAATGTAGAGAGAGACCGATGAATAGAGAAAAGATGGAAAGATAAATTGTTGAGTATGACTAGAGCGGGATAATATTAATGAAAAATAAGATTGTAACGTCTATACATTTTGTTATCAAATTTTCAAAATAATTAACTTTGTGTTTCATCTCTGTTTAAAATAAAATTTTAAAAATGACATACAGCATTTATATTAATCAATTTTATGTGATTGACATAGATTGATATAATATCTAGTCAATTTCTTTTTTGGCTCGTTAATAATGTTATGATAACAATTTACAAAAGGTTATTCAAATTCTGATATGTTTAACATTTAATTTCCTAAAATTAGAATTTATATCGCAAATTATTATTGTTGTTAAAAGGTCCCTAAATGCATGTTTAGTAGATCGTAAAAACTTATCATATTTATATAACACAGTGTTTAATATCTCAAATTAATATTTAAAATTATATTAGGGTAGTATGGAAAGAATATTTTGTAGGGTAATAAAAATAAATACCCAAACTTCTTAAGTAATTGAGTTTCTAGTCAATTTGTGAATTACTTGCACATGCTTTTAGTAACTAAGTGAATTACCACCACTTACCACTGTGTAAGTAATTGAATCATTTTGGTGGTTGGTTACATTTTTCAAAAAATTGGGTAATAACTTACATTAAGTTTTAAAAATTGCGTATTCACTATAATTTTTATTTTGTATTAAACCATATTATTTATTGTAATAAATGTATTATTCTACAATATTTTTTTAAATTACTTGTAATTATACTGCTGCACTATAGACCTTAGTATTCTTTAGGCGACCTCTACCTCTCCGTTAATGGACTTTACCACCCTAATTAACTCTCGAATTATATATTATCTTAAACATTTATAATCAAATAATTATAATACAAATTTAAACGGCGTAAAAAAAGAATACAATAAACATTAATTACCGTGATAATTGAACGTTTCATTTAAAATTATTAGTGGATATATCCAATTGATATTCATGGTTGAATTTCTTTATGTTTCAAGGTTACTCACGTCGAATTAGTGTTTGTACTATTCATGTGACTGTCAATGCAAGTTTCCTCTTTCTTCATTAAAAAAAAAAAAAAAGAAAAGAAATATAAAAGAAAAGAAACAACTGAATTGTGTATCTCAATAAAATTACCACAAATCTGAGTTAAAAAAAGATATCTCAATTACTCACAATATAACCTACGAAAAGAGGTCTATATAATACAAAATAAATACACAATACGGTGTATGAGATTTGAGAACCTTTCTAAACCATCATCCTTTAAGATAAGAAGATGAGTCATTGCCTCTTTTCTTCTACGATTCCTATAAGCAAAAATCCATAGCTTTTGCAACCAAAATTATAAAGAGAAAAAGTAAAAACAAAACATAAAAATCTGCTAGCATAAGAGACGGACATTGAGATAGAGTATTAACTAGAATCTTTCTAGACGAGAACATTGTTAATCAGTTAAGAGGCAAAAAAAGACAAAATTGTTGATTATAATTTTTATATATATCTTATATTAATTTAATTTTCTCTACGAATTAAAAAAAAAAGTGGTAGTTTCCACCGGTTGGTCCAGATTCTGGGGAGGAGTGAAGCACTCCTCCTTGTCATGGAAATAAATAAATAATTAATTAACGTTCTGAAGCCTTCGCAACAAAATATAATAAAATCAAAATGTTAAAATGATATTAAAAATATTTTCACAAGTGATGTTGGATAATAGGTCGAAGACCTTGGCAACACTCTTGCACATGTCTGTCGCTTTCACCAACAGTTTCTATGAATTAAAAAGGTTTCATATAATAAAAATAAAAAAGAGGTAGAAGGAAATAATTATAAAATCAATTTGTCCCATGGCAGGAATTTATCAAGTGTTTGGAGACCAACAACTTTATAGTTGCTTGAAATAAATAATAATAAATAAAAATCTTTTTTTTTTCATCCAAAAGGGCAAAATTATTATGCACAAAAGTCCTTGAGAACCTACCTTATTACACATTAGAGTTTTGTTTTGTTTTGTTTTTTTTTTTTGCAAATATATTACACATTAGAAGTTACTTTAGAAGACAAAATCACTGAACAGTTTCTCAAACACACCAAAACCAAAAATGCATTATGATGTATTGTTCTTTCATAAGAACTCTCTCTTTTCTTTTCTTTTCCTTTCCCTTTTTTATTTTTAAATAATTAATTATTCAGCTTCTACTTTTTGTTAAATTTTGTTTTTATTTTCTCTTCCTTTTAACACTAAAGTTTTTGTGGTTGAAAAAAAAAAAAAAACAGAAAGATCATGCAAATCTTCAAAAGCACAAAAATACAAAATCTGTTGCAAGAATTACGACTGCACAGAAAGACGAAGAAATATGCATATATTGCAACAAACAAACAAGTCACATGAGAAACCCCAAAGGTGGCGAATGGCACAACCGTAAATCTGCTAAAATTCCGAGGGCATTTCCGTAATCTCGCCTTTCAACCCAGTCTTCGGCTCATATTATCCTCAACAACATTTTAACACAACGCCCGGTCCCACACGCGTGTAACCACATTTAAACCGAATTTACAATTTTGCCCCTCAGCTCCCCCTTTAAATACGAACCTTCCCTCTCCTTTCTCAAACCCCCCAAAACCTCTCAAACTCTCTCACTTTCTCTCTCATTTTCCGTCACTTTCTCGGGAAAAAGGAAAACTCCGCGATGGCCAGGGGCGGGAAGCTGACGAAGATCAAGTCGGTGCTGAAGAAGTGGAACTCGTTCGGCAAGCAGAGCGGCGGCCTCGGCCACCGCCGGAGCGCGAACTCCGTGGCCTCCGCCGCCTCCGACGACGACGACGCCGCGGTCTCGGCCGCCGCCGCCGGCGATCTCCGCGCGGTCCTCGTCGGGAAGTCTCGGCGGCGCTACCTCGTCGGCGCCGAGGTCGCCGACCACCCGCTCTTCCGCGAGCTCGTCGGGCGGTCCTCCGCCGCCGCCGCCGATCAGGTCTCCCAAAACGACGCTCTAAACGTCTCCTGCGAGGTCGTTTTGTTCGAGCACTTGCTCTGGATGCTCGAGAACGCCGATCCACAGCCCGAGTCCTTGGACGAGCTCGTCGAGTTCTACGCTTGCTAAAGCCAAAAATTAAAAAAAAAAATTTCCGATCGTATATATGAAATAATGATCACAGACTATATATCATCATATATAATATATTCAGTGTTATGAAATTGTGACTGTCCGTATGGCTCAAGTCTGTACATTAATTTTCAGATATGTTCAATAATGGCTTAATTAGCTTGTAATTAGGAGAAATATTACATATGAGAGTTTCAGAGTAGAGAGAGAGAGAGAGAGATTCTTTCTGATGATCAGCATTTGAGTGAGTAGGACTGTATCGGACGGTGAGGGTTAACTTATATTTCACATCTTGGCTTTTACTTTGTACTTTGTTGGTTCTTTGTTCTTTATATGAGTTCTTAAAAAAAAAAAAAAGGTAAATTATTTACTGTTTGGTCACTGATAAGGCTTTTTCTTTCAGAGTACTTCAAAATGTCAATATCTGTATTACTGTATAGTGTCTATGATCTATCTATCTATATTTATGTCTAGCTCTCATACAAAGTGTTTGATTGGATGGTTTTATTTTTGCCATAAAAATGTAATATTTGGAATTGTCAATTAGTAATGTCAATGTCCATATATAGACGACCAAACATGGGTAAGTTAAGTATCGTAATCGCACGTTGTTGCTAATAAGTCATTTGACAATTTCAGATCCCAAATAAGTGATTGCAAGTTACACGAACAACCGAACGTATTGTTTGTAGAGTGTGAGTGAGTGTGTGTGTGTATTTTGCCTGTTCTCGTTCATAGGTTTACAGCAAGAATATTGGGACCATAAATATATTGGCCAACTTGATGTACGAAAAAGTTATCACAATAATTAGATTTTGGAAAAATATAAAAAAAATAATTTATAAAATTGATCAGAAGCTGCTTTTATCAAATGCACAATTTGAACATAATCTAAAAAATTACATTACACATTTATATATATTTCAATTAATTAAAAAATAGTCATTTTTAACTTTTTTTTTATTAGAAGTATGCTTTGATTTTACCTTTGTATTCGTAATTTTGTATGGACTGAAATGATTAATTTCTTAATTTTTTATAATGTCGATTATTTTCTTTAGACATATCTTTAAACATAGATAAAAAAAATAACTAAATATCAAAAAGAGACTTTTGGTTTGGTATTTGATATTGGTAACTTGAGATGGAATAATATATTAATTATACTCGTTAATACCAGGTGACGCATTTGGATGCTGTTTGACTGAGATTTTTGGAACACAACGTATATAATTTATTTTCCTGAAAATTAAAGATGTGTTGCTACATTAATGTTGAGAAGACATGCGAAACAAAAGACCACAATATGTTGGAAATAAATGAGAGCAATACTATTATATAGAAAACTAATGGTGTAGGACAGGATTAATTAAAAGCAAGTTGTACAGCTTATATATTAAATGAAAAATGAGTGTACACAAATATGTATAAAATAAATATATGGTGTGTCTCTAATCAGAATTTACACACACAAGAGAGAAAAGTGACCTGCCAACTTTAATGTGTTAGACAAGCTAGTTAAGTTTGTCCTCAATACCACTGGAAAATGGTCCAAAGAGATGGACAAGTGACACATCAAAATTTGAAGCCCTGTCTTTGATCAACACCTCAAGTTTTCAAAAAGCAAATTCCAAATACCTCCCCCAAAAAAAACTGTGTGCATGCTAAAAATGTAACATCAAACCTACGGTACTCGTTGAGATAAGGTTTCATGAATTTGTACACAAACACTACACAACAAACCTTTCAACATGCTTGTGCGCTTTGTAATTAATTATGTATAGCCAATGACTCTTGTGGGGCCAGGTAAATATTTTTGTAATTGTTTATCCAAGACTCTTGTAATTAAGGTTATTAATAAACAAAAAAAAAAGATATTATTAATCAGAATCAAGCCACGTTCACGTTCTTTTTTTTTTCAATCATATTTTGACGTATATGAAAAAATAATTATTTTTAAATATAATAAAATAAATTGGTTAAAAATTAAATATTTTCACTTATATGTCAAAATTTTATTTAAAGAGCCCCTTGACTTTCCAAAACTTATGGATTTTCCCTCGTATTTTTAGAAAGTTTTCAAGTAAATCCCTTTTGTGTTCTAGCTGAATTTTCATTATATATACTTTTAAGTATAGTTCTCCCGCTTGAGAGGTGGAGAATAAAGGTAATGAAAAAGAGTTCAAATCCACTTGTTTGGTTGAGAGGAATCGAGGAGAGAGAGAGAGTGGAGATAGAGAAAATTCACCCGGGGACACTAAATTGCATCCTTCATAAGTGAAAGAATGCAATTTCCTCTTCCTTTTCAATTAGCAAAAAGTTAATTTTACCCATGAAAATAATTAATGATACAACAGACAATATAGTAATTATACAAATAATTACTATCAATCCACTCATCTCTCATTGCTTCCAACTAAACAACTTGAACGATTATCATAATCTTCTCCATCGTTCACACTCTTAATTCTTCCTACTCTCCATACACTTAACCAAATGCACCCTAAAAAAATAGTCGAAGTTTTCAATTTTAGTGAGAAAAATTTAAAACTTTCTAACAATTTAGATGCGATTTAAAATATATATATATAAGTAGGGACAGCCATCCAACTTTCCCTAAGGAGCTCCACCATTGCCTATGGAACTTAATTTATATGAATGCTGTTTTTTAATTTTAAATAGGGTCAGTTAGGCAAATAGTCATTTTGAACTATGTGTTTTTAAAAATTACTACAGTTTCAAAAAATTTAAAAACTAGCCATAAAACATGTAAGAACTTTCTGACAATAACAAAAATTCACATAAAATTGCTATAAAAAATTTGTGAGACGTGTTAGAAATTTTATCAGAAATTTCTGACAGTGCTAGTTTTTAAATTTTTTGAAAATTTCCCTTTTAAATATGCGTGTTTAGAAATCTGTTTATGTTAGAGATGGTCCGGGTAGAGTACCCGGATATAGATATAATATTATCCATTTTTAGAGTACCCTATTATATCCGAAGACCCCAAAAATTATATATATTTATATATCTAACAAGGCAAATAGCCATACCATGCTGTTTATACTAATTAATTATACAATTAGTAAAAATTTTAATTTTTTTTCTTGGGAAGCTTTGTTCGAATAAATGTGTTGTTTTAACTAAGTTTCCCAACCATGCATAAATGGTTAGGCCAAGCCAAGACAAATTACTTCTACATCTATTGGTATTAATTAGTAGACTATTTCTGCATATTAATTTATAACTTATTCGGATTTTTGAAATAACATATAGTGAAATGATCAAATTTTCATTCCAAATTTTTTTTGAAAAAAACATAACATAATTAGTCGGTGGCTGCCAAAGAGAACATATATATATTATATGGTATACTATAGAATATAGATATAAACTAGAGAGAGCATCGAAGTCAACAACTTTGCAAGGAGGCATATTGCCACCGCAAAGCCCAAAAACTTCGTATTAGCGATTAATTTAATACGAGGCCAAATACAATATATTATACTTCCCCGTATGGTCAGAAATTATGTGTATATACACATAATATTTAGCATACTAATCATTAGGTTTGAATTAGAATATATATTCCCCACATAAAGTCAGAAATGCCATAATTTAGAGTACTAATGATTAGGTTTGTTAGAGATTCTTTTTCTCTCTGAAATTTATACCCACACGCCCTACTCTTTTTTTTTTTTTTTGGGTTAGACAAGCAAATAGCTCATTCTATTTCTATATTTATAATATGTTTGATTGTATGTTGAGGACTTATAATACATGTAGAGGTCTAAAGTGGAAGACATTAATTAAATATGTTCAATGAAAATATGAGTAGTAAAGTAAAGACTAAAGACCAGCAAATTAAATTAGGCGCTTTCAATTAATTAGTTGCCATTTTGCCAACTCAAAAGGCACTTTTGTGTTGAGCAGCTTATTTATATTGCCTTCCAAATATACACTCAAAAGCAAATTGTTCCATTCTGACAAATGTGAGTTTGGTGTACGTTTTGGAACTTTTTTGTTTATAATTGTGCCCCACTATTGTTGCCTTTTTTAGGTGTGTTGACATTGGCACTAAGCAATATGTATACACACACACGTCCAGCGATCTCTAATAACTTGCTCAATTAGTGCATGAATATTTATACATTTATATATACACACACACTCAATTCTTGTTGCTAGCAAGCTTATAAGCGAATATTATTAGTCTTGCAATGCATTATATTACACATAATTTAACTCATTTTTTCTTCGCTATACATATATACATGTGTAATGATGCATTATTATTAATAATTCTATGTTAATGGTCGATGAAAAATGCACAAACGCCACAGCATGATACATATAAATGGTGTAGAACAAGATTATAATCAATATGATACATATTACAATAATAGGGGATTATGTTAATTTTCATTCTCTTCTTCGGTTACTTTGCAATTATGAAATATCAACGATCGATGCAAGAAAATACAAATCGACGACGGATTGTCTCATTACCGTCAACATTGTCGTACGACAAAGAGATACTCACTAACCTCATTTGTTTTGTCACGTTTTGATTTTATTTGGTTCACACATGCAAAGTTGGATCATCGATAGTGATATATAACAATGCTCGAACACGAAATAATTTACAAAATAGGTAAGAACTCGTAACGGGATTATATTTATATATAAAAAGAGCTCATGTGGGACCCACGAGACAATTGTCTTCGAATCAAAATAATGGGGCGAGACTTGAGAGTGAGAGTGAGACCCTATATAGCCTATCGATCCGTGCATCAAGCTCCTTGTCGTCTGCTCTCTGTTGTTTAGCAACTATGCCCAACTATTTTAGTTTTTTTTTTTTTTAATCTCATTATTCCCAAGTGGTTTTAAAGGGAAAATAAAATTAAAAAAAAAAAAAAAGAAGAAGAGAGTGTGTGAGTTGAGACAGAGCTAGGCTAGCTATATGGAATTGAGCTGACTTGGAGAGTGAAAAGAACCTAACGTCTTTTCACTGCAAAAAGAAGCACATGACAATGTTGTACTGCACCTAAATTATTTAATTTTCTTTATTTAGATATAATTTGCACCAATAGTTCTTGAATTTATCAGAATTTCGTAATTTGGTCCTTTGAATTTTTATCATCACAATCAGCACCATGAAGTTACAAAAATTGACACATCAGTCCAAATTCATAACAAATTTACACACACACAAAATAAATAAATAATGGGTCAGGTAAATAGCCATTTTGAACTGTGTGTTTTAAGAAAATAGCCATAATTTCAAAAACTTTAAGAACTAGCCATAAAACCGTAAGAAATTTCTGACAGTAATACCAAAAATACACATAAAAAAACTGTAAGAAATTTCTTACAAAATTTTCTTACAAAAAATACAAAATTTGTTTAGTGTAAGAAATTTCTTACATGGCTAGTTTTTAAATTTTTTGAGACTGTGACTATTTTTTAAAATCATTTTATAAATAGTAGCTATTTTCTTAAAATTTCCCAAAATAAACGGATTTGTAAGGTGCAGATTGCCAAAAAAATTGTTTAAAATTTAGGGGATGACTTACCACAACTTTGTAAGTTCAAAAGCCACAGAACAAATTATTTAATAAAGAAATAGTGTATGCAAGTAATTATCAATATGGATTGATTAGAGAAGAGTTAGAGGAGGATTAAATTAGGAGAAAATTTGAAGCAGGATCAACTTAGTTGATAAATTAATCTTACCGAGATACATTTTTAATTTGTCTCGACCATTCATATAAAAAAAAATTATCAGTATAGTTGGATTAATCACAAATAGCTGATTGCTCCAAAAAACTTCAAAGTACAACTTGCCAAGCACCAATGAAATTCAGGGACCAATAGTGCAAATTACTCATATCTATTTATATTTGTATTTCTTTGGCCATGTGGTGGTGATGAGTACTTTCAAGAGATAGCTGGTTTGTTCAGGTGCGTTTACTTGAAGCCGAGTAAAAACAATGTGTACTTTAGAGATAACACATAATTGGAGTTGGGATTTCTTTTTCTTGCATTATTATTGCTTTGTTATATATAGTCATTCTAGAAATAGTAGTAGTGGAAAAGAAAATTTGTTTCCAATGGAATGCGTTTTCATATTCGTTGGACGTACCAATAAGCCACAATTACACAGAACCAATATATATATATATATATATATATATATATATCCTCTTCTTATTGGTTTAGAACTTAGTTATAGGGTTCGGAAAAAAACCAAAATTTTAACAAACTGATTCCAAAAGAGAGAGATAGTGGGGTTTGGTCTTTTCTCTTGGAAGAATCAGGTTTAAGTGAATACAAACACTAGATGTGTTGTGGAAAAGTATGGAAACTTTTTTGCTGCTAATATAAGGAAAAACTAATAAAAAGAAAAAGAAAAGATTATCTCGATGTTGGATTGTTATTTTATGTTTATGTTTTTTTCTCTGTCTTATTAGAACATAGACTAGATGTTATGGGTTTTAACTTAAAATAATTGAGATCACTGTTAAGTTCTGATCATAAATGATAATGATATTTTACTGTTAAGGTCATATAATATTTTTAGTTTGCGGTGTGAGTTAGGGTAAGGCACCAAAGTCACTTCAAATAATGCGAGAAAATTCTATAATTTTTTTTAAGTATAATATTATTCTTTTAAGAATGCTAGACAAGACCTCAATGAGCACTATATATACCCTACCACATAAGTCTTATATTGAGACAAAATGTTAAAGACAAGATTATGAGAATAAGATAAGGGTCAACAATGGCATTGTTGTAATTAAACTTTTTGTGAAAGTTAATATTAGTTGCTGTTCCAATAAATTTCGATTATAAAAACAGTAACTATAGCAAAAAATAAAAAATAAAAAAGGATTTTCGCAATGATAACAAAAATCTATAATCAAGAACTTTATATAACTTCTCAAAATTTGCTTTTGAATAGTTATAAACTATATATAGCAAAAACTAAAGACAAGGTTACAAAATAAAATTGAGGAGAAATGACACAAGCTCTTAGTTTAAACTATCTTTATAAACCACCAACTAATGACATCCTTAATCCATGCACATAATACACAATCGTATTTTTGAACTCTAACCCTTTTAGTTTGTGATTTAACTCTAATAACAGATGATAGGAACTCATCTTATATTGTCACATATATATAGTACGATTCACGAAAGGAGATTTGTTGTCTCAATTGGCAGGATTTCTTAAGTTGTCGTTAAATCACAATCTGACAGCTGACTCATTTTTATTATTACGTAAAATTGTAAATTAAAATTAGTAAATTGTTAAACTCTATAGAAATCTCATTGTTTGCCTCTCTTATTCCTACTATTTCATTTCATTTTTTTCAATCATTTTTTCAACTTTTTTCATCTCAATACAATATTATCTTTAAATTTTAACTATTTATACCACTTCAAAATTCGTAAAGTCAAACTATTCTATTTTGAAATAAAATAGAATGTTTGTTATGTTTTCTCTAAACACAGGGTAAACCAACAGCCTAAGGGACAAAAGAATTTTATTCAAAATTCACAGTCGATTCATAGGAAGGGTAAATCACTTATTAACAAAAAATGAAATTGAAGCGAAAAGACGAAAATGGACATGTGAAGAGGACAAGCTATGTTGGCGCAAGGTGACTGCCCGGTTTTCGCGGCATTTCAATGATAATAAAAGAGAGTGCCAATCGACGGCATGTTAAGGGACATTTCCGTCTTTTCGCACCACTCTCACAGCACACAAAGTGCATTCAGGCCTGTGGGCCCGGGACCAAAGACCAGCCCACGTGGGCTTCGGGTCGCCAGATCGGATTTTTGATCCTTTTTTTAGCGTGGGACCCATGGAAAAGGCTCACACGTGTCCACGTTACCTATGGAATTTTTGTCTCTCCGGAAATTACAAATCAGCACAAAGTTCATGCATGTAAGCAATTTGTGAAGGAGATTGATTTGTGCTACACATATTAGTTAAAAAAACACACAATCGCTCTTTAAAAAGTGGTGATTTTAATTACCAACTCTATCCTTCTTGATCCTCCTCTAGATTGTGTTTAAGATTACGGCTAATTTGGTATTAGTACTATATACCACAAAAACAAGTTGGTGTTGCGTATGCTTGAGCAAAAAGTTGTTATAACAATATAATAAATTATGATTAATGCACAAATTTTAATAACACTTATTCAGATAAATAACTAATTTTTTAAATTATAATAAGATAACTCAAATGATTGAGTTGAAAAAATACAAAAAAAAAATAATTGATAAATTACTTTTTTAATCACTCGAAAAAGTTGATTATTTAATTTAATGTAGTGTAAAATTTTAGTATTTTCTCTTTTTATCCAAACAACGATTAGATTTAAAAAATGTTCAAAGATATTTTTAAAAAATTAGTACGTTGACTATTGATGTTAAAACGGGCCGAGCTTAGTAGGTCGGCACGAAGCACAGCACAATTTGTATTGGCACAACACGTCATGACACGATAATTAATGTGCTTAAGCACGGCACAATAAGTTGACAGGCCGGGATCAGATAAAGTTTTAAGACACGAAGCATGATTAGGCACGGCACGAGCACAATACTACATGTGCAGTTGCTAGCACGGCAAGAGCACGACACTACATGCGCAATTGATTGCACAGCACGAGCACAAGCACGGCACGGGCACAATTGATAGCACGAAACGAGCACGACAAAGCACGATATAAATTTGTTTAAAATTTATATTTTCTATTACATATTGTGTATATGTAGTTCAATTCTGACTCAAAAAAATTTATATACTGTTTTAATTATTTTTATAACATATTATATTTTTTTAGTAAAATTATTATCGAACAAATTTTTAATTAGATATTAGTTTTATTTTATTACTATTAATCACTAATTAACTTTCTCTTTAATTTCATATTAGTATTTAGTTATGTATTTTATTTGCATCAAAGCAAATGTAAAAACTCTAATTAAACAGTTTGTGAACAACAAATCTAGTTCTGACCATGGACAAATCTAGTTCTGACAAAGAAAGTTATCATTAGCATGTGGATTCTTAATCAGAGAAAAAATCATAGATGAGATTTGATCATCGATCACGAATCCAAAATCAGCGCCAACCGCTAGTTAATTGTATGTAGTTAATAAGATATAAATCAAGAGAAGTGTATAGCCAATAATTGTGACATGTCCGTTCGAGCTCATTTGCATGTGGCCGCTAGAGCGCCTATGTATATTTCTCCTAATTATTAAAAAGCCTAGACCATAGATATGAGGATCCCATTTTGTGTATCGTTAGTGATCATCACTAAATTAATATATATATATATATATATGCGTGTGTGTGAGAGAGAGAGATCTAGAGGTGAAGGTCCACAAACAATGTGTGAATATATATAAAAGGTTTTTGAATTTTTGAAGAGTGGTGGGACAAAGTCATAGGTGTTATCCCTAAAAAGTGATGATATAGTATAGCATTGGAGAGAGAGAGAGAGAGAGAGAGAGAGAGAGAGAGAGAGAGAGAGAGAGAGAGAGAGAGAGAGAGAGAGAGAGAGAGAGAGAGAGAGAGAGAGAGAGAGAGAGAGAGAGAGTCGCGTAACAAGAGTACAAACCACACGAGGTAAGCATATATATTAGAAAGATATAGATAAAAAGACCGATGTTTTGTTTTTGTCCGAGCCTTGAGAGTGAGACCAAGAATGTGATCACTCAACTAGAAAAGGAATATAACCAGATACAAGTGATCGGTGACATATATTGTATAAGGGAATAAACAAATATTGCTTTTTGTTATTTCCTAATTCCTAGAATAAGTGTAACAACTATATATATAATGGCTTTGAAGACAAGTATTATTATTATTGTTCATAATATATATATATATATATATATATATATATATCAATCGTAAGTGTAAAAATTAAATAAATTGTTAGTTTTGCATTACAAACATACCTAAATCTTATTATACATCATCACTAGCTGGGAATGTGTCTATACCAAATTCATTTTAATTAGCTATGTAAATGCATCTATATATATGACGCAGTTATTGAATATATATGATAAATATATACATTTTATACAGTTTGTGAAGTAGAATTTTTTGGCGACGAGAGATAAACTTCGATCGGAACTCCGTTTCCAAAAAAGGCAAAACATCAAACCCATGATGACTGTAATAAGTGAGCTAATTAGAAGAGAATATTTCAATTTTCATTCATTAATTCAAAGAACCTGACCAAATTGCATTACAAGGATTTTATGTACTAAATAAAATTAGAAAAACTAATTATCAATAGCACTAGATGTAATCTAATTGTGGGCTTAATGTGGTACGACTCTTAGAATTAAACAGTTCTTGGTTTATTAAACTTAAAGTTACCTTTGAGACTGTCTGAGTGATATTTTAGAAGTATTTTACTTCTAAAAACGAGCTTCTAGTTACAACTAAAAAATATATTGATGTTTCTAGGATTTTCTTTTGACAAAACTTTGAAATTTAATATAAAAAAAAAATCATTGCAAATAGAATAATAGCATTTTTATTGTTGATAATTGTTATATTTATACCATTATTATTATTATTATTATTATTTTTAGTTTTATCATCATCAAATGTGCACTTATTAGAATTTCTTCTATTTAGAATATTATAAGAATAGGTCAAAAGTTTTGCCAAACAAATCTTATACTCTTTCTTGGTTCCAACTAGATATATAAGAACAGTTTAGCATGCCATATAGACATAGCACCCCATTTACTTGACTAATTATACTCGATTAGTGTCGATTAGATATAGTGCCAAAAACTTACAAGACTATATACGGTGATTTTCACTCGACCGCTCGAGTAATAATCACACAATAATCTCTTTCCCCGTCCCCACCCACACTTTTCCAAAGCTCTCCCTAACTCACACCCTCTTACCAACCCTCACCTCAATGAGAATACAAGAAGGAATTTAAATAGAGTCAAGTACACCAAGCTTAAAGTGTCTATGACTGGGGTAAATTGAAACAAAGCCTCAGAGTCCTTAAATAGCCTAAAGACCACCACCCCCTTTGCTTCACACCCGATGTGGGACTTTTTCTTTTTCTTTTATATTGCCAAAATCCCAACAATTTCCACCTTGGCGAGATAAAAGAAACTCGATAGCAAACGCTATAACCATTGTCTACACCGACAATCATAATTCTCAAGCCAGAGAACTATATCCCTACTCCACCATATGAGTAGACACACTTAGAATCCACGCATTCTAAGAATTTTTCCTTCGGCAACATGTCGAAACTACCTTGCTGAAACTCTATGGTGCAACTTCCACCGTTTGGCTTCCCTGGAAGTCCATCAGCCATCGACATAATTTCCACCACACACCTTGCATCATGCCAAACCAATGCCCGTGTGTAAACTTGTGGATCCGCTAGCAGCAACACATCTTCTTCCATGGTAAAGCGGACATACCATGAGGATGACCTCTCTAACTCTTCAAGCAACATCACCATCTCCCATGAAGAGAGAGACACTGTTAGCATCTGACTCGGAGCCTTTTGCCGAACCCGCTCCATCTTTACAGTTCCTTTTCATGTGCCCAGTTTGTCCGCACCCCCAGCAAACTATATCTTTCATGAAGTTCTTCTTCTTCCCCTTGCTCGCTACCAACGCTGAATTCTCTGTTGAAGCACGCCCTTCACTCTTCAGCCTTCTCTCATCAGATAGGAGTTTACTGGTAACTTCTGCAAAATTCAAGCTCTCCTTCCCATACATCAAGATCGGCTTCATGTGCTCATAGGAAGGTGGAAGAGACAAGATGAGTCTTAACGCCTTATCCTCATCTTCAATTTTAACTCCAATAGCCTCCAGCTCAGAGATGATGCCATTGAGAACACTCAGGTGATCTGAGATTTTTGCACCTTCATCCATCCGCAATGTATGAAATTGCTCCTTTAGGTACAACCGGTTTGAGATGCCCTTTGCTTGATACAACGCTTCAAGCTTTTCCCAAAGCTCCTTGGCCGTCGAAATCCCATGCACATTAGTAAGAACATTCTTCGCCAAACACAAGCGTATCGCACTTGCAGCCCTCAAATCCATATCCTCCCAATCTTCATCACTCATACTAGACTTATCAGATGCTTTGCTGGAATCTTCGGCACCGTTGGAACTACCAGACCCTGGTTTTCCCTTCAAAGCCTTGTGTAACCCAGATTGTATCAATACATCCTTGACTTGAACCTGCCACAAGCCAAAGTTGATTCTTCCATCAAATTTCTCCATGTCAAACCTTACAGGACTTGCAAACTTTGACATATCTGCTTTGCACTCTTAGCTTGGTGAACAACCGTGCAATTTTGCGAACAATGCCCACTGCAAACTTCCACCTAACCGCACCACGAACCACGCAATAATGACCTCAAACCTTGCGCTCTGATACCACTTGTTGGGAAATTCGATCCCACATTCACCACAAGAGCAAGCAAATATACGAGAAATTAAAGAAATAATAAAACAATCACCACAACACAAGAATTTAACGTGGAAAACTCCCAAAACGGAGAAAAAACCACGGCTCACCAGAAAAAAATCCACTATGTGAAAAATTATTACAATCACACAATAATCTCTTTCCCCGTCCCCACCCACACTTTTCCAAAGCTCTCCCTAACTCACACCCTCTTACCAACCCTCACCTCAATAAGAATACAAGAAGGAATTTAAATAGAGTCAAGTACACCAAGCTTAAAGTGTCTATGACTGGGGTAAATTGAAACAAAGCCTCAGAGTCCTTAAATAGCCTAAAGACCACCACCCTCTTTGCTTCACACCCGATGTGGGACTTTTTCTTTTTCTTTTATATTGCCAAAATCCCAACATAATCAACCATAATCAAGTATTTACTGGACCATGATCGTATATTCTCGACGCTATGTTTTTTTTTTTTTTTTTATAGATAAACGACATCTTAAGAACACATCTTATTAACATTAGCACACGTCTAATTTTTTGAAAGTTTCCTTCCTAGGTTAACCATTCTGCAAAAAACCTACTAAGAAGGTAAAAAATTTATTTAAAAAAAATGAAAAAAGAAAGACATAACAATCCAGAATTACAACCTCCTCAAATGACAAAAGAGGTAAAAGCAAAACCAAAAAAAAAAAAAGCAAAAATCCTATAGAGACTCTATGAATATAGGACCTCGTTAAAATCGGATATTCTCGGTAATAATCAAGTAATTAATAGCGTACTATGCCGTTGCGGCATGGTAAAAAAGTGTTTTTTTTTTCCACAAGAGAAAAACTACTTTTCTTTACACAAATGATCTACACAATATATCGACAAAGGCATATTTAGTAGACCAGCGAAGTGGTATAAATGTGCCACAAGGAACAAGACAACAATGTGGCTGAGCAAAAAGTGCCAGTGTGATTGTACAGATCATAATTCAGACCACTCTCTCTATACTGTGTCCGTGCAGTCAGAATATGCATATATGTATATATATATATATATATATATATATATAATGCAAAACAAGGAGCCAAACCAGCAGTCCCACCACCACTTACTGTGGGAAAGAATTGACTCTGCTTCACCACAATTCATTGTGAAAGTGACTCTTCTTTTTGTTCCCACATGATTACTTTCTTTTATTAGTTGTTGTGTTGATGAGTAAATATGTATGTATGTGTGTGTTCATTCACTTGGCTATAAGTATATATGTATAGTTTATTAACCTAGCTAGCAAGGTAGCTAATTGTAGTACTTGTCTACATGAAACATGATTAATTTAGCATATAGGTAGTGAATAAGTCAAAACTGATAAATGTGCCAACATTCTTGGTTTGACCTGCTACATGACACTAGAATTTTTTGTAAAAAGAAAAAATTAATGAGAATAACGTGTCAATTAATTATTATAATTATCAAATATATTTATAATAAAATGAATTAATGCTATATTATTTCAGTTAAATTTTCTAATTATAAAGTATCTGTCACGGTAACATGACTACAATTGGTATAGTAATAATCATTTAGATGTGTTTTTTTTTTTTCCTTAGGACAGTGCACTCGAATTTATTGAATACAAATGAAATTACAAATTAATAAGTCAACGACACAAATAGCCAATCAAAATAAATAGAGAAAAGAGAAACTACAACTTAAAATAAAAGTTGATGATCAATGTATGTAATTTTACGAGCAATGTTTTTCACGTTTTATATAGTTCTTGTAGCTTATCGTATTTCTTTGCTTCAAAGAGCCAATAAAAAAGGAGAAAATTGATACTACATAAAAGAGTTGTAGATCAGTTGGTAATTGATGAGCAATATTTTTCACGTGCGTCTAGTTCGTGTTGCATATTGTTTTTCGTTTTTTGCTAAATTATTCGTGCATGATTGAAATCTTCTTTGTTAATATCCACCATTTAAGTTATAGAAACCCGGAATCACCATATATTCTTATATTATTTGGCCCAAATAAACTATTCTTAATCTTTATATCCTTATATGAATGAAACATAAAAACAAGCAGCTGGAAATTAATATTAACTTTTTACCATTTGAGCTACTATAAAAGATATAAGTATCTCTTTTATTTCATTAAAATTCATTTTTCTTCCGAGTTTTTGGTGGTACAAATTTTATTTCTCAATTTTTAAACGGAGCAAATATATATATATATATATAATTTGTTTTGATATTTTTTTTATCTAAATAAAAAAGGAAGCAATTTTTCATATTATGACACTGCATTTTTTTAATATGCTCAAATACGACATGCCAATAAAGTATTTGAAAATTTTATAGAAGAAATATGTACATTTCTTTATTTAATTTTTATTATAAAAAATGAGTCAGACCAAACCACATTTTTTGCTTATTTAAAAAAGCTAATTAAATGATAAACTTTGATTTAACAAACACGATGAAGAGAAGAAAGTCCAATTTCAGTGAAACACAATAAATATTTAAGGTTCTTTATTGATACTCTTGTTTGGACTTTTGTGATTGGAATAAATTATTAAGAATTTTATGCAAACTTGATATATAGAATCTAACAAAATTATGATGCTCAACCATATGCATCACCTATGTAGTTGGATAAATATATATATATATATATATATATATACATATATCGTTTTAAGTTTTAACCCCTAACATCTACCACTATTCCAATCATATACCTAGCCAGCGTTGAATTTCCATTTCCTATAATATTAAAATATATAAAATAAAGAGTATATATGTCTCTCTATGGAACCAAAAAGTTAGTCCCAACAAATAATTATTCTGAGCTTCGGCCACATAAAAGCAACAGTACTCTTTAAAAAAAAAATTTCACAAAAGTCCAAAATCTAAAAACCAATATGGCATGGCATGTGATGTCTGAAATCTAGCTAAAATATTAATCCCACAAGCCCTTCCCCACCAATCTTAAACAGTAGCGGTTGGTACTGTATCGCTTCATTCTTTATTTGTGCAATTTGATAATTATATAATTATGTAATTCTGTGAATGTGGAAGATATTCCAGAGATTATTGATTCAGCTGGTGAGAACATATACAAGAGAGATGTATAGTGATTGAGGGAAAAAATAGGAGATTAAGTTGACTGTGTATATATGCTATGCATGTGATGATGAACAATATAATATGAGAAGACATATATACTGGTAATCTTTTTTTAGTTAGATGATGATATGAAGCCAAAAAAAACTTCCATGTGCCACATTATATATATATATATGTTGAAATTATTAGAGTATAATAGAGTATTCCTAGTAACACAATTTTATAACTTTCTATTATGCACAAGAAATGAGTAGATTGTCTATAGAAAAAGTCTTAGAAACTTATTGACTGTGGAAGCAACTTCAAAGGTTCTGGAATAATCTATGAGTAATTTCTAAAATTGCTTACATATAAGAATGTTCAAGACTAACTAAAACCAACTTAACCACCTATAAGGATTCATGAACAGTCTAACCACCTATATACACGGCAGACGATGACTTGTTTCGATATCTAAAAGAGCAAAATACGTCATCAGTTTATGTGTGTAATTACACTACAGTAAAATGGTGTAGCTAAAAGAAAAAAACATACATCTTGCAAAGATGTATCAAAGTATGATACACGCAAAGAACGTACTTGAAAAATTATGAGCCGAGTGCATGAAAACTACAACTCACATCATCAATAGGTTTCTGCAACCAAGACTTGAATTTGTGTCACCCTTTGAGAAAATATGAGATATCAGACCTACAGTTAGTCACTTTCGAGTCTTTGACTGTGTGTGCTACGTGTTCCTGCCAAATCACTTACGCAGCAAATTTAATAGGAAGGTGGTTCATTGTATCTTTGTGAGATACGATAGTTAGAAAAATAGAAGCCGATCCCGTACGATCATGACATTTTTCATGAATGAATATATTTTTATTTATTTGAAAATTTTATGATTATTTAAAGAGCAATGCTACACATACTAATATTTTTACCAACTTTTGTAATACAAACTCATCTGTCATATGATTATTGGTGAGTGCTTATCACCTTGGTAAGATGATTTGATATTTAGCCAATCAAAACATTACATATCAATTGCCACATAGATTGATATTAAAAAGTTAATAAAAAAATTGATATGTCTAGCATTTTCCTTATTTAAAATCTAATTTTATGTGTGCGCGGATGCGTGTGTGCGCGTATTTATGTACAACACACCACAAATTAGAGGGAGATATTTTGTGATCCCTTGGAATTTAGTAATGTGAACATAAATAAAGAACACAGTTACATATAGGGCTATATATATAGTCTCCAGTCTCAAGGCAATTCTAGCTAGGTGCGCAGTGATGATTCAATTGATCTGGTCAATGCTCAGTAATACATTAGAGTTACGTTAGACTGTTATCTTCAACGTTGAACGATACATTATCCAACGCTCAGTCATAATTATTACATTTATGAATGAAAAATTGCGTGCATTAAAGTAACGTACGTTGCCTATATATATATATATATATGGCATTTATAATTATCTTGTTTCTCTTCTCCTCCTAGCTATTTTAGAAATTCATTAGCAAGCATGATTTAAGGCCTTAGTACTGTATATCATATTAATTGGACCACATCTTTTTTTTTTTTTTCACTGTTTGTTGTCGACGAAGTTACGCTGAGAGTTGACTTACTCACGTGCAAACAAAAGAAAAAAAAAAGTATATAAACAGGCAAAACATGTCACTGTTTCCTCTAAACCACGCCGATGCTTCAATTGGCTTTGGAAAGAGTAACATAAATGTGGCCCCAGTTATAATAATAATAATAATAATAATAATAATAATAATTATTATTATTATAATAAGCGTATCAACAAGATCAGGATGATTTCGCTGGATACAAATTGATAAGAATCTCATTTTAGACGGAAAAAAAACCACTAAACCATCTTAGTTGGATAAGTTAAGCTGATGAGAGAATATTACAATGTTTATTTATCAATTCAAAAACGACATAAATCAATATATAAACGACAATTAATATACCTTAAGCTAGTCAAACGACACAAACAAATCAATTGTTTTGATAATTGAGACTCTATTATCTCTTATATCACTTCTTATATCACAAATAAAAATATATAAAACCAAATAATTAGCAAATCTAAACAGTTGAACACTTTTATTAAAATATTAGTCGCTAAGACCATCTCCAACCGGTGATGTTGGCATTTTGCATCACCAATCATCTCCAACCATGTGCCATTTTTTTTTATGCAAAATGGCATTTTGGTTTAAAAGTGAATTTGCAACACTACTGTTCATGTGCCATTTTTTTTAAATTTTATTTTTTAATCCTTTAAGTTATAAATATTTTCAAATATGACCCTATTATTAAATTATTGTTTATATTTTGAACAATATTGCATGAATTAAATATTATTTTGAAATTATAAATATAATTAGAGAATGGTAAATATTTGAACACGAAATACAAACAAAGACTTAAAAACTTTTAAATAAATACGTACATTGAATATAATTCTAATCAAGGTAAAAATACGGTTAAAAACTTAAAATTACAAAGACATAAAAAAAAAAGATAAACTAGCAATTTCAGGTTTCAAGCTTGCGTTTCATTTTCCAAAGACATCTTTATGTTCTATGGCGCTTGCTTTTTTTTTTTTTTTGTATTTATATTTTGTCATAAAAAAATAAATACAAAAAAAAAATAGATTTATGTAATTTATTTGCGTATTAATTTTTTTTGTAATATTTTATGATAAATAAATCAACACATTTCATGCAATAGAGAAAATATGCATTTAATTTGTCATACATATATTTTTTTAATTTATATTATTGGATTAATAATATATTAATTAACTTTTATTGTGGGCAATTGGTAAAATATTAAAATTATAAGGATTTAAAAATAAATTATTATAAAAAGTTGGTGTGAAAGAATATACTAAGAATATTCTTTTTTTCGATATAAAAATAAAATTGGATTGAAGATAACATGTACTGTTCATTTATGCATAATGCTATTTTGGCATAAAAAATGGCATTTTGGCTCTCTTGGTTGGAGATACTCTAAGCAAAACCTTCCAAAGTTCATATTATTGCAGGTGCCTTTACCCATTACTTTTTCATCTATTATAAATAGCCGGCTTGGACCTCAATGGACGTTAATTAGCTTGTTCTTAGTGGGATTTAATTTCTAGACAGAAATGGACAACCAATTTTCTGAAAAAGATGTTCTTGTTCCACAACTAGCACCCGAAACTTAGCTACTTAAACTCGTCTAGAAGAATGTCAAAAACTCATAACTCAAAAAGTACAAAGAACATAAATCATTGACGAGATAATCATCAATAAAATCCCTTTTTTTTTTTATAAGATTAGTTTAAAAACATCATTTAAGAAAATTTTCCCCTAATTGTTTAATACCACAGATACTTACGTAAATATTTGTTCCCATATATATCATGTACAAAAATCAATTAATATAAAGGACATTTGTGTCTACAAAAAATAACGTGCACGTCCCCATAATTATTATATTATTCATTTCTTAAACGAGTAATTATTCTCTCAATCTCTATCATGTATTTACTTTTCTCATTGAAATAATAGAAAAGGGAACTGAAAAAAAAAAAAGGAGAATTCTGTCTAGAACAGTTCAAGCTATCTATATATATATATAATATATATATATATATATAAAGGAAATTGTCTAAAACAATTCAAGTTATCCATATATATAAAGGGTAAAAGCGTAATAAAAATAATAAGTTATTTAATTAATGAAACTCTAAATTTTGATTTGAATATTTATGAGAATGTCTAATTCTCTCAAATATTTTTGTAAATATTAAATCAAATGAGTATAGATTTGTAATTTTCTCAAAAAGAAAATATTCTAAGTGACCTTTGATAATTTATGATTCAAACAATGTGCTTACTTAATTCATAATCTATGTATTTTTTGTTTTCAATTCATACTCTATATTTATAATATAAAAGTAGAAGTAGAAATTATAAGAACAAAAAAAATGACAAATTGATAGCGTGTCAAAATTGTCAGTTAAATTCTTTACCAAACACGCTCTCTTCATTTTGGGCTTCATAGCCCACGTAAGAGGAGCTGAATTTATTTTTTCGTGGCAAGTTTTCTTGAAATCGAGCTCTTTATCTAGAAATTTATAGTTATGAAGTGAACTTCATTTGGGCTTCTTTACTATCCTTGACTTTCAACCTATGTTCTGATAGATACATAGGTTATGTGTTAAAGGGCCATAAGAAAATTAGTTAGAATGCAGTTTAAAAAAGAGATGAAATTATTGCTTCACATAATTAATTTCAAGTAAAAAAGGAAAGCAGTGGAAACATAAACTTTTAGGCTACAATTATTATGAATACTTAATACGTGTTAATGTAATCTTAAAAAAATGGTTAATTTCAAGATGTTTCGGACTACTGACTGATCAATTCAACATCAAGTGAGTGCAATTCAATTAGTTAAAAGATCTGTCATAATTTTTAAAATATTACATACATATACGGGGGAGTTTGAAGAATGTCCTTTTTTTTGGACACATTAATAATCTTTGCCGCTGTGCCGTCCTCGCCAGTAGCTACCTGGTGATCGCCATTGCCGACGCCTGAGAACCTCGACTCTGAGCCTGCAAGCCCCGATTCCGACCTCGACTTTGCCACCTTGATAAACCCCAATCTCGACGAACCCCTGTATACCACCTTGACCTGCACAATCCCCGCTACACCCGGACTCCGGCGACCACGCAAGAGAGAGAGAGAGAGAGAGAGAGAGAGAGAGAGAGAGAGAGAGAGAGAGAGAGAGAGAGAGAGAGAGAGTTAAATTTGGGTTGTTGCCTTGTTGGGTTTTCAATCGTTAGGCGTTAATGAAATTTTATAAAATATTAATTGAGGCCAAATTTAATTGTTCTTTAAAAGGCAATTCAAGAATTTTCAAAGTAAAAAATCAAAGTAAATTTAGATTCAGCGATAGTTTCATAGGTGATTTTGATAACACGTGAATTATTTGAGAATTTAAAAAGCAGGAGAGGTTTTTCTTGAATTGAGCTTAAACTAAGGAATTATTCCCAAAAAAAAAAAAGAAAAACTGATTTGAGCGTCCTAGCGGGCGCATGAATTACACGTATCCACATTTTTCTTTTCTTTTCTTTTTTAAAGAAAGAGTAAAGAATAAAGGGGCAACAGCAACACAATATATTATACCCCCACCTTAAATCTTTGGACCAAAGTGTTGTTTGTGGTCGAATTTGGAAGAGCCAAACTGGCAGTTACTGAGGATATAATACATAACATAACAATATAAGCCAGTTCAGTTATACACGATTGATGTTTGGAAGTAGTGCTGTTACTTGGCCCCTCTCCCAACTCACATCCACCAATCTTAAACTAATATTTCTATTACCCGAAATACCCCCCAACTCACCTCCCAATTACACACACACACACCCCAAGCCTCGTGGCATTTTTGATATTTTCTTTGCCAATCAAAGTCCTACAAAGACCAACGTAACCAAAAAAAAAAAAACCACGAGTACGTTACCGCACGAAAAACACGTAGAAAAACTGCATGAACATTGAACCCACTCCTATAAATATAACACAAAAATAATAATCCATGCCACGTTAAAATAAAATTAAAAAAACCCTAAAAAAGCCAAAATGGCCAACTCAAAAGCCTCATTGCTATTAACCTTAATCCAAGCACTTACACTAATCTCCACGGCCTCGGCGCGGCCGAGCTTGATCCCGGCGGACGACTCGAAGCTCGACGCGTGGCTGGCGCGCAACATGAAGGACTACCTCGACGCGGCGGCGAGGGGCAATGGCAGCAACAGCTTCAAGTTCGGGCTGGACAGGCGGCTGGCGGAGGCGGAGAAGGCGGCGATGGTGATAAAGGTGCGGAAGGACGGGACGGGGGACTTCAGGACTGTGACGGAGGCGGTGGACAGCATCCCGGCGGGGAACGCGCGGCGCGTGGTGGTGTGGATCGGCGGCGGGGTCTACCGCGAGAAGGTCGTGGTGGACCGGTCCAAGGCCTTCGTGACGTTCTACGGCGACGCCGACGACATGCCGACGCTGATGTTCAACGGCACGGCGCTGAAGTACGGGACGGTGTACAGTGCCACGGTGGCCGTGGAGTCTGCCTATTTCATTGCTGTTAATATCGTATTTGTGGTACGTTCTTTCATGCTTAATTATCATATATATATATATATATATATGTATATGTATGTGCGTGTAATTTGATCGATATTGTGTAGATAGAAAGAAAATTAATTTTGGTAAAATAGCTAAATTGATTTGCATTAATAAGTTATAAATAAATGAAATGTTTTTTATTTTTTATTTTTAAATTTGGTAAATAGTCGAATATTTGATGAGTAATATATTTATTAGAACATATTTAATTTGGAATAATATATGTTATCGAGTTAAGTTCATTTGTTAGAAAATAATACCTATTTTCATTGACGGAGCGAGGAATTATGTCGGTTGGGCATATTTAAAGAAAAAACTTAAGTGAGGGTATATTTAAAAATTCAATTGTAGTGGAGGCATGTTTAAAAAAAAATAATGGGGGCAAAATCTTTTTTTTTTTTTTTGAAAAAATTTGGTAGAAATTTTAATTTAAAAACTTTTGAGTGGAGCAATATTTAAAAAATTTACTTGTTAATGAGGCAAAATAATAATTTTTTGAAAAACTGTAATGTAAAATTTAATTTTTAAAATTTTGACTAGGGACAATAAGCCCCCACACGACCATATATATGACTCCGCCACTGCCTATTTGATTGCGATTTCTCATTTTGCCTTTCAAGCATTATTCTCTTCCTGCGTAATTGTGTATATATATATATATATATATATATATATATATATTCATTACTTCGTTACATATAACCAGACTTCAAATTATAGGCTCGTTAGATGTAACTGGAATACAAAAATTTCCGATTGATCATTTAGTTTGAGAGTTATATATGACAAGTTTGATATATTATGACTTTTTTGGTTTAGTTAAGTATAATTTCTATCTGGATTTCCTAATAAAAGGCATAAAATCAAACAGTACATCATGACTGGCCGCTTTTATGAATATAAAAGAAAGTTTTTGTTTCCATTTTCTCAGCACTGTTTTCTGACCAAAAGGATTTGTCAATAATGATGAACAAACGTATAAAACCATAAACGTATACATAAACAAGCAGAATATGCGTGTGTTGTGTAATAATTTAAACTTCTCGTTTTGTTTCTTGAATATTTCCAAAAACCACGATCACTAATATCTATAGCAAAGCTCGTGAGGTTTCATATAAAGCTTTACCGTTTAATGCATGGCATGACACATCATCATTCCCTTGCAACTTTACTATCTAATGCAGAAATACGTCTAGTGTGCGTCTGACAAATCTGGCCGTTCGTCTGCATGGCTCCCATATCGGACTCACGTCACGGATGGTCCAGCTTCGTTAGACGCGTCTGGCGCACGCGCTAGCACGTTCTATCTAATGAATACTTTTAATAGTAATTAAATTGCGAGCTACAATTTCTATTTAAAATAACGTACACTATTTTTTTCTTTGTTTATAGATAAAAGATAGATTAAATCCAACATTATTATTATTTTGTTGTTTAACTCAAAGTTTGAACTTGAAATGTACTACTATAAATATTAATAATTTATCGTCATGTCACGCACGACGTATCTAAACAATCATCACATTTCTTTTTTTTCTTTTTCTTCTTTTATTAATGTTTCAATAACGTTTCGTCTAATTTTCGATCATTGATGTGATTTTCAATGGTCAGAATTCGGCTCCGAGGCCGAAGGGGAATCGGGAGGGAGAGCAAGCGGTGGCGATGAGGATATCGGGGGACAAAGCGGCTTTCCACAACTGCAAGTTCATAGGCTTCCAAGACACCTTATGCGATGACAAAGGCAGGCATTTCTTCAGAGACTGTTACATCCAAGGCACTGTGGACTTCATATTCGGCAACGGAAAATCCCTATACTTGGTAATTATCTATTTTTTCCAAAGTAATATAACTAATTAATCGATCGTCACACACATTTATATAAGCAATGGTAAAATAACAGCTCCTGGGATTCGAAAAGTAAATTACAAAACTTTCCCCTATAACACGTTAATTATTATTATTACTTATCCTTAATTAAAAAAGAAAATAGTTGCGGTGGGGTATGTTCCACCATATGGGGCTAAGGTTTCTGAATCATCATATAGATCATATAGTTTTTGTTTTGGATCCCATATTCAATTTTCTAGAATCTTTTCCCACACCATAAGATAGTTGCTATCACAAAATTTTCCTTCATAGAACGATAAACTTAAATTGCGGTATCAAGTTTGTGTCAACTTAATTAGTTAAGATGTTTAAGTTATATTTATATTTCATTTCTAAATTATATAACAAATCTATTGAAATATATATATATATATAGAGTACTAAAATCTTGATAAATTTTAACAACTTGCTAATAATTCGATAAATTTATAAGATAATATATTATAAATAAATCATTTAGGATTCTTTTGATGTATAAAATTAATTTTTTTAATATAAAATAAAACTTATAACGTTAGTGAGAAGAATTCATAAAATATGTATGATATTATTTTTTTCTTCAAAATTAATATTAACATGAATTTAATTAGTTATCAAATATGAATAATAATAATTTGAAAAATAATTTAGATATGATACATTTTTAAATAAATAAGAATAAAATAACTCGGTAATTTAATAAATTATTAGGTTATCGATAAATATTTTACTAAATTAATAATTTTTCTTGATATCAAAGTCATTAATTTATTACTATAATATATATATATATATATATATATCAAAAGGTTTTAGTAAGAAAATACTTAAATTGGACAAACCATACGTCTTAGCCAAAACAAAAATCAAATATTATAATTGAATTTGATGAAAATTTAATACATTAGAAACACAAATTGTTAAGCTAAAAAAAATACTAACATAATGTTGAGTAACATTGTTGACATATACAGAATACAAGCATAATTTCGGTGGCCAAAGGGGTGGGAGTGATCACGGCGCAGGCGAGGGAAAAGGTGTCAGAGGTTAGCGGGTTCGCCTTTGTCCACTGCAACGTGACGGGCACCGGCGACACTTACCTAGGGCGGGCGTGGAAGGAGAGGCCCCGAGTGGTGTTTGCTTACACCTACATGGGCACCCTCATCAACGCCCAAGGCTGGTCCAACAAAATGTACCAAGAGCGCAACAAGTATGTCTTTATAATTCAAACTACAACATATATATGACATGTCGTTTCACTGTGATTTCAGAAAATAGATAGTTTTTTTTTGTTCTTTTAATAATTAACCCGTTTTATTTGTGTTAGAGAGATTGTGCCACATATTTAATTTAAGAGTTTGTAGCTAAATGACTTAATTTTAGGACTTATTTAAAATATATATATACACAATTTTTATTTTTTTAGGTGAATGATCCGTTTTCGGAATATAGATCATTTATCATGATTAATAGATAAAATATCATTTAAAAATAGTTGGTATTTTGTCTATTAGCCACGTATCAAAAGCAATAATTCATCTAATAAAAAAAAAGTTGTGAATGTATTTTTAAAATAGACTGTGGTCTATAAAATAGACTAACAGTCAAAATTTCCCTTATTTTTATACTATCTAAAAAGGAGACCACAGTTTTTGCTTTTTTAAGTAGATTTCTATGTGTCATGGTATATCAATGAGAAGCATTTGTATGATTAGCGAGTCTTTTAGTTGGGTATTTTATTGATTAATAATCATAGTATCTTAATGATTTCCGGGGAAAAAAAAAACTTTTACTTAACAAAAAATTGTCGACATTCTCTGAAATAAAGTATAAAAATTGAATATTTTCATAATTTTCTTAGAGACAATATATTTATCAAAATAAATACCTGAAAATAACAATTTATTACCTTTTTAAAAAAAATGAAAAATAAAGGTTGATGTGATGATATTAACATGTATGCCTATGGATTTTTGCGTTGTGTGTGTGTGCGCATATATATGTGTGTATATATATATATATATAAATAGGACGGTGTATTATGGAGAGTACAAGTGCAAAGGACCAGGAGCGATCACATCTGGAAGAGTGAATTATGCAAAGAGACTTACAGATGAGCAAGTGAAGCCCTTCATGAGTATGACTTACATTCAAGGCAACAAGTGGCTTCTCCCACCACGCAAACTCTCTCCTCTTCATATACTTAGTAATATTAATTAATTACATATATATATATATATCAACTAATTTATTAATACAACATTGACACGTCATTTTTTAAAAGTCTGCAATTGATGGATATAGTAATGTACAATTACCTTTTGTAACAATTATATTGTCAAATGGTACATTATAGAGAAATCTATCTATATGTATAGAATTTCTCATCTCTTGAAGGCCATATATTGAGGTTAATTTCGAGCGTTGTAAAGAGCCTATTTGCGTGTAGTAATTACAACATACTTATTGATAGGAAAAAATAAATAAATGGAAAATGTATCACAAAGTTGAATAGTTTTTGTCTCCGTTAAATTGATGAATACATCGGACATGTTTTTAGTCTATCAAGCGCAAGAGAACACTTGCAAATGTTGCAAGTCGAATGATATAAAAAAAATAAAAAACTTTTTTTTTTAATGAAAAAAAAGTTTCATATATATAGATTCGGGAATACTATTACTCACTTTAGCAAACAAAATTTGAGTATCATTTATTTTAATCAATAGAGACAGGTACACGCATGTGACAGCGTAGTGTTATCTATGATAATATATATAATAATATAATATAAAATCAGTAATTAGCTAGCGAATTACTAGGATATAGAAATAATGATATCCTTAAACTCAACGCCATTACTATATATACATATATGTATATAATATATATATATAGTTTACAGTTCATTATCTAAAGAAAACAATAGGATGTGTCCTGGTTTATCTTTACACGTAATTCCCCATCATACTACATAATTCTATATTTTGTTCAATGTACGTTTTACTTCCAATGGTATTTAATATTTATTCTACAACCCGCGAGTATAAAAGTACGTATAACGTTTGTAATGTTGACTTTGAATGTGAATTACACTGTCGTTCTAAATGTGAATTACGGATATAAAATTTAATAAACGTTGATTTTTGAAACTAAATAATTTGTGTGCTCTAATTCATAATTCGTTTATAAATTAACTATTTACTAATGATTTGGATCACAAATATGAAAAATATCACAATAAGAACCTTTTGTGATAGGCGCCATTTATGCATGAGATCTTGCTTTATTATTTTTTACTAACTTATTTAATTGATTTACTAAATTTATATTTCTGTTGCGTATTATTGATTTGATCAATCTATATAATCCTTGATAAATTTTGAAATTATAACCAACATATAATACATATGATAGTTTAAGAATTGCTTTAATTTTACTTCTCCTTTGAACATAAGACAACTTGTGAACCACTTAATTTCTCTCCTCTTTTTTTATAGCATAAACATTTATCCTCTCCGTTTTGATTTCATATTTTTTGTTCAAGTATATTTACATAAATAGTAACGTACTAAATGAATATATTATATATATGTGTAAGTGTGTTTATATATATATATATATATATATATATATATATGTGTGTGTGTATAACGTGTCGTGACTGTAATGTTTTTATGGTTTTTTTTTTTAACTTTCTTGGTGGTTTAATATATATTTTTTAAAAATAATTTTGTATCGATAAATTTATCATTTTAAAATGAAAAATTCATTAAAAATTAATAAATTTAACGATTTAGAATTCAAAAAATATATATATATATATAAGAAAATTTCTTTTTTTTTTTCTCACTTTTTTTTTTAAAGAGTGACTGTAATCTTCTTAGCATGTGCAAACATATACGACGGAGACGGAATAGCAATTTAATAATGATCTTTTTATTTAAAGATTCAGGCCAACTAATCATTGAAGACAAAATCATCTAATATCTATATGTGGAATTATGATCGTCTCAGAGAACATATATATCCTTATATATAAGTGGGCGTTGGTGGGTTAAAACGCGCGTTCTACTCGAAATTATTATTATTTATTTTACACAAGCAGAGATGTGCACGCGTCTTGGTTGTTTTTACTTTGTTTCTTTTTTTTTAATTTTTTTAATTTTTATTTTCACTTGCTTAGGCGTGTGTCCGTTGAGACGCAAATCAATATTTTTTAGATCAGTTAAGTAAATAATTATTATGGATTGTGTGTTTTTAAAAAATAGACACAGTTTAAAAAAAATTTAAAATCTAGCCATAAAAAAGGTAAGAAATTTATGTAAATTGCTGTAAGAAAAACATATAAAAATTGTTATAAGAAATTTCTTACCATAACAAAATTACACATAAAAATTGATGTAAGAAATTTTTTGATAATAAACTTCTGAAATGACTATTTTCTTAAAATTTGAAAACTGTGACCATTATTTTAAAAAAATTATTTTATAAAAATTAGATATTTTCTTAAAATTTCATTTTTTTCATTTTTATTTGTATTTTGCGCCAAATTTGAAAAAAAAAAAAAAAAGGCTTCACTTGGGGGATCTCTTACAAAATTTTAGGGGTCTTTTCATAGATGAGTTTTTGTTTTTTTGCAAATTCTCATTTTTTTTTTTTTTTTGCTCTGATCATTCTAATTGCCAGTTTTTAATCATAATGACCTCAGGTTATGTGGTTTTGTTTTATTTTGTTTTTTTCTTTTTTGTATTTTGTATTTTGTTTTTGCACGGTAGGATTCAGCTTTTTTTTTTTCCCCCTCAATTTTCAACACCCATTTTGATTTTGCTATATTTATTTTTAATAGAAATGTTGTTTTATTTTTGCTTTTGCTTTAGTATTTCTTATCTATGACAGAATTTAAAAGTGCTACATAAACTTTTATAAAATAATAGATTGTCCCCTAATTTGGTTGAAATGACAATAATACACCTACCTATTGGAATCTTAACAAAACTATGTATGTTTTAGTTTTTCTTAATATTTTAATATGCAAAATTTATTATCCTAAAAATATTTTGCAAAATTTATAGTATAAATGAGAAAATTTAACAAAAAAAAAAATATATATATATATATATATATATATATATGGGCTGCAAAATAATAATAATAATAATAATAATACACAGGACTCGCACGCGGTGGCCGCGTCTATAGAAAATAGTATACATATAAAGTGGAAATAAGACAGCTCATTCATACGATTTGATCAGGAAAAAGAATCAGAATATATAAAGCACATGAACATGCTAAATGAAGTAAAAACTAAATAACACCGCCGGGTCTATACAAAATCCATTAAGTTAAATAAACAATTTTAAAATAGATGCAATTTAGACACCTAAAAAACAATAGCATGTGCGTTTAGTGATTTAAGAAATATAGACGTAATATTGCAACTAATATATAATATTATTTGACCAAACAAAAAAAAAAAAAAAAAAAAAAACAAAGACGCTTAAATGGGAGTTAGTACAAAATTATATTGATCTCTCTTTTATCAAAGATTTGAGCATCAATAAAGAAGAAAATAACAGGCTAAACAATATGTATTTCATGTTCAAATTTCCACCAAAGTACATCAGATTTAGGTTACACCCCAGTATTAGAGGGAAAGAAGAAAACCAGAAAAAACAAAAAAAAAAAAAAAATTAAATGCATGTTGTGACCCTCTAAAACGAGCACCTGCATTTTCTTCCCAACACATTGCCCAAACATTCTAACTATAGAGTTGTCCTATATTTGTCACATTCAACACCCAATAAGCCAAGACCATAAATTGAAAAAGAGGAAATTGACCTTGTGTTGCACCAGAAAAATCATCCCGCCAAAATAACCCGGATGATAATGATGAATCGGCGATCGCGATCGATTAGCCCACATTTATTTACTCTTCAATGAATGAACTTCCGGCTGCAAAACAATAAGAAAGCTATATCTTAGTACAATATAGAAAACCAATGGTGGTGAAAACAGAATTAGTGTAAAGCATTACATGTCCCATCTAAAAGGGCATTGCAAAATCAATGAACACAATATATATATATATATATATATATATATATTTTTTTTTTCTTTGATAAATCAATGAACTCAATATTGCTGATCAATAAAGGTCTAAATAAGGAAACTAGTTTATGTTCATTTCAAATTCCCTTTCAATCACGCCTTTTAAAACTGGACATATTTTGGCAGTAACACATTGTTTTAGCCAAAAGGCTCTAAAACAGGAAATATAGAATAAAACTAAATTAATATCTTTTCTAAACAAATCTCTTCTGATACAATTTCCTTGAGAAAAAAAAAAAAAGAAGGCTTTAAACAGTTGATCGGCGATATTAAAAATGTGTGATTCAAAAGAGACTAAACCAGAAATTGCATACAACTTGACCAATACGAAATGCTGCTGAGAGGTGTCAAAAACAAGAAATGTTCTCCAAAATAGGCCCTTTTAGAACAGTAATTGAAAAACCATCTTCTGATTATCCTATAACACATTGTTGAGAAGGGTCTAAAACTAGCTTTGCTCAAAATCCATACAAACAAAAGGCAAAAAGAACCACCTAATGAGGAACAATTACCAGAGCTAGTAGTATCATCAGGGCATGTCTTGTTGTGGCTATGATTCTCCATGCACTTCAGAAGGTACTTAAACGTCTCGATCTCGCAGGGAATGGTGAGCCCGCCGCTGTGATCGAACCCGAACTCCTCCTCCACCTTCTCGAGCAAGACCTTGAACAGCGAGTGGCTGAGATACCCCGTGGGAATTATGAACCTCCTCAGCTCCGGCCCAACGTAGACGGCCAAATACCCTTTGGGGACGTCCGGGGGGGGCTCGGGGCTGTGGCAGCTGTCCTCGTCGGAGTCGCAGTATATCACCTCCGCCAGCCTCTTGTTGATCGCGGGAGGGATCCCCCCGGGAGCTCTGCTGGCATCGGCGGCACGAGGATCTTCTTGGTCGCTCTCGTCGGGCTTCGAGATGGCGGTGAGCGTCACGGATTGCCACTTCTGAAGGATCTCCTTTAGCCTCACAATCTGCCTGATTCCGGTCAGCTTGGAGCTGCCATTGTCGTCCATCGCTGAAACGAGTTTCGGCTTAAGACGATCCCCAATTCGGAATTCCGAGTGTGCCTGGTAAATTCCAGAGCAATTCCACTGAACAATTCATGCATCAAAACTAGTCAAGATTCGACTTTTGACTGGTTTTTTCTCTAAATGTTTTTGTAAATTATAAACGTGATTTAACAATATCAAAAAAGAGAAAAAAAAAAAAAAAACAGGTCTCGGCGTTTTGTTGTTACCAATCCACATCCAAATACTTTCTCGAGATTTCAACTTTTTTTTTTGTTTTTCCTTATTGCAAAAGTTGCACCAAATTCGTAATCTTCAATCTCTTGTTTTATTGTCAATTATACGAAATACAACATCTTCATATTCATTTATTTTAACTTCACTTTTCCCTCCATTTTTCAGCCAATTTCGTATCTTTCTCAGAGATCATTACTAATTCTACATTTGAATCATGAAATTCATTGGATCATGAATGTTAATAGAGAATTTACTTTTATTACCGGCACATGCATTTTCCTCAAATCTCATATATATATATATATATATATATATATATAAGCAGTGTTTTTGAATGAGAAAGAAAAACCTGAAGAAGGAGGAGGTCAGCTACGAGCCCGAAGAAGAAACGCCATGGGAGGAGCTTGGGAACACAGCGAGCGAGAGAGAGAGATTCTCGAACAGCTCTGGTATTTTTTTTTAAAATCTCAGAATAATTAATTGAAGCTAAAAAAAAGGCGTAGCCGAATCTAAATATGGGACGAAAGTGATTTTCTCTTTCTCACTCAGCGACGATATCGGTGGAAGCTTATTCTCTTTCTCGTTTTTCTTGCGAACCAAACAGAAAATAGACCAACGGTTTCTGTTCCGCGCGGAGGACGTAACACAGAAATGAAATTGGGTTTTGAGACCAGTTGTTGTTGTTTCGTTTTGGTTTTGTTTTTGTTTTTGTTTTTGTTTTTGTTTTTTTTGGGAGAAGTCTATAAAAAGCAGAGGATGATCACTGTTTAATTTTTGGTTACTCGCTTTTTATTTTTTAAAGTTTGGACTTTTGAGCCCACGTGGTTCAAAGGAATCTGGGAGGACCCTCTTCCACTTTCGCCGCTCATTATTTTTTTAAATATTTTTGTTACAATACTAAAATTTATTTGGTAATTTATTATTAAGAAAAAAAAATTCTTTCACGCTATTTTAAATTGTGTTTCTCTAATGTTTTTTTTTTAGGAATAATTCTGAATCGTCAAATTATTTTTATCTTTTTAAGATTAAAGGCCCACTAAAAAAGTAAATTCGACAATTCAAAATTATTTTCTACCACAAAGATAAATCCACCAGAGAATCCTCGATTTTAAATACTTGTGCTATGATAAAATTAATTTTTTCTAAATTTTTAATTTAAAATCCTTTTCTTAAATCTCAATTTAAATATTAAACTCTTATGCAAATATTATTAAGTTTATCGATACAAATATGATCTGATGTTGTGTAATTCTTGCAAGTTGCACACTATTTTTTTAAACTGACATCCTTACCCCCTAATACTTTAAAAACTTATAATTATAACTCATTCATCCCAATCCGTAAAAAAATATATAAAATCATTGTTATTAATAACTTAATAATAATCAAGTGGCCGTTGTGCAACTTTAAAAAGATCAAACGTCTTAAAATTACTAAAATTATAACAACTAATTTTATAGTTATTTTCACAAATACCCTCTTATGTTGTATTTTTTTCTCAAGTTGCACCCCTATCTTTTAAAATTTTGTATTCATATCCCCTTATTCTAACCATTTTTTTAACGAATTGAAGCAGATGAGTGAACTTAACGTTTTTAAATATTAGGGGCACTGATGTTAGTTTTGAAAGATTACTGTGCAACTTGTAAATATAATACAACAACAATGAGCATTTGTATAGTTAATCATTAATTTAAACTACAATTTAAATACAAGTTTTTGAACTTTTTAATTCAAATCAAAATGATATAATTTTTTTTTTTGGATTTTGAAAAATACTTTATTTTGGGCACATTAATAATCTATGCTCATTTTGTATTGCACTATTAATTTATACCTCATTTTCACTCTATAATATAAAGTAGAAAGAAAAAAAAACACACCAATATGAAAATAGATGAGACTTAGAATGACATTGTTTTGTAATTTTCCTTGTTTCTATCTAAATCGGACGACCAAACGATACCGAAGTAATGTCTATTAATGAAGAACAATCTTTGATTGTGAGTTTAACTTATCGTTGAATTAATCTATTCTATATATGAGAAGTAATGTTTTTATTTATAAAATAATTAATGAATTTTTTACTTTGATTGGAAGAAATCCCTACTCATAAATAATCGACGTCTTAGTTTGTTTATTTGCAAATTTTTGGTCAATCTTTTATGGCACGCATTTTTCTGCTTTTTTACTACACTTGCAAAATTACAAACGTAAACTACTTATACAAGAAAGAAATGATCCTCGACTGAGCTCAATACAAATTATACGCCGACAAATTACATGCGTTGAGATAGAGATAAAAAATTTGAGACAATTTTTAGAATTTATAGCATTACTAAAAACTAAATAATTTCATAATATTGAGATTAATTCAGAGAATTTTAACATTCACGGACTTAAATGATATCTTATTTATAATTCAAAGGGTGAAAATGTCATTATAAATCTAAGGTCTTAGAAGTCATATTAAACTTCATGTTTCTGGCCAAAACTAAATGCTAAACTTCATATTGTTGTAACCAATAAATAAATGAACCCTCTTAAAAAAACCAAATAAAACCCCCAAAAGCAAGGAATAAATTCAATTATTGAAATTAAAATTGAAAAAATAAATAATATATAAATAATTACAACTGACACGACAAAGTGTATTGATATATAGTCTTCTTTCTTTTAGGATAAAAGGAAAATCCTTCCTCTTAGAAAAGTTTTCTTTAAAGAGAGAATATTATTTGTTGGAAAGTTAAGATGACACGAAGTGAATAGTATAATAAATATATATCTAAAACGTCTGTTAAATGTAATAAGATAGCCAGTGAGTACATTATTTCTTGAGCTTAATAATCCATCCAACCTTGGTATTATTACATAAAATAAAAATATTTGTATGAGTTATAATGAAAGCTCAAATGACTCAAATTGATAAAGAGGATTTTGTGGTAGGAAATTTCTACGGTAATGAATGATTTTCGATCACCAAATTTTGATTTAAGAAGTAGAATCACAAGAAATAATGACCGTTAAGAATTATTTTTTTTATCATAAGGTATGTCTAATCATATATTTTTTCATAAATAAATAAAGAAAGTGGCCATTTTAATAGAAAGGGAAAGTGTGGTGGTTAATTTATTTTTTATACAGTATTTAAAAAAATATCAACAACTTTTTCTTTTCAGGTGAATTAGTCTGTTTTTGGTGTATAAAAATATGTAATGGTTAGTGAACAATATATCACAGTACCACTTATTTTTTTGCTATATTCTTCATTGATCATGATTTTTTTATGCACAAATACAAACCAATCACCTAAAAAAAAAAAAAACCGTAGACATTTTTCTTAATTAAGTTTCAAAATTAGGTCATTTAACTACAAATTCCTTACTAGGAAAAATTATTGAATAAACGAGAAGAACATCTAGTTCATGAAATGAATCCCTCTTATATGATTTAATTATCGATGGTCTAAATGCTTTATTCAAAGCTAATGTTAAACCTAAAAGCCATGCTAATATCAAAATATAGCATTCGAGTCAAAATTCTTTCTTCAATGCTATATGCTGTATTTAGCATAGTTTTTACTTTTTAACAGGTACCTTATTTTTCAATACTATGCTATATTTAGCACAATTTATATAACATATCAAAATTATACCTTATTCTTAACGACAATTTACCAAAAGTGCATTTCTGGTGTGCAAAACTCAAAAATAGTCTATGGAGCATCATCATATTTTGGTTATTTCAATTTTCAAACACAAACACACTCTTTGTATTTTCTCTTTAAGAGAATAAAATTCTAAACGACATGTCGTCACACAATCCAAAGCGACAACCAACATTTTTTTTTTTAAACGACAACTAACAATTAGCAATGGAATTGTTAATCTCTGCCGTGTTTTCAAAAGGCAAAATAACGCTCTCGTGGCTCTCGTTTCTTCTTGGTGTAATTTCTCTGTGTCGTTTTTCTTTTACCCTTAAACCCTAAACTCTCTCAATTCCGCCATTGAAGCTCATAGAACAACGTCGAATCCACCCCTGAAGCTCCACAAACTCATCGTTATCACCAGTCCACCGACTTCGAGTCAGAGACGAACTCGACTCGTCGTTTCACGGTAGGTTTTGGTTCAAGAGACGAACTCGACTCGTCGATTCCATGCTTGCCAATCTCTCTGTTACAATTTATACTCCAATATATGGTTATTCCGTGTTTTGTTAATTTAATCATACTGTTCGATAATATGCTTTAATGAAGAAAAAGGCTTTGTTTTATGGGTTTTTTTTTTTTTTCTCTAATATATTTATTCGATTGGTTCAGGTCGAATTAGGATTCTGTGAGGTGTGACGATTATGTTCATGTCTAGACTATCAAGACTTGGACTTTTTATGGTTAAAGAGCTCTCTAAAGGTAATCCCATTTCTCTATTTCTTTGGGCAACGAAATGTTTGTACCCGAGAATCAAATTCAAGTATTTCGTGGTATATTTAATTTTTTTTTCCTTTCAATTTTGGGTTATTAATTTGGTTATTAGTTCAGAGATGTATTTTTCAGTTGTTGAAATGCATTTATGTTTTAATTTCAGGAAATTCTAGAGCCATAACTACTGTACATACACAGAGGCCTTACAGCCAGTACTTGCAAAGACTGGTTAGTATTCTAAGTTTTCCTTTTAACGCTATTCGAAGCAATTTAACGACTTCGTTTGAGTGTTAATGGAGACATATTACCCCAATAAGGTCCATGACCTTGAATATTTTGACTGCAATGCATTGTGTTTGAACCGATTTTCTGATTGCTGTGCAAATCATCAGGAAATTTTATGGAGTTGATGAAGAACTACTAGGAATCAAATCAATTACATTATAACTTTTCGCAAGCTGTTTATCAATCTTTTTTTTTTAGTGCCATAAACATTTCACGTTTTTAAAATGAAGAAAAGACGAGAGATAATTTTCCATTCCAAATAGTTTGGGGTAACCTCAAGTTTTTGGAAATAAGTTGGAGACTGACAGAAAAGTTTGCATTTCATACATATAAAACATCCATTTTATGCAGCTTACACAGTTATAATTGATGGTTTAATCTAGAAGCTATGCTGTTAAGCTCTGTATTAATTTTGGGAGGTCTTACAGTTAGCCTTTGTTTCATACTGTCACCGCATTTGTAATTTCTTGTTTGCAGAAACAATTTGAAGAACAGCCGAAAACCAAGGTGTCAAAGAGAGAGAACTTTCAAAAGTGCCATCGTTTTTCTTCAGCAGCGTCTGGAGGTCATTCAGAGGAAGGGGATAAGCCAGAGCAAACGTAAGTTGCTTTGTTTTATATAAGAGAATATAAGAATTGCAGCTCTTTAATTCTGTTCCAGTTTGTTCATTTTTTGCAAAATATGTTGAGAAACAAAAGTGGGGTTTGGAAGTAGAATTAGTTAACGAAATGTCATCGACAAGTTTCTTTTCCGTTGCGTAATTCTGCAGCATTTTTTTGCAGTTTTGTATGTGGGTGGATATTGCCGTGTAGTGTATTTTGTTGCCTTTTGCTCATTTTCATTTCCACTGCAAAGTGTTATAGTCTAACTGTATGTTAATTTTTGGTCGAAGAATTTGGTGGCGTACAAACAGTCTTGGTAAATTTCATTTTTGTCAGTGGAGATTTGCAGTTCAATTATCGTCCTTTCTCATAGACTTTATTCTCCTCTCTCACTTCAGGATATCTGTGACATTTGTTGATAAGGATGGGGAGGAGAAGCACATTAAGGTTCCAATTGGAATGTCAATGTTGGAGGCTGCCCACGAAAATGATATTGAACTCGAAGGCAAGAATTTTCTAAGGACTCTCAAGTCTAGAATATTTCTTTTTTGGTACTTTTTCTTTATTGTATTTGTGATCCTTCTGAAACCATATCATTTGCTGAAAAACATTGTAGATTGAGCAAGTACAATCATGTCAATGACTTCTCTTGTTCCCATTTTCCTAGTTGCAAAATTTAATACTCTGCTTCAAATGTAAATCTTTTCAGGAGCATGTGAAGGCTCACTTGCCTGTTCGACATGTCATTTAATCGTGATGGTATGCTGAAATACTTTTTGTTAATTTCTCTCCTCTGTTGAGCTGATATAAATAAAAATAAAAATAAAAAAAAGAAGAAAGAAGCTAATCTTGGACTATTATTTACAGGACGTGGAGTACTATAATAAGCTAGAAGACCCAACCGACGAGGAGAATGATATGTTGGATCTTGCTTTTGGGCTTACAGAAACGTAAGTAGACTAACTTGTGTGAGAATTTTCATCTATGTGATCTTCTGTTGCTATAAAAACAAGTTTAAACTGTATATTATGATATTTTGCAGATCTCGTTTGGGTTGTCAAGTGATTGCAACACCCGAATTAGATGGCATTCGAGTAGCTATTCCTGCTGCGACTAGAAACTTTGCGGTCGATGGGTACGTTCCAAAACCACACTAGACTCGACGAAACTACACTGAATAAAGAGAGATGGTTAAAGTTTTACGGATCAAATCATCACATTTTTGTAGCTCCTATATCGTGTTGGATCAATATGCCTTTGCGGGCAAAGTCTTTTTTCTTCTCTTTCTTTCTTTTTCGAGTTCTAATTGATTATTGGTTCTAATTATAATGCTGAGTTTACCCTCTTTTCATGTCTCTTTTCTCAAAAAAAAATTTACCCTCTTTTCACACAGTCTCTAGATTTGGGGGGAGATTTGCCTTACCTATCATGGTTTATGCAATAAAGAAATTTATTTTCTTTACTCTTCCAAGATACACAAGATCTTGTATTCATGGTCAAATTATAGTCTATAGAGTCTAGACAAGAATTCTTAATCTCGGCTAACGATTCGAAAAAAGCCGTTATTTACTTTCTTTTTAAACTACTTTATTCATAAACTAGTGGAACAACAACTCGTCATTTTTTTTATTTATGAAAATGTCATAAACCAAAATAATGTGATAGTGACAGGGAATGTCAATAACAAATAAACATAATAAAATAGAACAATAGATCAAAATAAGAGTTATTTACACATTTGTTCAAAGTTCAAAGTTCATTATAGATTTAAAATGATTGTAGTAACCTTAGACTAATATACTTGATAAGATATTTACCCGGTTTAAAACAATACTTGTTAAAAAAAGAAAACATTGAAGCATCGACTAAAACAAAGTTTCAAACCATAATAATAAACTTTTAAAAATAAAACCATAATTCTTTTATTTCTTTTCTTTGTGAAAATCTTTGTGGTTTGTCAAACCCTTTGCCTTGCATCCACAACACCGTCGCCGCACAACTCATCGCATGATCATGAAATAGGTTTTTTACTTGCAGTATGAACGGAAATATTTTGGTGAACCAAAAGCCAAGTGAATTATAATTATTTTCTTACAAAATACATTAATCAAATGCATGATCATTTATGCTTCGTTATTTTTTCTTTCTTTATTCATATCTTTCTCATTCTATTCTTCATATTGGATCCCCTTATATGTACGTACTGAGATGCGCGCACGACAAATGAATGATAGGGTGTGCATATCTTGTCAACCAAGGTCCTTTCTTTCTTAGTGGGCATAACTCACCCATCGTTGCTTCTAGATAACTCGGGGTTTACGAGTGCGGTCAACCATACTCGTAACGTTTTATTTTGACTTAAGGTAAACTGATTAAGTAAAAACCTCATTTTATTTTGACTTAAGGTAAACTGATTAAGTAAAAACCTCATTAAGAAGAGTGATACGACGCAATTAATTAATTTAGGTGTAACTTATTATTTAGGTGATATGCAAACATGATAAGGCAATACTCTAAACATAATCACGTATAGATGATCATACATTATTTTCTTTCTAAACATAATACATCATAATGAACTTTTTTTTCCCTCCTTTTTCTTTCGTAAAATAATTTACATACAATGTACACAATCATATAGCATGTATAAATAAGAAATTCTCTCTTTATTAAAAATTTCAACATATCATCAAACATCACATGCAGGTAATCCTGGCAAGGCATAACTTCTTAACATTTTCCTTTTAAAACAAATTCGTACTGTAATGGTGTTATACTCAATTACTCACCTTAGTTTATTAGAGCTCCTTAAAGTTTTCGATTTTCGCGTTCTTTCGAAACCTAGAACCACAATTTAATATGAGAATCTTGTTATAACTAACTTATTAAATCGTACTTGGATTTGACATTTTGACTTCTTCGAATCTGTCTTATTCTAAATAATTACAGTTTTGACAGGATATTTTACAAAATTATAGTTTTGGTCCAAATTATAAATATATGACAAAAATACCCTTTGATCAATTAAGCTCAAGCTTTCTGGAATGAAAGATAATGTGAAAATAAGCAACTTTTTCTTCTGTACTAATTTAAAATTCAACCTCTAACTCGTTCTAATTATCGTTATTTTAGTATATTTTTTAATCGGCTTTATTTCTAGAAAATTTTTCCGAAAAGACTCATGTTATTTTCCAAAAATCTATAACACTGTCTTTTTGACTTTTTCCTGAAAACATCTAAAAATTAAGGTTTCTTCATAAATGTGAAATCGGGTTAGAGATTTGATCATCTTAAGGTTGGAATTTGCATAAACTCAAAACTAAAAGTTGTTCATCTTTTAATTCTCTATGTTTCATCTATGTATATCAAAACTCAATTCTAAACGGAATGTGGTCAAAATTGTGGGAAACACATTTCTGCCCTGAACGGAGCCCAAGAACTATTCAGGTAGCCTCGCTTTCGGAATTTTCAAAAAATATCTGCACATCCAAATTTTTTTGAAATATATATATATATATTAGATTCATATATGAACCTTCAAAAAATTTTAATACAAAATAAATTTGTTTAATACATAAAATAATACAAGCAAGTTGAGCTCATTTCTATGTCTCAAAAACTGTAATCGAGTGCATAGAACGAGCGTTCTAGCACTGATTTGAATATGCCAATCTTACAAATCAGAATCTAAGCTTTATTTTATCACCATAAAAGAGATCTTAAGAATTTTGATTAGAAATTTTCCCTTGTAGCCTTTGATTGCCTTAATTCTCTTCCTAATGTGTGATTTTCTACACGAACAAAGCTCGAATTAATTAGTAATCAAAACCTAACATTCTAATTCATAAAAGATAATTTTATTTACCACGAAAATCACACAAAAGTTAATTGGTAAGTGTTTGGAGACTCTTAGAGCTTCAAAAATGTAAAAAGGCTTTAAATAGACCTAATTTGCAAAACTATGCCATTTTAACGTTGCAACCCACAAAATTATGTTGTTTTTGCAAACAGGTTCGAACACTAAACTTTAATGAGTCATAACTTTTTTCTATACTAATCCGATTGATGCATGTAATATACTGTTAGAAAACTTATTAAAAGATCTTTGAATTGATATGCACTATGCTATATGATACCTTTATGTAGCCTTAGAAAAATTAACAATAAAGTCACGGCTCTACGTCTCACAATAAAGTCCCTTAACTTTTTCAATAAGATTAAACACCTAAAAGGTCTAAAATATTTACTTATTATAACACTTTCATCAAACCCCTAACAAAAGTGATTGTTATCATTTAATGCTATATGACGTCTAATAAAACTACGCAAAGTTTTGTCATTTTCTTTACGAAACTACACATTTTTTTTTAACAACTATGTGACAAGAGAAATTGTTATAGTTTTTCTTTCAAACTACATTTAACTTGTCGTAGTTTTTCACATAAACTACAACATTCACTCATCGCTTAATATTTCACAATCATCTATCTTAATTCTTAGTGGTACAAAATTTCCAAATCAAGCATAAAAAAATAAATTCCGGATAACAATGGAGTTTACGAATAAAAATATTTATTCAAAGGAAAACGACATGAGCATACGAGATCGGGTTATCACAATTATCGCTTCGTAACGCCAGCACATTAGGCATTATTATCCCATTTAGATCTTGTAATTTCACAATTGTTCATAATTAGCCTCTGTCGTTTGACACACTCAAGTTAATCATATAGCTTAACTTTGATTGCTGCAAGGACAAGAGTTCTTCATCCTCCATCGTTTTCGAGGTATATTTTGGTGAAAAAAGTTTGGATGTTGATATCATACTTAGAAATCATTGATCAGATTGAGTTCAATGAGTTATTACTACTCCATTGTAGTCTCTTGTGAGGTAGATTCTCCACTGATGACATTGCAACTCAATTGAACCTCATCATGTAGTTGCAAAGTTTTCCAATCTAAGAACCAAAAAAAAAAAAAAAAGAATACAGTTTGTAAATACCAGCACTCCGCGGAGATAGAACTTCCAAGGGTGCAATGTGTGGATTGTTTAAAATTAATCGATGCGCGTTTTCCTGTTTAAGAGTCGCGCAATGGTTATTAAAATAAAATAAATATGAAATTAAAAATTAGTTATAGTTGTTCTTGTTAATACCATTTCTTTTTCATTGTTTTGTTTCTTAGAATACGACATTGTATTGTATGTGGCAAGTTGAAACTATATATATATATATATATATATTATTTTATCTAACAAGAATTGAACCACGACTTTTAACACTTTCAATAAAATAATAATAATAATAATAAATAAATAAAAAGGTTGGTTTCTGAATCTCTTATACCACAATTTATTGCTTCATTATCTGGCAACAGGTAAATGTGTGGATTACATGGACTTGATTGAAAACATGATAACTTGTGATCGCTCGGAAATTCATTTGATCCGATTAGTAACATTATATTTCGCTTTCCTTTTTCTTTTCTGGGAAAAACTTTGAATTTTGGGCACTTATCATTCATCTAGTTTGCTTGATTATTAAGGACCAAATAAGTGGACTTGTCAACACTCAAACTTAAACAGATTTTAAGTCCTTGTTAAATTGAACGTTTCTTTCCAGTCTAGAATTCTGAATTGTCCTAAAATGTGTCAAAATCTTAACGGTCCATTTCAACACATATGAGCTGTTGATCTTCCTTTTTATTTATTTTTTGTTCCCTATACAATTGTTGATCCTTTTCTTCTGGATGATTTTGAAATTGTACCTAAAATCAGTGTCAAACTAATGCAAAAGGAATGTTCTTTATTGTTCCAAGGTTCAATTTCTGTACCAAATTAAGCTCAAGGGAAGTACAAACTAGGCCTGTACTAGAATATAAGAAAACAATGTGCCAAATGTCTATTCTATTTTACTTTGCGGTACAATTTTTGTAGCATTGATTGAGGAAGTACAAATCTGCGTAAATCTTATGAGAAAATCAAATACAAAGATTCTCAAGCAATGTCATGTAGTTTATAGAAATAGCTTAGACAAATATTTATATTTAGCTCCTCTTAGTTATGCCACCTACCCATAGATTATGAGACCTAACAATATTTGTTCTCTGAACTTATAATACTAGTGAGCTTAGCTGGTTGATAATTAAATACACTTCTCCTTCCATATTATTAAAAAACATTGACTTTTAGATTGTAAGAATTGGGTGGATATTTGGTTCTTAGAGGCTGATTATTGATAAACAATGGTATTTAATATTAAAAAATTTACTGAATAATAATAATAACAGGTGAATTTAACACTAAAGGTGGCCAAACGAGCCGGGTATGGGCCGGACTAGCATATTGCTGAGAAATTTTGAAAAATGATATTTTTGGACAAGTTGTTTGAAAATTGTCACTTTGAAAAAAATATTGCAGTGCATGTCACATTTTAGTAATGAATTTGATCGAATATCTTTCTACTATTGCAAATGAGGAAGACAAATGAAGAGAATGAGACAAAATAATAATTTACTGATAGAAAAAGTAACATGATATATAATAGTGACATAGATGTAAATTTTGGATGTCAAAACTATCACTAGATCATATATATATATGTATGTGTGTGTGTGGCTCAAACTAGGGCAAGGGATGTGGCCCGCGGGCCAAGTCAGGCCAGTCCAACCCGCTCAATAAAAAAGCTAAGTCGCTCTCTTTCCTAATTATGATGTGGAAACTCAATATCAAAAAATAAAGCTCACACTCTTCTCAAATACCGATTTGATAACTTAATGCCAAAAAAAGCATACCTCACACTATTTTCCAATACTGATTTGAAAATTCAATGGCGCAATTAAAAAACCCCACACGCTTCTCCAATTCTGATTTGACCATTCAAAGTCACAATAAACAAACCCCACACTATTTTCAAACACTGATTTGACGACTTAATGCCACAAAATGTCTGGTGCTTCGTCTAGCATGACACATCTATAAAGGCGGATTACAAAATGCGAAGCAAAACACGGCAATGGTGTGGAACCCCGTCAAACCACACTTCACTTCATATATGACTAAAATAAGGCAAGAGAATTTCATGCAAAGTACATTGCTAGTGCTAGCTCCCACTAGGTTTAGTTGAGGACCAGGCCTTCAAGGCTTATATTCAACAAACATACAATAAGCGAGAAATGCAACACATTCTGATTGTATTAGAGTCTTCAATGAGATAACGCATAATCTTATAAAGGAGTTGAACATTTTTCATACCTCGATAACATACACGTCCAATATTTGGACTGTTCGCATAAAGATTGATTACATATGTGTGACTGCGCATTGTGTGGACAAGAATTGGGAATTAAAAAAAAAGATTAATCACATCGCCAAATTCATTATCCACATGACGCATTTGTCATATATACGACTATTATAGAGGTTTTTGACGTCTACAACATAAGAAAAAAGGTCTTAAGCATCACGCTTGACAATATATCGTCTAACAATGTTGCCATAAGCCTTTTCATGCAAACTCCCAGGCCACCACTTGACTATTTATTGTTCCATCAAAGATACGTGTGTCATATCATCAACTTGGAAGTCCAAGATAGCATAAAGCAATGTTCGAGTTTTACTTGGAAAACATTTGGACTGCTTCAAGTTACATTGGAAGTTCTAACTCTCAAACACATGAGTTTGCCCAACACTATTGGTGGTCGGGGATGACAATGAAGAAGTTTCCCACGAACGTGTCACATAGGTAGAATTTCACCTATTTGATGTTAGAAGCATGTCTACCATAAAACAAGTTAATCACATGATAGTTTAAACCCATGTAACACAAAATGTATTATGTGGAGGTAGACTAGCAAATTAGCCATTGCTTCTTTTACTTCCTCAATGTTTTCTACGATGCAACCGTGATTTTTGTTTTTTGCTGTGTACTGTCCTACCTCCCACGTGCATTAGATAACTTATATAATATTACTACTTGCTTGTAGAAATATTTTGATCAACTATTGCATTCATGGAGGCAAGCTTCAAGAAGTATTGGCAAAAGCCCGCCTCTTAATTGGGTGAAACTCTAAGCGGTGGATTATTTGTGGCAAAGGATTGCAGAGAATTTAAAGATTGCTTCTGACATCATAATAGTGATGTCAGAACCAAGATGTCAACAGTGTTCGATTCTTACACGATGGAGTTTGAAGGCTCTTCTGCATCATCCTCTACACTTGTAGCAGTCAACATAATCCCACCATATGGCTTGTCGTGGCAACAAAAGATTTGCCTCTAGGGTTTCAGTCGTTCAAGTTAGTCATCTTCGACCCACTCTAAACTAGAGAATTATTACAATACAATTTTTTTTTTGCTCTTTTTTTTTTTTGTTGGTGGGCATGATGGTTTTCACAAAGCCGGAATTGGCAAAGAAGGCCATTCTTAGTGTCATTTATTAATCTATACCCCTAATAGTGTGCTTTTTTTTTTTTTTTTGGTTTTTACTCTATATTTGTGGTGTAAATTTTAAGGCATAAATTAAAAGTGCAACACGCATGGGGCATAGATTATCATTGTGGCAAAAAAGGGACATTCTTCAAAATCCCCCTTTCACATGCTTTTAACCTTCTGGCAATTTAAAGTAGTCAAGCAATAACATTTTGTGTTCTTAGCGGAATGACTCGTAATGTACTTCATAATGCCTAGTGAACATGTGTTCAACTGTAGTGGTCGGATACTTGAAGAACAAAGAGCTAATAAGACTAAACGTGTGTGAAGGATTCGGAGGGTCTATTTGTTAAAATAAAAAAAAGGTAACATCTCATGGATCAGGGCCAATTTGTAAAAAAAAAAAAAAAAAGTGTACAATTTGGGGAATAAATTTAAACTTTTTCCTAGAAAAAAAAAACTCATAATTTGCATTGTTACACGTCTATTAGCCACATAATTACAGACGCTAAATCCATCTAGTACTAGCTTCAGTTCAATAAAAGTATTATCTAGAAAAATAATATTTTTCCATATTAATTTCTGATTTATGAAAAGGTAAAATATTATTATTATTATTATTATTATTTTGGGAGTTAAGTTGTGGTAGTGTGATCGGAGGGGACAAGTAAGAAGGAAAAAAAATAAAAGAAATGAAAAAAAAAAAGAGAGAGAGAAGAAGACGAATGCTAAGTCCATGAAATGAAGCACAAATAAATAACTCAATTAAAACAGCTAGTATATTAGTGATTTGTATTTTTTTTTTTGCCAGTTAAGTAATTAGTTATTTTAAAGGTAAAGTTTAAAGAATTTAGTCATAGTTTTACGAAATTAAAGATTTAGCCATAGCATATAACATTTTATGTTACATGTAACATATCTACGTGTAAAAAGTATAATATTAAATGTAACGTTACATGTAACATAAAATGTAACTCATGTAACATTACATACATTTTTACACGTGTATATATTAAATGTTACATGTTATGGCTAAATCCTTAATTTTAATATTTTAGGGCTAAATCTTAAAAAATTACCCAAAAATTTAGTTAAATGCATAAAAAACTCTTTTTTTTAATCTGAAAAGAATCTATTAATAACTAACGGATATTTACGAAGAAAGTATTCTGTAAATATTATTAGAAAGTACACGCAATCACCTCTAGCTAGGATGGTGTCGTATAATATTTTTTTTTCATTGACATATATATTTTTTCACTCTTTTTTTTTTTTTTCAAATCAAGATCAACTAGTCCAGTGTATGCCTTCAAATTAAAGAAAAATAAAAAGATAAAAAAAAATAGGTACAAAATAGTTGAATGAAACTCCTCTTTTATGTCTTATTATTGGTAATCGCTTTCCATATAAATCCAACAAAGTTCTAAACAATGACAAGAAACTGATTTATATGGAAGTTTAAACAAAAGTCAAACCAAGTTGGTTGGGTCTCTCTTTTCAAATCCAACTTCTGTAAAAACAAACGACAAGTGTTTTGTCGGGTGTGGATTTCGCTTAATGGAACAAAACGACAACCAAGGCATTAATTTGTGTGTGTGTGTGAGTTTGTATATATATTTATTCACAAAATCTCAGATAGAAAATTCCAAGTTTGAGAGATGATACATCGTTTTGCGTCAATAGGAAATAGCAGCCAAACTTTACCCACTTACACATATATTTACAAATTATACAAGTTGGTCCTTGTTTTAAGCAATTTAACGTCATACCCATATATATAAATCATTTGAAAAGGATATCATTTCTTTGTATTTAATATTTTTAGGGAGGAAAAAAATTGATTAAAAACTCTAGATTTAGGAGCTTTAGCAACTCAATTAAGCCGGCCTCGTTTTGTTGGTAGGGAAATAATAAAAAAAATTAAAAAAAAGGAAAAGAAGTTTTTCACGTCTTGGTGATAAGCTATTATAATGATATTCGCAGTATTTGCTAAAACTTGCGCACAGTTATAATAATTGAGTTGCAGAGATTTCTTTCTTTCTTTAAAAATAATTGAATGTCAAATTTTAATTCTCGAAAAGAAAAATGTCAAATTAAATTTAACACTTAGAGCATCTTTTACTCACGCTATTTTAGAGTATCAACAGTGGAGATACGATCAAAATAACTCTCCAACCCACGCCAAATCCATACGCTAAAGACTTTGATGAACAGGACGCTATATATTCAACCCCATTTCTTTTTTTGTTTTTTCTTTTTTGCTTTTCATACACTTTAACAATCAATTAAGGCAAGAAAGTAAACAAAAAACAAATTTTGGCGAACCATGATCGACTTTTCGCCCAAAATTTTTGACAAATGAACGTCCAAAGTCCAGTCATTTTGGTGATTTAATTTTGTTATATATAAGCAATAATTGTCACATAAATATTTGACAAAATAGATGTCTTTTTTTTTGCTATGCAAATAGCAGTTTTCTTTATTAGTTTACTAAATTTTGCTTTTGTTATCACTTTTCCACGACAAGTGTATTGGTCAAATAACTGATGACTTGAGTTTGTTAATTATTAATGATTAAATGAACTGAGGAAGTGTTTAAAACAAGAATCATAATCAAGGAAGCAACAACAACATTAATGACATTACAATTATTAACGCCAATGATATCATGCATAATAAGATATGCTAATGATATCATACATAATAAGATAATATTACTAATATACCTAATTCCCATATTGAAGCTGGCTATTTAGACCAATTTCCGTATTCTTTTCCTTTGGAAGGCTTTATTTTACTCACTTGGGCTATTTTTAAATTTTAATCTTCTTGACTCAAACACCTCAACTACCTAATTATGTGATTGATGATCTATAAACTCAAAAACATAAAGCTAAAACTAATTATTGTCTATTTTTAATTAGTTAAAACTCAAATCATCTGTCCTCTTGAGTTAATCTACCCTCTCATCTCTAAATAATTTTATAACACTCCAATACACCATTACATATCTTAACTCTCTTATATTTTTTAATAAAAGTTTTATATAAAATATTATAATTATTCCCTGTGTTTTATTAAAATACCGCGGCTATTCCTAACTTTTTAGTAATATCAAATTTACCTTTTGACTTTTAAACAAACTAAAAATGTACTTTATTTTGACTTTTATTAATAAGGGTGCACAGTACTATCGACTATGGAACATTTGCTACAATCACGAGTTTTGACCAATATCAAAATAAAGTACTGTGTATTGTTTTTAAAATTATAATTATAAATTTTGTATTAGTAAAAACTCATGTATAAACACAGTTCATCCATAAAGTTAGTTGTTTAATTATATTTTGAGTTAGTTGTATAAAAACAGTTCATCGATTTTTAAATTATATTTTGAGTTGTTTGGGATAAACATTCTAACCATTTTATTTTAGAATGGTTTGATTTACGAATTTCGATGTGGTATAAATGATTGAGATTTAAAGATATTGCATTGAGATTAAAAAAAATAAAATGTGAGGAATGTTTACCCCAAAGGATATTTCTTTTTTTTTTTTTCCAAAAATGTAATTTACATAGTAAAGGAGCTAAAAATCGATTGAATGACTTGATCTTAAGGTACCCTAAAATAACTGGAAAAATACAAAAAGAGGAGGGGGGAAAAAAAAAAAAAAAAGACCTTCTTGCAAGGCTTCAAATATATATATTAGAATGGATGGTGTTATGGTGTTGTTAGGCCTTTCAATTAAACTTTACCTAATCTCTTGGACTTATTAATCCTAAATATGATTAACAATGACTCATGAAAACGAAATTCGGACTTGAGCCCATAGTATCTAGACTACTATACAACTTTATAATCTTGGTGCTAGGCCTAAAGTCGTCAAAACACACAATCTTAAAATATTTAATATATATTCATAGATGTTATTGTGTGATTGTAATATATGTGTCTGTATATATATGTATATATATATCATATATGTGTATATATATGACTCATGATGAGGTAGTTGCGCATGGTGCATGCGTGTTTTGTGGACACAAACACAGTGAACAGCTAATGCGTAGTTTTCGCACATGTTAACATATATAATTAGTAATTAATAAGTTAACTATATATTAATTAAGATAAAATTTAAAGAAACCAGCTTTGTTACCATCAGTGAGGAAGGGAATACCACGATGACATGTTTTTTCTTTAGACATGATTTTATCATTAAATTAGGAAAAATAAACAATGAAATTAATAATCGAAAAATTTAAAAAAAGACCTATTTGGTATTTAGTCTTTTTTTGTTCATATTTAAAAAAATAGCCAACGTTTTTAAAAAATTAAGAAATCAACCAATATTAGTTAAAGAAATAACTACAGTAGTATTACAATTCCATCATACAAGCATCATATAGTTAAAGAACTATTTCTTTACTTTATGAAAACTTTGAGTATTTTTTTGAAACATCATTAAAAATAGATATTTGCTCAATAATCTCTTTAAGAAAACCATAAGTCAAACTTTCACTATGTTTACATTTTATAATAATTTAAAAAATAATCAGCTTTTGATCATTATGTTCATTACCGTGACATAATTTCATAAATAACTACTTTTAGTTACCTAATTACCAGTTATTTGTTAAAAATTTAGTTATATATTTAATTTAAGTGTTGAAAGATGAAGAGTCTAAAGCAATTATTTGTGAGGAAAAAAATTGTACCTTTTGTGTTTTGATTAGATGACGAAACCACCCTCTCAATTATTCAAGATCACAAAAATGCACCTTTAGTTTTAAAATCGTAACAAAACGTATAACCTCACGTCCTCATCTCTAATTTTGCGCTAGTCAAGGAATTTTTATTTTTATTTTTTTCAATTATACCCTCAGTTCCAACAATCTTACACTTGTTAGAAATAATTTTTTTCTAAAAAATAATTTTTATTTTTTAAAAAAATCTTTTTATTCTTCTTTTTTTTTTTTAACATACAAAAAAATATACCTTCGGTTGACTAAAGATTGGAAATTATAAACTTTTCAAAAAGGATATTTTTATCATTTCTATTAGTTATTGTGGACTGACGTCGCACAAGATTTTTTTTACGAGGAATTACAAAACAAGGTCATTTTTAGCATCACTTAATAATTTATATCCTAAATTGTGTGCCTATTTATTTCTATTTTATGTTATTGTAAAATTTAAAATATAAATTAAAAATACAATACAAATGAGACGACATATATAGCATCAAAAGAGAGGCGTTCCTTTCTCCATTTCTTTACAGTTGAATTACAAGTCCGCTGCAAATAAAGCAACAAAATAAAATAATAGTTCACATCTGTGTGTTTGTATGGCTTCTAGAATTTTCAATCGCATGTTGATTGAGATACCTCAGGCGGGAAATTAAGACGACATATGATCACATTGTACCGACTATTCACACTTTTTTTTTCCTACCTTAATGTTATTAATGATAGTACTTTCTTTATTTAGGGAAGTTGTTGATACTAAAAATTTGATACAAGTTCGTACTAATAAATAAACATGTTTAATACAACAAAGTTTGTCATATTTATAGATGAAGTAGCAGTTTAGATCTGTCTTTCTTTCGAGTGTTGATGTGGATTCGTTTTCTTTGGTCATACAGTGTCTCGCGTATGAAAGTAAAGATTGTACGTTATGGTCGTACGATTTGTAGTAGCGTCCTTTTGTCGAATGCTAATAGGTAGGTAGTGGGGGCGACACGTTCCGACGTACGTAGATGTTGGGAACAAGTCTGCTTACTCAGCACTGTAGGGGACCCGCTCGGCCTTGCTCGTCATGTACATGCTCGAATTTGCTCGACACATACTTACTCAGACGTGCTCGGCACGTACTTGCTCCGACTTGCTTGGACATGTACATGCTCGGATTTGTTCATCATGTACTTGTTCGGACGTGCTCGACGCGATCTTGTTCGGATCTGTTCGGTCAGCTACGGCTCCATCTTGCCCGTCGGTCACTATCAAACCACATCTCATGTGACTCAAGCCATCTCTCACTTAAAACAAAAAACAAAAAAAATCGCGTCATCTTTCTCTTTATTTATCGTCAAAAAACATTCATTTCATCAAAGGCCAACCGAAATCCAAAAAGAAAACACATCATTAATTTTTTTTTTCCCCAAAAGCCTTTCCCCTTTGCACAGTAATTATTTATCACCTATACATCATCAATACCCTGGGAAAAAAAAAATGTATTACCAATGAGTGTGTTATTAAAGAACAAAATCAAAATTTTGAGCCGTTCACTCTTATTTTTTAATCATTATTAAACAATTTATTTTTTCCAAACCATTACAAGACTCTTCCAAACTATTTAATCATTGTTGAACAATTTATTTTTATCCCATTGGGTCATCATCACGTCGTGCCCTACTTGGAGCACAACGTACTTGAGAACAAATTATGTTTGATATTGGCTAGCTATCCATTCGGATTAATTGCACAGAGCTCGATATCCTCAGATAGATCACTAAATTAATCTTCATAATGAACAAGAATGGGAAAAAAAATTACAAGGATGAGAAACATTATATAAATCAAGGGGCTTCAACAACTAGAACCATACTTACCAGTGATCTCTATCATCTTTTTTTTTTACAACTTTCTTTTCATGCCTTCTTACCTTCAATAATGTTGTCTTTGTTTGATGATGATATTTTTTGGACTTATAACCCTTTAAAATTTGTCTTTTTTCTTTTTCTATGAAACTTCAACCTTGGAAAAGATACTAATGTTATGTTGTGAAGTTTTTTTTCTTCAAATAATAATAATAATAATAATAATAATAATCTTCTTGTGGAAAATGGTTCTTGGTTGTACTGAGCAATTTAGTTGTTTTTTTTTTTTTATAAATTTTTTTCCGTGTGAGAGTGCGTACTACGCTGTATTCTTTTCCCGAACACTTGGCACCACGTGTTGTTATTAAGTGGGCTTTGTGGCATTGTTCTTTGATATACACTTGGATTCTCACAATACACGTGTTAATAACGTAATAGCAAAGGTTGATGGCCGTAAGATATTTAACTCTAATAATAATAGAATGAAATGCGCATTTGGTAAATTATTGGGTTTGGTTATTCACTGTAAATTATTGGTAAGTTCATTGTAAAAGTGCGTCAAACGATTGAAATGATAGATTTAATCTGTTAGGTAAATAGTCATTCTGAACGGTGTATTTTTAAAAAATAACTACAGTTTTAAAAAATTTAAAAGCTAATCATAACACATGTAAGAAATTTCTGACAATACAAAATTATCAAAAATTTTTTATACGTGTCAAAAATTTCTAAAAAGGCTAGTTTTTAAATTTTTTAAAACTGTGGCTATTTTTTAAAATCATTTTATAAACAGTAGCTATTTTCTTAAAATTTTACGCATTATTAATCTATATTTTTATTTTGTATTACTTATAATTTATAGTCTCTATAATTATAAAGTAGAAATCAAGAGAATATAGCACTTGATCTATAAATTATTAAGTGATTCATTAACAAAGTCAATTTTGTAATTATCCCACCTTTTATTTGTAGTCAATTTTAACATGTGGTAATTAAATGCCATGGTCAATTATTATTATATATTTTGATGTATATTACGAATGAACCTAAGTAAAAGGTATGCGCTTTAATATATATATATATATATATATATATATATATTCTTTGTTGACAACATGAGTGGAAGACACGACCTCTAGAATATGTAAGTATAACTACAAGTGTATATAACTTAGGGAAATCGTAGGAAATAGCCAAAAAAAAATTTCGTTTTTAAAATCCAATGCATGTTTTAAAAAATTAAAAAAATAGCCATGTTACGAATTATATAATAGAAAAGTGTCACACAAAATATAACACATCTGTAAATATTTGTAAGATATTTTGTAACACTTCAAGTTTTACTCTTTATTTTTTGAAGTGTTAAATAATATCTTATAAATATTTATAGATCTGTTATATTTTGTGTGACACTTTTTTGTTATACAATTCGTAATATGGCTATTTTTTTAATTTTTTGAAACACAAGCTATCATTTAAACCAAACATTTAATTTTGGCATATTTTTGCAACTCACCCTATAACTTACCCCGGTTTATTTTTCTCATCCAAATATTTTTATTTTTTTTAACTTTTCTAATCTAAATGTAATATCCTTAAATCTCAATCATTACTACATTAAAATTCAAAAAGTTAATAACTATTTCAAATCATTTATTTGGATAGTTTTTCCAAACAAACAATTACTATTTAGTAAAATAAATCGACACGGTTTCTTCTTTTTGACGCACACATACATATAAAAAATTGGGAAATAAATATATAGAATTGTGATCTTTTCATCAAAACCATCAACGTGCATGCATGCTATTTAGTGACTCTACACCATATGGGTGGACTTTAGTTTTGAAATCTTCAAACACGAAGCAAAAAGAAATTATAGGATTGAGATCAATATATAGCACTTTGTGTACGGTAATCTTTATGTTATCAGACATAATTAGGGTTAAAAGGAAAATGACGTTGCTTTTACATATTCACTGTCTTTTAATTATTTATATTTTATACATAGTACTATTGTACCAGCGAAGCTGTAAATCAGGTCAAAGAATACCATTTCCTTCTTTTAGTGATTCAAAGATACAGTCTAGATATTTTGGGCTAAAAAATACTTGTACATATGTATCTTTGGTATTTAATTATATTCTTGGAGCATATTACTCGCTTATCTTTGTTTTTGTTTTTGTTTTTTTCAGCATTCTTGCTATGAGATATCTGCTAGTAAGTTATACATTTGGCTAGCTAATATTTCATTTATTTTTCACTCATGAATCTCGAGTGATATTTGGTTTAAACTAATTTACCACCTAGACTTCATGCCACGTGATGGTTAAATCCTTTAAAACACTATATGAAAGGAATTTTCATGGAATATCAAAATTGATGTATAAAATTTAGTACCATTTTCGGACTGAATGAATATTATAGAACAAGATCACACGAGATTTATGATGTGTACGAATTAATAGGCAACCAAATTGGTTTTTTTGGGTTTTTTTTTCCTATCTTTTTCTCTTTCCTTTAAAATTATATTTTGGCATGCACGTAAAAATATTTGAAATTTTAATCATTTTATAGGGTGAGTTGCAAAAATAGGCCAAAATTAAATGTTTGTTTTAAATGATAGCCTGTGTTTCAAAAAATTAAAAAAAATAGTCATGTTATGAATTGTATAACAGAAAAGTGTCACACAAAATATAACACATTTGTAAATATTTGTAAGATATTTTGTAACACTTCAAGTTTTACTCATTATTTTTTGAAGTGTTAAATAATATCTTACAAATATTTATAGATCTGTTATATTTTGTATAACACTTTTCTGTTATATAATTCGTAACTTGGCTATTTTTTTAATTTTTTGAAACATGGGCTGGACTTTAAAAATTAAATTTTTTTTTGGCTATTTCCTACAATTTTCCCATTTTATATTATATTATATTATAAAATAATTGTTCTTGTTTATGCATCAAAATATGATTAGATGATAAAAAAGATGCACGAAAAACTATATTCGTTGATAGGATGTTGGTGGTTATTTTTAAATAAAATGCGAGAGGATCTATTATACTTTATGTTTTATAATGATAGAAACGATATATAATGAAAAAATCACAAATTGAAGAAAGTTGTCTCACAAAGCATTATTCAAATAACATCTCAAATAAATAATAATAATAATACTATATTATGTGGTAAATTAAGTCTTCTAGCTAGAAAATGAGGAAGAACGATACTGTAAAATAAATCGGCGATGAATTACACAAAATAACATATGTTATTGGTATTTAAGTCGCCGACTAGCAATTATACACATATTGAATAATCGCCGAGGAATTAATAATCCCAACTGAGATATGTATCGCCGGATGTTCCATATCTCACATCGCTCACCTTACAAACTTGACTTACTCATGCAATTTATATTTTTTAATTCACTTTTCTTCTATATAATACTTATTTAATTAAGAAAGCTTATAACTGAAAATTAATGTATATTATTTTTAATAAATTAATATATTTGTTATAGCTGTTTTATTCTCACATACTGAGACTATCTCCTCCTTCCACTGTATTATAAATTTATTATCAAGTTTGCCTTCTTGCCTCTTGCACCCTAACATACTCTAATAAATAATTAAGAAAACGGGAAAAATTTTGAAAAATAATATTTTTAGACAATTTGTTTTGAAAATTACCACTTTATAAAAATATTGCAGTCTATGTCATTTTTTAACCGAATTGCTATTTTTTAATATGAATTTAACCGAATTGCTATTTTTTTTTTATAAATAAGGAAGATAAGAAGAGAGAAAATGAGTAATATAGTAATTTATTAATGAAAAAGTGACATGGTGTGTTATATGGACATAAATTATAAACTTAAATATCAAACATGACATATGAAACTGGATCAAATTTTCCGAAAAAAAAAAAAAAAACAAGTTGCCCTAAACACAAAAATACTATTCAAGTGGAATATGAATTACGTGGCATAATCCTCGCCGTAGTTTTGGGCCGTAGAGCCACAGCCAGCTCTTCCTCATATAAAACGTACATTAAAAAAAAACAATAAAACAAACACAAATAACAAATACTCACCTACCTTATTAGGCTTTTATTTATTAATTAGTAAACAATAACACAGAAATATAATGTAGAAATTAAAAACAAGAATATGAACCAAATCTTTTTTAATTTAGAAGGTCACGGAATTTTTAGCCTTGTTATAAAATCCTAACGAATAGATTATTATAATCTTAAGGCAATTTCATTTCAAGAGCTAAAGCCCAACTACTCAATGAGAGAGAAACGAAACACAGAGCACGACTAGGCAAGAGAGCGTTGAATTTGTGTGAGAGAATCGGTTGAGAAGTGTTTGTCTTGTTTTATTCTTTTATTCCTTTATTTTTTTTTTCTCATTCTTTTGGATCAAATTTTAACTCAAACGTGTGAGCCAAGCCAAGCCAAGCCAAAATCTCTCTCTCTCTCTCTCTCTCTCTCTGCTTTTGCCTTATTCCCTGCATTTTAGACAAACGGGACATTTAGAAACAGAAAGACAGAGAAATCTAAAATCTCTCTCTGTTTTTTTTTTTTTTTTTTTTTACTTTTATTTTCTTTTTATTGTGTAGAAACAATTAGTACACTAAGAAGAAGAAGATAAAACGACAATGAGATCATCGCCGTCGTTCGGGCGAAGCAGCTCGAAGCTGTCGAGCTACAGCCGTGGATTTGACTTACCGGAGGACTTGGAACCGGACGATCAGACGGCCGACGGCCACGGCTACGGCGTCGGCGGCGCAATGCTGTCTGTCTTCCTCAACGACCTCCGCCGCAACAGCCAGCAGGACCTCGTCGAGGTCACGCTCGAGCTCGACGACGACTCCATTGTCGTCCGCAGCGTCGCGCCGACCGCGGCCACTCCCCGGCCGGAGTCTCCGCCCCCCGCGGCCGCCGGGAAGAGCCTGGGGCGGAGCGTGTCGAGCGTGTCGCGGAGAATAAGGAAGAAGTTCCCGTGGCTGCGGTCGTCGGCCTCGTCGAGGGCGTCCTCGGAGACCGACGAGGTCGTCGCGTCGGCGGCGGCGGCGGCGGCGATCTCCGCGCGGGACGCGCGGAGGATGAAGGCGAAGCTGCAGCGGACGAGATCGAGCGCGCAGCGGGGGCTGAACGGGCTGCGGTTCATCAGCAAGAGCACGATGACGGCGGCGGGAGGGACGGGCGAGGCCGCGGCCGTGTGGAGGCAGGTGGAGGCCAAGTTCGACTCGCTCGCGAAGAACGGGCTGCTCTCGAGGGAGGATTTCGGCGAGTGCATCGGTAAATCATGACTTGTTTGTTAGTGGGCCAGTCAGTTAGTTAGTTAGTTAGTTAAGTTTTTGTGATTTGGCGATCAAGTTTGAAATTTTTTTTTGTTTGAATGATGAATTAGGAATGGTGGATTCGAAGGAGTTCGCGGTCGGAATATTCGACGCGTTGGCGAGAAGGCGGCGGCAGAGGATCGATAAGGTGACGAAGGAAGAGCTTCACGACTTTTGGTTGCAGATTTCCGACCAGAGCTTCGACGCGCGCCTTCAAATTTTTTTTGAAATGTTAGTCTTCTTTTTTTTTTTTTCTTGTTTATTCTCAGCCGTTGGATTAGTGTTTTTATTTTTTATTTTTTGCTTTCCGGGGTCGTATTTAGATTGGGACTTTTCCGACAAATCGACGGCGATTAATAACGTTTTTTTGTGTTGACCTGATAATAACGTTGATTATGAGAAGAATATGATGATCGTATGTTGGCTGGCTGGAGGATCAATCATGAGTTGCGTAAAGTAAAGGAAATTGTAGTAGTTAAGAGTTATATATGAGAACTAATTATTGACCTAAATTATAAGGGTTTTTATTTTTTATTTATTTATTTGTTTGTTTGTTTGTTTTAATTGTTTAATAATGGTAATCTGTTTCAGGGCGGATAGCAACGAAGATGGAAGAATCACAAGGGATGAAGTGCAGGAGGTAAGGTCATTTTTTAATTCAAAGAATATTATGAAGAAGAATCACCTAATTAATGTACATGACTACTTGTCTAACTACTCTTATTAAAATAAAAATAAAAAGAAAAAAAGAAAAAGAAAAAAGAACGAGTTGTCCCTGTTGTGGTTAATAGATATTACTGTGACAATTTTTTTTTTTTTTAATTTTTGGGGGGCAACATTTTAAGTAGCATATATAATTTCATGAAATAATGTTTGATTTATATATGTTTGTTAATTGACAAGGACAGCTTATAATGCTAAGTGCTTCGGCAAACAAGCTGTGCCAGCTAAAAGAACGAGCTGAGGAATACGCTTCGTTGATCATGGAAGAACTCGACCCTGAAAACCTTGGATACATTGAGGTAATATTCATTTTTTATTAAATTTTTCGGCTCAATTCTCAAATATAGTTTTCTCGAAAGCCTGAGAGCATCTCCAATATAATGTATGTGCTAAAAGCCTTATTATCGCTGAAAATAACATTTAAGCAAAAAATGAGCTCTTTCGTCACTTGGTTAGATTTAGCATAAATTTAACAAAAGCTATTTTGAATGGCAAAGTTAATATCATATATGTTAGAGTAAGAGTATAGCATAAACTCAAATATACAATATTGCCACTATAAAATCGATAAAATGATATGTCTTATTCATTATTTATACTTTTTATAAATTTGAATGAAAAAGTTATATAATATTTATTTTAGCACGTTATAAGACAATATAATTTTAGTTGTTAAATTTAACATTTTTGTACTATAGCATGCTAAATATTGTAGTTAGAGAGGATAAGACGTGGAAAAAAAAAAAAAAAGGTAGATTTTTTTTTTTTTTTTCAAAGGTAGATTAATCGAGGAGACATATACGTCTGTCATACGTATCGATAAATAGTAAATACGTAGTATGTAGTGACTATTGAGTTTGATAAATTGTTTTTTTTTTCTTAACGCAACAATAACAATACAACATCTTAACCTCGTATAGGGCAACCTCTGGCAACAAATATTTAGTGATTTTGATAATTAATAGAACCTCTAGTAACTATGACGCGAAATATACTAGTATAATTTTGATAAATAGTTTCTTTTTTTTTTTGTTGGCAACGGAAATTCTATGACATTTTAGTCTCCTATGTATAATGTCAAATAAGTAGTGATTTTAATAAATAACACTTCTTGTAACTATGGCGCCAATATATAGTAGTAAACTAGCAACTTTGACATTTAGTTTTTTTTTTTTTTTTTCTAATACAATTTTACATGACGAGTGACTTATCATATTTTCATAGTGAAATCTAATTATTTTCAAAATTAAGAATCGTTCCAACAATTATATTGTGGAGCATTATTCTTCACATAAAGTGGTACTAAAAAAAATGAGAGAAAAGTTGACATAGTTTATTTTAGTAAGTAAAAATTTTACTCAACCAAGTGATACTTAAATTGAACAAATCATAAAGATGGACCTCATTAATGGATCATATACACATGAGACTTACGTTTTACATGAATAACTTCAGTAGTATTTCGTACAAATTATGCCGCCAGATCTTGCACACCATCACATTTGGCATTCAGTCCTACAACATCCGGAAAAACATTTCGGATGTCCGTATTTTCGCGCTATCGAAAACGCTACTAATTACGCGTCTTGGTTCTTGTTCGCCTTTAATTCAGTTATGGCAGTTGGAAGAGCTACTCCTGCAGAGAGACACGTACGTGAACCAGAGCCGAACGCTGAGCACCGCGAGCGCGGGCTGGAACCACCAGGGCCACCTGAGCTCATTCCGCCCCAAGAACGTGGCGCGCAGGATCAGCAGCACCCTGCGCTACCTGGCGCTTGAGAACTGGCAGCGCGGGTGGATGCTGCTACTGTGGGCCACCGTGATGGCGTGCCTCTTCTGCTGGAAGTTCTACCAGTACAGCCACAAGAACGCGTTCCTTGTCATGGGCTATTGCCTGCCCGTCGCCAAAGGCGCCGCGGAGACTCTCAAGCTCAACATGGCTCTCGTTCTCTTGCCCGTCTGTCGAAACACTTTGACATGGCTTCGCTCCACCAGGGCGAGGTCCTTCATTCCCTTTGACGACAACATTAATTTTCACAAGGTAACATTGACACCAATCATAACTAATAGTATTTAAGAACTAAATTAGTATGTTCTTTGAAAACACTTTTAAGTCTTAGAGCACAAGTTATCTCGGAACGTTACCTTGCAGATGATAGCGTGCGCTATAGCCATTGCAATAACCCTCCATGCCGGGACTCACTTAGTCTGCGACTTTCCGAAGCTGGTGAACGCGTCCCCGGAGGACTTCTCGCTCGTTTCCTCCGACTTCGGAGGCAAACAACCGACGTACAAGGACCTATTAACCGGAACAGAAGGTGTGACCGGGATTGTGATGGTGGTCCTCATGGCCATCTCGTTCACTCTGGCTGCTCGTCGGTTCCGCCGAAACGTCATCAGACTGCCGGCGCCTTTCAACAAACTGACCGGTTTCAATGCCTTCTGGTACTCTCATCACTTGCTCGGTTTTGTCTATGTTTTGCTCTTCATCCATGGGAGTTTCTTGTACTTGGCTCACGAATGGTACCAGAAAACGGTAAGGGATTTTCAAGGGTCTATAATTATGTAAGAATTATTACATAATATCATTAGATTTGACTATCAGTTTTTTTTTTATTTTTTATCACAGATCTTTTTATGCCTTGTTGGTCTTGCAGACATGGATGTACATCTCTGTTCCATTGGTGCTGTACATGGCCGAGAGGAGTTTGAGAACATGTAGATCAGAACATTACTTCGTCAAAATACTGAAGGTTATTTTGTTTTCCTATATACTTCGTCACAAAAAACGTTTTGGATCATCAAATTTACTTTTTTAAGACATGATATCAACTGAAAATGTTAATTTAACGATCTGGAATGAGGTTAATTTTCCCGCATTAACTTCCTGTAGAGAGGTTAAAGTGGACCAATATGTCATGAGTTCATTCAAATTGCCAATAATCGAAATGGGATTTTGACCGAGTAGAGATATGCCAACAGGTTTCAGTGTTACCAGGGAACGTTTTCAACTTGATCATGTCCAAGCCTTCAGGTTTCAAGTACAAAAGTGGGCAGTACCTTTTTATACAATGCCCATCAATATCCCAATTTGAATGGTGAGTCTCAATTCTCATCTTCCTTTAAAGGCCTCTCTATTACCATTTGACGCTTAAAAAACGAAACCCTGATTTCTGTGATCTGTATAGGCACCCATTTTCAATTACTTCAGCTCCCGGAGACGACTATCTCAGCGTCCACATCCGAACTGTTGGCGACTGGACACAAGAATTACACCGAGTTGTTACCGAAGGCAATGACCCATCAACTGTAATTGGTAGAGCTCACTTTAGCCAGCATGGGATTCCATATCAGAGAAGGTATTTCTTCAACTTTCAACTTCTCACTTCTAAAGTTTAGGTTCTATGGCTTCATAGGAATATTAATGTTGATCAGCTATCAATGTAGCCAACCCAGATTGTTTGTTGACGGTCCATATGGAGCGCCTGCCCAAGACTATCGAAACTACGATGTCTTGCTTCTGGTGGGGCTCGGGATTGGAGCTACACCTTTTATAAGCATCCTCAGAGATCTCCTCAACACCACAAGATCAGAAGAGCAACCGGTATTGTCTGTATACTTGTTTTTACATGTTTTGAATTGATCTTCTCTTCCTCTGACTAGATGTGATGCATCGATGGTCTAGGATTCAAACACTGAAACCAGTACATCAGATGACAGCCAAAACAGTTTTGCGTCTTCGAGCATGACAACTGGCGGAAAGAAGAAAGCACAGAGGACCACAAATGCCCATTTCTATTGGGTTACCAGAGAACCGGGCTCTTTCGAATGGTTTAAAGGAGTCATGGATGATGTCGCAGAACTGGATCATAAAGTAATATACTTGTTCAATTCTATAGCTATATGTTTTTGTACTATAAGCTGCAGAAGTGCTAACTATGTGTGTCCTTCAAACTTCTACATGATCAACTCGATATCAGGGTCAGATTGAGATGCACAACTACCTTACCAGTGTTTACGAAGAGGGCGATGCAAGGTCAACCCTCATCACCATGGTCCAAGCTCTCAACCATGCAAAACACGGCTATGACATCCTCTCTGGCACACGAGTATGCTTTCTCATTACCAAAATTGCAGCCTTGTAGACGGTTCAAATTCGTATCAATTTACTCCAAACAATCTTTCACTCACAGATCAAAAGATGGATGTGAGTTGATATATGCCGAACCATATGAGTTTTTCAACACTGGTTTTGCAGGTTCGAACCCATTTTGCAAGACCGAACTGGAAAGAAGTTTTCACCAAAATAGCATCGAAGCATCCATACGCAACAGTAGGTAAAGACATCCAACAACGCTCTGAACTCGGGCATTTATATTTCAGCTAACAAATGTTGAACTTGGATTGTACACTAAGGCGGGTTAATGCTACCCGTTGATCTGTTTCACAATCCATCACCTACCGCCAAAGACAGGAGATACAAGTAATACAACTTGACCAAACAAATTCAACAAAGATAAAAATATTAACAAACTAGTGCGGGTTGGTTGATCAAGTTTAGAAATTCTTCAAGAGCTATATGTCAGATATGCTCTTACCAGATGGATTAAAAAGGGGAAGGGAAGAAAGAAATCTGATTAAAATTCTAATGACGATTTAATGCAGCAATAAGTAATCGTTCAAGAAGTGAGCAAAAATAAGATTATAGCCTCTTATTGAAACTGACCAGAAAAAGACTGCTGCCTAAGCTAATACATGGGATCCTTACAGAGATCCACAAATTTGAACTAAATAAAACTAACAAACTTTTGACCTATTTATAAACTTTCATCAAGAATTAGGCCAAATAACCCACATAAACAAAGAGATGGTCATGATTTACCAAGAAACAATTTTCTCTTGGAAATTGCAGGACTCTTTTACTGTGGGATGCCAGTGCTGGCAAAGGAGTTGAAAAGGCTAGCGCACGATATAAGTCAGAAGACATCCACACGCTTTGAATTCCACAAGGAGTATTTCTGAAGCTACGTTATCACCGGAAAAACCAAGCTCCTAATTTATTGTAATCATTCCAATGATCCATACAAGGAAAAGAAAATATATATGTATAATAGTAGTAAGCTCAAAGGAAATGTAAATTCAATTTTTGTTACATGTATACCGACGATGTCGAACCACAACTAGCTATAATAAACACGAGTGTATAGAGAAAAGAAAAACAAAAACAACAAATTATAGATTTCAGTTCTACTTTTTACTGACAGAACTAAATAAGCATTCAATCAACTTTTCTAGTTGTCTAGCATAATTCAACATCACTCTAAATAATAAATTGACAACACAATAATTAGAGAGTGCGGTCAACTAGTCCAGTTGCATTGCATATGGAAAATTTTACACGCAAACATTTTCTTAAGAAATAATAGACTGTAACTTAACTTAAGCATTTCAGCCAGATTCAATTCCATATTCCGATCCTGCAGATCACGATTGTTCATTCAAGCTAAAGACAAAGTGTATTGTATTATGTTTAGGCGAGCAGACTGAACCTAGCAGAAGCAACAGAAACACATTAAAAACATTATTTTTAGCACCACAAAACATCCCAGATGAGTCCTGGGAAAATGAATATTTAATTGCATAGAGAAGATCCGCTTCTCCCGCAGTTAAACAATTAGAATTCTATATTTCCAAACTTCGAATTGTAGAGTGTTACAATATCATCTATCTCATCTTACATATAAGCGAAAATATAGCCTGAAACGCAGTATGAGAGTAATTCACAGATGGACTTAATCAGACTAATTCTTCCAAAAATTGTACTCAAATAGAATGACATCGTAATGTAAACTTCTATAAAAACATTAGTACCATTTATCCGTCAATGAAAAAGCTAAAGCAGAACAACACATGGCCGATCGAAAGGCGATTTTCAATCATCTTTCAAGCGCTTGAGGACCCGGGAGGCCCAGCGCCGGACGCGCCGCTTCAGAGTGTAACCGACCACCACTCCAACGGCGAAGCAAACTGCACAGAGCTTCGAGCATGTCCACAGCGAAACCACCTGTCTGCAATCACACATTCAACCATAATCAATTGGCATTTCAACAAACATACAACAATAAAAATAAAAACCAATTTCGCAAATTCAATACGTAATTTACACACCATGTCACTAAATTGCCCTGCTAAAATAGCTGGCATATATACTGCTTATCAAATAATAGACATTTAAGTAAAAAAAAAACCAAACTTGTGGTAATTTTCTTAAATAAAGTCCTAAAACCTTACCATTTAGCCAAACCCCAATATCAATTTCGAAGAAAAAGAAAAAAAGAAAGCACAGTCAATGGTGATAAATGGATTAAAATGGAATCAAGCTATCAAATAAAGAAATGACAATAAAAGGCATGAGAATGGATGAGTGAGAGTGCCTGGGAGGTCTAGCGAGCAAGAGACGAGACTGGTCTGAGGAAGAAGAGAGAGCTGCGGAGAGACCTTCGGTGGGAGAGGGTTTCTCGGGAGAGAACCATTTGGGGTCTTTTGTGACATTTTGAAACACTCTCTGCAAACCCTCCATTGGCGACTTGGGAGGTCAAGTTGTTGCCTTTCTTCCAAAAGTCTCTCAACACTCAACAATGGCAAACACAGGAAGGGTTTTAGGTTTTGACTCGCCCAACTGCGCAAAAGTAAATACAAATGTGTAAATTGTCATTTTTAAGGATTAATTTAGGAAATAATCTCTTTTTAATATTCTAGAAAAGAAATAGCCGATGATTGTAGTATTTATCACTTGTTTAGGACAATCATTTACCTATAATTATTTAAGGGTGAGTTGTAAAAATAGGACAAAATTAAATATTTGTTTTAAATAATAGTTTGTGTTTTAAAAAATTAAAAAAAATAGCTATGTTACGAATTGTATAACAGAAAATTGTCACACAAAATATAACAGATCTATAAATATTTGTAAGATATTATTTAACACTTCAAAAAATAATGAGTAAAACTTAAAGTGTTACTTACAAAATATCTTACAAATATTTACAGATGTGTTATATTTTATATGATACTTTTCTATTATACAATTCATAATATGACTTTTTTTTTAATTTTTTGAAACATAGACTGGATTTTAAAAATGAAATTTTTTTTGGCTATTTCTTATGATTTCCCATTATTTAAACTGTTGTTGATTTTTTAAAATTTAAGATGATTTCAATACTCAAAATTTAAATATTTTATTTTGATATTAAAAAAATAAAAATTAATTAAAATAAAAATAATTAATGATTGAACCAAACAAGGGTCACTTAATAAGTACATATAACTACAATAGTAATTGAATGAAAATTTTTATTAGTATATAATTAAAATATAAAAGTATTACAATAATTTTTTTATGTTACTAAAATTTAGTATCATTATGCTTTTAAATTTTACTTTTAGATTATGAATAATCTAAAGTCAAATGAGGTGTTAGGATGATAATTTTTTTTTAGGGAAAGTTCTTAATTAATCCCTGAATTGTTACGAAATACTAGTTTCGTCCATATATTTTTTAAAATTCTTAAATAATCCTCCAGTTGTTAAATTTGGTCCATAATAACCGTTTATCTTAATTTTGGTCAAAATTAGAGAGTAAAAAGACACTAATGCCCCTACAAAAACAAAAAACTCAGCCATTCGCTTCTCTTCTTCGTTGTTCCATTATACCCAAAACCCAACCCCTCTATCTCTTATTCCATCAGCTACAGGTGAAACATCACTGCCCTGTTTTTATTTTATTTACTTTGTCCTCACTGAAGGATGTCATAGCTATCTTGAGGAGTGTAAGGCTTTATATATATATATATATATATAAAATCAACAAAGACATAGGTTTTTATTCTTGCCGTTATTAGATTATTTTTTGGAAAATTATAAAATCAAGTCATTTTTAATATCACTTAATAATTTATAACACAAGTTTTTATTTTCTGTTTGTTTTTAACTTATATTTGTAATGTAAAATCTGGAATATAAATTAAAAATACAATACACATAAATATAGATTATTATTGCGTCAAAAAAGAATATTCCTCAAAATCTCCTTAATTTGTGGTTGGACCGGACCTATTTGGTTTTTGGCTTTTGAGCCCGTAAATTTAAAAAAAAAAACTACAAAAATAAAATTTAAGAAAATAATCATCAAATTCGTATAATAAGACTTAAAATGTCGAAAATACCCTTTTCTTAAAAAATGGCTCCGTAGACTAGGCAAGAAAATTTGGAATTCTAATTCATTCCATGGAATAATTATCAGGTAATTTTTTGGTAATTACCTGGAAATTATCCGGTACACTTTTCTGGGTATTTACCCGGGAATAATAGAATTAGAATGCCGGGTAAAATCGGGTAATTACCCAGAAATTTCCCGGGTAATCACTGAACACACTACAGCCGCTGGCCCACTGCACACACACAACCCACCACTGCATATCTCTGCACACCACTGCACATCTCCACAGCCACTGGCCCACTGCACACACACAACCCACTATTGCACATCTCTGCACACCCCTGCACACAAACACGTGGACCAATCAATGTGGACTAAAAAATGGGCATGACTAAAAATTGTTATGTGGCATAAGCATACCGGGTAAATCCGGGCAAAACATATTCCAAATATTTTTTTTTTGTTTCGGATAATTCCGGGTATATACCCGGATTTGTTATCCGGATAATTTCTGGGTAATACCCGGAATTTACCCGAAAATTCTATCGGATAAATAATTATCCGGTACTATTTATTCCAAATTCTATCCGGATTTGTTATCCGGATAATTTCTGGGTAATACCCGGAATTTACCCGAAAATTCTATCGGATAAATAATTATCCGGTACTATTTATTCCAAATTTTCATGCCTACCGTTGACTATTGAGTTATTAACTTTAAGTTTGTATTTGGGTAAATTATTTTGCCCATTCTATTCTATTTTTTTGGATGATCAAAATGATTTGAAAATTGTTTAGAAAATGATTTGAAAGATGGTTAGAAAAATAAGTAGAATGATTTAATTTTACGAATTTCGAAGTGATATAAATAATTAATATTTAAAGATATTGTATAAGGATTTGAAAAGTTGAAAAAAAAAATAGAATGTAATAAAATAGTTTATAGGATTAAAAAATTAAATAATTTAAAATAATATAAAATGAAATGGGATGGTTTGGATGGTTCCCAAACGTGAAGTAAATCTCTTCTTTCGCAAAGCTCTCAGCTTTTTCAGTGAGCATAACAACCGGTGGCGATCTGATGCCACCAACGTGGAGTAGTGAAGGCTAATTATCAATCACAGCCATGAAATTCTACTTTTGGACAAACCCAACTTCTTTCTCAAGCAGGGTCTTTTTTGAATTGAATTATGGACTTGAGCTTTGGCATCAAAAATGGTTTCTTTTGCAAGTTCATGGCTTTGTCCAATTCATAGACTCTATGGTAGATCTTCTTCTTTGGTTTGGTTCCTCTGCTAGAGTGTGTGTGCTTCACTGGGACCCACTAAGGGAAAGAGAGAAGATCTTATATCTTTTTTTCTTTTTTTTTTCTTTTCTTTTTGCTGAATAAATCTTATGTTTATTTTGAATTGTTGAGAGAGCAAAAAGGGTTTTTCTTTGGGGACGATTATCAAACACGTGGCGTGTAAAGTTTTGAACTTTCATATCAAGACACCGGCTCTGGGGAACAAGTTATTTGAGAATGGTTGGTCATTCACTTGGCTTTATTGAGAAGATTTTTGCTTGGAAAAGAAGCTAGGAAAAGCTTTCTTGAACATATGATGTCTCTTGTGTGAGAAAAGGCAAAAGAGGGAACAAAAGAAAAAAAAAACACTCAAATTTCCAATGTAAACAACTTCGAAGTCTTCTAACAAAATTATTCTAAATCGTAACAAAATTGTAAACAATTTGTTACAAAACTTAAAAAAAAAATTGTAACAAGACAGTAGGTAACAATTTTATTACAAAATGAAGAAATTTTTTTGTGTTTAAATCTCAAGTAAAAATCGAATACAAAGTTTTTTTTTGTTTGTTTAAATCACCTAAATAATTAAATTACTTAGATATTTTATTATATATTAAAAAAAGAGGTTATTTGTACAAATTTTGTGCAACTATTATTGCAAGTTGCACCATAATGTTTAAAAACCGTCATTCTTACCCCTTAAAGTATTAAAAACTTATAGATATGTACCCTCCGTCACAATCTGTAAAAAAAATTGAATTAATAACGTTACATTCATCTTTTGGTGCCTGTATAAATTTTAAGGATCAAACGTCTTCAAATTAAAAAAGTTATAGTAATTAATTTTACATTTATCATTTTCACAAACACCCCTTATGTTGTCTTTTTTTTCTCAAAATACACTCCGATTTTTTAAAATTTTGTAGTCATACCCATTGATTTCATCTATTTCCAAAAAAAATTAAAGTAGAATGGGTGAATTTATAATATTTTCAAACATCAGGGGGAACGAGTATCAGTTTTGAAACATCAGGGTGCAACTTTTAAGGATAGCACAATATCGTCGAACATTTGTATAAATTACCCTAAAAATATATATATTTATTTAAAGGGTAATCTATACAAATGCCCTCCGATGTTGTGCTATCTTTGCAAATTGCACCATGATATTTCAAAACTTGCACTTGTGCCCCTAATGTTTGAAAACATTATAAGTTCATCCCTTCCACTTTAATTCTTTAAAAAATAGATGGAATCAAGAGGTATGAATACAAAATTTTAAAAGATCAGGGTGTATTTTGAGAAAAGAAGACAACATAGGGGAGGGGGGTGTTTGTGAAAATAACTATAGAATTAATTACTATAATTTTCTTAATTTGAAGGTATTTGATCCTTATACAAGTGTCAACAGATTATTGTTACATTATTAATCTGATCAATTTTTGTACAGATTGTGATACATGGGGCATACTTATAAGTTTTTAAAACTTTAAGAGGCAAGTTTAATAATTTTGAAATATTAGGGTGCAACTAACAATAGCACAATATCAGGAGGCAAATGTATAGATAACTCTTATTTAAATTAAGTATTAAAAATTGAATACCATAAGGAAGGTGTACTATCAAATATTTGGAACAAAAAGACAACACATGTCCAATAGTCATTGTCCATTTTTAACATGAAAAAACGGCATGTCGTTCATGGATATTAAATCACAAGCTTGACCACGTAACAGGAAACAAACATATACACATATATATGTGGTCAACAATCATGCACATCAAAAAGCCAATCCATCCCCATCCTTCCCCCACACTCACTCCTAACCTTATCTTCCTCAACACACAGTGGTGTCACTAAAACATAGCTATATGCTTCAAAAATCAACCAAAACTTTGTGCATTTTCTTTAAACACATTGTGTCTATATTGTATCTCTAACAATCCCATGGCTTCACTTTCTCTTCCTAACCACTCTCTCCCTTCTCACGCCCTTCCTTCTCAAACTCGCAAAGACCCATTTTCTCAGAGCCTCAAAGCCTTCTTCTCCAAATCGTCTCACTCTCAGTTCTATGGCACCAAGCTCTCCTATTCCTCTTCCTCGCCAAATTTCCCATCCTCTTATAATTCCACCAAAAATGTCATTTTTGCTAAGGTACATTGCCTTTTCAACATTCATATTTAGACAAGATTTTTGTAATTTTTTTTTTTAAATGATAAGTTGTTCTTTTCTGATTTTATTTTTTTTTTAAAGGTGACAAAGGGTACAAAACCGCCAGATTTCACATTGAAAGATCAAGATGGGAAGAGTGTCAGTCTCTCTAAATTCAAAGGCAAGCCTGTAATTGTCTATTTCTACCCTGCTGATGAGACCCCAGGTTGCACTAAACAGGTAATTTTTTTTAGATAATTAATACCCAATGTATTCAGGAATTTTAGGAAAATAGTCCCTAATTAATTGCAAGTAATTGACTATTTATCAAATAACGAAAATGCAAAATTTTGGCTGTTTTCCTAACTTGCCGTTTTTCAATTTAATCCGTACATTATATAAGAGCTCAAATATCCAGTTTTCAGAATCAAAATAGTGAGCCCATCAAAGTGCTAGAGCAAACTCTGACCAATTGATGTGATTGTTCAATTAGGCTTGTGCTTTCAGGGACTCTTATGAGAAGTTTAAGAAAGCTGGAGCTCAGGTTATTGGGATTAGTGGTGATGATGTGAACTCACACAAGGTAATGTTTTCACAAAAACTTGAATCTTTTTTTTTTTTTTGAATACGTACTCTTATTTTCTATATATACAATTTTAACCATTTATTTGCCCCACCCATTTCAACTATTTTATTCATTTCATTTTTTTATTTTTTTTTCAATTTTCCTAATCTTCCAAACAATTCCATTACATTCCATTTTTTTTTTTAACTTTCTTAATCCTCCAAATCATTCCATTCCATTTCATTTTTTTTCAACTTTTCAAATCTCCATACAATATCTTTAAATCTCAATAATTAATACCACCTCGAAATTAGCAAAGTCAAACTATTTTTACATCATTTTTCTAAACTATTTTCAAACCATTCCAAACCATTTTCAAACTATTTTTTCCATCCCAATAAATGGGATGGAATGGGCAAAATGCCCACCCCAAACAAGGGGTAAGTCATGATCTCACTTCAGCCCTGTACCTTGTTAATCTAGATCTTCTGCCCCTTTGTCTATCTCATTATCTGTCTCCCTTAATAAGATTGTGACACGTAAGCAAAAGTAATTATTATTATAAAATATGATTAAATGCAAAGTGGTTAAAAAATTTAAATATTTTTGTTTACGTGTCAAAAATCTCAGAGAATGAGACAGGGACAGAATATCTAAGTTCCATTTTGAGGTTTTTCTTGACATTAATTTGCTTAACTTGGATGACCATCTTGTGTTCTCATTAGCAGATAATATGCAACTCTGTGGCCATTAAACTCATAGTTAGTTTAGTTCATATATGTATATTATACATACTTGAGTTGTGATGATGCAACATGAATATTTCAATTGTCTGTGTGTTTGTGTGTGTGTGAAAAGGCCTTCGCGAAGAAATACAGACTTCCATTCACATTGCTTGCGGACGAAGGCAACAGAGTGAGGAAAGAGTGGGGGGTGCCAGGGGATCTGTTCGGGACGCTGCCGGGAAGAGAGACTTACGTGCTCGACAAGAACGGCGTCGTCCAACTCGTCTACAACAACCAATTCCAACCCGAAAAGCACATCGGCGAGACCCTCAAGATCCTCAGCAGCATTTGAATGTTGACGCCTCCTAATAATGTACAACATCGATCGTTTTCGCGTCGATATACATACGTAGACAAGAGCACTTTCCTCATGTATGATTACATATATCCATTGACATTTCGAGGCTAGCTAGCTGTTATTGTTGAATGGTTTTGAGTACTTTCACCGATTAGCTATATTGATAAGATAAAAAAACATCAGTCGGTTTTCTTATCTTTTTAGTGAAGTCAAGTTGTTGACCCTTGAGCTTGTATTAGGTCATGTCACTTCTTTTTTTTTTTTTTTTTTCCACAGTGGGGAAACAAAAGTCTCAATCAAATGTGACCTAAAGCAGTGAAAGATATGGAGAGAAACACTTATAGTTAATTTGTATGAAGAAGTACAATTGTCCAAATTAGCTGCACGTACGTAGCTGCTAGATAGCTATTTTGCTGTTCTTATATACATATTTCAAAGTGGTCCATATATAGATACATGTCTTTTTGAGCAGCTGCAAAATACTACCGACCATGAGGTCATTATGTATAATAATTTCACTTGATAATTTTGGAAGAAGCTTAATTATGTCAATTCCCTGGTCTTTTTGCAGTGCTTAGGTCAATAAGATCCAACTTCATTAATAAGAGATAGCATAGATAATCAAATAGATCGTCATTGTTACAGATACAATAGATATCATGAATTAACTATTCGTACAATTTAGTTTATTTCCCTTTTTTTTATTCTTTTTTTCTTTTAACTCATAGTACATAAAAAATAATTAATTATTTTATAATCAGAAATAATTAGATCATGACATGATCATACAAATAACTTAATCTCAATTTGATTAATTAATTAATTAACATTTTTTTTTTTGCAAATTAACCAATCAATTAATTAATTAGTTGAGATAGTCTTGACTTCCATAGGGGCTAAATGCCTCAGACAACCAGCTCTTCTTCCTCCAAGCTGTCCATCCCATTTCCTGGCAAATTTCGTCGCTATGGTTGATGCTATAAGTTGAAATACAGTGCCTCTTGTAGAACCTTGTGGTTCTCTTCGAAACTTCGATCTCCTTCTCGACCTTCTCGAGCATCTCCGCCACTCTCGGCAGCTTGAACTTGTCGTCCACCAGCCGAGATAGCCATATCGACCGTATTTCAGACGTGTGCAGGTTCGCGACGCTCTCGATATAGCCAACAAATCCCATGTTTGGGATCAAAGGATGAATTGTACCTCTAAAAGAAGAAAAAAAAATCATCAATATTTTTATTATTTTCATTATCCTATATTGAATACCTTCTCTTTTCGTATAAAAATAAGAAAAAAAAGAAAGAAAGAAAAAAAAATATATTTATGAGTTATTATATAACGCCTCTTATTGCTGTGTCAATGTAACACTATAAAAGAATGTATAAAGTAACGATTATTTTATATTGTTACGATAATTTTTCATATTGTTACATCTTTCTACGTGAAAATGGAGCATTACAGAATCAGTATTTATATTTTGTTACACGATATTATTATTATTATTATTATTTTACCTGTAAAGTGGAATGAGACCATTAGGGTATTGCAACAAGCTGCGAAAAGGCTCGGGCATGATAGCTTTGACCTTCTTCTTGCCATCGTAACCGGTGGCAAGGACGACCACGTCGGCTTCAATCTTGGTCTTGTCTTCGAATTCGACGCCCTTTTCCCAAAACCACCACTGCGACGCCCTCTTGAACGTGATCTTGCCCTTGTCGGCCTCCGCGAAGAAGTTCTCCGGCATGATTGCCATCTGGCACGACGCGTAGTCCTCAATAAAAGGGTGGTCCGGTTTCAGGCCATACTTCTCCAGTGGAAGCTTGTGCAAGATATAAGACTCTATGAACTTTGAAACTGCTTTTTTCTGTGTGTCAAGAAAAGATATTATCACGAAGCTTAATTAGTATATATATTGGCCAAACATGACAACATTGATGAGAAAAATTAAACTGTTGTTGGATTGTAATATTAATTTTGTTACCATGATTGGAGAGAAGAGGGAACATAGGATGGCTTTGAGGAAGGTTTGGTTAGGCCTTTCGTGGAGGAATTGTGAAGATCTTGTGGAATAGAAGAGGAAAAATGGCAAACCCCAAACCCAGTAATGTGGGACTGTCCAGTGAAGAGTCCTTACAACCATAGTGCATGGTTTTCCTTCAGGTCCTTCAGAGAAAAAAAAAAAAAAAGGAATAGATGAGCAAATGTATTGGTATATATCAAAGATTCAGGAAAAAAAAACAAACAAACAAACAAACAAAACAATTAGTAATATGGAGTTATAAAATTAAAAAGTGAGGAAAAGGGAAAAAAAAAAAAAAAAGAAGAAGAACAACAACAACATAAGTTACTTTTTCATGGCCTTTTGATTTACATTATTGCCTTATTGAAATAGTAATTAGAAAGTGAAAAATGAGTCTAATAACATATTATGTATGGTATTTCAATCTTAGTTTAATTTTTCGCTGACATGGCAATGATGAAACCTAAAAAACGAGAGAGAATTTCCTAGTTTGATCATGTATATAGTTTATTTAGTCAAATCATATATATGACCTTTGACTCAAAAGTTTGATAAACGAATTCTCATGCATATGGAGAAAAGAAGAATTTGAGAGAGTTTATCCAAGGTGTCCAAATAAAGAATATCATGAATAATGATTAAACCTATGGTGTATATAATTATATATTCATAGTGATCCATGACTATTTTCTTCCGCTTGAACGACATAATTATTATATTTATATGTATATAATTAATGTTGCGCAGTTAGAAAGTACATACTCGTGTTTTTCTTTTTCTTCTAAAATGACTTGAAAAATAAAAAGCTTACTATTCGTGATTCATACGATTCATGATTCATAACAATAAAATTTGATCTTATATCATCCTTATAATTTAAATTTACAATTTATGTCACAATTATAAATTATGTTATTTTTTCTATCAGCAAATTATTATTTCGTCTTCTTCAATTTTTTTTTCTTGTGTTCCTTTTTTTTTTTAAATAAAGGGTAATTTAATAAAATTCATTATTAATTAAAGGTGACATAAACTTAATTTTTTAGGTGATAATTTTCAAAACTAGTAATATTTTTCAAATTATTTCCTATTGATAATATAGTCAAACATGATATGCATGGAGCGCAAGACAATTTAGTGGAATTCAAAAAATTCAATAGTTGATTTAGACTCGTTGAAAACGTGGGCAGTCATGAAGTTAGTCAAAACCCATCTCAAAGAATTATTTGGTTTGAACCGTTGTTTGACAAAAAAAAAAAAAAAAAAAAAAAACGCCCGTGCCTTTGGAAAACTGCAATTTTCAAATAGAAAAAGGCCTAAAATTTACCACGTGGCATCTTAGGAACAAATCATTGCCACGTAGGCTCTCTCTGGCTACGACAAGATTTTTGTGCTTGAGAGCTTGTACACGCGTGTGGATATATGACTGCGGATATGTCTAATATTCTAGTGGCACTTAGAAATATGTATTCCATGCAAATATTTCCAATTGTAACGTGGGAATTAGACAACGACAAGAGCAGTTAGCATGAAATTCACTTTTTAATATATTAAAAAATTTGGTAGAGTAATTGTTGTGAAAAAAATTATTAAGAAAAAAAAAAGGTTGCCCAAAAACAACTATATAATATACGTACGTACGTACGTATGTATGTATGTATAGCTCTTATATAAAATCTTTATTTTAAAACTACCCAAAATAAGCTCATGAAATGAGTGTTTAAGGGACTCAGAAAAAAGACAAAAGCAGAAACATGAAAATGCCTCAGAAATTACATGGAAGAAGAGTATGGTTAGAGAATTATGTCAGAAATTTCTTGGTCAGCACTTCTCATCCATTAAAGAATATTGAATATTAGTAGTACCCAAGCCATTGAAGAGTATATACATATATATTTCTCTAACCACAAGATTAATAATTTTAAAAGAATCATTTGCTCTAAACAAACTTTTTAAGAAAACCAGTTATGAGCTAAATTAATTCAGTTTTAGGTATGGGCATGAATATAATATATATATATATATGATCAAAAAATGTATTAAAAAATGTGTAGTTATATATATATATATATATATATATGATCAATATATACGATATATACGTAAGCATATATATTATTATAACAACAACTACAACATTAATAACAATAATAATAATAATAATATTTTTTTTTTTTTTTAGAATAAGAGTCTGAGGTAGGAACGCATCCCAACAACGTTGGCACACGCCTGAGAAAATAATAATAATAATAATATAATATGCATATATATAATGTATGTATATACCTTGGTTTGCCTCAGCGCATTCGAGAGCCAAATCAATAGCAGATTTTTTGTAGCCAATGACAACAACTTTTTTATCCTTGAGCAGATCTGTGGTAGAATCTTTGTCAAGTTTGCAATAATCAAGAGAATGCAAAACCTTTCCTTGGAATCTTTCTGGTCCTTTGTTGCTTGGAAACTCTGGAATTATAGGAATGTCTCCATATTTTCCAATGCACATTACAACAAATTCGAACTCATACAACTGCAGATTACAACAAAATCAAATGTTAAAAAACAAATGCACAATATATATATATTATATTATATTATATTATATATCCTCATGTATATAGGTTATTGATATTTATTGATTGTGAAATACGTATATACATATTGTATAACACTTGTACATGTGTAACTTCGCAGATAATTAAGGGTTTTTTTTTTTTTTTTTTTGCATTATAGAAACTTTCTAGTTTATTAGAAAACCTCTTTTCTGATGCAGTACTTAGAATATTGGGGTATCTTTAGATAAATAGCCAAGTTAATATGCATAATATTTTGAGTAAATAACTAATATTTTTACGTTATTTGATGATTCACTAACTATTTAATAAATAATAACAAAATTTTACACTAATCAATTACATAATAAATAATTCAATTATTGACTATTTAATGTCTAAATATTGGTTATGTTAAAAAGAAAAATCAATAAAGATGATTTCTTGTAATAATGCTATGCGTGATATATTTACACTCACATAATAATAATAATAATAATAATAATAATAATAATAAACCCACCCAAAACAAGATGTTACGCTCACTAATTTTTTTACCCTGTGCCTTTGACTTCGGTCAGCTTTTTAATTCTCACATATTATCGAAAAACAAATTCAATAATTGCATTACAACTTTTAAAACTATTTTGAAAAACCCTTAGTAAATGCTCAAAACAAAATGTGAATTTTCTTCCTCTTATTCTTTCTCACTTACGTACCATCTTTTCTTTCACCCTTTTGCGATTCTAGTACTAATTTATTACTACATATTAGGGAAAAACAAAAAAACAAACAAACAAACCTAACTGTTTTGGTTTTTTAATTAAAAATATCTCTTCGCATGTAACATATGCACCATAGTTAGTTGGTGTGACATATTCAGTTATAATAAGGTGCAAAGTTTGACCATATGTAGTTATTCATATATATATATATATACATATAATATTTTATAACAACCTGAATGGCCTCGGAGCCGTTGGTCTGCACAGCAAGCTCCCAGACGGGGCGACCCGTCAAGAGGCTGCCGTACTCGCCCGGCGCAGCAGCGCCGTCGCCGCCGCCGCCGCCGCCGAGGAAGCGGAGAGCGACGACCTTGGAGTCGAAGCGCACGCACTTGAGGACGTCGAAGTGCGTGGCGTAGGAGGTGAGGTAGTCCAATATGTCGAGGTGGGTGGGGAAGCTAGAGCTGTCCCTGCTGTCCGGCCACGGGAAGTCGGAGAACTCGTAGTCGCAGCGGGCCGACTGGAGCCTCGTGGAGGCGTAGGAGCAGTGCCTCCACACGCCTCCGATCGACCCGCTCGCCTCGAACACCACCGGCTCGTGGCGGGCCAGCTGCTTCGCAGCCGCGATGCCGCTGACCCCCGCGCCGATTATCGCGATTTTCGAGCCGGTTGGGGGAGCCATGAGGAGGAGGGTATTTGGTGGAATGTGAGGATGAAAAGTGTTGAAATGGAAGGAATAATATAGAGAGAGGCTTAGAGAAAGAGATGTGAGCGTGTGTTTTTTTTTTTTTTTTTGTTGCAAAAAAAAAAAAATAGGGAGAGAGAGAGAGAGATGGGTGTGATTTTGTGCTTTGTGTGGTTGAGTTGCAAAAAAACATTGAGAAAGGTTGGGTTTATATAGAGTAATATATATTGGGATATTGCATGGGGTTTTTTTTTGGTCAAGCTTGAAGCACGTGAAATTAGACTTTGATATTGGGAGGGAAAATGGAATATGAGAATTTGGAATGATCAAGCTTGGCCCAAGTGATGACCATTTCTTTCCAACTACTATGCGTTATTAGGATAAATATTATCATTTATTAGTATAGGGTGTTGTTATAATTATTATTATTATTATTTAGCTAGCTATAAGGGTAGCTATAATGTGAAATTGGCTAGTGAAAGAGGGGAAAATTTCCTACACTTGTGGGGGTACTTTTCTATCTGGGTTACGGGTATATTAGCAAAGTTGAATTTCTTTGTGCCTTCAAACCGTGATTAATTTAATCATCGATTGGAACACTAGTTTAAGGAACAAAGGGTTTATTGAGAAATCAAGTTGGCAGCTTAATTAGGTTAGTATTGGTGACTAATTATTTAATTATTCAATCTGATTTTCTCGGTTCGTGACACACTAAAATAAATTTTTTTTAGAAAATCATCAACGAGATTTAATAATGTTTAAGTGCGGAAACTTACAAAGCAAAAAATTATTTATGACTTTCGCAGCCATTACATTTACGTAAATTTCACTATTAATATTGATAGTGTGAATACAATATGGCAGTGCTTTTGGGGCAATAACAAATATATTTAATTACTTCTTGTCCGGGTATTTAAAAAATTCCACCATTTCTTCTAGGAAACAGAAACCCCTTCTTTTAGACTTTAGATTTTGATGTTTTGGGTTCCAAAATAATAATAATAATATATAAATAATAGTAAACTGGTGGAGTATTCAATATTAAGAGCTTCAAGTGCATACACCAATTCTTAGATTGACACACACACAACTCTTATCCTCTATACATTCCTCCACCCAACTTTATTGAATAAAATGAAAAGAATTAATTGTACAATAAAAGGTCAAGACTACAACTGGGAAGCAGAAAAAAAAAATAATAATAATAACCTCCAATAAAATTACGATAAATTAGGTACTTCATCAAAACCTTTCTCTATAGGAAAAAACTAAAAGGAAAAATCACATAAAGAAAAAATAGTACATCATCCTAGAGAAATTAAAAACGGAGTCTAAAGAAAAAGTCAAGTAATGAGATTAGCAATATTAAGTACATCGAGTCGAAAAGCACTGGCTGTTGAACGACAATGAAGAAAGTAACCATAGAAGCTAAAAATCCACACACTATTTCTTTCTCTGTAAATGTGCGCGATATGAACTTGCAAAGATGTATAATTCTTTAAGGCCCAAAGCCATTTGTTGTGATATTTCAAAGAACATTATGTGATCTAAAATTATACAATTGCATAATATATATATATATATATATATATATATATACAGTCAGATCCAATCAAAGAACATTATGTGTGAACTTTAATTAGTCCAATCTGGAGAGAAGGCATCTAATGGAGACCTGGCAAATATATAAAAAGAGGTGTGTTGTAATTTTGGTTGAATTTAATATTATTTGTTTTATTTTAGAAAAGAAGATAGAGAAAAAAAAATTGTAATATAAATTCAACAAAAATGTGACTTTTCAATAAATCGCATGAGACAGTTATGCTATTTTAATTTATCTTGGTTTTAGCTAGTCACTTGTGATCTTTTAACATTGTTGCATTGATTTCGTTATATCCCATATGACGGGGTGAGCGAGAACATGTGTTTCCATGGATATTTTGTAATTGTGAATTTATTTTGATTTTGAAAAAAAAAATCAATTATATTTTTATTTGGCCACCACAATTTTCAAAATCATAATTCTTTGTAATATATTTTTCTTGAATTAAATTTTATTTGTATCACATATATTGGTATAAAAAAATTGAATGAATGAAAATTGAAAATAGAGAAAAATTTATGAAAATTCTAAATATAATTTATTTTATTTAGTTTAATTCTTCTTATAAATTATGCCCTTATTTTGAATCATATTTCCGAATTCGTTATATATATATATATATATATTTTTTTTTTTGATGAGATATGCAATATCATCATAACAACTTATGAGATTACTTTGCATCCTTTTAATCTAAAATTTATAAATACGATAATACAAAAAAAAAATTTAAAAAGTACTTACCAGAATTCTCTTGTTTTTTTCCCACCACATAGTCTATGTATCACAATATTCTAATTGCATGCTACTTCAAACGATAATATAGTATTTTAATTATAATTACATTCAATTAATTATAAATAATAATTATTTTTACGTTACCCTACCTAGACCCAATATTGTTTTTCTTTAATCCACCATCTTTAGCTGGGTATTCTATTACTATTTACTATTAGTCTTATAAGTACTAGCTGTGCGTAGAGCTGGTGAGTACTAGCTGTGCGTAGAGCTGGTATTGGTCGGTCTTAATAGGAAAACAATATAAATATCTCATATTTTTCATTAAAATTACACGTTTATACTATGAGTTTGTGAATACTATAAATTTCATCATTTAACTTTTAGGTCTATTTGATATTTGGCCATTTCTTGGTCCATGTTTTAAGGAAATAGCCAGAATTTCTAAAAAAATTAAGTTATTAGCCACTAATACAAAAGACAACTAAGAGCATAGAGATAAGTAATGCATATCGTATTCATGTAGTTAAGAAAATGACTAATTTCGTAATTAATCGAAACGTTTGCCATTTTTTTTAAATTAAACGAAAAAAATACTTCATTTTAACTCTTAATCAACAAACGCATTTAAAAACTTTACACTGCACAACTGTATTTCATGTTTCTCTATTTGAATAGTTAATGAGGAACTAAAGTATTTTTACTATTTAAAAAAAAAACGACCTTTTAATCATCAGAAAGTCTTAACAATGTATAAATTTTGTTAAATTAAAGAAAAAAAAAAGAGTAAATTTTATATTTCTAAAAACTCACGGGACAAACGTTGAATTTCGCTAATACAAATGTGATACTTATTGTATTTCTAGTCTTATATTACGACTTTTTCAAAAAGTGCTTATAACAAGGCAAAATTTTTCTCCGAAACTGTAAAAGCTTCATCCGCCTAATCGACAACGAGAAACAAGAGAATTTAAGAAAACAGTCTTTTTTGAAGGGTGATTTTAAAAAAAAAATAGCCAATATTTTACAATTTTAAGAAAATAGCCATTCAAGAAATTTATAACCTTAGTAAGAAATTTCATGCAACAAATTTTACGTGTAATTTTGTTATGGTAAAAAAATTTTTACTTTTGTAAAACTTTTATTGACTATTTTTTCAATATTTTGATACTGTAGCTATTTTCTTAAAACTCGCCTTCTAAAATGGCTATTAAGCTATCTGACCCGATAATCAATATAATAATTTATCTTGTATTTTGATGTTTTATTATCATTATGATTTTATTCCTTTTCATTTTAACCTATTATTAATCATGGAAAGTACTATTTAACGATGGACGCTAAAATTTTAAGTAATTTATCAAACGTGGCATAAAAATGAGTATCAAGTTTTAATTAGTAATTTTTTTAATAATTAAAGGGATACCAATAGAGTTTTAAAATTTGTGTATGAGAAGTAAAATTTAGAGACCAAAACAGAGTCGTTTTAATCTCTAAATTAAGGATATTATAGCAATTTCACGTCGCCTTTAAGTTCTCAGAGAGATTTGGCTTGCTGGAAGCCAACTGAATAGATCCGACGAATAGATATATACACATAAGCACGTAAGGACCATGTGGTATAACAAAATCAATGGAACAATATTAAAAGATCACAAAATGTAGGAAGCAAGCGAAGTAGATCAGAGCAAAAGTTTGCACGTGCATGAAGCACGTGAAACTTTAAGAGATGAAACGCTGGAATCCTACCCCCCAATCAAATTTAACCGTGTCCAAAGTCTTGAAAAATCTATAAATAGGGATGATTGGAATAGAAATTTTCGCGTTACAAGTAATCCTAAGCATAATTCAAGAGAGAGAATCTAGAGATAAAATATCTCATCTTGTTCAAAGTCTAGTATTGAGTGTAATGATTGAGTCTATGATTTAATCTCCAAATTAAGGATATTATATTAATTTCACGTCGTATTTAAGGTCTTAGAGAGATTTGGAGCCCTAGAAGCCACTTGAATAGATCCGTTGAATATATGTACACACGAGCACGTGAGGACCACATGTTTTTTAGAGTTGATCCGAAAAATTCGGTTAAGGAAGTAAGTGAAGCTGATCAAAGCAAAAGTTTGCGCGAGCAAAGCACGTGAAATTTAAAAGATGAAACGTGGGAATCTGACCCCCCAATCAAATTTAAATGTGTCCAAAGTCTTGGGAAATAATCTATAAATAGAGATGATTGAATGAGAAATAGAAATTTTTGCTTCACAAATAATCCTAAGCATAGTTCAAAATAGATAATTGATGAGTGAGCAATATACTCACTCATATATCACATTTTCATCTTGAATTGTTGTAATTTCCTAAAGTTTTATGTGTTTTGATGATTTTTGTTAGTGTACAAGTGATTTGAGAACAAACACGAAAATAGAGACGAAGAAACCCAAAAAAAGGGACAAATCTTGAAGAAGAAGTAAGCAAAATCAAGGAGAAAGATCAGGAGCCGGTCGTTTGCTTATCATGGTCGAACGACCGCCCAAAATAGCCAAAAAGAATGAAAAACCCGAGGTATCGACGGTCGTTCCCCAAAATCCAGTCAAACGATCGCCCGGGTGAAGAATCGCGAAAAACTCATTTGGGCGAACGTTCACCAACTTGGGGAGATCGACCGCCAAGCTAGGCGGTCGTTTTCTTGATCTGGGCGAACGTTAGCCCGGCCAATTTTTAACATTGACTTTTTATGAGCCGAGCGTTCGCCAAACTCAACCGAACGACCGCCAAACTTCGCTGATGCAAAAACGACAACGTTTTAACTTCGTTTCAAGATGAGAAATCAGGTCAAATCACTTGGGCTATAAATATATCATATTTTGGACGAAAAAAGAGAGGTTCAGCTCAAGAACACCAAGAGAAGGATTGGCTCTTCAAATAGGAGATGAAGATAGATTTGCTTGTGAATCTTGCTTGAGTTTTCTCTACTCTCTTTAATTTCCTTTCTCTTGTATTTCTTGTATGAACTATGAACCCTAGTTTATATTATATATTCATTTGTTTGGTTTCAAGAGGCTAAATCTCTCTCTAGGAGAGATTGGCCGAACTCAATGTCGAATCTATTGTAATTTTCATTAATAAATTGCTGCAATTACTCAATTTTCTTGTTTGTGTTCTTGTTGGTTTATTTATTTCTATTTGCAATTGAGAGATTGGATAGAAACTCTAGATTCAATTAGGTTCAACTTGAAAGAGGCAATTTGATTGAATTAGGAGTAACAAGAAACACAACTTAGACGCCACGAGGACCGAGAGGTGACTGATTGTCTTGGTAGTCGAATTGTAAATCGCAAGGACCAGGAGGTGATCGATTTAGGATTATAGAAATCGTGTGCAAATGTATTTAATTTCAACGAGTGGACGCGTAGGTTAGAATTGAGTACATAATTAGGTTAATAAGCGAGAGTTGCGACATAATTCATAAACTCCTAGACTAGCATAGAATAAATAAATTGTGGTGAGATGTTAAGGACTAATTGAATAGATGACACATTGAGGGAAGCTAATCGATCCTAAGTTTTATTTACAGTATTTTTGTTTACATTTATTTTGTTTATTTATCATTCTTCATCTAAGTTGCTAGTCTAGATAAAGTAGACATTTAGTATTCGTAGTGTTTAGTTAATTAGGTTAGTCAGTTCTTCGTGGGAACGATATCCCGACTCTTTTGTCTACTTTATTACTTGAACGTTCTGTGCGCTTGCGGTTAAATTCGCGTGTGTATTCGAGCGAACAATAATCTAGAGAGAAAATCTCTCGTCTTGTTCAAAGTTTAGGATTGAGTGTAATAATCTTGTGAGCAAATTAAGCGGAGTGCTTGTAATTGTTTGAAGCTATTTATTTTGTTATGTCATTTACATGAAATATATATATATATATATTAAAAAATTGCAAAATTTAATTTACTAATTGTAATATAAGATGTAGTTTAGAGACCATTTAATCTTATTTTCATATAACCTAATTAAAATAGTTGGATAGAGAGACTTTTCAAATAATTAATTTTTACTTATTATTATAAATTAAAGATGAAAATAAATATAGAGTCCAAAAGCACGTATCACTTATCAGTGTCCATTACCAATAAACAGGTGTCGACCCGTATAAAGCCATAAAGTGAATATCTATCATGAGGGAAAATATAAAAGTCAATTTCCTTTTCTCTTCATTCTTCAGATCCAAGTGTTGATCCACCTAACAAACCAAGATTACTGTTATCCTAATAATAATAATAAATATATGTACGTAAAAGAAAAATGCACAACTTTCTAGAATAAAATTGATATTATATTGAAGTCTTAAGTCTTCTTGGCTGCAGATAAAGAAAGCGTAATTTTTTTGGAGCATATTTTCCTTAAATATATATATGTGTGGACGGTACTAACTCTGAAGTTTGAACAAACATGACCTTGATATGATTAATTGATCTTAGTCAGAATTTCTATTATGCATGTGGTCAGCAGACATTGGCCACAATATATACTTCTACATATATATATATATATATATATAAAAGGTCATATCTAGAACACACACACATATATATATATATGCTATTACGCTCTAATATATTGAAGATGCATGCACGTGCTCATATACAAACTTTGACAGATAATTTAGAATGTTAAAAGATACCTGACAGAACTAGAAAATTTTGTAATAAATAGGAGTTCTGCTATTGGTTGCAAATAATACTAATTATAATCGAATAATGTACAAAATTGAAAATAATGCCAAAAACAATGTAAATAAAGGTCGTGACTTTGGCCTAGCTTTGGGAAAATAACTATAAGGATTATGGAGATTAAGGAAACATCCAAAAAGAAACTAAGAAACCTGTATGAAATGACACAGTACTAATTAATTCCTTTCGTTACTTTTTACTTAGTTATTATTTTATATATTTATTGTTAGTGAGGAAACGAACAAGTTGATGAAGACTATATATATCTTCAAACATTTAGAACATGGAATCTTGAACGTGAGGATTACACGTCTCTCTTAAAAATCAAAATCAGAGTCTTTTTTACCAAACTAAGTACTATCCGTTTGATTCAAGGTTTTGTCGCACCTGGTATATTATATTATATATATATATATGTTGAACAGTCAGAATATTGCCATATTGGAGATATACCGTGATTCAAAGCTAGCTTTCTAATGCAAATTGATTATTACTATCTATTTAACATGAATATAAAGTTGTTCATTAAATGGGCTTAGACGGTTGGATTTTCCATATATGGGAAGCTAGAACTGGCTAAATTACTATGTATATATATATTTTTTTCTCTTGATGTAGACTAATGTATAAGGTTAGTGCATATTAATATTATAACCCTTTTATAAAACTATTTGTGTCCCAGAAAAAAATAATAGTTGATTCTGACCTTCCTTACTACGGCAAAGAGTACTTGCCGGTCAAATTATTAAAAATATCAAATTCATTATATATTTCAAAAGGACTGCAAACTTTCAAGACTGAACAAGTCATGATTATTGATCAATATGTACTCGTTATGTAGTTTTCAAGATTCAAACTGAGCTTTTGAGATTATTAAATATTCATACCTTCTAAGAATAGTAATGCTACACAGTCAGAAAATTTGATCCAAAAAAATAATTAAAATAATGTGATAATCATTTATTAGTTATAATATATGCACTTATTTTTTGGGCGGTTTTGGCTTTTAGCCATTTTTAGGCCTTTGTTTTAATAATTTAGTCTTAATTTCATGAAATTAAGGAATTAATCATTTTTATATTTGATACAAGTATATTAAAATATATTACACTTGTATCATATTATATTACATGTGTATCAAATATAAAAATGGCTAATTCTTTAATTTCATAAAAATTTGGCTAATTTTTTAAAAATTAGCTAAAAATTTTGGTTAAATCCTTAAATTAAAATCTCCTTATTTTTGTTTAATCCAATAAACATCTTACATTATATCATTTTGGCTAAGTTTTTTGTTTTGCCAATTTTTCTGTCATTCAGTATTTCTCAATTTAGAAATGATTTATTAAGGATATCTAAGCTCTTTGTATTTTGTAATAATATAGATGATTATATGACACTGCTTGGCTGCGAATACGTGGAAATTCTGAGGGTTTAATTAATTAATATCTGTGGTACTGGAAGTGCGCGTTAATATTCGTCAAGCCCATCAATTGGCAATTACTGAGAAGCCTTTTTTTTTTTTTTTAATGATTAGGCTCATGCAAGTTAACAAGAAGCTTAGTGATTATATTAAATAATTACTTGCGACTCAATTAATGTGAATTTAAAAAAAAATCATAATAAGTAGATCGGAAATATATATATATATATTTATATATATATATATATATATATATTGGTAAAGGAAACAGGTATATGCCTTTTCCATCAACGTCAGATCAGTCTCAGACTCTCCGTTAAGCAACATATAAACAATTATTAAAATTTAACAATTTAGAATTAAGAAACGACCTAATTTAGAATCTAATTATTTTTTAATTAATAACAAATATTTCTCATTTAATATAAATGACCAAATTCATAATATTTTCAAATTTATTGGATTGATGACCGTAACAAATCAAATTTGCCACAAATGCAAATTTTACAAAAGAGTTTCCATAATAGTATTTTATAAAAAAAATTGCCCTTTACCCTATGTTTGGCAATCCCTCCCAAACCATTCCATTTCATTCAATTCTATTCCATTTTTTCAAGTTTCTAATCCTACAAACCATTCTATTCCATTTCATTTTTTTTTTCAACTATTTTTTTCAACTTTCCAAATCCATATACAATATTTTTAAATCTGAACCATTTATACCACCTCAAAATTCACAAAGTCAAACTATTCTACTCATTTTCCAAATCATTTTCAAACCATTTTGACCATTCCAAGAAATGTAATGGGATGGGCAAAATGATTTGCCCACACATACCCTTAGTTTTTTAAATTCGTCTAAAATTATCCTTTAACTTAATTTTGATTAAAAATTTAAGCAAAAAGACTTGATTACCCTTTAATAAAATAGTAAATTATATTTGATTTAATTTTTTTTCTTAAAAAGAGTAATAAATCTCTCTCTTTCCTCTTTCTCTTTCTCTCTCTATCTTAATCTTTGGCAGCCTCCGGCGCCCCCTGCGCCGCCCCCTCTGGGAACCTTGCCACTCCGCAAACCGCCGCACCACGCGAACCTCCCTTTTCTTCGATTCTTAGTCCAAAACGCTGCCCATACACAAGCCCGCCCCTCCGCAAACCACTGTCCCTCGCAAATCCCGCCCCTCGCGAACCTCCGCCCCCCACAAACCACCGCCCCCCGCGAACCTCCGCCCCTTGACGAACCCCGCCCCCTCCGCCACCCCCTTCGTTAACCGCCGTCCTCCGCAAACCCCGCCCTTCGTGAACCCCCCCCCCCCCCCCCCCCCCCCCCTCCCCCCCAACAACGAACCTCTCCGCAAACTGCCGCCCTCCACCAACCCTGCCCTCGCAAACCTCCGCCCACCGTGAAAACCTCAGCAATTATATCTGGATAATATTAAATTGTTCTTAATATTATCGTACGTTCTAATTATTATTGAATTAATATTAAAAAAATTAATTAATCAATTATAAAATATAATTTTTTACTTTTATTTTTGTTAATAAATAAAATAATCAATTAAAAGAGTGAGGTTCATAATTTTTTGGTTATATCCAATGTAATATTATTGGATGGGCATCTCACTCATTTTGGATTATTTTTTGGAAAAATTTTGAATAATCTTTATCCATTTTTTCACCAATTTTAGTATTTAAGGATCATATACTCTAATCTAGAGTCAGTTTGGCATTGCTTCTGGAGGCTACTTTTAGATTATGAAATAATCTAAAGCACATATATGCGTTTAGTAAACATACTACTTAAAGAAATAGGTAACCGTTTCTGCTTTTACGTAGTGTAATTTGGTAAACAGGTTAAAAGCTGTTTTTCTGTAACCAAAACTGCTTCTCCATTTTAAATTACTAAAATGTCCTTAATTTTTTAATCCATATTCAACTATCTCGACAGCAGTTCTAAAAATAAAATAATCAAACACCCTATATGTTTATAACTTTAACAGTTTATTTCTTCAGCATAGTTAGAAGCACTTCGTTTATAAACACAGCAATGCCAAACTGGTACCTAATTTAATTTCATGCTATATCCTACACAACAAACACAGCCTTAAAATTTTTAAAATTTATAAGTTCATATTTAATTACCCATATATATAGATCATTTCAAATTTATCTTTATTTTTCTTTTCTTTTTTTGTCTTTTATTGTGTCCACTCAATGTTTTTATGACCTTGTTCACACATCAGGTTTTTTTTTTTTTTTAAATATCCTACTGCGTTGTGACAATTTGACATTTTAATTTATTTTTTTCCTTTTTTTTTTTGCATTAACTCTAAATTTAAAAATCTTTACATTTTGCCTCAAATTAAAAACAACCGTTCATTTATAAATGAAATTCCGCACGTGCTTCTTATGCGAACTTTTATTTGTGTGTAACGTTGTCATTTGATAATAAAAATAAATAATTTAAAAAATAGTGGTATCATTTACACATCAATTTTAACTCTCCAGACTCCTTTTCTAAACACATATTCCATTTAAATTTAAAAAAAATTAAATTACTCATCTCACACTCCTACAAAATCTAAAATTACACATAATTTCATAACTTAATAGAATATGTTAAATTCATTCTTTAAATATATTTTCCCCACACATTAATTTATTCTTGAAATATATTTTCCCCTACCTATTAGGTTTATTTTTTATTTTTATTTTTTGTGAATCCACTCATTAATTTATTTCCACAAGCTTTATTTTCTCTTTTTTTTTTCGAAACCCACCCACTAATTATTTTTTACATGCTTTATTTATTCCGTTTTTTTAATCCACCCACTAACTTATTTCTATAAGGTTTATTTCTTTTTATTTTTAAAAATATTAACTCAACTTATCAAGAATATATATATGCAATATAAAGTATATATAATAAAAAATATGAACAAAAATTCACAATCAACAAGGTGTATTGCAATTAATAGATAAACATGCATAACAAAAATAATAAAATATCCTTAAAAAAATGCCAATAAAAATTAGGCTATATATTATTCAACAAAATGTTTATGTGTCTCTTAGATTTTTTTTTTCTTTTTTTTTTACCAACGAGAGGTTTTGAGGGTGTGTAAATAAAAAAAAAATGATGGACAAATATCAAACCCATAAAAGATTCCCACATGAAATTAATGGAGCTACTAGACATATTAAATTGAAGTATATCTGTTCGAGTAGTCATAACTCATAAGGCATTGAAATTCCAATTTTGGACGGACATTTTCAATTTCAGCCGAAGCGTAACGATTTTTAAATTTAAGAGTGTTAATATAAAAAAAAAAAAAGGTTAAAAGTTCCAAAAAATCACAACACAGTAAATTTAAGGGCTGAGAAGTAGGAAAATACCCAGAATTTGTATAACAATATAAATAAATACTCAAACTTTTGAAATAATTGAGTTTCTAGTCAATTCGTAAATTACTTGCACATGTTTTTGATAACTAAGTGAATTACCACCACTTATCACTATGTAAGTAATTAAATTACTTGAGTAGTTGGTTATATTTTTTTAAAAATTAGATAATAACTTACATTAAGTTTAAAAATTGAGTATTCACTATAATTTCTCTTAGTTCTTATAGTAAACAGCTTTTGTAAATTAAACTGTGGAAGTATTAATTAATTAGCCCCCAATGGACTTCGAATCTTGTCTTTTTAGTAGAAAATATTGAGCGACAAAAGAGTGCAATATATTGACTTTTCACCTTAATATATATCTGTGGAAACAACAGTACGTCGTTGGTTCGGTGATAGTCCATTCGAGATTTTTTTTTTTTTTTGGTCTGATCCATGCAAGATGCAGCCATGCGGTGGCTGCAGCCACGTACTTAATTTCTGTACATACATTACGTACACACGTAATAATATATATATATATATATGTGTATAGTATTTATAGCTTGTTTTAGTATGTTAATTTATAATTTGCGTATAAGAATGCTAACGAATCATAAGAAAAAATTAACGAAACGTAATGAATCAATATGAAAAAACAACGCACAAAATTTGTTATTTTCTATTTCCAAATTTCGTTTCTAAACACTAGAAAGTAATCGTTTGAAATTCGTTACTTTACTCACTAAAAAAAAAACTAAAATACACTAAAAGGTCAAACGTCAATAATTACGCTTCCCAATAAAATTAGCACACATCTGAGGAATATTGCGTCATACAAAAATTACAAAAATAACATGAGAAGAAACAATCCAACCAAGGGGATAACAGAAACAAAAGAGAAACGAAAACAAAACTAGAAAGCTACTATCCTAGCAAATTATCTTTTTAATATAACTACTTAATTTCTGTTATTTTATTTTTTTGCTCTTATCAGCAAATTGATATAATAAAAACAGAGTGGTGTATTCTAGCGAATATATATATATATATATATATATATATATAAACACTAGAGAATTATATATTATTATCATATATACTTCCTGATAATTGGCTGTCACTTTATTATCTGACTGCTATGTCAAATGTCAATATGTGATAATCCAATATCTTATATTCATCTTCCCAAAGCAGTCTTTTTCCCATATTTTGTCCAAAAGTTATACTAGCTTCTTTACTTGAGAAATCACGATCGAACTTTGCAACTTTGTAGTAATTCCCTTTGAGATTTTTTTTTTTTTTTGGGGTCTTGGGATCAATCTTTGAATAGATACTCATTTTGAAAGTTAAGAAGTAGCAAGAAAATTTTCTTTTCTAGATTTTAAGCATATATGTGTAATATGTAATTGTTATCGTATTGTTTATAAAGAATTCAAATCACCTATCTTATTTTTAGATTATAATTAAGAGGGTCTATTTGGTTAGTTCGAGAGCTAATTTTTATATTATAAAAGAATCTAAACGTAAAATAGATTTCTACGAAGAAGTTAACTGTATTTTTGCTTTTACATAGTGTAATTTATGAAGCAGATTGGCTTTGCTTTTTGGTAATTGAATCTATTTTTCTTTTTTAAATTGCTATAAAACATCTTATTTAAATTGCTATACTAACACTTTTAAATTGCTTTTGGATAATTTCACATATCTATAATATTTAATAATATTTTTAAAAATAAATTTATCAAACAACTTACATGCTTATAACTTCAATAACTTCTTTTTTCAGTATTTTTTGAAATATTTTTTTTATAAGCACTGTAATGTCAAATTCACACTTATTATTATACGCGGAATTCAATTTTAGAATATAGCTTTTATTAGTTTAATATTAATAACGGCATAATCAAATCTTATGTAATTAATATTTTAGCAACTTATTTGCATGTAATAGTATGTTTCTTGATTGTAAGGATTTAGCCAAACTTTTGGCTAATTTTTTAGGAATTAGCCATAATTTCATAAAACTATGACTAAATTCTTAAAACATAGGCCTAAAAATGGCTAAAAGTCTAAACCACCCATGTTTCTTTTCTTGAATATACTAGACGTAATTTAGAATTTGTAGTACAAGAATAACCGGTTAGTAACTATCTCAGTATCGTGTTAGTAATTTGTGGTAGTTGACGTTGGATTTTTTTCTTATTTATTTTTAACAAAATCTAGGGCTTAGAATTAGTGGGGAAGTATGCGTATATCAACTTTGTTAAGATAAGTTTCTAACTTTGAGTACCTATCATTAAAATAAAAAAAAAGAATAATTCTTATAAAAACAAAAGAAAGCAATAATTTTTAAATATTAATCTGCTAATAATCAAATCTTAAGAGAACTCTCCGAAGTAACTTCAGAGCAACAAATAATTGAAAAACAATGTACTATCGAAGACCCAATTTAAGTGCAGAGATCTAAAACAATAATTCCGAAACGTTATCAAGCGAGATCAAATCCATTTTTATTTTTATTTTTATGTTTTATCTGTGAGTGCTAGCGATTTTTTATTTTTTTTAATAATAAGACGTCGTTTAATTCTCAAAAAAAAAAAAAAAAAAAAAAAAAAAAAAAAAAACCATCGGTACAAAAGGAAAGGGGTCGCGACCAAGCCGGGTTAACAAATTAGAGTTCATGTGCAACAATATTACAATTTCTAGAGATCCAATCTACTTCCAATTTTGCAAAATAATTCAAAAGGGAAAAAGATTCAGCAATATACGCAAACAGTAATGTAATTAATGGCATGAACTTTTTGAATTGAACCCCAAAAAAAAAAAAAACAAATCAAAAATGAAATTGCGTAAATTTCTTGAATTGCAATGATCCAGAACTTTGGAATACATAAAATCAATTAGTTTGGTCATGGCACATACATGTTGGGAGGCTCAGAACTCATGAAGAAGAAGGTCAAACCGGATATCAAGTTTGAATAAAATGGCAAGACCTTCCATTTAGTTTGGCTTGGCTAGGTCTAAGTATTATCACAAATTAGTAGTGCAAAGACCCCATTTCAAAGCAGCCCATTAGTTGAGATCAATTCTTCTTGTCTAATAACTATAACTAAGTATATGTGTGTGTATATGTGTATATATTCAATAAAGTGGGTGGCTACTGGCTACCACCACTTATGATATATGCCTAAATTCTAATAGTGCACAATTAGTCTACTTGTAATTAATTAGAAGACCGGCTAATTATTTGTGGTCTACAGTCTATAGGCCAATTATATAATGACCACTTTTTGTTGATTCCTGGATTTTGTGATGGCCCACGATATTAGCATATGTGTGGTCTACCCTATTATGTGTTGTATTTTCATTTTTATCCTAGTTATCATACTGTAAACATGAATTAAATAAGTAACGCACTAATTAAAGTAGAAATTTCTCAATAGAACTCTTTTTTTTTTTTTTAAAGGTTTTCTCTTTTTCCCTTTTTTGAAGTTATCACCTAGAGCATGATGTGGGGAGATTTTGAAAACTGTTCATTTCAACTGCTGGTTTTGATTTAGATCTGTATGAAATTAAGTTTTGACACATTAGATTATTTTATACATCTTTCAACATATTTCTTCAGAATTGATCAACAACAATTAGTTTCAATTTTATAAGAAACTGTGTATCATCCCAAAATTAAAACAAAAAGATATGGTTCAGTAAAATTAGAACGGAATATGAACTTATAATTACTACTTATTTAGAGTTTAGACCATCCCCTACGCAATTGTTAAGTCATAATATTTCAAATACTATTTTGTTATTTTATTGTTTTTTATTAGTAATTAAAAAAGTTAAAGTTAATCAATTGTAGATAAGACTATAAATAGTCATATTAACTTCTTCCTACTAGAATTTTTTTAATATAATATTAAATTTTAATTAAATAAATGTTTAAATTTTATTTAGTGTCGAAGTTGGAAATGATCTTGAGGATAAGGCATCACAATAATTTTGGTATTTGGCGACGAAACTTTTAGGGACAACATTTTTCCGTTGCTATTTTTGGTATTCAGCGGCGACATATGTCGTCAGCAAGCAATTTTCATGAACTCGGCACAAAATTAAAAAAAAAAAACACGCAGTTGTATGTAGACATGCAAAAACGGTTCGGGTAATTCCCCAAACTGTTTTCCCTGTGGGTAATACCCGGTTTTACCAGGTGGGTGATGACCGGGTATTACCCGGTTTTTCTCCAAAAATATCAACACCGTTGTTTCCCGGGGAATTAACCAAAAAATGCCCGAAAGAGAAGAGTTCACGGTGAGGCAGGAGAGGTCGCGGTGAGGCGGAGAAGGTCGCGGTGAGGTCGGGGGAGGTCGCGGTGAGGTCGGGGGGGAGGCGGGTGAGGTCGGGGGAGGTCGCGGTGAGGTCGCAGCGAGGCAGGGGATGAGGCGGGGGACGTCGCGGTGAGGTCGGGGTGAGGCAGGGGATGTCGTGGTGAGGTCAAGGGTGACGTTTGGAAGGAAGGGAAGTATTAAAAAAAGTTACAGTATTAAAAAAAAAAAAAAAGACTACACCAGTGAAAATTCGGGTAATGAACGGGTAATTACCCGGAATTACCTGGTGAAAAAGCTTCGGCTGGGGAATCACCGCAGGATTTGCACGTCGAGTTATATGTCTTTCAGCGACAACATTTTGTCACTTACCAATGACATAATGTGTAAAATGTTGTAGTGAGGGTATAGATCAAGAGGAAACTTTGAAAAATGTCACTTCTTTACAATTTGTTTTAAAATATGCTACCTAAAATAAAAGGCTTTCAATGCATGCCACTTTTTAGTAGAGAATTTGACCGAATTACTTTTTTTTTTTCTCTTTTTTCTAGCAAATAATAAAGACAAGAGGGAGAATGGTGGCAATATAAAATTTATTAATAAAAGAAATGGCATGACATTGACATGTAATTGTGGTATAAATTAAAAACTTAAATGTCAAATGTGACACGAGATCAACTCTGGATTTTAATATAATATCATGACATAGGTTTGAGTACAAGGAGAATTAAAATTTCTCCACAGAGGATGTTTGTGTAAGGGAGAATTTCAAAATAAATTCATTCTTGATGTCACTTAATAATCTATACCCTAAGTGGTGTGCTCCTTTTATTTCAACTCTAAGCTTATAATATCAATTTTGGGGTATAAATTAAAAATGCAACACGTATACTATCATTTGCCCAAAAATGGGCACTCCTCAAAATCCCCTTTGTGTAATATGTGCTTTGGGCCTACTCAAATGTTTGCCAAGCCCAGATTATACTTAGACAGCATATCAACTAAGATTGGACTATAGAAACGGACGTGATCATCCCAAGACTTTATGGGCTCCATTGCGAGTATTTTCCAGGAAATACAGAATTTTACGCGGAAAAAAAAATAAAGAAAAACAATGCTATTTTTTGTGCCAATCAGTAATCTATCTCCCAAAAATGTGCTCTTTTCATTTTCACTCTATATTTATATTATAAATTTTGGGGTATAAATTGAAAATACAGCATACATATGACATAGATTATTATTGTGACAAAAGAGGGCATTCCTCAAAATTTCTCCCCCAAAAAAAAAAGGACCTTTTAAGGAGATTCGAGAAAATTCTATGTCAGCAAACGTCCACTGATGTGAATAATTTTAGACTATTAGACTAATTTTCTTAAGATACAGGATCATTGAAAAAGTACACCAGTCGAATCTTTTCTCACCATTGAGTGTCCCCCAAGTTAACCATTCCTAGTGAACTTATATTTTAATTTAGAGAAATTTTATACACTACACCAAAAGATATAGCTTCAATTAAAATAAAATAAAGAGCCTAACCATAATTTTTTAATGACGTGGCTTATACTTATTAGTTACGAAACACAAATATTTTTGTTTTACCCAATATATATCGTGTCATTATGTCTACTATTTTTTTGCAAAAGTTCTAACAATGTATCATTTCTTAAAGTAGATTATTGAATATCTTTGCATTTTTAATATTAATTCACGTCTTATGCCCTAGACTATCTCCGACGTTCTAAACGAAGTTAATCAATAATTATTTGGCTTGTTATATTGAGTGTCAAACTTAACATATTATTGTATAGAGTTAAATTTTCTTAATTTAAATGTCAAAGTTTATTAATTATTTACACAACTTCGATAATAAGATACTTAAACCATTCACTCCTTTCATAATTGCATTAATATTGGCTATGGACTATGGTACATTTCTTTGACCTTTCATAAAGTTAACGAACTTGTACACACTTCCATAAATTTGAATTAAGAGGATCTTTACAATGTCCATGTGCCTCTTCACAAATTTATTATTATGTTGGTTATTAATTTATTATTTTAATACCTGAGGTGGCTACACATTAATAGAAGTGCTCATCGGATCAACAACTTTCACACGAGCCGTTGGATCAACATCCCAGATACATGATCATCATAAGACGACAATCAAGTCAATACTGCATAGTAATTTGAGAATAATCTGACAATATAGCCCGATTTCCGATTATTGACTGAATTTGAATACTAAAATAATCTGACACGAGAAATTTTAAATTATTTAAATACAAGCTATCAATCACTATTTAATGTGACGCGCAGTATTTTTTATAACGTCTAAAATTTCATGATTCACTATTTAATAAGTAATTTGATACGCATGGCATTTAATTAATACTACACAATCAGATTTTACACAGTGTGACGTAATTTGTGGAGGTTAAAAAGATAAACAGATTTTTCTGACATGCAAAGATAGCTTACGTGTTTCCACGTATTTTATCGTCCCTCTCTGTCACGCTTATAAGCTATATAAATAAACAATATAATATAGAGAAATTATATGCAAGTACGTGTATATTATTATTATATAGATATATATTAGAATTTACGAATAAGTTGTATCGTATATAGTTGGTGAATGGTGACATAAACCTGTGAACAAAACATAAAACTACATTGGCATTTGATAATGTAACAAGTTAACTAAGTCAGGTTATTCCAAACAATAAAGATACCTGGTCAGGTCCGCTATATAGATACGTGAAGCAAATATAATAGATTTGGTCTCACTACAATTTACAAAAATGATAATAATAATAATAATAATTAATACCAACAATCCAATTGTTCAAAATTTAATCAATATAATAAGTTAATAACCTTAATAGGTATACGAAGAAGCAAGTAGAAGTTCGCAAATTAACATTTAATTGGATGTGGACTGATCAAATCTAAAATATATATCAATCTGTACAATAGATATTGAGATAAACACATATGACTATTATGTATAAATATAATATGAGATAGAACCATAATACAATCCTCTCTTTTATTTTCAAAAAACAAAAGTATCTCTTGATTTTTAAAAAAAAAATACCATAATATATATCTTTGTTGATCAAGTGATGCTGTTAAATTTTTTTAAACTGAATTAAATGTCTTGATTGCCATAAAATTTTTCTTCTTAAATATTGTCATTTAGACAATTCTTGATGAGAATAATAATAAACATATAAAAAATTTGCACCACACAAGCTATAGAAATATTTTATTCCTATGAATATTTTATTTCCAACAAATCCAAATTTTAAAGTAATATGCTCAAAGAAATAACGTTTAATCTTTTGTATGAGAAGACTTGATATACCACTAACGATAATTGATATTAAATTTGTATATTTAAAATATTTCAAATCTCATTTTTAATAAATTATATAGATTTTACCTATATATTATTTTTTGTTGATATTTGAATATTATTTTTACAAATGAATATCTATGTCCATGTAAGTAGTTTTTACCATCAAAATATACACCTAAGTACAAATTGGATATACAGTTTAATATAGTTATAATAATCTCTCTTTTTAATTCGGGCCACATCACAATGAATTTTCCAAATTTAGGCAGGCAATTGCTGAAAAACGAAGATGGTAGAGAATACATCACATTAATGCCAAAAAGCTTAATTCATACGAAAATACAACACATTTGACATGCCGATATTATTAATAATCTTATGTAATTACTATATAAATCATCTTATTCAGAATAAAAGAAAATTCTCCATATCTCACGAATTATCTACTCTAAATTATTATATTAATTTGTATTAATATAGCATTTTTAGACGAGAAAATTTTAAGTAAGGAACGTTTATTGTGACTAGAGGTACAATTTTCAAACATCAAATTTATCTTTTTAGTGATAAATCGAAATCGTTTCGTGAACGTCCCCTGTTTAAGAATTATTTCTCTTTTCTTTTTTAATTGATATATATGGGACACTTAAGTGCATATATTGTCTTGAATTGAGTTATACTATATAAATTTATACAGTTGGTATTTAATCATGTGAAGTTTAAAAAGAAAAAGATGAAAGAGAGAAAATGGTATAAGAAATCGTTTTCGTCTTATTATTATTATTATTATTATTATTATTATTTTTTCTGCGTGAAATTATATGCATTTAATGTATGTCCCTTCTATAAAATACAAGCCAGTATCTTATTCCGTGGTTGTTGTGGTTCTGATAAAGATATCTATAATAAAGATATCTAATAAAGATATAATAAAGAAATTTTCATATAATAAAGATATCTGATGCAATATTATAATTGATATTAAATTTGACAACTGTTATTTTTATGCTAATTTTAACATTAAGTATAGCATTATGCTATAAATTTAGTATTTGAGCTTTTTTTTTTTTTTTTTTTTTTTTGCTAAGAATTTAGTATTTGAGCTTGATCATTAATTTATTGGTGTTTTCAATTTTAAAGTAAAAAGAATTATGACTATCATTTTATATTAAAAATGTTATGTTATATCAAAATGTAATTATTGTTATGTATAATCTTTTTAATTACTATTGTCTATAATATTTATTTTTTATGAATTTTGCTATTAAAAATTTTTAAACAAAATAAATGACATTTAGAATAACAAAAATGCATTAAAACACTTAATTTAAATATAGCATTTTTATCTTCTTTTTTTTTTAATGTAAAATCTAACATTAGCGTTGAAGATAGTCTAAGTTGTCCACGAAAATCAAACGACTCGTTTTATCTAAAATTAAATCAAACTACTCTTTTTAATTAGTTGGTGAATTTTCAAACTAAAGCAAACCAATTGAACAATCGAAACCAAATAGAACTAAATTAATTATAATTGATATAGATTGATTTTCTAATCGGTTTGAACATCCCCTTAAATTTAAGCTAACATTGATTGTAGTCTTAATAAAATAATACTATTAATCAAAATAAATAAAAAATTTCTATGCCATGATCAAAACTCTAACGTAAAAATTATAAATTTGAAGTGCATTAATACGCGAATGAGATATATTGATACAAAACTAAAAGATCAAGTATAAAACAGAAAATGGTTTTTTTTTCTTAGTTTATAAATTAATCATCAATCATTTACATACTTTTAAAAAAATATGATGAAGAAATATTTTGTGTAAACTATATGTCCAGTATAAATAACTTTATAATACATATATGACGAAGTAGTTTGGTTTTATAGAAAGATCAAACACAAACCAAATCAATTAATATTAAAAAAATTCCAAATTATGTCAAATTAGTAATGATTGGTTTGAGCTTAGTTTGATATGTTTTAGTTTAATTTAGTCCATTTGGTTTACCTCTTGCTTGTTTGAGGTTTCAATTCAAATGTTCTCATTTTTATTTTTTATTTTTTACTTTCACAGTCTCAGCACAACATGTTTTAATCTCAATAATTTAAATTTCTTTAAAATTTAAAAAGTCACCGATTATTCTAAAATGCTCGTTTCAATCATTTCTTCGAACAAGGGTTAGTTTGATAGGGTATTTTAGAGTTTAGACACCCCTATAGTGCTAAATAAAAATTCGGTATATAATTCGGATCTACCCTCTAAGACCAGCATCTTCGCCTCTCGATTCTCGGCATCTCTAATCTGATCCCCAATCCATCCGACGGCTCAGATCGCCCCTCGCTTTCTCTCTCCTCTCCCAATAAAATCCCTCCTCGCCAAACCTCTCTCATCCCTCTCTGTGTGCCTCATAAACCAACAGAACTGAACCAAAAAAAAAAAAAAAACCAGAGAGAAATCAGTTTCTCTTATTTGCTCTCTCTAGGTCAGAGAAAAACACAGAGGAGAGAGAAATGAACGTTTTGGATTCGCCGCTCGAAGCTCTCGCCTTCAACTACGTGAGCTTCGGATTCTTCACCGTCGTCAACAATCTCTGGACGTGGATCGCCGTCGTCACCGCCGCCGTCAGCTTCTGGCGGATCCGAGTCGCCGGCGGAGTTTTCCCGGCCGAAGAATCGCCGCCTCTCGACGATCGGAGCACCAGAAGGTCAGTGCCGACGCCGGAGACTCCGCCGGAGAAGCCAGCACCTGTTGCGTCTCCGCCGCCGGAGGAGAAGTCTCCGAGTCGGTGTCTGAGTCCGACTCGGTGCGTTGAGGAAGTTGGAGCGACGAGAGGTTCGCCGAAGTTCGCGCTGTATTATTACGATAATGACACTGACGGCGACGTGACGGTGACGGAGGAGGACGAGGAGTTGGTGGAGAGTGGCGGCGAGGTGACGATGACGGAGGTTGACGGCGAGGAATGGTGGGGGAGTTGGGAGAGAGTGACGGTGACGGAGGAGAAGGAGTTGGTGGAGAGTGACGGCGAGGTGACGGTGACGGAGGTTGACGGCGATGAATGGTGGGGGAGTTGGGAGAGAGTGTTGAGGACGAGGATGGGGAAGAGCGAGACGGCCGGTTGGCACCGTTACCAGGACTTGACGGAGCTGAACGGAAATGTGGTGCGGTTATGGGACGGCCGTGATTGCGGCAGAGAAGGAAGCTACTACCGCGGCTCGAAACGCTGCGTTTTGTGGTAGTTGGCGACTTGGCGTGGTGAATGTGGCTTAATTAATCATCAATTAGCATGCTGATCAATTATTAATTAATTAGGTGGCGTTAGTTGATTATAGCTCCTGGGTGTTGGAGTTACTAGAATTGTATATATATTTTGTTGTACCAACTTGAACTCAAAAACATCCAAGTGAATTGCCAAACTTAGCTGTTTTTGTTTCTATAATATGTTTGTTTTTTTTTTTTTTTTGCTCTATATAGGGTTTTTGTGATTTGGGTTTCTCATTATTTTGGCATTTATGCTGCTTTGAGAAGTCTTAAATCAGACTCTGTAAAATCTCATAAATCATGTTGAATCTAATATGTGGATATGATATATCTGAGAATTTAAGGTGGTTGGAACTTAATTTCCTAACCATTATCATAGTGTGGCTTTGTTTAATGTATATTGTTGGATTCATGTATATACACCGACTGAGAAATTTAATTTGGCAATTATTGTGTATTGTCACACATCACATCTAGAGGGCATTGAATTTGCAAGAACAAAATTGCTATCCAGACGAGCTCATTATATCATCAGACTACTCGTATTTCATTAGTTATAACTAGAAACTTATTTGGCAGGTTTTTTTATTTATCGAGAAATAATTTTGTATCACAAATTTTCCAGAACTTTTTTTTTTTTAACCGTAAAAAAGAACCCACAAAAGAATTCTCCGTTATAACAGTTAGAAGTAAACAAATCAAGAGAGTTCAAGACCAAGATAAAAGTGAATAAAAACAACAAAGTTAATTTTTGTAAAAGCGGAGGAATTTGTAATTATATGAAGAGAGGGACACAATTTGAAGAAAAAAAAGGTGTGGTAAGAGGCAAATTTGGCTTGAACTTCTCTTTCTGAAAGAAGTTCAAATTGACAAGTGCCTTTGGTAACTGATGATGGCTCACTAAGCTAAGCCAGTTGTTGCAAACTCAAGCAAGCTATACATACATATATATAGGTTTTTTCATATATATATATATATATATATATCAGTCTCAAGTTGTCATGAAGCTACGATGGTTTATAATAATCTTTTACAGGCATTAATTAAGATTATATGCTAATTAATTAGGTTTAGCTTTTATTATTCCTTCTATCTCTTTATTATTGCGGTTGTTGGTACAATTTGCGGTCACCTTTATGAATTATTTGGAGCTTAGAGTATTGATTAATCATTGTTGCGTAAATTATTGGTCAGTGCGACTACTGAATATATGCATTTTTTTCCCCTCAATCGTCACTTGAAAATGAGATTTATTTATTTATTTATTTTTTAGATAAAGTTATAGAAACAAATAAACAAATGTCAAATAAGCATAGAAGTTTCCATGACGATAGCTCTTGATTGAATTTTAAATCCTAGTATGGCACTTAGGATGCTTTTTCCTGGGATTACAAATTAATCATATATCATTGCGTATATACAAATATATGGTTGTTTTGAATTATTCATGTACCCAAATACATATAATAATGCATATGTACATATTTACTTGAAATTTGGTAACATGCATAAGTACATATGAATTGTGATTAGCTAATACATGTCGTTCAGCAAAAAACGGAATCACAACAAAAAAAAAAAAAAAAATTGTTGTACTATTTAATTCCATTTAAAAATTATTCTCGTATATGGCCTTTAATCACTTTTAGGGCTTCTAAATTGGCAATCTAACATCATGTAAATAACTTTGCAAATAGTAGTGTAGTTTTATAAATAATATTTATGAATGCTAAAATTACTATTTAAATATCATTAACTAATTGTGGTAGCCTAACAATAAAAGAATCCTGTGAGTCTGATCACTTTGCGATCAAAGATTCGAGTATTATGTGATTCACTTACAAATATTACTTCGATCATTTTGCGGACAAAATTCAATTAAGATGTTCAATGAGCTTTGTTAATATTGAGATAAGACATGTTATTGCTGATCGTTCTTTTTTCAATTTTTTTTTCTTGGAAAAAAAAAATATATATATATATATATATAAAAGAGAGATGAAGTACGAAAATATTCAGAATTTATATAATAATAAAAATAAATAGTCAAATTTTTGAAGTAATTGAATAAATAGTCAATTCGTTAATTATTTGCACATGTTTTTAGTAACTAAGTTAATTACCATCACTTATCACTATATATGTAATTCAATTACTTGAGTATTTTATTATATTTTTTAAAAAATTAAATATTAATTTAAATTAAATGATAAAATTGGATATTCAGTTGTTTAGGCCTGAAGGAAGATTGTTTATGTACCTTGTGCCCTTCATTTATTTCACCTAAACCAATCCTAACCAAAACCACAAGTTATGAAACCAAATTTCGGTCTTTAATTTCTATAAGAATCTTTTTTATTTATTTATTTATTTAAAGAAAGATTGGTGGTTGATAATAAGCCGAAAAGGGCATTTATGATTCCCAACACCAAGTACGGTAATGACAACTAAGAAAATTTGACTCTTTGAGAAACGAAACTACAAATATAATTGTGTGACCAACCTTATTGCTAGCCAACAATATTGAATGAATGTATCTAAAAAGAAAAATCAAAAATCCATTATTTCAATTTTTCCTGTCCCTATTAAAGCAACTTGTGGAGAGCAAAAAAATGGCCTTAAAACATAGAACCCTCAAGCCGTCAAGTCTATTTCATGTAATTAAATATGACAAAGAAGAGATGTTTCAAAGACCTTATTGGTGGTATAATATATGTATACGTATCTCTCTGCTACCGGACAAATTATCAGCATTTTTCTAATTTTAAATTCCATATAGCCAGACCAATAAGATTTTTATATTTAGTACCCTCTTGAGCCATATCTTTATTGATACCAAAATAAAACATCCAACATATTCTTAGTATTAGGCCCAAACTATCACACGTACAAGAATTTTGGAAGAAATCTCACTTGCAATATCATTTTTAATTTTACTTGACAGAGTAATATATACCGTATGTGACTTTAAATATATACACTAAATAATATTATAATGTATATTAATTTGTTTTTTTTAGCGGGATAGCCTAAAGAATAATTTTTAAAGACAGAAACAGAATAGATCTCTATTCATTTTTAAGTGACATATTTTCCCAACTATGTAACTGGATTTATTCACTGCTATATATTTTCTTATAGATAGTTTTTTCATTAAAGGATAGGAAAAAATGATTTATTAATGAAAGAAATTGAAAATTCAAGAAAAAAAATAATATTTGTCTTGATTAGGACGAGAGAATGTACCGATCAACTTGTGGGTCCTTCTAAAAGTGATGTATCTAGTATTTGAGTTGTAATATACAAACTAGAACACAATGTTGTCTAAGTAGATCGAATTGCATACCGCAAAAAAAAAAATCTCGAATTGCATTCTTAGTTTAATAATTACATTTACAAGATCGTAGCTCTTGGACTTGCATATATATATATATATTGAAAGGGTTTTGAAGCACATATTATGGCTCCGAGTTCTAAGCAAAAGGGCATATACATTGGAATTTCCAAGAGACATTATCAAAACTACAACTCACTTGTCTTGATTGCACCAAAAAAAAAAAAAAAAACCCTCACTTGTCTTGCACTTTATGCAGTATTAGAAGAAATATAACATTGTACGATCTAGATTAGTTAAAATAAAAATTCATACACAATGTTGTAAAATGTAAATACATGACATATATATATACATTCACATTCTCATAGAATAAAAACCCACATATATACTCAATTACATTTCTTCCCCAATGTATTTCATATCTTGACTACCTAGTACCTACCGCTTTACCTGCTAAAGAGTGAACCAACATCAATATTGCTTTTTTCATGTCACAAGTACTATTTTTGTTTTACTTGTTAGTTTCGCTTTCAATTAATATATGGTTAAAGGAGCCCAACTTTATGGTAAAAAGACAGCGTCAGTGACAGCTAACTTTTAGTGTCTCTCTCACAACACTAAAAATTTACCTGCAAACCAGCAGCCATGACTACGTACAGACGCCAATATATATATATATATATATATATATGGCCATGGTAGGTGCGTAGTGTTTAATAATTTATGATCTTATCTTATTTAGAAAAAGTGTGATAGCATATTCTTTGGTGCATTTTCATGATTGCGTATGTGTCATGGTCAAAACTACCATCGCAGTGCCCGGACTATGAGTACATTTTTGCTGAGTAATTTACTCCGATAGTCCTTGAATTTGTTGGGAGTTTCACAAGTTGTCTCTGAACATTTTCTTAGGGCAACCAACATTGTAAATTTATAAAATTGGACAAAAATCTGTTAAAATTAATAACGTATGTGTAGCCGGCATGTAGGGTGCAAGGTTTCCCAAAAGAGCAATTTGAACAAATTCACGATGTTGATTGCTCCAAAAAGAATATGTAAATAAATAAATTAATAAAGGATGAATTTACCAGATGATATAAGTTGATGGGCCCCATTTGTTCAAATTACGCCATTTTTCTTTGATCATATATCTCTGGCTTGTCATAATACATGGGAGTAGAGATTGTCTATTCTTTTTTCTGTCTCATCTTTGTTCTCTTTCAATCACATTATAACAAGTTAGCAAAACACTTAAATTTGCTTAATCATGTTCTATTTAGTATATTTTAAAGTAATTGATTTTGCTTAAGTGTCTTCCTCTTATTAGAAAGGATATAGAAACGAATGGAATAAAGAAGATAGAAGATATAGATTCAATACATGACGTTAGCATTATCAATAATAAGGATTAGTTATGAAAATTCCCCCCCCCCCCCCCCCCCCCCCCCCTAATTATTGAAATGCCCCCCTACTATTGTTACTATAAGAATCAAGACCATATGTGTTCGTTGAAAATAGAATATTAATGACCACGAATGGTCGCTGATAAGCTTGATTCTTGTAGTGACAATAATAGGAGGCATTTCAATAATTATTTTTTGCGAATATTAATGACCACGAATGGTCGCCGAATATTAACGGCAACCGGCATTTATGCGGGGTTATTTTCCCTCCGTATCGAAAAAATATCAGAGACCATTTTCGATAATGAAAAGACGCAACTCTTTTTTGGCGAAAATGATCGTTCCCACGAAATTTTTATTGGGAAAAATAATCAGCTACCACAGGGTTTTAAGTAAAAAATATTGAGGTTTTACTGTATATTGTATTCATCTCTCTTGCATGATTCATACTAAATAAATACTTTCGTTCTACTAGAGTGATATTTTCTTACCACAAACTTATTTGCTTTACCTCTTATGCTAGTTTTCTTTAAAGAGTAAAATAAATGAAAAAAAAAAAGTAAGTTTAAAGTAACAAATTAAAATTCAAAAAAAAAAAAAAAGAAGAAGAAAAAACATAGGTCTTAAATTTCTTGAAGCCAGTTCACCTGGATTGAGCAATACCAGATTGTGCACACACAAGGGTCCCATGTTCAGGCCATTATTGGGCTATAGTACTATTTGATACCAAAATGGTCGCAGAAACAATTAAATGTGGGCTATACTCCAAACTAAACGTACGCGTTTGGGCCACTTTTCTCTGAGAAGAAGAAGAAGAAAAAAATGCAACACAGGTGAGTGATGTGAAGCCCCACATTGATTATTTATATTTGAACAATATAAGATATTTTTAAGGTATTGGACTAGAACTCTTATTAAATCCATATTGCAAGATGGAATTAAATTGTTGACAAGTTATTTTTTAGAGTTGAAAATTGATATTTGCTATGAGAACATGCAAGATGAATTTCTGAATTTGCTGATTAATTTTAAGGTTACAAAGATATAATTATTTTCTTTTACGAAGGAAAAGTGTACTATATTATCCCTAGCTCCATCGACTACATACTGGAAAAGTGGAAATCGTGATGCCTATAATAGAACAAAAGGAATTAGCGAATTTTGCTTGAAAAATAAACTTAGGACCCGTTTTGGATAGGAAGCCATATCGCATTTTACTGTAATATTTGTTAGTGTTAGTACTATAACAAAATAATATACACTCAAATTTTTTTATTCAGATTGCTATCCAAACAGAATCTAGGTTTTGTTCCGATCATCAAAGGTTAAATATCGTATGTCGGCCATGTACGTACCTTAAAATGAGGTTTTAAAAACTTGAACCTAAATTTATCAAAGTGAAAACAAAAAAAAGAAAATCTAAACTGCCGCACTAACTCATTGGTGACGAGAGAATCTATTTCAATTGCGATCGAAGTTACAAATTGTTACATGAAAATAATTTATAAGTATTTTGTTCAAAATAGGCCAATATTAGCCATTTATATGTAAATATTTTTATTTTTTTTAAAAAGGGGTTAAAAAATTAAGGTGTGGTGTGGGATTTCTTGGTGCCATTAGCTCCCACATAAGGAAAAGAGGACTCGTGAGTTGTGTCAGTCACATGTATTTTTATTTTTTTTTTCCCGAACTTTTGCACGTTTTGTTGTTTGTGTCCTCGTGACTTTTATGAGCTGTGATGTCTTGTCCCAAGAGTCTAAGACCCAACCAAAGCTTTATAAGATGTAATTTGGTCTTTGGGTGGGTAAGTGAAGTTTGATATGCTGTCAAACCTTCCCACCAGTGCCCTTCTCAACTAGCATCCCCTTGTCAAGTACTAATTTCGGTGAGGAGATTTTGATGAATATCTTTTTTTTGATACATTAATAATTTATATATGTTTCGTTTGTATTGCACTTATAATTTGTACATCTTTTTTAAACTAAAAATATAGAGTAGAATCAAGAGAGCACACCAGCCACTTGAGGCACAAATTATTAATTGAATTTTTATCTACTACAGGCCTCTTTTGGGTTTTGTCATTCTAATCACACACCAACGTGCTATAGTTAATGAAGCACACATAGAGTATCTCTAAAAAGATGTTTATCCTTTTGATATACCATAATAGATTGTACAAAGAATACTATAGAAAATTATAGTTACTAGGTTCTTGGAATTGGAATTTTTATGGAAGAGTAGGCCCTTGAATCTCTAAAGAATAATTACATATTCTATACGAAAGAATAATACGTATATGTATGTGTACGGGCATTAATACGTGCTGTGAAGGATATATATATAGGAAGAGCAACATTCTCAATTTCTCATGTAGACTATATAACATTATGTGGAGAAATCTACCTTAAGTGCATTTTTCTTGCCTTGCTGTACATGCATTGTGGCGATAATTGACAATACGAAATGGCCTTGATGATCACAAGCATAGTTTCCTCATAAGCTAGCAAAAGTCAATTTTCAATAGTTCTCCTCAATGTGCAATTATACTAATAATTGTTCCCTTTTTAACATGCATGTTCTGCAATATCTGTGGTTGGCCATGAATTGGAGCCCTCTAGCTAGACTGTATTGCACATGCTTGTGCTTCAACAGAACCATAAAATCCCATTCTCATTGGAAGCCCAAGCATCCAAAAAAGAAAGTTGAGATAATTTTGTGTGCTAGCTATGCTTCAATACAAGAATATAAATTATAATTTTTTTTCTTTTAATGGCCTCATTAGTTTCATCACAATGGTCCTACCATATATATATATATATACATATATATATATATATATATATTTTTTTTTTGAGATTTTGAAAAGTGAGATCAAATTCAAGACACCAATGAAAAATATTGAAAACCCTAACTCAGCCCTTATCCGTCAGACTACTAACTGCTTTTGAGTATTTACTTCTGTCCTGCATTATTGGATTGGTTTTGGTGAGTGCATTAAATTTAAATCCCATGCTGTGGCTTTTTTTTTTATATAATTTTTTATTTTTATCTGGATCTTCTATTGGTTTATATATGTATTCTTCTTGAAGGCATATAATAATAAGAAGTCGAATCTTATATATATATATATATATATATATACACACACACAAAAAATTGAAATTCAGCTATAGTACAATAACTATACTGTGGTCTAGTGTTAAGGATTTAGAAAGTTTGAGGATGGACCAAGACTAAAATTTATATATGTACTACAAAATTCATGTTTGGCTAAACATATTTGGTGGTCAACAATAATGATACTAACATCCAATGGTAAGATATTATATTTGAATGTCACTATTGGCTTGGAGAAAAAAAAGTGTGTCGCATTAAATTATGATTTGAAATACGAATTGGGTTGGTTTAAATGATTTGTTAAATCTAGCTTATGCATGTCTATGTCTTAAACTTTTTTTTTTTCGGTCCTTAACAGAAGGCATTTTCTGATTGGCTGGTTTTGGTCAATTAATGAACGATGAGATTTTGTAGATATTAAAAGACTACTGAGGCGGAGTTGTTAGGGTTTGAATTGTCCTATATTCGTTAACTAAAGTTTTTCAAACACATTTCCTCTTTTTTAGGAAAAAATGTCATTATCTAATTTGAAAATATAGGGAAGTGAAAAAAAAAAAGGTCATTTTTATAAGTGTCAATTAATAATTTATGCTCTTTTAAATATGTAAAAATAAAAAAAAACAAATTAATAGTGCAACGCAAACAGATTATAGATTATTAACGTGTTAAAAACTTGAAAATACATCTCAACCGTTAATAAAAATTATTTATGATTAATGGTGCCAATTTCTTTTTTTGCCTAGGCAGTGCAATCAGTAATTGAAACCCAAACAAAAATAAACCTTATGAAGTATTAAGGAGAAATATTTTGCCCTTAACTTTCGCGTAGGGCTAAGTTGAATGTATTGTCAAGGGTCATTTTTTTAATACATTCATACATACCCCTCTTATTCTACCGTTTTCATTGTTTTTTTTGTTTTTCAATTCCTCTTTTGAAATTCTCCCATTCAGCTTTCTTTTTTAATAGAGGATTTAACGAACGCTATAAATTTGTTTATCTCCTTTTTTCCGTTTGTTGGATAAGTTTTGTTTTTTTGGTTTTGTGTAGAGTTGTAATCTTTTACGAACTCTAAATTTTTCTAATTTAATTTTAATACTATTTGGAGTTTGAGAGTCTTGCCGACTTTGTTTGGATGTGTCGAAAATTATATTTGGACATCGAAATAACATTTCTCTTATCTTTAAAAGAAAAATAAAAGTGAGCTAGAGAGTTGAACAATGCCCTTGCCATGTCAAAAACAGCAAAAACAACTAATCCCATGAAGTAATTAATAGTCTTTATCATAATAATTAAAAATGATGGTTTTCATGTGAGATCATTTAGCTGGTGAAATTCTTAGTCGATGTACTAGTACAAGTTCCTAATGGAGAGAAAAACAGTAGTAAAATGGTTGAGTTCACCTTTTTTGGCTAATAATAAATGCCATTAATGTCTCTCACTTGCGCTGTCCATGACCTATTACTGAAACTCTGAAAGTGACCATATTGCAAAATCAGATCTAACTTTTCGGACTAATTTATGATATTTTTCTTTATAAAACCAGGGTACACCTCATACTTCATAAAGTTCATATCACAACTTTGGCAACTTTTTAACTTCTTGCAATTCTAATTCCTAATCCCTCACTTGAAAATTCTTAGAACCGCTGCGGTAACTTGACAATATACGAGTGTTGAGATGTCAATTTAGTATTCTCAAGCCAAAAAAGTAGCACAAGTCAAAATCTTCAGTAATTTTCTCAGAGAGTAAAAATATCTCAAGAGGGACCAAAAACACAAAACCCACCACCCTATAAAACCAACCCCAGCCCACAACTCTTCTTTGCATTATTTTTAGTACATCACAGCTCACTCACTCTCTTACTCACTCACTCCTATCCAATCCACCAAACTTCACTAAAAACCCATTTAACATAAACACAAACACTCACACTAAAGACTCATTTTTCACACTCCACACAAACTCTCTTAACTACTCTCCCACCAATGTCTCTCCCAACCCTCTCTCTCCTCCTCCTCCTCGGCCTCCTCGCGCTCCTCAGTCCACCGCTCTCCGCAGCGCCACGCCGCAACCACCGCAGCCCGGCGCACGGCGGCGCCCACGCGGCGTCGGACCTCGTCCGCACGTCGTGCGTGCACGCCAACTACCCCGCGCTCTGCCTGCGCACCCTGGCCACGTACTCGGGCCCCGCCCGCACCCCGCGCGACCTCGCGCTGGCCGCCGTCAACGTCAGCCTGGCCCGCGCCAGCCGCGTGTCGGGCTACCTCGCGGGCGCGCTCTCGTCCGCCGGCGCGGTGCCGCGGCGGCAGCGCGCGGCGCTGGGGGACTGCGTGGAGCAGATATCAGACACGGTGGAGGAGCTGGCGAAGGCGCTGGCGGAGATCCGCAACCTGCGCGGCGAGACGTTCCGGTGGCAGATGAGCAACGCCGAGACTTGGGTGAGCGCGGCGCTCACAAACGAGGACACATGCCTCGACGGCTTCCAGGGCGCGGCCGGCAGGCTCAAGGCCGACGTCAAGCGCAAGATCACCAACGTCGCGCGCGTCACCAGCAACGCGCTCTACTTGATCAACCGCCTCGACGAGTCTCGCGGCAAGCCTTAGCCCCTAAACTACGCTTCGTCAACACAACAAATAACGCGAAATGCGTTGGTTGGTTGGTACTAGCTAGCTCTATAGCGAGTTTGTGTGGTTTTTCTAAGTCTTTTTCTATTTTGGTCTTTGTAGTTTTTTTTTTCTTCTTTTTTTTTTTTGGGGGCTTTCTTTTTTGGATTTTGTCAAGTTGTATGTATAACGATATTAAGGATATATGAGAATACATATGTTATATACGGTGGTTCTATTTAATTTTCGGCAAATTCTTGCTCGTGTAGTGATAGCAATGCGTTTTGGAGATCAATCTTTTTTGACATTGCTCTTCTGGTTTAAATTTGACTTTTGGAAAAACTGTATATATGCATAAAGTTTTCAGAATTTAGAGGGTTGTTAATGATATGATTTTTATAAAATTTGAGCGGGGTATGAATGAAAATTATATATATATATATATATATAAACTATATGAAAAAAAATATATATATTTGAAGTTTGAGTGTGGGAATATGGGCATGAACTCCGTCCGCCCTTGCCAGTAATAATTTAGTTTTAGGACATTTTTGTAGTACTTTCACTTTATTAGTGCTTCATATAATATTATACAAAAAAGATATAATTTTATAAACAGCTATAATATTTTTGACTCGTTATAATAGTCTTTTACATTATCACATCTCTATTACATAACATTATATACGAAGCTTTATAAAATTGGTCTTCATTTTATTTTGGTTTACAACTTGATTGTTTTTTAAAATTTAAAATTTCATCATAAGTTAATCTTTATTTTCAAAAAAATTAAGATTGTAAATTTTTAAAAAAAAATGAGGACATGATATCATTTTCCGACATTTGAACGTGATGTGATCCGTGATCGTTTGTCGTTGTGGCTGATTTATGGCTTGAGCAACATCACATGCCAATAGCAGATTCCTAAAAGCCATGTCAGTGTTCACTTATTTGGGGATTGAGGACACACCCATTGCCATTGGCATTGCAGTGCTTGTGGTCCTCTCTAGCTAGCCAATCTTTTTCTTCTTTTTTTTTTATTTTTTTTTATTTACGACCCTTTTTTTTAACCCGCGTGGTCACAGCTCACATGCTTGGGTTTTGCAACACAATTCAAAACTTTTGGATAATTTTTTAAGATTTAGCCATAGTTTCACGAAATTAGGGATTTAACCATAAAATATAACATTTTTTGTTACATGAAACATATATACGTGTAAAAGTGCAATATTTTATGTTACATATTACAAAAAATGTTACATTTTTTACACGTATATATGTTACATGTTACAAAAAATGTTACATACTATGGCTAAATCCCTAATTTCGTGAAACTATAGCTATATCCTTTAAACTTTACCTTTAAAATAGCTAATTGCTTAATTGATCCTTAAAAATTTAAGTAGTTTGTTAAAAAAATATTAGTACGGTAACATATATACTTAAATCAAGTTTTTTTGGAAACTTTCAAAATAATCTCTAAGTTTTACTCGAATTTTAGTTTCGTCATTGTGTTTTATGTAATTTCAAAATAATCCTTCAATTGTTCAAATTGATTTAAAAATGTCATTCAATTTAATTTTAGACAATGTCGATAACGGTGGGTCTGGCTGTTGGCGTGCGCGACGAACTTGGGAGCGGCGGGCGGGTCTCTGGCGGGGCTGCTGGAGTTCTAAGAAGGGGAGGGTGCGGAAGGATTGTGAAATGTGTTTTGTGGTTTTATTGTGTTTGTGAATTCACTGGGTTCGGTGAGTTTTCTGTTTATGTGAATTTGATGGGTTTTCTGTGCTTGTTAATTTGCTGGGTATGATGAGTTTTGTTCATTTTGTGAATTTATTGAGTTTGCTATGTTTGTGAATTTGTTGGGTTCAGTGAATTTGCTTGGCTTGCTGTGTTGGTAAATTTGTTGGTGCCCCATTAGATTGCTGGAAACTTTGTTTTTTTATTATTATTTTTATATTTTTCGATTTAAAGGGTAGTTTGCTCATTTATAAAAAATTAAATATTAGTCAACACTAATTTTTTATTAAGGATACTTTTACGCATATGTTACGAGTAAATCCTTAATTTATGAAATTAAGATTAATTCCTAAAAAATTAGTAAAAAATTTAGTTAAATCCTTAAAAATCTTTTTAATTGTATATTTTCAAGTTCAACACCTCTTAAATTATATTTAAACTAAAAGTGAATAGTAGTTCTATTTTAGAACATTATTATTTTTTTAATTTGAGTCAAAATTACTCAAATGTCACTTTATTCAAATAAAAATCACATAAACGAAGCCTGTATTCGATGAGATTTGTATTATCTTTTTGGGATTTTTTATAAAATTTTTATTTTGGGTTTTATAATCGAGAAATCACTAGATTAATGTCTTTTTCACACACCTCAAGTCAAGACAAAAAATTGTCTTGGAGTGGATGAATTATTTTACTCTACATGTCATAATTATAAGGATAAAAGTTTAATCACTGTCTAATATCCTATTCCCGTACCTATGTTAGGCAATAAACCACAACAAATATCTTTGACTTATAGATCGTACCGACAGAAAAGAGATAGATGAAAGCGAATCTGAGTTATTATTATTATTTTTTAACTTATTTTCCACCAAAAATTTAATTTGAAGTTAATGCATGCACTGCACAAGGTGGAAAAAATGCATTTATTTATGAGATATTATAGTGAATAACTAATTTTTAAACTTAATTCAAGTAAATACTCAATATTTTGAAAAAAAAAAACAACTAAATACTCAAATGATTTAATTACTTATAAAGTGATGATTGGTGGTAGCTAACTTAATTACTGAAAATATGTGCAAGTAATTAATGAATTGGGTAATTACTCAATTACTTAGAAACTATGGGTAATTACTTCTATTATTTTATAATTTCTAGGTATTTCCCTACTTCACCCTCTATTTAATTAGCCAATTACAAATATAGATGAATTTAGAATGGATATTTTAATTTAAAGATATTTTGAGAAGCTTCTTAACAAATATATAGTATAATTAAAAGGAAAATTATAAGAAATAGTCAATGTTTTAGATGATTTAAAGTATGACTAATATTTTTAACTATTAAAAAAAATAACCACAGAAATATAGTTATAAGGAATGAAGTTCATCCTTGCATTTTGCTATTGGATCGTAACTATATCTTCTTAATTTTTTTAAAACATGATCTAAAATTTAAAATTCATTTTAGAAAATGATCTATTTAGTTAAATCACTCTAACTAGTACTATATATTAGACATTTTGTTTATAATTTAAAATATGTATTAAAAGTATTTAACCTAAGACTTGAGATGTCTATGATATCCTTATATCATATATCCAACTAATTGTGCCTATTGAAAAATACAAGTTTTACAAAGTTGAAAATAACTATAAATAGAAATAAGTGCAAAAAAGGGATATAATTACATTTTTTAATTTTATTTTTAAAATTTAAGATTTGGATTTCAAAAAATCAATAAAATTAAAACGAGAAAATCGTAAAAAAGAAGAACGAAACATAGCATAATCATTAGTTTTACGTATTACAAAAGTTAATTATTTAATGTAATATATATAAGGTAAACATATGATTTTAAAAAAAATATTAGTAATATTCCATATTGACATTTAAAACTCATGAAAGGCCTATGTACTAGTTTGGCATTGTTGTGCTTATAAAAGAAGTGCTTCAAACTGTGTTGATGAAAGACGTTGCTGAAGTTATAAGCATGTAGGGTGTTTGGTTATTTTATTTTTGAAACTCCTATTAAAATAGTGTGGGTATGTAAAATTATCAAAAAATAATTTTAGAATATTAGTTAGTAGAATATGGGTAGTTAATTACAGATATTTTAATAATTTAACATAGAGAAGCAGTTTCGGTTACAGAAAAAGCAGCTTTTAACCTGCTTCTCAAATTACACTACGTAAAAGCAAAAACAGTTACCTACTTCTTTAAGAAGCAAGTTTACCAAACGCATATAACTGCTTTAGATTCTTTTATAATCTAAAAGCAGCCTTCAAAAGCAATGTCAAACTGGCCCTATATCATATAAGAAAGCATTTAGATCATATTTTCGGTATAATTTAGTGGTTTGACAATTTGACCTTAACAATTTGTTTATAGCAAATATTTTTTAAACAGTATATGTAGAAACACTTCATGAAATTATTAAGTAAATTGTCATCTTTTAGATGATATTTTAAGAAATTAATCAACGTTTTTATTAATTAAAAAAATAACCATTTCCTCAACTACGTGATGATATGATGTTACTTTTATGCCCTTAATTTTTTAAAGGACTAATGACTAGTTTCTTAATTTTTGAAGACGTTGGTTATTTTCTTAAAACATAAATTATAAATAAATAAAAAAATAGACCCTTCTGGAAATGAAAAAAGTGGTCATCAAGTTTTATTTCATAAACAAAGTAATACCTATAATAGAATTTAGTAATAGTAAAAAGTTAATTATCAGCAAACAATTCATTTATTTATATTTTCTCATACAATTTTCAAACCGGCGCTATCCTTTAAAATCAAACATACAAACATAATTGGCCATCATTTTCATGATTTCTCAATATAACAATGTGCAATATCTTATTGCATTATTTTATTCTGATACAACTTAGTCAGCCAACTTTTATCAATTAGTAGTAAGAGTGGCTAAGTAGCCAGCTTATTTTTAATTTCTCATTTCAAAATGAGAACATATTACATAACTTTATATTTATTCTTAGTTAATTCGACCAAGAGAACTATCTCTTAGGGAACCAATGTAAGCTGATCCAAGTCCAACAGTTCGTTGAAATTCGCTTATTGTCAGATTTGGGTAATACCTTCTAAGATCAACAGTCTGCAATTTTCTACCATTTCCGCCGAATCTTACTGCGAAAGGAACACGAATTATCGTACCACTCGCTCCGCCGATTGCTTCATTCACTGCCACCCAATAATCCAAGAGTCCACTATTCCTCTTAATGTTATAAGGCCTTCCCTCAAAAGTGACCAAATCGCTTGCCGTGAAGGCGCTAGGGCCACTCAGCCAAAACTTCTTGATCTGATTTGCTATTAACTCGGAGACAAGAAGGTAGGTTTTGTCATGGCTGATCACAACTCCGGCTGCTCCCGATAGATTTCTTAGCAGGACGGTTACTTTTCCTGTCCTGCGCGTATATTTTATCAATCTTCCCGTCAAATCGCGAGCATTGACGGCTGCTTGCCTCTAGCTGCAACGATAATATATAATTTTGATATTAAGTAACATAAAGATTATTAAGCAAATAATCATTTTTTTAATAACGTTTAATGAAAATATACACTGGTTTTCATTAATCAAGGAAATACTCATTTCTGATGTGAGCTTATTTCTGTGTCTTTGAACTTTTTATGAGTAAATGACTAATTTCTTAACATTTGAAGATTAAACGTTAGTAATTTATTTGAAATATAGACAAAAAAAATGATTAAATACAAAATAAATCCTAATAAATAACATGGCTACTATCCAAAGTATTAATTAATTTGGTCTATGTTATTATGGTAAGAGTAATGTTAAACGTCGACCAGAAATTTTGATAAAAAAAACTTGGCAATGATGTGTGCAATATTTATTGAATAGAACAAAAAATAAGTTCTTGTATTATGCCAAATCAGTGACTACCACGTCATTCTGACCATTTTTTCTAGTCATATATTCTAGATATGTAGCATTGCTCTTATGGTAAGAGAATGTTAAACGACCAAAAAAACTTGGCAATGACGTGTACAATATTTATTGAATCGAACAAAAAACAAGCTCATAAATTATACCTAATAAGTGATTACGACATCATTCAGACATTTTTTCTGGTCAAATATTCTAGACGTGTAGCATTGCTCTTATGGTAATTAAAAATAGGAAAATAGGCACCTCAAGTCGAATTGGGAACTCAAGTCAGTGAAATAGACATCCCCAGTGGCTTGATCAACATCCAAATGAAAGGGTTGCTTAAAAGGAACTCCTTCAGCAGCAGTGGCAATAGTGGCTGCGAGCCTTCCATTGGGCTCAGCCAATAAGAGTCATGATAAGCATCAGTGATATACATTTGCTTTGTTTTAAAATAAAAGGCAAAACCCAGAGGTCTCCCACAAATAGCCCCCATTATTGCGTCGTTATTATTGTTTGTTCCATCACACATTGCCTTTGACCTGAATTTTGATATGTAATATTACATCAACACATGATATCAAAATTACATTACAAAGAAAATGGACTTTTAGTCATAATATTGTTCTAGTCATATATAACAAAAAAAATTGCAACACAATGGTACAACTTTTCGTCGTAGTTCATCGATCGTAATATGTTACTAATCTAATTTTAGTCACATAAATTTCATTTTGTGACTAAAACATTTAGTCCGAGAAAGTTTATAAACTTTTCTTCATTGCGACTTGCGATCATAGAAAGTTTATATTATGCAGTGTTAAACAAAGGGGTTGTTAGATATATAACCCATTTTATGTCTTAGCCTTAAATATTATCCAAAACTTTAGCGAAATACTAGCAATTTTATAAGAAAGTTTCCTACCGTGATAAATTACATAAATTTCCAATAATAAAAGTAATTACCAAGTGAAAAAACGGTTACTTTCTCAAAAAGTTCAAAACATACGGTTTTTTTTTTTTCCTTGAGTTAAATCAAACTTCAAAATGGTTATTTATTACAATTTCTCCGACGAAAATAATGCAATCAGTTACCTATTTGGCGAAGTGAAGGCAAAATCCATAAAACGGTCTTGTAGAGTGTCGTACCGCATAATTCTACCATCAGAAATACCTGTAAAAGGTCCTCTACCAAATTGATCGAAAGCAATGGAGAAAGGACCTACCGAGGTTGATGGCAAATCAAATTTTTTGAAAATGAATATAGGTTGGGAAAAGGAGATAATGGGAATTATCATGAAGTTTAGTGCTCTTTTGATCAATGCAAATTATCAAACAATGATATTGAATAGGCACTATCACAAAAGAAAATTACTTCAACTGCTATTTATAGGCATAACAATGTAATTACCATCTTGACTCAAAAGGAAGTTTAGGTAACTCGCATATTAAATGGGGCAATAGAATATTCATAAATATTGTAGACTTGGTAAATTCATCATTAGATTTTGTTGGCTTACTTTTTTTAGCATTATAATATTCTGATACTGCTCAAGATCTTTTAGTGAACAGTTTGGTCCTCTATGTTTAGGAGGTCGTTTAGATATAAATTCAAATGCAAAATATATATCAATATGATTTGAATTATTGTTTAACAAAATCTTGAATTTAAATTGATATATGAATATCGGTTTGATTTGGTATTTAATTGAGATTGTAAGAGAGAAGATTAATATTAAGAATTGAAAAGGTTAATTTTTATTGTAGTAAAAATATATGAATTAAATTTTTTATTTGAGTTAAAAATATTAGTACTGTAGTAAGGGTATTTGTACCTAATTTTTTGTTTTTGAGTAAATGGTGAAATAGAAAAATACCCAAAATTTACACTATAATAAAATATATAATCAATGTTTTGAAATAATTTAATAACTAGCTAATTCGTCAATTACTTGCACATATTTTTTAAGACTTAATGAGTAACCTCTAATTATCATCAAGTAAGTAATTTAATCACATGAGTATTTTGTTATAATTTTTAAAAGGTTGGGTAACTATTTAAATATTAAAGAGTTTATTAAGCAAATAATAATTTTTTGAATGATGTTTTAAGAAAATAGCCAACGTTTCAATTACTTAAGAAAGTAGTTATTTTCTTAACTACATAATATTGTAATTTTACCTTTATACCCTTAGGTTTAAGGGACTAGTTAGTTTCTTAATTTTTAGAAACATTGGTTATTTCTTTGAAACATGACTAAAAAATGACTAAATACCAAACAGATCCTTCCTTAAATTAGGTGAGAAATTGGGCATTCACTATACCATCTCTTGAGTAAAAATAATTTCTTTTCAAAATGTGTGACTTTTTTCTTGAAATGGAAAAACACCAAAAATAGGAGTGGTAATTTAAATAGTACTGGCCTTTACCATGTTCATTTTCATAATTCTTTTCAAGTGTAGTAAACAAGATAGTCACAAGTTAAATATTTTATCTATTTATTTTTTATCATTGTTACCGTTAAACTTGTAACATGGTTTCGCACGTTGGTCCCTAAAATGTTCTAATTAATTGGAACCCTAAGCTTTACAAATTAGACAATCAGGTCTAATTTTTAATGGAGTTAAATCTTAAAGAACTTCAATGCAATTTGGGTGCGGGCTGCAGATTTCAAAACCAATTACTTTATGGTTAAAGTACTGAAACTTGTTAAGTTTGGGGGGCAATTGCTAAAAAAATCATAATTCGCACGGCCAAATTTAGCCATCCAAATCATTAAACTTCAATGTTTAATTGTAGAAATAATTATTTAGATACCAAATTATGAATTCACGATAAGTAATTCAATAATGGACTTAAAAAAACTCAAGTTATGAAGAAGCTGAGATTTAATTGAATTTGGCTGGTGCACTACCTAAATTAGGCAACTACTATAAAGCTAAAGCAGGCAGGCTGGGCCAAAATAGCATTTACACTTAGGGTCCGTTTGGAACTCGGATTTTGGGAGAGAGAGAAAAATTTTTTGATTGATTTTGATTTTACTGGCGTTTGGAACCCAGAAAAGATACGGATTTTTTTTTTTTTTAAATTGAGGAAAGTTTTATTAAGAAAATGTGGATTTTCACTTTCTTTTAAAAAAGTGAGGAAAATAGAAATTCTTGAGAAGGAGATACATCAGTTGCTCGAATTTTTGCCGGCGGCTTCGAATCTCCAGCTATCGGAACCGCCATTGACCTCGACATCATCATCATCGTCCTCCGCATCACCGTCAATTCGCTTGCTCTTCGTTCGGATTGCCATTTTTTTTTTCCACAAATGAAGAAGAAAGTAGTGAGAAAATATGGTTAAAATAGTAGTTTAAGGATAAAAAAATTGACATGACTTGCTAGTATGACATAAATTACAAACTTAAACTACAGAGATGTAGTTGATGAAATTTTCTCATTTTTGTTTTCTCATGATTAAGTCTAGCCCAATTAAGCTCGTATCACCCTAAACAGCCAGATATAAGCTAGTCTTGTATGGACTGTTAGAGTATGTGTGTTTTCAGTTTCCTATTGGCTAAGGAAAATTTTGTCAACAATAGTTTATTCCAAATGGTAGAGAAGAAACTACTCAACTGGTACTTCTATTCATTGAAATCCATCCAAAACCTTAGAAAATACAGCCTTCTTTCTTCTGTGTCATACATGAACTACGATCGTCTTTCACCCAAAACCTACTACTTGTTTACAAGTTTTCTTTACTTGAGCATCATGTTTAGGACCATGGGAAAAGGAGGGTTTTACAAAGTTGGGTATAATTAATTAGAAAAGTAAAAAATATTTAATCTCTTCATTTAAAGTTTATTTAAAAGTTTTTCATTAAAATCATTTTTAATTAATTACAATAATATTTTTCATCTGAAATTTTAATGGAAGTTTTCGAATTATCTTTATTATTTAAGTTTGAACAATCTGTTTTTTCTTGTCGTTTTCCAGCCATCGTTTTCACAATACCCTGTCGTTTGTGCATTCTCATGTTGTTTTTAACTTTTATGTCGTTTTACAGTTGTCGTTTTTAAATACCCATCGTTTATTCAAACACGTCGTTAAATGTTGTCGTTTCTACGTTTGCTGTCGTTTTTCCAAATAGTTTGTTTGTACAATTTTCTATCGTTTTCTTCGATTTTTTTTCTCCTCTTTATTATTTTATGTCGTTCTCAACATTATTTTATGTCGTTCGTGCATTCTCTGTTGTTATTAATTTTTATGTCGTTCTACAGTTGTCGTTTTTTAAATATCCTTTGTTTATTTAAACATGTTGTTAAATGTTGTCGTTTCTACGTTTGCTGTCGATTTTCAAATGGTTTGTTTGTACAAGTTTCTGTCGTTTTCTTTATTGTTTTATCTTTTATTATTTTATGTCGTTTTCAACATTATTTTATGTCGTCTGTGCATTCTCTGCTGTTTTTAATTTTTATGTCGTTTTACAGTTGTCGTTTTTTAATACCTTTCGTTTGCTCAAACATGTCGTTAAATGTTGTCGTTTCTACGTTTGCTGTCGTTTTTTCAAATAGTTTGTTTGTACAATTTTCTGTCGTTTTCTTTATTATTTTATCTTTTTGTTATTTTATGTCGCTTGTGCATTCTCTGCTGTTTTTAATTTTTATGTCGTTTTACAGTTGTCGTTTTTAAATGCCTTTCGGTTATTCAAACATGTCGTTAAATGTTGTCGTTTCTACGTTTGCTGTCGTTTTTCCAAATAGTTTGTTGTACAATTTTCTGTCGTTTTCTTTATTATTTTTCCTTTTAATTATTTTATGTCGTTTTCAACATTATGGCATAAGCTCACTACAACAAATAGAGGTCACCGAGTACTGTGATAATTATTTAATGGAAAATTATAGTAGTTAGCTTATTTTCAATAAGGACACTATAACACGTTCTAAAATAGTCGGTGTTAATTTTTTTTCGAAAAATAGCTGGTTCGAGTAATATTATTGATTTTATATATTACGTCAGGACCTTGTTGCAGTAATTGTATTATTATGTAATAAGCTATTTATTAAAGGTAAATAGTAATTTTGAATGGTGTTTTTTAAAAAATTGTCATAGTTTCAAAAAATTTAAAAAACTAACCAATAAAAGTTTCTTACACAAGTAAGAACCTTTTTAATTTTATGTGTAATTTCTTACCATAATAAAATGGGCCCATTAGCAAAGTGGCTTGTTAAAGTAATTTCTTTTAAAAAAATGACGCAACCATCCAAAAATTAAGTTATTAGCCACCAGGTCCATTCACATACATTCGGACTGCCCAAAATATCTCTGTTCGCTCAAATTTTGTTACAATCTGTAACAAATATTATTATGGATTGTAACAATATTTTTTACGACATGTAACAAATGTTGATACAAATTATAACAGACAAATGTGTAATAAAAATTAGATATTTTGTTACATATGTGTATCAATTTTTGTCTGTGATGGCCTGTATAAAAAATTGTCACCTATTGTAACATTTGTTACCGTCCGTAACAAAGGATAAAATAGTCAATTCATAATGTCTAAAAAATAGCGAAAAAAGGAAAATGACTAATAACTTAGTTATGATAAACTCAAGTCAAATCTTTAAAACTAAGGCTTAAAACAGGCTATTTAGCCAAAAATATCTAATAAAATTACAAAATTTACTACAAGAAATTTCTTATTAAGGTAATAAATTTTTAAAATGGTTAAAAGTAGCTATTTTCTTAAAATCCCTTTATTTTATTGAATAATAGAACATGTATGTTATACAAACGCCTAAAAAAAATTACTATAGGAATTGATTGTTTATTTATTTAGTGCTTTTTCTTAACCACATTTAAACATTAACGTCGCCAATATATAATAATATTGTCAAATTATAAGGCGGGTTTCCAAATGATAGTTAGATAGTTAACATTTCTGAAATTTAGAAGAAAAAAAAATTAACCATCTGATAGATAAAGTAATTACTGTATCAGAATTTAGTAGTAGTACAACTTAATTATCAGTAAATAATTTATTTATTCATATATTTTCTTAAAATTTTTAAACGGGCAGCTATCCTTAAAAACTTAAATCACAAATAAAAAAAAATGTTTGGATACCACAATTTGTCAAAATATTAATGTGACATAATATTAATGTGCAATGTCTTATTGTCACTACATTATTCTGACACAACATAATCAGAACAACATTTATTCAGTAGGAGTGGCTTATGGCTAAGTAGCCAGCTTATTTTCAGTTTCTCATTTCAAAATGAGAACATAATTATACATAATTTTATATTTATTCTTAGTTAATTCGACCAAGAAAACTCTCTCTTAGAGAACCAATATAAGCTTATCCAAGTCCAACAACTCGTTGAAATTCGCTTATAGTCATATTTGGATAATACGTTCTAAGATCAACAGTCTGCAATATTCTACCATCTCCAGGTGAATCTAACCGCCGTAGGAATGCGAATTATCGCGCCATTCGCTCCGCGGATTGCCCTATTCACCGCCGCCCAATAGTCCAAGAAGAGTCCACTATTCCTCTCAATACTGTGAGGCCTTCCCTCAAAAGTGACCAAATCAGTTGCCGTGAAGGCGTTAGGGCCACTCAGCCAAAACTTGCTCGTTCTATTCGCTACGTACTCGGAGACGAGGAGGTAGGTTTCGTCGTGGCTGATCACGACTCCGGCTGCTCCCGATAGATTCCTTAGCAGCACGGTTACTTCTCCCGTCGCGCGCGTGTATTTTAGCAACCTTCCCGTTGAATCGCTAGCGGCAAGAGCTGCTTGAAGTTGGCTGCGAAGATACATGATAGAGCTTGTTTTTCTTAAAACATAATAGTAATTATAAAGGCGAGAAGTTTGGTAACTAGGGCATCAAGAGAAATTATAGTGAATACTCAGTTTTTTATTAGGAATTAGTCAAGTAGAAGAAAAAACTTACAATAAATAATTTTAAATAGAGGAAATACCTCAAGTCGAATTGAGAACTGAAATCGGTGAAATAGACATCCCCAGTGGCTTGGTCAACATCCAAATGGAAGGGAAGCTTGAAAGGAACTCCTTCGGCAGCAGTGGCAATATTGGCTGCGAGCCTTCCATTGGGCTCGGCCGTTAGGAGTCCATGATAAGCATCACTGATATACATTTGGTTTGTCTTAAAATAAAAGGCCAAACCCAGAGGTCTCCCACAAATAGCCCCCATTATTGCGTCGTTATTATTGTTGGTTCCATCACACATTGCCTTTGACCTGAATTTTGATATGTAATTAATAGTCAAATCGCTTGTACTATAATATCGGCGACCATTTAGTCATATTTCATTATCAACTACCATCAATGGTCATCCATGAGAAAAAGGACAAATTGTAAACTTTGGTTGGACATTAAAATATTAGATACCATTAATGGTCGCTGATATATATCGGACCAGTTTTTTAGTGTGGAGATTTAGACGTCAGTTGTAATGCACAAAAATTTGTGGGACCAAATTTTTATTTATACGAAAGTTTGTTACCGCGCTTTAATATAGGCAACCATCGACAATTTTTTAAATAATATTTTTAAATAACATTTTTTTTTATCGGCGGTCATTAATAGTCAAAGATTAGCTCAAATTACGGCAATGCATATCAAGATTAACTAAAAGGGTGAGTTAGATATATGAGCCACTTCAAGAGTAAGCTTGGGTGAAGTAGGGAAATACTCAAATCTACACAACAATAAAATAAATACCCAAACTTTTGAAGTAATTGAGTAACTAACCAATTCGTTAATTACTTGCACATGCTTTTGGTAACTAAGTTAATTACCACCACCTATCACTATGTAAGTAATTGAATCACTTGAATTTTTTGTTATATTTTTTAAAAGATTGGGTATTTAAATTAGATGCTAAAAATTGGGTATTCACTATAATTTCTCTTTGAATAATATCCAAAATTGTACGAAATTATAAATAAAAATAAAAAGACTTAACTGATAACAAAAAATTTTGCCATAAACAAAATTCAACATAAATTTTTCAATAATAATATTAATTACCACGCAAGTAAATTAATGGTTTACTTTCTCAAAATTTCATAATATAGGTTATTTTTTAACATAGAACTTTCAAAGATGGTTACTCAATACAATTTCTCAATTAAAATAGTATTGTACTCATGATTTACCTATTTGGCGAAGTGAAGGCAAAATTCATAAATTGGCCTTGTAGAGGGTCGTATCTCACAATTCTACCATCAGAAATGCCTGTAAAGGGTCCTCTACCGAAACGATCGAAGGCGACGGAGAAAGGACCTACCGAGGTTGATGGCAAATCAAATTTTCTGAAATTGAATATAGGTTGGGAAAGAACTGAGTGAACAAAGAAGAAAAATGAGATAATGGAAATCATGATATGTTTAGTACTCTTTTGAACAATGCAAAAATTATCAAGCAAATGAATATTGAATAGTTCTACGTACTGCTATTTATAGGCATAACAATATGTAATTACCATCTTGACTTACAAGAAAGTTACGGTAACTAAAATATATTGAATGGAGTAATAGAATGTTCATAAATGTTGTAGACTTGATAAATTCAGCATTCAATATTGTTGGCTTACTTGTTGAGTATTTTATAATATTCTAATATTGCACAAGATCTTTTTATTTGGCAGATTGGTTCTGATATCTAGCCTCTAGGTTTATGGTAGCAGTCACATTTTTAGGTTATTTATCAAATTGATTGAAAATAACTTTTTTTTTTTCAATTGTGCGAATTTTTTTTTCACAAAATGGAAAATACCAAAAATGGTTGTGGTAATTAAAATTTAAAATAGTTACTCGCCTTTACCACCTTCATGATTTATTTTTTCAGTGTAGTAAACAAGGATAGTCACAAATCAAAAAATTTATTGTTTTTTTTTTTTTTCATGGTTACCTTAGGGCGCGTTTGGTTTACAGTATATAATGTATTGAATCGGAACGCTATTTATTGTGTTATGTTATGCTATTCGCATATATAAGCTTATACAATTTGTGTTATTTAACCTATTATATAAAACAATCATAAAATGATCTTGGACATTACATTTACATATATACCCGAGCTAGGAATAAAGGATTTTGACTCTCTTTAAGTAGAACGACAGAATGAAAAACAACCATTGTAATATGAAGAAACAACACAAGCATAGTAATTTAAAGTTGGAAAAAACGTAAAGAGAAAGAGGCAAAGAAAAACGCGAGTTATGAAGAAGCTGAGTTTTAATAATTGGAACTTTGCCGAGACATAATTGGCTGGTTTTGTACCTGAATTAGGCAACTAAAAAAGCAGGCAGTTCCATATGTACCTACCCTCAACGTAGATGGTGTATAAACTACATCTTTAACATTTAATCACACATATAATAATAATAATAATAATAATAATAATAATGGGTTCGCTAGATTTCGACTTGAATTTTCCTTCAACAATATTACACATTAAACCGGAGTACTACTTAAGACTCCGAAGTATATATTTCCTTCCTTGATGATAGTACACAATTCAGATCAGTGAGTCTTGAACATTTAAAACACAGTAAAAAAGAGCCTTTCACGTACAGTATAGAGCGTATACTTTCAGAGACATAAGTATAAAAATGGTGTTTATAAAAATTTTAGAAAGTGTTCAGCAACTTTTGTTTTTTTATGTGAATTTTTGGTACATAAATTATTTACTATGATTAACAAATAAAATATATTAAGTGTAATTTTTATATTTTATAGAAAGGTAATTCCTTATCACAATATCATGAGCTTACATGGTGTAATGTGGATTTAAAATTTAAATTTTTGAAGAATATTTGACACATTAACATGATGATATGATATCAGAGTTCTAACTTTTAAACTTTATACACCTGCATTATGGTAATTATTCCACGTGCTGGATCTTTATACAATATTTCAGTTCTAAACATTCTCAGTTTGAGTTCAACCAATTGTCTTTCACTGTCCAATCCCAAACGTGACAGAATATACAAAATATTAAATCCAACGTTACTCCAAGGTATAACTCAGGAAAATAAATAAATAAATAAAAATAAAACCTATTAAACTAATAACGTTGGCTGGTTTTATAAATTAGTGAAAACCATAGCAATATGCATGTATGGGATTTACACTAAAAGATAAAGGTGCTACGCCAACCTTCAACGATCAATTTTGAGTTTCAATTTATAAATTGTTTGTTATATGCTAATAGTTAAAAACAAAACATATTCAATTTAATGACGACAAAAGTTAGATGAGGAGCAATTAGGACAATAACACGATATATACCAGGAGGAATTTCAATAATGATATTTTATCGAATTTAATTATGCATATATAATAAAAATTCTTGTAAGATAGAATTTATTATATTAAATATGATAAATTACAACTGATGTCATAATGTGATCTTAAAAATAATAAATAACTTTGCGTAATCAAAGATGCTGTGACTGCTCTCTAATTAATCAAAATTATATAGATCACTCGACATTTAATTCTCTCGTAATGTGATCTTCAATATAATATGTAATTTTGCTTAATCAAGGATGTTATGGCTGCTTCTTAATTAATCAAAATCATATAAATCAATTTAGATTTACAAACTCTAGCTTTGCTAAATGTCAAAATAACAATCATGTAGCAATATAATTGGTGGTCACTAGAGGTTCGCAGGAAAGACTATCGCCGCGCTAAGATAATAACGGACTAGCCTCTTTGGACAGAATTCCCAAAATCATGCTTTCTCATGTTAACCACACAATTATTTTACTTAATTTTTCATAGATAAATTGTGTGAAATAATAAGGCAACGCATAATGTCAAATTTATGTACCAAAATTATATATATAGCTAATGTGTTGTATGCAAAAATAATTTATATATACAAAAATAACAAACAGTCAAACACAACAACAAGATTGCATGTACACGAAATAAATTTATGGAAACTGGCATAACATTTACATTAACTATACCAAAATCAACATAATTTGCATGTAAAATAAAATAAAACTATAATTTGCACATGCAAAAATTATTACAATAACTAACCAAAAATTAAATTCATAAATAAGAGTTCAAAAAACTAAATTTAAGCATCTATAACAAATACGCGAATATAAAATTTATGGAAAAATACCCTTTTTTTATGAAAAGCATAAAAAAAAAAAAAAAAAAAAGATTTGAAATCTATGAATGACATGTCGTTTTGCAGAAAGTACGCTGAATGTTGCTGTAAAAAATGACCCGTCGTTTTGATTGGAAGGCTGAAAATTCATTAGAAAAAATGACGTATCCTTTTTACTAAGACAGAAACGACGTGTCGTTTTCAACATAAAAAAATGACATGTCGTTTTTGGGTCTGCTCGGGTTATTTCACATTTTCATCCTATTTACGACCCTTAATGAAATCCAACGACTTCACGACATTCCCGGAACCAAAAGCAACGTTTCACATCATCGAAATGTTAGAAAATTTAACTACCTAATGATTTCTAACTTTAATTTTAATAAAAATTTCTATATCAAAACTTTGAAATCTAAATGGTCATGGATATTTTTTTTTTTTTAAATCTCTATTTATAGACGAACAAGGCGCAAGCATGAAAAATAGTTATGATACACAATAATGGGGGCTATTTGTGGGAGACCTCTGGGTTTGGCCTTTTATTTTAAAACAAACCAAATGTATATCAGTGTCAGTGATGCTTATCATGACGAGCCCAATGGAAGGCTCGCAGCCATATTGCCACAGCTGTCGAAGGAGTTCCTTTCAAGCTTCCCTTCCATTTGGACGTTGACCAAGCCACTGGTGATGTCTATTTCACTAATTTCAATTCTCAATTAATCGACTTGAGGTATATCTATTTATTTAAAATTATTGACTATTTATTGCAATTTATTTTTCTACTGGACTAATTCGTGATGCAAAAATTGAGTATTCACTGTAATTTCTCTTGATGCCCTAAGGCCTAAGGCCTCACAACATTGAGAGGAATAGTGGGACTCTTCTTGGACTATTGGGCCGCGGTGAATAGGGAAATCCGCGAAGCGAATGGTGCGATAATTCGCATTCCTATGGCGGTAAGATTCGCCGGAAATGTTAGAATATTGCAGACTGTTGCTCTTAGAAGATATTATCCAAATATGACTATAAATGAATTTCAACGAGTTGTTGGACTTGGATTAGCTTACGTTGTTCTCTAAGCGATAGTTTTCTTGGTCGAATTAACTAAGAATAAATATAAAATTATGTATAATTATGTTCTCATTTTGAAATGAGAAATTGAAAATAAGCTGGCTACTTAGCCATAACTGCCACTCTTGCTACTGAATAAATGTTGTGCTGATTATGTTGTATTAGAAATAAATAGAGACTATAAGACATTGCACATTAATATTTTGACAAATTGCGGTATACAAACATTTTTAATGTATGTGATATTAGTTTTTAAAGGATAGCCGACCGTTTAAAAAATTTGAGAAATTATATGAATAAATAAAATATTTACTGATAATCAATTTGTATTACTACTAAATTCTGATACAGTAATTAATTTATCCATCAGATAGTTTTTTTTTTTTTTCCTAATTTTCAGAAATGTTAACTATCATTTAGAAACCCGCCTTATAATTTGGCAATATTATTATATATTGGCGACGTTAATGTTTAAATGTGGTTAAGAAAAAAAAAAAGAGCACTAAACAAATAAACAGTCAATTCCTATAATAATATTTTTTTAGGCGTTTGTATAACATATATGTTTTATTATTTGGTAAAATAAAGAAATTTTAAAAAAATAGCTACCTTCTAGAAAATAATTTTAAAAAATATCAACTGTTTTAAATTTTTTGAAAAATAGTTTAAATATTTATTGCCGTGATAAGAAATTTCTTGTAGTAAATTTTGTGTGTAACTATATTATAGTAAAAAATTACACATAAAATTTAAAATTTTTTTACTGGTGTAAGAAACTTTTTATGATTGGTTTTTAAATTTTTTGAACCTGTGATTATTTTTTAAGAACACACAATTCAAAATGATTATTTATCTAACTGACCTTTTAATAAATAACTTATTATATAATAATACAATTACTACAACAAGGTCTTGACGAAATATATAGAATCAATAATATTACTCGAACCAACTATTTTTGAAAAAAAATTAACACCGACTATTTTAGAACGTTTTATAGTGTCCTTGTCGAAAATAAGCTAACTACTATAATTTTCCATTAAATAATTATCACCGTAGTAGGTGACCTCTACTTGTAGCGAGCTTATGCCATAATGTTGAAAACGACATAAAATAATAAAAAGAAAAAATAACAAATAAAACGACAGAAAATTGTACAAACAAACTATTTGGAAAAACGACAGCAAACGCAGAAACGACAACATTTAACGACATGTTTTGAATAAACGAAAGGTATTTAAAAACGACGACTGTAAAACGACATAAAAATAAAAAACAGCAGAGAATGCACAAACGACATAAAATAATGTTGAAAACTACATAAAATAATGTTGAAAACGACATAAAATAATAAAAAGATAAAATAACAAAGAAAACGACAGAAAATTGTACAAACAAACTACTTGGAAAAACGACAGCAAACGTAGAAGCGACAAAAACGAAGGGTATTTAAAAACGACAACTGTAAAACGACATAAAAATTAAAAACAATGGAGAATGCACAAACGACATAAAATAATGTTGAAAACGACTATATAAAGAAAAAAAAAAAGAAAACGACAGAAAATTGTACAAACAAACTATTTGGAAAAATGACAGCAAACGTAGAAACGACAACATTTAACGACGTTTGAATAAACGAAGGGTATTTAAAACGACAACTGTAAAACGACATAAAAACTAAAAACAAGAGAGAATGCATAAACGACATAAAATAATGTTGAAAACGACATAAAATAATAAAAAAAAAAAAAAAGAAAACGACAGAAAATTGTGCAAACAAACTATTTGGAAAAATGACAGCAAACGTAGAAACGACATGTTTGAACAAACTAATGGTATTTAAAAAACGACAACTGTAAAACGACATAAAAATTAAAAACAACATGAGAATGCACAAACGACAGGGTATTGTGAAAACGATAACTGAAAAACGACAAGAAAAAATAGATCGTTTAAACTTAAATAAAGATTATTTGAAAACTTCCATTAAAATTTGAGATGAAAATATTATTATAATTAATTAAAAATGATTTTAATGAAAAACTTTTAAATAATAATAAAACTTTAAATGAAGATATTAAATATTTTTTTTTTACTTTTCTAATTTATTATACCCAACTTTGTAAAACCCTCATTTCCCCATGGTCCTAAACATGATGCTCAAGTAAGCAAAACTTGTAAACAAGTAGTAGGTTTTGGATCAAAGAAGGCTGTATTTTCTGAGGTTTTGGTTGGATTTCACTTCTTCTCTACCATTTGGAAGAAACTACAGTTGACAAAATTTTCCTTAGCCAATAGGAAACCGAAAAAACACATACTCTAATAGTCCATACAAGACTAGCTTATATCTGGTTGTTTAGGGTGATACGAGCTTAATTGGGCTTAATCAATGAGAAAATTTGATCCAATACACCTTTGTACTTTGTAGTTTAAGTTTGTAATATATGTCACACTTGCAAGTCATGTCAATTTTTTATCTTTAAACTACTATTTTAACTTTATTTTCTCACTTTTGTCTTCTTCATTTGCGAAAAAAAAATTAAAAAAAAAAAAAGCAATCTGAACGAAGAGCAAGTGAATCGACAGAGGTGCGGCGGAGGCGAAGAAACTATGCTTCGAGGAGAGCCGCGACGCTAGAGACGATGATATGGCGGCGGCGATGACAGTTTTTCATCTAATTTAACTGACAGAGGGACCAATATAATACACAAGTATAATTACATGGACTAATTTGACATGCTTTATATTACGAACCAACTTAGAAACTTTTTGAAACATTTGGGCATTTTTAAAATTTATCCTTTTCATAATTAATCCTATAAAGGAAAGTAGTTTCCTTATATCACACGTGCCAGACCTGGCACGTGCTTCTCACTAGTTTTTTGGCCAACGTCGCTGTTTTAACTGCCCAGCCACTAATCCTTAACACTCTCTCAGACAATTAATTGAAAAAAAAAAAAAACCCAAAGAAAAAAGAAAATATACACTTAAGCCATAAACCCTAGCCAGCTAGGGTTTCTCTGCAACTCGAAAACCCACCAACCATGGAAGCCATCGAGCTCGAGGACGGCCTCAGCCACCACTCCGGCGAAGAATTCGCCGCCGACGGAGACTTCTGCAGCGCGATCCTCGCCCGCCTCGGCCACTCCGCGCGCGAGGAGGACCAGCACCTCTGCGCCGTCATCGGCGCCATGTCGCAGGAGCTCAAGGACCAGGGCATGCCGTCCACGCCCGTCGCCTACTTCGGAGCCACCTGGTCGGCGCTTGACCGCCTCCTGGCGGAGCCGGAGCCGCTGGCGAGCCGCGCCGTGGAGGCGCTCCTCACGATCCTCTCTCTCCTCCTCCCTCGAGTCTCCGCCGCGGTGCTCAGGAAGAAGGCGGAGCCGGCGGCGGCTCTCGTCGTCCGCGCGCTTCAGTCGCCGGCGCCGACCGTCGTCGCGGCCGTCGCGGGGCTGAAGTGCGTCTCGTATCTTGTGACCGTCAGAGACGCCGCGAGCTGGTCGGAAGTCTCTCAGTTGTACGGAATTTTGCTGGGTTTCGTCACTGATTCGCGACCTAAGGTGATGTGAATTACAGGATAATTGTTTGTGTACGTAGTTATTCATATCATATGAGGGTTGAACTTTACTTTGCTAATGAATAGTGTGAAGTGTGTGTGTTTTCGCATCTGAATTGTATGCAAATTGGGTTCTTAACAGGTGAGAAAGCAATCGCAATTGTGTATTCGTAATGTTCTGCAAACGTTTCAACGGACATCTTTGTTGGCGCCTGCAAGTGAGGGGCTTATGAGCACATTTGAAAGGTTTCTTTTGCTCGCCGGGGGTTCGAATGCGAATAGTAATGAAGGTCCCAAGGGAGCTCAGGAGGTCTTGCACGTTTTGGACGCGTTGAAAGAGTGCCTTCCTCTAATGTCGACAAAGTACACAACTGTTGCCCTAAAGTACTTCAAAACTCTCCTTGAACTGCGCCAACCCCTTGTGACGAGACGCATAACGGACAGTTTGCTAGTGCTCTGCATTAATCCAGATGCCGGGGTTTCTGCTGAATCACTGCTCGATATATTGTGCTCATTAGCTCATTCTGCCTCCACTAGCGAGATGTCTGTGGATGCAATGACGTTCACGGCTCGCTTGCTCGATGTTGGAATGGCAAAAGTTTATTCCCTCAATAGAGAAATTTGCGTGGTTAAACTCCCTGTTGTTTTTAATGCCCTCAGAGGTTGGTCTATATTCCTCTTTTCCGTTTTTTCCCCCTTTAATGGTTACTTTCTCTTAGTTGTTAATTCCATTTTATTAAACAACATGACTGGGAAGATGTTGATAATGCCATTTTGTGGCAGATATATTGGCGTCTGAACATGAGGAGGCAATACATTCAGCTGTGCAAGCCTTGAAGTGCTTGATACAAAGTTGTGTGGATGAAAGCTTGATAAAACAAGGAGTTGATGAAATTAAAAAGGCGAATTTAAGTATGGATTCAAGGAGGTCGGGGCCAACTGTCATTGAAAAAGTGTGTGCAACTATCGAAAGCTTACTTGGTTATAACTACACTGCTGTTTTGGACCTTTCGTTTCAAGTTGTTTCTTCAATGTTCAATAAATTAGGTACATAATTGCACACCCGTGCTTCCTCTATAGTTGTCGAACATTGATGTCTAATATTTTGTTTTCTCTGTTTATTTCAACCCAATTGTGATAGAGAAGTCATTTGGCATCCTTTGCGCATGCGCACGTGCACATATACATATGTCTAGATTTAATCTTTCATGCACATTTTAAAATGCAGGCACTGATTCTTCTTATCTGATGAGAGCAACCCTAAAGAGCTTGGCAGATATGCAGAAATTGCCTGATGAAGACTTCCCTTTCAGGAAGCAGGTCTTGTTACTTCTTTTTGTTGACGATGTAGAACAATTAAATCTTATCATCCGAATGGACTGACCAGGGTATAAATATCATAAGGAAATCCAGTCCTCACAAATGTTAGAGTTGCGACCTTCTTTTGTTGTTTGGTTATTCTTTCTTAGGTAAAACCTGTATTTCGTCATGCAATATACATAATGTAAGAAAGGAGAAAAGGAATTGAGAGTCTTGCAGTAGGCCATAGTCTTAACAGTTGTCCAATGTTTGAAAATTCTTGAAAATTTACCCTTTTTCTTTTCGTTGTCTGTCAGTTGGCCAATGTTCATTAAGAATGTATGGGGAGAAAGAATAGTTGCATTTGTTTTTATTCTTTTTTCTTGGATGTATAAGTTAGACACCTATATTCTACAAGTACCCAGGTCCATAATAACTATAAATCTTGGTCTTACTAGTTGCTAGTTGAATCTACTTTGTTGGTGTCATTTTGTAAGCTAATATGAATTCCATGTAAGATCTCTGTTGGTTTCTCTTCATCTTTCTAACCTTGTTAACATAATGGCTTGATGACGGTACAGTTACATGAGTGCCTTGGGTCTGGTCTTGCCGCCATGGGACCTCACGTTTTCCTGGGTCTTCTTCCCTTTAATTTGGAGGCTGAAGATCTAACAGAGGTGAATGTTTGGCTCTTCCCAATTGTGAAGCAGTATACTATTGGTGCCCAGTTAAGCTTCTTTGTAGAAATTTTGGATATGATACGACAGATGAAGAATAAATCTAAGAAGGTTCGAAAGTCTTTCTTGTCTAAAGAAATTGGATGCTCTTTTATTTGTTTGTATTTAATTTAGGCAGGAGTTTCGTATTTTTTGCAGCTGGAGCTACAAGGACGAGTTAATTCTTCCAGGAGTGTGGATGGGCTAGTATACTCGTTGTGGTCCTTGTTGACTTCATTTTGCAACTATCCTTTGGATACCGCTGAAAGTTTGAAGGACCTAGAGCAAGACTTATGTAGTGCTCTTCAGGAAGAGGATCTGTATCGTGGAATAATATGCTCCAGCTTGCAGATTCTAGTTCAACAGAATAAGAAAATTCTGGAGAACAAGGTTGATGCATCTAAGCTGGATGATTCTGAAGTAGGTACCGCCAGACAACGAGTCTTGGCTTATTATACGCCGCAGGTTGCTGAAGACAACTTGAATGCATTGAAGAAATCTGCTCGTGGGTTCTTGCGTGTTCTGTCAACTGTTTTCCTTAAATCTGGAAAAGATGACGGAGGTTCTTTGCAGGTACCTTAACCATCTATGGAGCATTTTGTATTCTCAATTTGTGGTGGAACTTTCATTTATTATTAATTCCGACTGTCATGATATGATTTGGTATGAATATTCAGAAATTCTCTGTGCATGGCATTGTATACTTGATCAGGAAAACAGTTGAGAAGAGTTGTAAACACTCAATATAGTATGGGGATTTTATTGTTGTAGTAATTTTGAGAAGTGAATTAGATTGTTGGCATATAGTTGTTTTAGAAAGTTTTCATGTTTGGCTAACCTTACCAATTTCAATTACAGTCTGCTATAGGTGAACTTGCTTCAATATCAGATAAAAAAGTTGTATCAAGGTTATTTATGAACACGATGAGCAAGCTTTTGGGGGTCACCAAAAAGGCTGGAGAAGCACGAGGTTCTAAGAAATCCAATTCTATGCTGATAGATGAGCCATCAGATGAAAGTTCACCTTCAGTTGAGAGGTGGGTTTTATTCTGTATTCCCCTGTTTACTTGGCATCTTGTAAACATCTATTCAGTGTTTTATATCAATATATTTCGTTTTATGTGATCTAACTTACTTTTCTTTAGGGATGCATTAGGCAATAATAAACTTGATTTTGCATCTTGTACTAGTCTCTAGCTTCTGTAGCTTAACCATATGGCTCGAGTAGAGTGAAGTATTAAGCAGTAATAAACTTGATTTTGCATCTTGTACTAGTCTCTAACTTCTGTAACTTGATCACAGGGCTCACCTACTTGACTTAGCTGTTGCACTTTTGCCTGGCTTGAGTACCGAGGAGATCAAGGTTTTATTTACCGCAATAAAGCCCGCATTACAGGTTTGACTGTTTCTGTATTATCTTGTGGTTTAATTTCGTTGTGTTTTTAGATGCTTCTGTTAGGCTCTTGTACGGTAAGGCAGTAGTAACTTAATTTTTCCTGACTGCAGGATCTTGATGGTACAATACAAAAGAAGGCTTACAAAGTCTTATCACTTATTCTCAAGGTATGCAAAAAGCTTTTGAGTTGCTTGAATGCCGGTTATAGTTTGTGATTACAAGTTTGCAACAAAATTTGTTTATATCACGATTCATGGGGCAGATGATTCATGGTTTTCTGCGTTAAGATTTTGATTATGGAAGGAATAATCACTGATATAACAGTTCTACGATCTTATTCTCTTTCTTCTCCTCTTTATCGAGAGTGATACACTTTCTATAAATTAGTGTTTTCATTTCGTCAACTCAAAGTGTTTCTTCTTAACCATGGATATGGTTGCTCTTTTTTTTTTTTTTTTTTTGTTGTCAGAACTGTGATGTGTTCTTTTCACTAGACCCCGAGACATTACATAAACAGCTTGAGGATTTACTTCCACTTATGATAGAAGCATTGCCTTCTTGCCATTTTTCTGCAAAACGACACAGACTTGATTGCCTGTACTTTCTTGTTGTTTATGTCTCCAAGGTAATTTTACCTGATTATCCATATCAATTTAAGTTGCACTGATCCAACGCATGTTTTAGCCAATCTAGGGTCTTGATAAGTTTGGCTCCTATATCTGAGAACTTTTCTTTCTTTTATCAGGTTAACAATGAGCTGAGGCGGCATGAGATCATAAGTTCCTTCCTGACAGAAATAATACTTGCACTTAAAGAGGTGGTTTTTATTTCTCACTTCCGGGAACTTTTTACTTTTCATAATGCTGCTTGCTTTGTTTTTGTTCATTATTACACTTTAGCAACTTGTTCTGAAAAACTACTGTTACTTTTCCAGACAAATAGAAAAACGAGAAACAGAGCTTATGAAATTATTGTTGAACTTGGCCATGCTTATGGAGACGAAGAAAAAGGGGGAAAAAGAGAAAACTTGTATCAGTTTTTTAACATGGTACTGCTCTTGAAACTTGTCCTGCAGAATTTAGTTTAGTTATTGCAGTCTTTTTTTCATCACTTGATTGTTACCCCGTAATCCTTGATGTGAGATGATATCACGACTTTGGGCAATGATGTCATGTTGATCTGCATTGCAGGTGGCTGGAGGCCTGGCTGGCGAAACTCCTCATATGATCAGTGCTGCAGTGAAAGGCTTGGCTCGTTTGGTTTATGAATTCTCCGATCTTGTTTCAACTGCCTGCAATTTGCTTCCTTCCACATTTCTACTATTGCGCAGAAAGAACAAAGAAATAATCAAAGTTCGTCGCCTTTCTCTTAGGATTAATATTTCAATCACAATTTAGTTTGTCTCCTCTCTCCTTTCTGATCCCTTAACTATATATATATATATATATATATATATATATTATATTTTTTTTTTTAATGCAGGCTAATTTAGGTTTACTGAAGGTGCTAGTGGCCAAATCAAAAGCCGAGGGACTGCAACTACATTTGGGGAGCATGGTGGAAGGCTTGCTAATGTGGCAAGATGATACCAGAACACTCTTCAAATCTAAGGTTGGTATTTTAATCTGTCTATTTTCTTGATCTAGTAGTTCAAGTTCTTATACTTTTTGGTCAATTCTGAAACTGTATCAGATTAGACTTCTACTGGAAATGCTTGTCAAAAAATGCGGACTTGATGCTGTCAAGGCTGTTATGCCAGAGGAGCACATGAAACTCCTTACCAATATACATAAGGTCTGTTTAAATACACCCTGTTAGAATGAGATTTCTTTTGGGGATTCTTTGATAAAAACATTTCTCAAGATGCTTATGCCTATGTGGTTGTTCTCGAATACAGATTAATCAACGAAAAGAGAGGAAACTGGCTGCTCCATCTGATGAAGCTAAATCTCGGGTCTCAAAAGCTACTACATCTAGGTATCTTTTAATAATACATATTCCTATGAAGTTTTCATTAAAGTCTATAGCAATATTCCCCTCTAAAGGCTTAAACTGTGTTGGTTGAAGTTTATTCTGGTTTCTTCCCTGCTATGAATTGCATGATGTACCATGAAAGCTTATGCGGAAGGTTCTTGATTTTCGATTCTAGGAGGATTTTTTTTTTTCTTTGCACAATTTCAACCTTTTCCTTGTTTTTAAAAGAGTCAGTATTCAGAACTTGGAAAGGAAGTTTTCTGTAAGGGGTTGGGTTGTCCCTGTCTTGTGTTTTTGAAGTTACTGGAAGAAAATCTAAGAACAATTCTTCTTGATAGTTCTTAATTGTTGCCAAATTTATTTTCCCTTTGGCGAAGTCAACTTTTTAATGTTGCTTGTAATAATGAAACTGGTTATTTTGGGCTTGTGAGAATTGAGTAAAAAAATCTATTGCTATTCTAGATATTAGTTCTATCTCCCAATATGCCTGTCAAATATATGTATTGCCTTTTGGAGATTATCTTAGATTCAATATTCTATTCTCTTTTTAGGTTAAGTAGATGGAACCATTCGAAAATATTTTCTGATTTCGGAGATGAAGAAACAGACAACAGTGATGATGAGTACATGAATGCCAAGACTGCTTCTGGTAGGCGGAGCAAGGCTTCCTCACAGTTGAAGTCCAAAGCATATTCACTGCGGTCAGTTTATGATTTGATGCTTGTAAACTTGTCTAATTGTCAGGTGCTTTTAACTATTTGCTGCTTATCAATTCGTGGCCTAATACATACTGATTATTAAAAGGTCCAAGACTAGAGTGGGTAAGAACTTGCCTGATCACTTGTTTGACCAAGTGGAAGATGATGAACCACTTGACCTGTTAGATCGACAAAAAACAAGGTCGGCTTTAAAGTCGATGAACCTTAAACGCAAACAAGCAACAGACAACGAGCCAGAGTTCGATTCTGAGGGTCGCTTGATAATTGGTGAAGAAGAAAAGCCGAAGATTGAAAAAGAGTACCACTCTGATGACTCGGACACGATGAGTAAAGCAGGCAGTCGTTTGTCTAAGAACTCGAAGAAAACGCAGAAACGGCAGAAAACATTAGACGCCGGGTGGGCCTACACTGGGGGCGAGTATGTCAACAAGAAGGCCGGCGGAGATGTGAAAAAGAAGGACAAGCTTGAACCATACGCATATTGGCCGCTCGATCGCAAGATGATGAGCCGCAGACCAGAGCATCAGGCGGCTGCAAAGAAAGGCATGGCCAGTGTGGTAAGGATGACAAAACAGCTTGAAGGTAAGAGTGCCTCAAGTTTGCTCTCAGCTGGTGGCTTGAAGTTTAAAAAGAGCCATAAGAAAATTAATAAGAAGAAATCAAGATAGAAAAAAAAAATGTAAGTAATTTAGTGTGCCTCATCGAAGATTTGATATTGTCGGGATTATTTATAATCTTATCCCCTTATAATTTATTCATTCATTCACTATGATGTACCATTATGGTACTCCCATTTTTGACAGTTTGGCATCATATGGTGTGTCCATGTATTTTTGCCTTTCCATTTTGAGATGTAATTATATTGCGAGCAGCGAGGAATGTGCACTGAATTTTGCGGTTTGTTCGAGACATTAATTGATTTCCTTTTGCTTGTCGGACTAACCTATTTGAATCGAACATTCAGTATAGAATCTATAGCTTCTCGAGATGTCTTGGTCACCGTTCTCTCAACTTAAGCTGGTCAGATTGGAAAATTTTCTGTTAGTATTAGTGAGAGATCATACATGTTATACGGGTAAATAGTTCCTTTATGATAGTTTAAACATTTACTATCATACTTATTAATGAAAATAAGATATCGAATAATGCTAGAAATTTAAAGTGATCTATCGAATTTTTTAAGGGTTGTTTGATAAGTAATTTATATCATAAATTTTTTGGTAAGTGATTTATATATAAATTTTTAACTTTAATTCTTGCTGCGGCATGGATAATTGTTTGGCAAAATCTATTTCAAAATATTCGAACGCTCTTTGTATAAAGTTTTTAATAAATAAATAAAAGGGTCAGTTAAGCAATTAGTCATTTTAAAGGTAATGTTTGAAAGATTTAATCATAGTTTCACGAAATTAGAGATTTAGCCATAATATGTAACATTTTTTGTAACATGTAACATATATACGTGTAAAAAATATAAAATTTTTTGTAGCATGTTACAAAAAATTACAAAAAATGTTACATTTTTTACACGTATATATGTTACATGTTACAAAAAATGTTACATGTTATGGCTCAGGAATATCAACTATTGAACTTAAAAATAAAAAATAAACAAACGATAATGGTCAGTTATCGTTTTAAACGAAAATGATAACGGTTAACCATTAACCGTTTTCATCCAGTAACAATTAACCGTATGCCGGTTTGCCAGCGTGAGATACATCATACTTTGCTTGCTCCTTCCACTTTTCCCCCTCACAAAAAATTTAAAAGTAACCTAGATAAAACTCAAAAAGTGGTACAAGTCCTCAATTTCTCGATATTTGAAAACTCTTTCAGCTCATGACCTTGGCTACAATTAAAAACATTTCAGGATGCTAGGCATTATTAGGCAAAAGCATAGCACCCAGCAATTTCAAGCTTTTGATAAACCTGTTTTTAACTTTTTCTTTAAGCTCATTTTGTATCCATAGTGTTTTCCTTGATGTTTATCAAAAACAACTCTTGCGAAAGGGCATTTCCCTTTCCGAGCGAAATGGAAATCAATTTGACCAGCCAGTCCACTAGTAGTACATGAAAGCATGAACCAAAACCAATAACCAGTGAGTATTGTATTAGTAGGTCCAGCATATAGCTAACATCTAAAATAGATTAAATGTCATGTGGGTCCTACTTTATGACAAATAGGAAAATTTTTCGGACAACAATAAGACCAAAGAGTGCTCCAATTGATAAACATTGCGAGCTCTCTGAATGTGTCTCATCTCCATCATGGAAGGTTGTCTCTACACTTTCCCTAGTGATCAGCTGTCCAACCAATTTGCTTTGTATAGCAGCATGAACTCTCCTTACTAGAGAGAGGGTCGGGTCGGATACAAGGCATCTTGCCGGTTACCACGGCACTGCAAGACATGGCCAAATCATTAGTGTCGGCAGAGAACCCGAGAAACTTCTCAATATAATAGAACTTTCAATTATGATGTCCCCGTAAACAAAGGTTGATGAGTAGCTTAGGATTCCAGCCTCGGATATTATTTGTTTGATTCATTAAGAACGGAGATTAGTTTAAGTTTATACCTTCAGCGTCATTACATCAAGGTAGAAGTAGCCCGTTGGATTGTTCTATTGGAAAGGGGAAAACAGAATTGAGGAGTTATGACCGCCGAATCCGAATGAATTCGACAGTGCCACTTTAACGTCTAGTCTCTCTTTTGTTGGCCCCACAAGCAAACCCTTGTCCTGTGATGATATGCTTTGAAAAATTAGATAGGTTGAAAGTAATTTCTAAATCCATACGACTAAAAGACTACGGGGACACATACCACGCCTTCATCTGGGTCTTCCAAGTTGATATTTGGATGAACCCATCCTGTTCGTATTGCCTGTGCAAATAAACAGAATATCATGTCCAAAATGCTTGAATTCTAGAACAATAGCTGAAACCGAGATACAAAAATTTAATGATCTATGATGATCAACACATTTAGGACTCTGAACAATGGAACACACAGAATTCCTCTAAACCCTGTTTCTTCCATGTCAAGATAATTATTATTACACACAAAAAAAAAGGGAAAGAAAAACACAAACAAACAAACCTGTACTGTGGCAACGGCTTCCACCGCACCAGCGGCTCCAAGAAGATGACCAATCATGGACTTTGTTGAATTTAACCTTAGCTGCAAGAGGTAAAGATCTTATGATGATCATTATGTGAAGATTAAAAACAGTGAACTTGAGTCATTGCTAATTACCTCAGGATTCTCGCCAAAACAATTAACTAGAGCTTTATACTCTTTTATGTCTCCGGCTGGTGTGGAAGTGGCATGAGCGTTGATGTAATTAACATCTTCCTTGGCTACACCAGCCTGAGCTAAAGCCTTCTCTATGCAGAGTTTAACACCCACACCTAATTTAATAGGAAAGAAAATTAATATAACGACACAAGTCATCCTTTGTACATGTTCTATGCTGCAAAGTCATTGTAACAGATTTTAATCATCGAAAACAGGATTACCATCAGGATGTGGCTCAGTCATGTGATATGCATCACATGTGAAGCTTCCGCCAAGAAACTCTGCATAGATTGTTGCACCTCTCTTCTGCAAAACCAAAAACCATTGACAAAGCGCATGGTATTGACGAGATCACACTTGTAACAGCAGAACTTAATATACTAATGGAAACGAACCGATAACTTAGAATAAATAAGTGAGAACAATCCAGCAGGAAAGATATATTTGAGATTATATTACAAAATGTCAAATGTCAAATCGTAAGTTGAGCCAACCAGTAAACAAAAAACTAAATGCAGCAGAAGGTATAATTAAAACAAGTTTATCGAGTTGAAGTGTCGAACTTAATATACCTTGGCATGCTCTAACTCCTCCAGAAGCAAAACCCCAGCTCCTTCCCCCATAACAAATCCATCACGGTTCTGTTCAATAACAAGCAGCACATCTCATGAGAAACAAAAAAGCTTAATAGAGAACCAGGACACGGTTTTCTTTATTTTTTTAATAATTGTCCTCCAAAATTAAAAAGAATTTGACAAATTACACCATGTTGAGAAAAATAATAATAATAATAGCACATATAACATGTGATGCATAATCCTGGCTACAGCAACCTTCTTCAAAATTATATATCTATCTTATTTTGCAACAAAACCACAAGTTATAGCGTGTGAAAAGATGAACTTACTTTACTTACCTTACTCATACATATTTCAAAAGATTCTTATTTGCAGACAGTGATAAAACTAAAAGGAAAATGTCAACTACAATTATTTATAAGAATACCATGTCCCAAGGACGTGAAGCTTTGGTTGGATCCTTGTTACGCTGTGAAAGCGCTCGGCATGCCACAAAGCCACCCAATCCTACAGTCAGAGATTAAAAGAAATTAGTAGTAAAGTCATAATTATGATACAGGAAACCCTTCATGGTACATACTGTACCATGCTTAAGGCAGCTGAGACAAAGCAACACACGGAAAAGAAAAGAAAAAACTACCAATAGGTATAATTGCTGCATCCGAGCCACCACAAAGCATGACATCCTGCATAAAAAATTAGAAGTTCGCTTATAAACTTGGTTTCAAATATGATTGAATTGTATCTCTTCTTTTTTCCTTGTAGCTTTTCATTTGAAGTCCTTATCGTAGTATACAAAGTTAAAGTTCTAGTAAAATTATGGGAAAACCACATGCAATTTTTGATAAACTAGATGCAAGCAAAACACTTACAGCTTCGCCTCTAATTATGTGGTTTGCTGCATTCAAAATACAAAAGTTGCTCGTAGCGCATGCAGTAGAGATCGAGTAATTTGGGCCCATCCAACCCTGGAATCGAATGAGTAAAGGAAGTTAAAACCAAGACAATATTCAAATGTTTATCCGTCTAAGCCATGAAAATGCAGAAATTCCAAAATTTAGGCTCACCAGATCCATTGCAAGCATGGCGGAACCCATATTTGTAGTTGCAAACGGTACACAAAAAGGATTCATCTTCCTATATGAAATTCTTAGAGCTTCAATTGCATCATTAAATACCTGTTTAAAATACATAAAAACCGATCAGCTAATATATTAGTTTAAGAAGTGAAAATTGCATCCTCGTCACTTTGTAGACCATTGGGCCCAACGTGCATTCGTATCTTGGAATGTACTTTCTGCTATAAGATTATATTAGATAGTCCTGGTTTGATAAGATGAAGAGATCTATATGCCTTATTCACAAGCAAAGTTTATAAAAAAGGTAAAAGCAGAATAATAGCTTTTTGTTGGATTGCACATTTTCCTACATTTGCAATACGTATTTGCGGATTTTATCATGCTCTTGTTACACATAGGATTAGGGAACCCATTAGTTTATAGATACTCTGGTAGACTCAGACTCATTCTACATTTCCATTGCGGAACAAAAACAGAGTGATAATATTACCTTCATGCCACCCATTGCTGAACCAATCAATACTCCACATTTTGTTCTATCTAACTCATTCATAATATCTTCTGTTATTCCACCATCAGCCAAGGCTTTTTTACCAGCAGTGAGCAAGTAGAGCATAAATTTGTCCATCCTCTTGGATAATTTTGGTGCAACCCATCCATCAGTTGAAAAAGATTTGATCTCTCCAGCAATTCTCTGAAGCAAACGTATATAAATATATAATTAGGAAAAAAAAAAAAAAAACCCATAGAACAAGCACCAGTTAAAGACATATGCGTTATGACTTACGGTTGGGAATTGGGCACAATCAAAAGTCTCTATCTCACTTATGCCACTGACACCATCAAGTAAATTATTGTAGAAGACATCCGGGTCGTGACCTAGCGGGGTCACAACGCCCATCCCCGTCACCACTACTCGCCTCTGCTTTGTGAAAGGTTTCTTCTTTGCAGCCACTTCCTCGGCAGGTTGCACAGCCACAGCAACAGTCTCCCCTAAAATATTCGGAAAAAAAAAAAAAAAAATAGACGAGTAAACATGGAAGCATATTTTTCCGCTGTAATTAGTTATGACTATCTTACGGAACATGCCAAATTAAATACCATCACGTTTAAGCTACCATTTGCATGTTAGGCAAACCACAGTAGTTATTGTATAAAATTTTATTAGATGTTTACAACAACAAAAGTATGCAAGAAACCAGCTTCATGCAAGAAACCAGCTTCATTACCACTTATATAATGGTAGAAATTCATTAACCAAAAATATCACGTTTCCATTCGTTACAATTCTTTGGAACTACTAGTGTCAGCTTCGGTATGTCTGACATAAAAGATTGCCAATCAAGCAAACAAGACAACAATGCGCCTATACATAGTTATACCTTACACAAGTAAAATACAATTCCAATACCAATATTTTGCAATAAGGAAACAAGAACAAAACAAATTCGTGCTAAACATCTTTAGCCAATCATGTACACAGGTTTCCAACATAAACTTCTCGTTGAATTCGAATCTATCATTTGGTTCTCACACAATCTTTGTTCCTATAATCATCAAAAAAAAAATCTTAAAAAAAAAATCCCTTAAACTTGTCAAAATTATTGAAGTAGAAACCAATACATAAAAAAAAAAAAAAAAAAAAAAAGAGTTAAAAACTAAAAAAAAAAAAATTTTCAGAGAAAGCAAAATAAGCAGTTATCGAGAATGAATGACAAAACCAGAAGCAAAAGGACAAAATCGAACACTTGGCTCGTAACAGTTCAAGCAAAACCAGCACGAAATCCCATAATCACCAAAACAAAAATAAATAAATAAAAAACAAAATATTAACCAGAATGTGAAGCTCGATTAATCCGCCTCTGTCTGCGGCTGGAAGAGGCGGTCTTGGATCCAAACAGCCTCGAGAATCCATGACATCCCAACGAGGAAGACAGAGACAGTCCAGTGGAGTTGTAGTACTCATTACAGGGCTCGAAGGCCAAGCAAGAGCTCATCAAGCCCTGAATGCTCGATCCGCAGAGCGCAGGAATCGACACGCGGCTCCTGAATTCGCCGCCGCACTTGGCCGAGATTCTCCGGCGCCGCCGCGAGGAGGGGCTCCTCGCGGCGGCGGCGGCGAGGCGGTCGCCGTCGCAGGCCACGGACATGCAAGCCGCCACGAGCCACGTGCACAGCGGAGACGCTACCGAAGAGGCCGCCATGGAAGATCGAAACCGAGCTCAGATTAGGGGAAACAAAACAACAACAAAAAAATGAAAATCTGAGGTTTCGATCGAAATCTCGAGCCGATAACGCGATTGAAGCTTGGAACGGCAGAGAAGAAGACGATGATGAAGGAAATGGAAGGTCACATTCGATCTGTGAATGAGAGTGTATGTATAATATGCCCACTTTCTCTCTCTATATGTATAGATGTATTGTATACGAGAGAGAGAGAGAGAGAGAAATGAAGTGTTGTGGTTTTGGTTTTTTTTTTTTTTTTTTTTTTGGTTACAAATATTTGAAACGGTTTTTTGGTTGAAAGAAGGGAAATAATAAGAGCAATCTGAGATGTTCTGTGAAGTGAGACGCCAAGTGGAAATGCTCTTTCTTTTTCTTTTGTAATGTATTCTCTCTCTCACTCTCTCTCTCTTCTGAGTGTGAAGTGGTTTGTTCAGAGACACACAGACTAAATTACAAATATGTGTAACTAATATACAAAACATCTCTGGCCAGAATAAATAATAAATAATTACCTTACCTCCCATATATATCCCTATTTTTCTATTTTCATTTTTTTTTTTGGAGAAGTATATGCTTGATATGATACCTATATAACAAAATATTCAAAAATAATAATAATTAGATAGTTTGGACTTTGGATGCCTAATTGCCTATGGTTATTATTTGTTATGAAGGGTGTTTGGATAGAAATTTAAATAAAATTTTTTAAATTAAGGTATCTGTTATGGTTTGAATATATGTTTGTTTTGCTCTTTTTTAAAATTGCTGAAATTCACATTTAAATACTTTTTTATAGTAAAAATATTTTTTTTTTGAATTTTGATTTTAAATTTTTTTAATCTTTATTCAAATAGTGCAATCAAGTAATAATTTAAATTTACAACTCAAATCAAAACAATATGACTTAAACAAGTTAAGATTTTTACGTGTAAATTAATTGAAACAATTATGTGACAATGTATTAGATTAGAATTATTATATGAATCACAATATTAATGTTGTGTGTTTTTTTTTTTTTTGGAGAAAATGCAACAAATATTACAATTCTTTATATGTTTATAAAAATAGCACATATTTTAAAATGTTTAAAACTAGCAATGATTATAAATTTTAGAGTTTTTTAGGCATTTAACTAAACTTTTTGGGTAATTTTTTAGGATTTAGCCCTTAAATATCGAAATTAAGGATTTAGCCATAACAAAAATTACATGTAACATATATACGTGTAAAAGTGTAACAACATGTGTTATATTTTATGTTACATGTAATGTTACATTTAATGTTACACTTTTACACGTATATATGTTACTTGTAACATTTTATGTTACATGTTATAGCTAAATCCTTAATTTCGTGAAGCTATGGCTAAATCCTTCAAATTTTACCTTTAAAATGGCTATTTGCTCAACTTGCCTTAAATTTTATAACAGAAAATATGAACATTTTATGACAGAAAATACATATTTGTCAAAAAAGTTCTAACAAATATATCAATATTTTATTTTTTTTATATTTCGAAATATGTACTATTTTTTCTTTCAAACGACCAACTTAATTTAATGAGAATTTTAAGAAAATAGCCACTGTTTACAAAATAATTTTAAAAATTAGTCATAGTATTAAAAAATTTAAAAACTAGTCATTTCAGAAATTTCTAACACGTGTTAGAAATTTCTTACAATATTTTTTATGTGTAATTTTGTTATTGTCAGAAATTTTTTACATTGTGTTATGGCTAGTTTTTAAATTTTTTGAAACTGGGGCTATGTTTTGAAAACACACAGTTTAAAATGGCTATTTACCTAACTGACCCTAATTTTATTTATGCAACTCGTTATATTTACATATGTAGTGAAACATCACACCCATTATACTATACCATGCATCATTGCACTCTAATCTTTGGTGAATGTGTTAAAAAATAAAATGGAAACTTAAGTTTGGGCAAAAGGTATAGAATGAGGAAATGAGCAGATAAGTGCTTATATATAAGGGAAAGACAAACGTTGTCATTTTTATTAGATAAAACAAAAATAAGTGTGTGTTTTATAATCAACAAGTAATTATCACTAATCTTTCTTGTCAAAACTTCGGTTGTGTGACATTATTAATTGGCTTTTTATGTAGTATATACTGTACATTGGTTGTAGTAATTAAGATTTTTGAAAACATTTTATCTTTAGGGATTTTTTTTTTCTTGGATTTTTTTTAGGACTTAACTTTGAGTATCGTCAACCTTTAGAAGCCCAATGTGTAGTCATTATCATATAAATTCGTGATTGGTTAGAAATTAGTGGTATTTAATGTCGTCAAAAGCATGTAAATAAAATTTCTACAAAGCTTATAGTATGTCAACATTAAGATCTTTATCATTACGATAATCCAAAAGAAAAAGATAAATATTACCCTTAATTAGTTTAGGTTAGTGGCTGTACGGTAAAAAAAGGGTCCAATTTTATTATCTAAAATAAATTCCTCGTACACCTTTTTTTTTTTTTTTTTAGATCACAACCACATAATTTTTATTTTTATTTTCAAAAGAGGAAATTTTTATTTATTTATGTTTTTTTCTCTTGGAGCTAAAGAGGCCACTTGTAATTGTTTGTCATTCAGGGCAAATATGACAGAAAAAGACCATTATGCCCATGTGTTTGTATTAAATGAAAGTGCATAAAATTCACATGCAATGTATAAATTATAATGTGATATTTACGATAGCGCTGTGTCTAGGTTGCAAATGGAATTCATAATACACACCTATATCTCCGTCTACTTTTTAAATTGCTTTAATTATTTTTTATTTTGTAATTATTATAGACAAAGGTGGTATATTCTCAAATCCTATTCTATTTCTTTATATATATATATATATATATATAAAAGTAAATGCGTTACAATTTGAGCTTTGTTCTATTGTTCATGTTTTTCATTTAGAATGTATCGTTGATATTGCTCATAATAAAAAACGAGCTACGTAAAACTACAATAAAAAAGTACGAAAATTAAATATCTATTTATTACGTATCTTTGTAATTGAATGTAATGTGTAACTTATATTTACATATGTAACATGTTTATGGTGTAATGAATACAATAAAAACATTTGTAATATATGACGAGATACAAGTATAAGTTGTATTTCAACATGTAAAATTTTTGTGAATATTCTTTTTTACGGCACTAGTTATTTGTACTCTTATATTATTTTCACCATATATAGCTTTGTATATCCCTTCTTCTTCTTTTTTTCTTTTTTCTTTTCATCATTCTTACCAAAAACACATAAGCTTATAGGGTGATTTTCTTTTTGTCACAATTAGGAAAATATATTTAAAATAGGGAAGGGGTCGAGGATAGTGACCTCACTTATGACTTGCCACAAAAATTAGATTGCCAAAACGTTGTTGCAACAAATAATTAGGTCTGCTTAACTTTCCAACCAGAAAAGGCCAACAATTAGCTAAGCTCCCAAATTATGCGTATCTTAATTACTCTTTATTAGTGCATGCGAAGTGAATGAAATGAAATGAAATCTAATCATATATATATGCTATTATACGTGAAGATAAGGAATGTTTGTTCACACAATGCTTGTTTCATATATAGCTTGTACGGAACTATATATATACCTCACGCACATGAGAGAGATTCACTTCATTTTTGCTTCAATCTATTGGCCAATTCAAATATATATATATATATATATATATATATATATATATTGGTCAGTTCAACTTTTCTACGACTATTTTCTTTCACAATGAAATCATGATAAAACTAGGGTCACAATTTGGTCAAGCTACAAACACGATTTAAAGTTGGATGAGTTTTTTTTTTTTTTTTTTTATATTGAGATAGAAATTCATGACAATTCGGAATAGATTTTTTTAGTTTTTAGAAAGAGGAAGTCGGAATTTTTAATTTATCATCTTAAAATTATATTAATGATCTTATTCCTTGTAGAAAATATTTTATAATAATGCGGACTAGGAAAATTTAGGGACAATTACTTTATAGTTTCTTATTCTTAGTTTGTTTTTCTGTTTGGGACAATCATAGCCTACAAGCAAGCAGTGGCGGGTGCTGTGACCCCCAACCCTAAAACTTAATAGATTGTTAAGTATGCTCTTCTTGAGTTTTGAAAATAAGTCAACTTTTTTAACTAATGATTTATACCTTGAGTTTTAAAAATTTCAACTTTTTATCTAATAATTTTCAGTATGACTCCTCTATAATTCATAAATTTTTACTATTATCCTACTTATTGTTAGGTTATTTCGTGCTAGCACCTCAGTCGAGAGGAATTAAACGATGATCATGAGCAAGCATCTGAGACGAATTAAGACTCGATGATTCACAGGGTCCTCGGGCGAGGAGCCCAAGCCTGTTGAACCCGACAAGACCACATTCGTCTTGGAGGGATAGGAGTATCAGTCCTGAGAAACCAGAGGCGCTCGTGATTGAGAATCCACATCCTGCAAATCATGACAGGATCTACAAGATTCCAAAGGATAGGAGTCCCGAGAGAAGTAGTCATGAACTGATGCATTCCTCATTAATTAAACCATACTTAAGTGCTCATTTAACCCTGAAATCAAGAGATAAAATCATATATTGACTAATCTCGAAAAGATAAGCCCGGATTCAAAATAAAATGATATTTTGTGATATCTTAATAGATAATCACATAATATATTCAAATCCCATCAAATCATGATATTTTTTTATTTGGTTCATTCCCTCAAAGAAGAAAAAATATGATCGGTTGGATGATATAAATAGGTGTCGTTCATTAAGTAATTCTCAACTTATCACTTATCACCCAATTTTCTCTTTGCAAAATCGTTGACCTATAGATTGATCTCTATTCTCGAATAAATTTAAGAATTAAAAGGAGTCCTAAAAGACAAGATGATCAAGTTTGTGCATGGCAATCATAATCAAATTAAAGGCCTATCAAGCTTGCAATGGTGACAATAAGTGACCCATACTCGTACTAGGTTTGAAAATTCCGACACCGACACGTGAGAGGACTTGAAAAGTCACATGCGTAGTGAATTTTCGTTGTACACTATGTTATGAACGCATGTACCAAAAGTTGTTGAAATTAGCCGATTGATGAAAGAACGAATAATGAAGTTTTACCACTTGCTTGGGTATATATAAAGGGTATTAACAATAATTTATCAAGCTCTTGAATTATTAATTTGATCCAATTTTTGTATTTGAAGCATAGGAAAAGGGTGTATGAACTTGTATAGAGGAACTATTGGAGAATATTGTTTGTCATAGTAACAACTCTCTAATGAGTACACTTCTACAGTAATGTTCTCAAATTAAAACCATATACATGTGATGGTATTTAATGAAGTGTTTGAATCTGACCTAAATTTTTATTCATTTAATGTGGAGCAACAAAATTAAGCGTTTGAGGATCGATTGGGTCCAAGTTTTTTTATTATTATTATTATTATTTACGAAAACAAACTAATGCTTTTTAATTGTCCATGTCAGAAAGGAAAACCCCAAGTTTTCACTAAATTTAAAAATAATTTTCTCTGTGATGTTAAGATACACATGATTTGACGAAACATCTCATTCAATATTTTATTCAAAGAGGAGTTTCCAACAAAATACGTTTTTAAAGAGAAGAAACGCCAAAAAATGGTGCCAGAAAAAAAAAAAAAGTACGTTGTTATGCGAAAAAAAAAAGTCCCCATAACATGTGCGCGAGTGCCAATAAATTTACTAGATATATTTTTACGAAAAACATTATCTGTGAACGAAGATATATATATATATATTAGAAATATAATGTGGTATTTTGCAGTTAAACCTAGGCATGCAAAAGTGGAATAACTTTTTCCGGGTAATTGTTTACCCGGTATAATTCCCGGATAATTTCCGGGTAATACCCGGATAATAAATCCGGGTATATACCCGGAATTACCGGGAAGCAAAAGCCAAAAAAAAAAAAAAAAAATTTACCGGCATTTACCCGAAAAAAACATTATTAAATTTAGTTTTTAATTTTTACCCGGAAAAAAACATTTAAAAAAAATTGAAAAAGAAAAAAAATTAATCATTGCCGGGTAATTACCCGGTTTTACCCGGCATTCCAATTCCATTATTCTTGGGTATTTACCTGGGAAAATATTCCGGGTAATTACTCGAAAATTACCCGATATTTATTCCATGGAATGAGTTGGAATTCCAAATTTTCTTGCCTAGTTAAACCTATCATACAAAGTTATAAAATATAAATTATATCTAGTGTCGAAAATTTTCTTTTATTACATGTTATAAAGGCTATTCTCATTCTCATAAGAAAAATTATTATTACCACACATGTAATGTTTTTGCTATTCCCTAATATTTGTTGTCTTTAATGAGTTTTATAACTAAATAATAATAAAATAATAAAAATAGTATTTAAAATAATATTAGTGTATTAGAGTATTTTACAATAAATATAGCATTTTGATATATTTTTTTGTACAGAATTTAGTATTCACACTAATATTTACATTAGCTATGGTCTTGACCTTATTTGGGACACCCATCCAAATATTCCCACTTTTTTTTTTTTTTGACATTCAAAATCCCAATGTAATATTCTTAAATCTCAACTATTTAAACTAATTCGAAATTCGAAAAATTAACAACAATTTTAAATGACTCATTTGGATGATTTTCCCAAACAATAGGTTAATAACTTAACATTGTCCAAATTTGATAAAAGTTTTTAATTGCATTCTACGAAGTTCCATGGGAATTTCATAAATTTCGTAAGTTTTTGTTTCAAACTCGTTAACATTTTTGTATGAACAAGTAACATGTAAAAAAGAATTAATAATCCTATTCACACCTCTGTCACAAACTACTATTTATAAGAAGCTCCATATTTAATAAATCAGATGTGGATTGTACAATGACGTCTTATTTATGAAACAATATAAGGGTGACAATATTGCCATAAATCTATGGTTATATATATATATTTATGTATAGATATAGAATAAATAACTTATGAGGAGACACGCAAAAACGTCAAAACTATACGTGACAATTAAATCAATGTCCCAATCGTCACGTCATAAGGCTGACCCATTTGTTGTTGTTGGCCTTTCTTTTTCATTGGTTTTTTCTTTTCCTCTTTCAAGTGTTGCTTACACGCACTGACGCACTATACTATTATATTTATACATACGTGTTTTACTTATTTCTTTTTATCATTTAAAAAATTAAAACAGCGTTATCATTTTAGACTTTCTTTGATGGTTTATTTTTGAAACAGTTTCGCATCGTCAAATTTATTTTTTTAAAATATAAGGTCCGTTGAAAAATAAATTCGACGATCTAAAATGATTTTTTCTACCATAAAATTCGCCATCTTATTAAGAGCAATATATTAAAAAAAATTGATAAAACGGCACAAAATTAAAGTCAATGACTTCAATGTTTTATTTATTTTTTTCTCGACTCTTGTATTTTATGTATAAAACAAAACATGGTATAGAGACCAAATATTGACTGAATTACAAAATAGAAAAAAAAAATAATTATAATGGTTGCTCTGCACCAGATTTGATTTGGGATTTAATTATTCACGCAAGCACGTGATTTTTTTTTTCTTTCTTTTTTTTTTTTTTTGTTTAGTATTCCTTTTGTTAGGCTAAAGAGGTCGCACGTGATTGTGTAAAAACAATAGAGTGCCGTACTATACCATTTTGGTATATTCCTCTAGTCCATAAGATAATCATTATTAGGGTTTTTAGGATGCTAAAACTTGGCTAGAACGATCATTTGTATGTTTCGATACTACGCAAAACTTGCAAAATGTTGCATAAACTTTCCTTTAGGAGCTTCGAAAAATGTCACGATGACCTCGTCGAAGACGACTAGGTCTCTTAAAAGGATTAGATCTCTTGATCAAAATAACTATTTCACACCATAATTGTTCTTGGAAAATTCTGTAATGAGTTTTTTTTTTTTGGTAGAATATAATTTTGAATGGTCAAATTCATTTTTTTAAAATGCAGGACCCACTAAAAAGGTGAATTCGACGGTCAAGAATTGTTTCTCATCACAAAAAAAACCGGTCACAGAAGTACCCTTGCTCTTTACCAACATCGTCTTTTTTTTTTTTTTCTCATTGAATTTTTGGGAAATCATCATATGTTTGCTTGACCATTTCAACGAGCGATTAATGACGTGAGCTTTTCAAAATGAAAATGAACTATCAAATTTATTTTACGTCGAGCACAAAGAAAAGAAACTCTTCAACCATATAATATATATATATATATATATAATTGTATATATAATTGTACCAAAACGCATTATAGAGAAACAAGGCAACAACAGAGTAAGAGGACAAAGTGTGAAACGTGGGATATGAGTTCAAACTATGAGAAGAGGAAGAATTGAACAAGCCCAACCGTATAGGTAAGTGTGCCCATTTTCACAGTTCTATTACTCACTATCTGCTCCCATTTGATTCATTTCACCAACCAAAGACATTTTTGCATTTATTTCTAATCTTTTCTTTTTGATAGCACATATTATAGTTAGAGACTAGATCTTCTGTCCCCTTTGTCTGTTTCTCTTTCTATCTTCCCAATAAAATTTTGACACGTAAACAAAAATATTTAAATTTCTCAATTACTTTGCATAAATTTATATTATAATAACTATTTTTGCGTACATGTCAAAATCTTATTGGAGAGACAGATAGGAGATAGAAAAAAATGGGACAGAAGATCTGGATTCCTATAGCTATAGTCTTTATTGAGTGTACAACTATTAACGATGGAAATATCGATTTTAATTATAATCGTTTGCTAAAAAAATGATAATAAATATTTTGTTTATCATTTCATTTATATTTTGTGTGTTAGATATTTGTCTCTATTTAAGTTTGTGTTTAGTTAAAATATGTTATTACTCTACGATTGTGAAGAGTATTCAAAAGAACATGATGTGATCAATATTTAGCATACTTTAATCTTTCATTGTTGGAATTGTTTTTCAGCTCTATAAACGTTTTCATTCAATTTTATGAGTGGTGTTATTATCAATTTGGAACTAAATTATCAATTGTATATTGAGGTTGATCGTCCATATATTGATGTTTGAATATATATCAATGTATTTTCCTTAAAAAATAAACAAAAATCAACCATATAATTTCATATTTGTTTAAAAAATAAAACCCTTTTTTTTTTTCTCAATTACAAAGACCACATTGTGATAATAAAACAAAGACCACTTCATATATGTGACTATTGACCATCCAGAAGTTCAAAAAAATTCAATCAACGTGTTTTTAGGTCCCCAAGCCAACTTCTATTTATTGTATTTTGCTAAACCATGTTTTGTCATTATTCAATCATGCTTTTATGATCACTTTAAGAAAACACATGCAACTTAAGAGAAGTCTTAGAGCCCCGAAGTCTAACAAACAACTTGTTTATTAATTACACACTAAATTGACTAAAACTTGTTTGTTCTGTTGCTAATTCATGTGGGACGTGATGTTGTTGATCTTGTGAAAAAGAGAGACGTAATTTCCAAACTTGACTTTGCATGATTATTTAGACAAAGCTTATTAGTTATTAGGTTGTTGTGAAAATGGCATTGTTGGAGGAGACGAGGAAGGCAACAAGATCAAAGAAAATCTTGGCCGTCCATCACTAAGTCTTAAGTGCGAGATTATAATATTTTTAAGTACTTCTTTGAAAGACCCACAAAAAGGAAAAACATGAAGCAAGTTTCAGTGAGAAGTCAAGACTGCTATTTGCTTTGGTCACCCAATTCTCATCCTCTCAACCAAATCCCTAAATTTGCCATTCACACAAAACAACACTTTCTTTGAGCAAAAGCCCACACACATAATATAACAAACCAATGAAGAAAAAGTTACAAAAAGAGAACGACATGCAACTACCTCTCCTTTTCACTCAACCCCATTTTAACCATATTAGGAACTCCGAGATTTTTTTTTTCCTTATTTTATTGGAAAAAGGGAAAATAGTCTCCTCAAATCACAACAAAAAAATGTACGAGGAACATATTATCAAATTAATTTATGTTATGGCACGCGAAATTATTTATTGTAAGAAGAGATTGTGGGGTTTTAATAAGGGGCTTTAAAGAATGCAAATGACTAATGAATAATGATATTTGAAGCAAAGGAGCTTAAGAGAACCCTCATTGTCCTTTGCATGTGACTCACAAGTCAAAACAATTATTTGATTTTGGCATCACTAATGGCTTTGGTCCAACATATTGCTAGATGGCTACATGAGTGGATAAAAAATTTCAGCCTTCAACAAGGTTTTATTATAGGACCACTTTTGGTCCCTTTTATTTCTTTTTTATTTATTTAATTTCCCTCTTTTGGTTCTCCAAGTTCAAGTACAGGGTAGACAGTACTTGATTTTCCAGGCTTATGAAGAGAAAACTCTATTCTCAAATAGTGTGAATATCAAAAAAAAAAAAAAAAAAGAGCAATCACCATGGCTTAACAATAAAAACAGAAAACATCATGCTAGGAATCTAGGGAAACACATAAAGCAATGAAATTTACATGCATAGAATTGCATATCTTCTTTGATTAAAAGGCAAGAAAACCAATGACCACAAAAATTGGAGTCCATAAGAAAATCAACCATATACGACTACTCAAAAAAAAAAAAAAAAAAAACCCCGAAACAAATTTCACACACTAAGAATGCAAAACCATTGCCTACGGTTTTTCGCTCCTCCATGAAAGCTCAAGACGTGGATGGTGACTTTTTGTCGCTTTGTCGAATTTGCAAGAGACAAAATTAAGCACCCACATAAGATAGTACTATACATCTTGTTATACATTCTGAACCACAAATCACATCTTGTGAACTTGAACTTAGCTTCGAGATTGGTTTACTCTTCTTGTAACTTCCTTCTCTTGTTCCGATATTTCTCTAGCACGTTGCAACTGAGAGATCAACCATAACGAAAGAGAAAATTAACTATTGTATCGTACATGAGAGCTTTTGCAAAGGAAATATAACAAAGAAAACTCGTGCATCGATGCTCTTTAAATGCACTTACTTCAGTCCCTATGCTCCGATGTCTGAGAGCGTTGCTCTTCAATTAAGCTTTGAACTCTCTGCAGTAAAAGTTTAGATACAAAGGCTAAAGTTAAAAAGAGGAGAATTTAGCAAACAAAGACCAAGCAGCAAGAGAATATAATGCGGGCTTTCTAATTTCTACCTTGACAGAACTTCCAACCTCCTCGAGCTTTTGCAACAGAACGAGATCTCCAGGGTGAGAAAATGAATCCTGCCGAAGGGATTTTGATGGAGACATCTGAAGCTGAGAAGATTAAGAAAAATAAGCCATTAATTTGAGACGGAGAATAGGCAATAAGATAAAAAAGAGAACTTTTTAAACATACAAACATATGAAAATATCAAAACCGGGTATTCTTCAGTTAAATGATATAAAACTATTGTCCACACCAAGTATCTGAGAAATGTCCCTACCCTCAAACTTGGAATGTCATCAATTGTGGAGACTTGTCTAGAGAATGCCTCGTTCCTCATGTTTGAAAGGCGCATTAGAACAGCCTGAAAATGATATCAAGGAAGTTTTAAGGGATTCATATTGTTGAAATATAGTGACTAAGCGCATGTTTGGCGCAACATTTAGCCCATCATATTCTATCAAAGAACACAGATACAATGCTTAGCATTGTTCCACTATTGTATTATATGATACAATAAACAAACTCAATATCATACAAATTTGTGTTACATAAGACAAAAAAGCAAAGAAGAATTATCAGACCAAATGATCTACTCAAATCCATAAGACTATTTTTTTACTCTTTTAATACAATATCTTGAGACAGCATATAACCAAGCTCAAATTGCATAAATCTAAATTGTACAACACAACAAAATACCATACAATTCAATACGATGACCAAACGTGCCCTAAACAAAAACAGATTGATACTAGAAAGTACCTTCCTGAAAGCACTGGGATTTGCAATTCCCTGGATTTGAACATCATCACTTGGTGGCCGTCTTACGCCAACATTCTCTATTCTTAGTGAGTACACACCAAACATAGACTGCAGATATCCTGCTCATTTCCATAAGAGGGAGAAAATAGTGTTAGAACTTCCAAACATCTTTACCATGCACATTTTTTCTTTGCCTGAAAAATAGAACAACTACTAAAATCAACAAAACTTCAGACCGTACTTAGGGGAGAAGAACTGTTCCAATTTGATTCTCAAACTTTGATCCGTTGCAGCCAAGCTGAACTAAATCCAGCATTCAACAAAAACATTTTGTTTACCCTTAAGGTATGTTTAGTGCACCGTATAAACTCATCGTATTGTATTAGAGCATATAATACGGCATTTGATATGTTCAAACTACCGCATAGTGAAATGCGAAAAACTGGGGGTCGTTTGGATAGCAATCTCAAATACAAAAGAAATCCTTCGTATTAAACTGTATTATATCCACTCTAAATGTCTAAAGATCTTTTTTTTCCCATTATATTATATACTATTTTAGACGACTCACAAATTGTACAAGCATAAGATAATACGATACGGCAAACCAAACGTGCCGTGGACAACTATGAACTTGAATTCTAGGCCGAACAACAACGCTCCCACCAATTTTTTTCAGATGTACCAACAACATGGACGATCAAAAACCCGCATTCGGGCTCGGAAAACAAAACCCCACAAGACGAATCAAACCCCATTTTAGTACCTTGCTCAATCACAACGTCGGACACAGACGGCAACAGAATATGCTTCTCCTTCTTCAACACGCCGAAACACGGAAACGCCACCGGCCTTGTCACCTAAACTCCCACAAACCACCAAAAAAAAAAAAAAAAAACCCATCACTATTCTATAACTAGAAGAAGTTTCGAAGCTTGATTACAAAGACAAGAGTTACCTCATAGACGATGGAATTGGGGGTAAGAAAGAGCTTCTTGGAGCGGATGTCCTTGCGCAGAACGTAGCGGCGAAGGGGCAAGTAAATGAGCATGAAGAGGCCGATCCCCCAAGCCAGCATCAACAGCAGAGAGTAGAGGACCCAGCGGGCCGTCTGGTACTTGACGAAACTCTCTTCCATCTCCCGGAACGACGCGGCGTAGAGAACCGACTCGTCGGCGTCGTCGTCGTCGGCGGCGGACAAGAGGCCTCTCTCCAGGCCGTCCATGTCCGGCAGCTCGTCCACGGTGCCCATGTGAATCGCGGCGGAGAAGAGCGGAGGAGGTTGGGGAATCTGGCGAGCGTAGTGCTGAGTTGACCCTTTGTTGGGGACGCGCTCGCTCAGCTGGCTTAGCTTAGCTACCAGTCGTGGAAAATGGAGGCCGAGATGGGAGGGGATGGCATGGACTGGACTGGCCGTGCTGACGTGCGCCGATGGCGGGTGTGGCGAATGGGCCGGGTTGGTTGTGTGGGTTTGGTCAGCTTGTCATTTGGGCCGACCAAAGTACGGGCTTGCTAATTGGGAAGAGGGATCTTGAAGAATTTCTCGTTCTTGGCACATTTATAATTGGGAGAATTTCAAAATAAAGCCATTCTTGATGCCACTTAATAATCTATACCCCATGTGGTGTGCTCCCTTCATTTTCACTTTATATTTGTAGTGTAAATTTCGGGGTATAAATTAAAAGTGCAACACACATGGAGTATAGATTAATATTGTGTCAAGAATGGGGTATTCCTCAAAATTCCCCTTTATAATTTAGGAAAATTTTAAAAAATAGTATTTTTTGAGAATTTATTTTGAAATATGTCATGTTGTAAAAAAATTTGAAGTACATACTATTTTTTAGCAGTAAATTTGATCGAATTGTCATTCTTTTTCTTACAAGTGAAGAAGACAAGAAAAAAGAATGAGGATAATATAGTAATTTATTTAAAAAAAAAGGTGGCATGGCATGCAATAGTGGCATAGGATGTAAACATGAATATCAAATGTGGTATGAGATCAAATTTTCTCGTTAAAATCTATGGCCTATGTGAGTTGCACTTTTAATTTATACTCCAAAATTACACTATAAACATGGAGTGAAAATAAATGGAGCACACCACTTAAGGTATAGATTATTAAATGACATCAAGAATGACCTTATTTTGTAATTCTTTCAATTGTTGGGAATGGCATAATGCTAAACATTTGTATAGTTGACGTTGTTTAAAATATAAAGAGAAAATTTGATCTCATGTCACATTTGACATTTAAGTTTGCAACATATGTCACTATTGCATATCATGCAACTTTTTTCACTATTAAATTACTATATTACCCCTCTTGTCTTCCTCATTTGTAAAAAAAAAAAAAAAAAAAGGGAGGGTGGGCGTTTGTATAAAAGTGGCATATTTCAAATTTTCTCCTATTAAAATGGAAAATTACAAAATAAGGCTATTCGCACAATCCACTTAATAATCTATTCACCAAATAAGGTGCTCCATCTGATTTTACTTTATATTTATAGTGTTACACATGAGGTATAACTTATCATCGTAACAAAAGAGGGGCATTCTCATATATACGTCTTCTTGCTAAGAGAATGATGCGATTTAGGCCTCGTTTGGATTGCAATCCGAGTAAAAAAGTTTGGTTTAAACTATGTTGTTACAATATTTATACTAACAAAAAATCAGATTTAAATCATGTTATTACAATAAAAAAAGAATTACAAAACAAAATTATTCTTAATAGCACTTAATAATATTTGTCCCAAATAATATACTCTATTTGTTTCTACTTTATACTTAAGTGTAAATTTTAAACGTAAATTAAAAATACAACACAGATAATAGAGTATCACTATGTCAAAAAAGATACATTCATCATAGTGAGACCTAAATGAGCCTGAAAAAAGATTATCGCCTTACACCCATCTAACTCCTTTCTCGATTTGATTTCTCACTCCAACTATCCATCCACCCAACCAAAATACAATCTAACCTAAGCCATAATCCGCTGTGATTCACCTTATTATTGTAGCAGCCTTTTTTTTTTTTTTTTTTTTTGGTGTGTGTTTTGTGTGTGCAATGCTCGTGTTTGACGATTTGAGGGCATTCAAGAGATTTTGACATATTTTTCTCTTAAAGCCCCTCCTCCCTCAACCTGGTAGAGCTTTCTCGCGAAGCAAGCTTAACCACCTTTAACCCCAACAGCCGAAGCGGCCATGGCAGCTAGAAGAACCCAAAAACCTTCCAAACCAGACCAACACGCCAACCAGAAGAGCGACATCTTCGCCTCTTGCTCCTTCTCAAGCCTCGGCCTCGACTCTGCTTTATGCGACCAGCTCCGAGGTAATTGCAACCCTACATTCATGAAAAAAAAAAAAAAAAGACTTGGACTTTTTGCTCGAATAATTTAATTAACTTTTTTTTTTTTCTCTTTTGGTGTTATTGTTGTGAAAATTTTAGATAGAATGGGGTTTGAAGTTCCCACTCAAGTTCAGGCTCAAGCTATTCCTGTTATCATCTCGGGTCGTCATGTGTGAGTGTTTCGGTGTTTTTGTTTTTTTTAAGGGTTTTGTTGTGGTGTTTTTGGGGTTCTCTAATGGGGAAATATATACAGGCTTGTCAATGCCTCGACGGGGTCTGGCAAAACGGTGGCGTATTTGGCTCCCGTTGTCCACCACTTGCAGAAATACAGCCCTCGAATTCAACGCTCCGATGGAACTTTTGGTAAGCCTTCGATGGTTTAGTACTTTTTTTTTTTTGTTATAACAAATTCCATGGAAGTTGCTCATATAAGTTACGAAGCTCTATATAGTCATTTATTTAGATCAAACTTTTTTGGAAATTACTTGTTCTACTTGTTTTTACTTCTTACTTGTCATGGCGATTTTTCATATTGGTGATGGTGATTTTTGTATTGACATTTGGTGATAGCGTTGGTTCTTGTACCTACGCGTGAGCTCTGCTTGCAGGTGCACGAGATTTTGCAGAAGTTACTTCACCGGTTTCATTGGATTGTGCCGGGTTATGTGATGGGCGGGGAAAACAGGTCGAAAGAGAAAGCTAGGCTGCGTAAAGGTGGCGTCCTTTTGTAGCCGATAATATTTGTCTCCCGTGGAAATTTTATTCGATAGATGCGTTTCATTGTGTTGTGACATCTTTCTCAGCGTTTCCTCTTTGCATATTTTCTATGGCTGATAAGTTTCCGCTTCAATATTTTAATACTTGTTTCAGCCTCATTTGTGTTTTCGACATTTTATTAGTAAAAATGAGTAGACCACGTGCTCTTTTTTATTTTTATTTTTATTTCTCTTCTTTTTATTTTCATAATATGCTTGAAAATGTTTGCGTTGTTAATTTGCTAGCATAAAGAGTTTGTTTTGTTGTAGTCCTGTTTGATTGGATGTTCACGCTAATGTGGTCGTGTTTAGGCATATCAATTCTTGTTGCGACTCCGGGACGGCTGTTGGATCACTTAAAGAATACATCATCATTCGAGCACTCGAATTTGCGTTGGATAATATTTGACGAAGCAGATAGGTATTTTATGCGGCCAAAATTTGCTCTGTATCCAAAGCCAAAATTCCCTTAATTCATTTTACTTTTTGTGCATATTCCTTGACAGGATTTTGGAATTAGGATTTGGCAAAGAAATTGAGGAAATAATAGAGCTTTTGGGTTCAAGGGTGGACGGCTCCATTAGCAAGGACAGCAAAGTCTCAAGTAAAGATGGATTTGAGAGGCAGAATTTGCTTTTATCAGCTACCTTAAATGACAAAGTAAATCAGCTAGCAAAAATTAGCTTAGAAAATCCTGTGATGATTGGTCTAGATGACAAAGGGACGCAATCCATTTCGTCGCATAAATATTTAGGATCCGATGATGACGCAGAACAACCAGTTAAAACAACAGGTCCTTCGGTTATGGACTATAACCTTCCATCTCAACTTAGTCAAAGATATGTGAAAGGTTTGTCCTAGCAGATATGCTATTTTCCTTTTCCTTTCTGTTTTTTCCCCTCTGAAGCTTCGAGTGATAACAGTATGTGACTATTTAAATCATTTTTCTTGACAGTGCCATGTAATTCACGGCTTGCTGTTCTTCTTTCTATCCTAAAGCATCTTTATGATAGAGAAGCATCCCAAAAGGTGAGTCTGACTTTTGTACTTGCTTATTGCTCCGTATAATTTTTTTTTAGTTGATGAAAATAGTCGTTTTACACAACGTATAATAGTTGCTGCATTGGTATGGCTCAACCTGGTTGTGTTGTCTTCTATTAACCTCGTTCATCTCACACTCATGCTCATTCCGCAGATTGTGGTGTTCTTTTCAACATGTGATGCAGTAGATTTTCACTACTCGCTGTTAAGCGAGTTCCAATTCATACCATTGTCAAAAACGGAAACAGAACTAAAACAGACGTTTGTTAAAAGCAAGACCATGCGGTTGCATGGTAATATGAATCAGGAGGATCGAAAAACCACGTTTTTGGCCTTCAAAACGGAAAAATGTGCACTTCTTTTGTCCACTGATATTGCTGCTAGAGGGTTAGATTTTCCGAAAGTCAGATGTATAATACAGTATGATTCTCCTGGCGAAGCTACTGAATATGTACATAGGTAATCTTTCATTATCCCAACTTATATAACCTCTCACTCTCTTTTCGCTTTTGGCGACACAATTAGCAAGTGGTCTGATCATCCTGCTTATTTAGTTTAGAACCTGGCGTGTATAACATATGGTAGTTTGATATCCTTGAACCCATTTATCTCATGAATTTTCATGTTAGAATCACTGAGAGAGCTTTATAATTAAGTCCATCCTTTGTAACTTCAAATGGTTGGTTTAGTGTAAAAGGTCTTGTTTCTATGGACTGCTTGGTTTAAGCTCTCATTCTTATAAATGCAGCACAAGTTTCGAGCTTCTCATGGTGAACTTATTTCTCTAGTCCTAAGGGCCTCATTGTTGCTATTGAGTTGCAGTGATGGTTCACTCAAGATTGATGTTTAGATTTTATTCATGCTTGCAGGGTTGGCAGAACTGCTCGGCTAGGTGAAAGAGGAGACTCATTGTTGTTTTTACAGCCAGTTGAAACCGATTACTTACATGACTTGGAGAAACACGGTGTTGCACTTCCAGAGTTCGCACTCTCCAAAGTGTTAGACAGCTTCCCGCTCCACGGTGAGAAGCATCGTGTAAAGAAGTTTGTTCCCACGGAGTCACACCCCTGGGTGATGTCTTTGCAAAAGGCACTTGAAGCCTTTGTCATAGCTCAGGTATGATATATGCATGTTGGTCTTGTTTATTTCCTTCCAAATATTACCTTATGCGAATGTTTTCTTCCCCTGTGAAGCTATTTGTTAAGTACTGCAGTAAATAACCAGAAACTGGAAAGCTCGTAAAAATGGAAATATAGATAGATTTCTGTAGAAGAAAAGTACCGAGTACACTTAGCATTCGAGTGGCCTAGTTCTCTACTCACAACGACTTCATAAATCTCATGTCACCTCACCACACCCGGTTCTGGTCCTTATTCACAATCTCAAAATAACTAACTATTCCCTGATTACCCAAAATAGCCCCTGTCCTCATCAAGAATCAAAATAGTCCCCTTAGCGCATTACCGCGTTGCCACGTCTCACATATGTGAAATGGATTTGTGGCTTGTGACTATCATCTTTTTTCGTCTTCCGTCTTTCATGCACTGGGTTAGATTTATGTTGAACTTTGCCGATACTAGATTTTGTTACACATCCTTGGTAACCAAAAATGGTGGCATTTAGTTTATGACTTTTAAATAGTTGAAAGAAGATTGTAATTTGTTATTAAGTTCATCCTTTGGAGGAAATCTATAAACCAACTTGTCCGAAACTGATATATGTGCTCTGCATTAACATGGCCTCCTCTTAATGTCTTTTCAGCCAGCAGTAAAGAGTCTGGCACAGAAGGCGTTTTGCTCTTGGGTGCGTGCATACACAGCGCACCGCGGCGAGCTTAAGAGAATCTTTATGGTGAAAAAACTGCACTTGGGGCACGTCGCCAAAAGCTTTGCACTGAAAGAACAACCTTCATTGGTGGTCAAATCATACCAGAGGCAAACGAAGAAGAGGAAGAGAGACGAGAGGCAAAGGGGTTTACCAAAGAAGAGGAAAGTTGCTCATAAAGCTTGATGGCTTAACAAGTTCCTTAAATTAATCTAAAGCCAACACTCAGCAATGATACACATAGTGAGCCTTGTTATTGCGGGCCATTTTCCCTAATCCTAGAACATACGCCGCATGTTGATCACGGGCAAGCGGCATTCCGCAGCAAATGTGCCGTGACGGTGATCTGGAATCTAACAACGAATCGCGTGCATACATTGAGGCCTCCGTCAAAAGACGACCTAGTTGCGAATTTAAAAGGCTCAATACTTGCATTTCTTGTAACACTATACATGTGTCGGCTGACCTTTTTTTCAACGAGCAATCTACAATTTTTTTTTCTTCTTTAAATTACCAAATTCCTGTCTGCCTAAGTGAAATATGGAAATTTTTGAATAATTTTTCTTTTAAATATAGAAATATCATTCCGTACTTATGATATATACTTGGTTTCTGCATTGGTAGTTTCATGTCTGGTCTCCCAGCTAAGTTGACACAAAATCATTTGGCACATTACTAAGAATCCAGCAGATTTTGGTCCACCACTTGTATAATTGGAGATTACAAGATCAACTCTATTAGCCAAAAAAACTCTCTTTTTATTTTTTTTAATATATATTTCAATAAAAAAGACAAGATTAACTTTAGACTTGAAATAAGGTAATTGGATCTGACTCGACAAACGCATGTGCATACACTGATACCATCTCAAGAAGCTGTCCAAAATCCTAATTATTTCTTAATAACCAAAAAGAAAAAAAAATTATTGAAATTTAATTTCAACGGCGAAGAGTTAATAACACTAGAGGTCCACCTAATATATTGTCTCTTCATAATGTCGCATGCTCTTAGGTTATGGATTGGCTAATAATGAAGCCTCTGGCTTTTCTGTCAATAATTATATAGCAAATCCACCGAATTCTGGAAGACCAGACTTGTGTCAATCTCATACAGAGAAACCCTTTTAGTCTCTTCTTGTTCCACACTTGGATGGTTTTAGAAATGATGAACTTAGGGTGGTCCCACAAAGGCACCAAGAAAAGTATAAAAAGGACATGCCTTAGCTAGAATGACCATCAATGGGATATGTTGATGTAAATTAAAAAATTTGATCTACTCTTTTTTTTTTTTTTCAAAGATATTTTCATCTTGGTAACTTTTTTGCCTTAGCTAGAATGTCCATCAATGGAATATTTGAGAGTCCCAAAAGAATCTTGATAGAGTGAAAGCAACCATATATTGCCATAAGGAGAGATTGAGATGGTGATTTCGGATTAAGAAATGCTAAATAACTAAAAGTTTTTTAAGAATAAATTGACTAGAAGGATGTATAACTTATTTATTGGATACAATGAAAACAAAAATATTGACAAATGTATTTTGTAATCAAATAAGTAAATGAAATATCATTCTGATTATTTTTTGTCGAAAGTTCTGGTTATATAGCATGTTTTCGGCTTATATAGTGGAGATTAGTTAAACAAATTGGCTATAATGTTTCCTCTAACAAAGTAAATTATGCAACAAGAGTTAGAAGTGTAAAACGTGACTTGTGTATTAGTTTCAAGTTGATTTACAACTTTTAAGTCGTAATGTTTTTCTTTCTCCTTTTAAACTAGTTTTTTTTTGCTCTTTATTTCTTTATTGTTATTATTTTATTTAATCAATTCGAGTTCAATGCTCATTAAACTCCAAATAGCCTCATCGAGCCATAACTGTCAAGAAATGGACGCGAATTGGAATTTGAGAAGTGATTAGTTATTTACATAAATTTTCCTACTTGTGATTTTACCATATTTACCTATTGGCCATTGGGATTTGGCTATTCATTCATTGAATTGAGCACATGAATGTTTAGATTCTATCAATCTCTCAAAAACCAAATGGCTAGTCCCATCATATGAGACCGTGACACAATTGTAAGACTAGACTCATCCTATCTCACAACAAATTCATTGGCCTAATGGTACATTTTTTTTTTATTTTTAATTTTTATGATTTTGAACATGGCACTTGGTTTGGTGTTGGCGAAATATTGGAAGTTTGGAACCCTACATTCAAAAAACACAAAAAAAAGGACACATGCTCGGACAGTCAACCATGTGTGAGAGCTGAAATGTTAAAAAGAATCAAAATTATAACCACATGGTTTGATTTAATAATAAAAAAAAAAGAATAATAGTGAATTTTCCATGAAAGTTGTGGGACCCACAGAAACCTGATCCATACGTGGAGCGATTCTAGTGGAGGGCCGTAGGCGCAACAGCGAGGTGGCCACCCCCCTCCCCACGTCAGGTGAATTTAGCATCCTTTGGTTGGGTTCTCTCTTGGGCCCACAACCACACCTAATCGCAAGACAATGTGGGCCCATTCTTAATTCCTGGACCCATCTACTCGTGACTTGGTGGCCCACTTCACGTCCTTCTTTGTTTTTTTCATTTTTATTTTTCAATTTCCCATTTCAACTTAACAGAAAAATCCATACATATGTATGCTTTATGGGAAATAATGATTCTGTAATTCTAGCAATTTTTATGTGAATTAAAAGTAGAGAAACTATAATGTTCAAGTTGGTCAATAGTATACTGAAAAATTCTTTGGTCATATCCAAATTTATTAAAAGGGTATGTGCACAAATATATTGTATATATCTAGTGTACATATATTGAAGCCTTCTCTCACTTATTATTATGATCAATGATTTGAAGAAACACTACAAGCCACTCAAATAGACAAGCAGGTTTGGTATGAAGTTATTATTGTGAATTTGACCCGATATTAGTTGTATAGATGCTGTCCACCATCAGTTGTTATGGTGTTATATCAAACTTTCACATCACCATTTTCCATTGCTTCACTCACACCAATGCCTTCTCTGCTCTTTGTGCCACTTAATTAATAAAATATAGTGATCAAAATTCATATATTGCTAAGTCTTCACTTTTGCAAGATAAAATCAAACAAGATCATGATAAAAAGTGAAGAATTGTGAGTTGGTGTTATATTATATAGCCTTCTATAGTACAATTGAGTATACAAATTAATTAATTAATCATCATTAAGGTACTTTAAGTGGACCTATTAGGCGCATGCAAACGGCAACAAAGGTTTAATCATAAGCTTTTTATGAGATAAAATATGCTATTATAAATTTGCAATTGTTTTTTATTTTTTATTCTTAATTTGATCATAAAAGTAGTGATGAACTATAGTTGCTGAATATTTGATTACCAGTGTTTGTCTTCTGGTTGCACATGCTGTGCCAACCAATTGGAGCTGCACATAGTTCATACTATTATAACTAATTAATGATATATATATTTGTAATGTGTGTGTATATAGCCTCTATATATATATTTTTTATATTTTTTTCCGATAACTATAATAGTACTTGCTGTTGGCACCACTAGTTTGAGTGGAACATGCCGATAGTGAAATAAATTAATTCTCTCGGTAGATGGATTAAAATGATCTAATTAAGATTGTATCTATATATGTACGCGACATTCTTTGATGTTGATATGTATTGAATGAACTTTGTTTGGTTTCATTTTTGCAACCTAATCTTTTTAATGCTAGGAAATATATACTTAACGATGAGACATAAACTAGGATATTGACGTTAAGCAACCAATGAATTGTCATAACGCCTATATGGCTATATATATATAATGCTGCAGCACATTTATGTAATTGAAACTTAATTAATAATGCCTGAAATCATATATATAATCATAAATATGCTACTGAAATTTGCAGTGAATAACTAATTTCAATATTCAACTTTAATAAATTATACTGATCATTGATTTTTTAGCGATATATATATATATATATATATATAGTCGGTATAATTTAATTGTTTATTTAGGATCATGTAATGATCACAAAAATATGTAGTGATATTGTAATTATTATTGGTTATCTATCAAGCAAACTGGAGATTTTACTTAATTCTCTATGTCACCCTCAATACTGTCCAGAAACTTCTTTAAATTAGTAGAGCTAGCGTACAGGATTATTTTAAAGTTAGGAATTATGGGGTTTCTTTTATATCTAAGCTTGGTTTTGGTGCTTTTGCTAGTATTTTTTTTTTTGAATTATCTGAGAAATCATAAAAAATAATTATTCTGTTTAGGTGATTTTAAAATATGACTAACATGTTTTTAATTATTAAGAAAATAGTCATCAAGTACCTAGTTATAAAGAGTGGAGTACTTATCCATTCATCTTGCTATTAGTTCATGATTATTTTCTTAATTTTATGAAACATGACTAAAATTTAAAAATATTTAGAAAATAACTTTTTTATTAGCTAATTGACCCTTATTTTTTCCATGGGATATAGTGTCGTAATTACCAATTGCATTCATGAGTTGGCTTTCTATTGTAGGTAAAGAGATTACTGATATTAATGGCTGCGCTATCTTGTATATATGAGATCCCATTTTATTCCAAAACATCGAGTCTTCAATATCCTATTTTAATTGAAAATTATTATTAATTTAGATCATACATTACCATGACAACAATATATACAAGGACATCAAGTAAAATCATTAGTAATAATTAGACATATATACAAAGATTCATACTTAACAATCCATCGGCGAGATATATATGACAGTTTAAGTTTCGGAATTCCATGCATGTGTAATGTAAAATGCATATATATATATATATATATGTGTATATTTACATGTGTGTGAATATACACATCTCACTCTTTAATATTGTATACATAAAAATAATGATTTTTCTTTGGTGTTCTATATACCATTATACAAGGAAAGCGTAATGTTATAAAAAGTTGTATTATAAAAAGTTATTGTAACATATATTTTAGACTTGTTCAATAGCTCTATATAATGTTATATCTTTATTATATAACGTTATATGAGCACCAATGAATGTGAAAACATTACAAGATTAACTTATAAATTAAATAAGGTTTTTAATATATTCAGTAAACAATTGTATTTATAAGTTAAAATCATGAATTGAGCAGATAAAATAAAAAATACATAAATCTTTATAATAAAATATATTAAATGTATTTTAAAATCATTATAATTATTTTTTATTTTATTATTTTAATTTTATGACGGACCAATACATATATTATGCTGAATATATATCCTGTTAATAAACATAAAAATAAACACAAACATTTGCACTGATTAATTGCTGATTTAATGATGCCACCCTGCTAATGCGTCAGAAGAATAAAGCAAATAATACAAGTATTCTCAGAAATAAATAAAACAAAATAAAGACGTAAGGTGAAAGCCCTAGTAATAATAACTCCCCACGTGACTGACGATTATAGCTTTTAGTAAATTACTACTGCAATTGCATGCAGAATGGAGCCAACAGAACTACACCATTATAAGCTTTTATTAAATACATATATACACACACACTTATATATATAGTATACCGCTGTACTCTGTACATGACTACATTATTGTTTAGGGTTGTCGGCGTTGTAATAAAATATGAGCCGACCTTGCTTAATTGCTTGTTATTATTTCTGATCACAACAGTGTTTATATATATATATATGAATATATATATATATATAATGGGCCTTTTTATAATGCTCTATTTAATGGTGTGTTAATGTAATATTAAAGAAATATGTAATAATAATATTAAAGTATATAATAATAATTCTTTATATCTCTCTTATATTCATTGGTGGAATATCGATAGGTATGAAATATTACAAAATTAGCTATATATATTATGCACAAACATGTATATGTGTAACGGGAATGAGTAGTTTTAAACGAGGGTGCTGTGAATATATATGCGAGAAAGGAAAGCGTGGAGTTGTGGCAAATGTAGCTGACAAGATGAACCAAATGCTGTCGATCATTATTATTATTATTGTTGCTTTTATATATACTAGTTTGTAGGCAAGTATTATGCGCGTGCGAGCACCGTATAATTTTTTTTACGTTTTATATATATAATTTTTTTAAATTTATTTATTAGTAATAAAAAAAATTCAATTGAAATGTTAATATAAATATATTTATGTAATCTATATTTATGTTAAGATTCTATTCAATAAGTGTATTAATATCATTTCAGTTAATTTGGAGAAACATATATTGTTTAATAAAATATTGGGCTACTTTTAAAATTATATCAGAGGATTAAATTCTAAAACGAATGAAAAAAAACAAAGATTTATATTGAAAAAACACTATATCATAATAGGTATCAAAAGATTCAGAAAAAAAAAATTTAAATCCAATCATTGAACACAAAAATAAAAAACATCACGCGTTGTATTATGTATTTATTTTACTAAAATTCAAAGTATTTTCAAATTATTTTTAATTTAGCAACAATTATTCTTTTATATAAAAATAATTTAGAATTTAATGTTTAAGTAATAAATTATAAAAAAAATAGTATTATATATTTTTTGTTAAGATTCAAACTTGATAACGATTAAATTTGTTTAGAATTTAATTTTGAGATTTAAAATATGAAAAATAACAAAATTAATGCATAAAAATGAAACAAAAATATATCAAATTATTATATATATAAAAAAGAAATAATTATATGAACAACGAAATAATCTAAAAGATTTAGAAAATTTTGTAAAAGCTGTAATAAATAAGTGTATTTTTTGTCATTTTCACAAATTAAGCGATTAATATATCATTTAACAAAAATTCATAGACACTCTTAAAAAATTTCAAACACAAATGAAAAATATACAACTAATTCACGCATTGTATTATAGATTTAAACCAAAATTCAAAATATTATAAAATTATCTTTAATTTAGCATCAATTATATCTTTAAAATAAAATAATTTAAATTTCTTAATAAAATTATTTTTTAACAAATTATAAAAATAAGACACTATTAAAAGAATTTTAGAAATTTTTTAGTGTGGAATTTTTTTTATACAAATTTAGACGTACAAATAAAAATGCTATAAAAACTTAGAAGTGTAAAAAAGAAAAAATGAAAGGAAAAAAAAAAGAATAGGAGAATTAAAAAAAAAAAGAGGGGAGGGGTGCATGCGCGTGCACGCACGCGTCAGAGGAAGGGAGTAGGGGGACAGCCTCTGCCACGCGGGCCCCACGCGTCAGGGCTGTCCCCATCTTCTCAGGTTTTTTTTTTTTTTACTTTTGCCCCAATTTTATTATTTTTCTGTCCTATATTTTAACTAATTTACGTTATGGCCTAATAGATGGAAAATGTTTTCGTTTATGCCCATAAAAAAAAAGAAAAAAGAAAACGAATGAGGGAGCGACACGTGTTGCTCCCTGGTCCATTTGGGGGACAAAATTTTCGTCCTATACGGCACCGTTTTGGACGAAAATTCATCCCTATATCAACACTTATTATATAGTAGGATATATTACGACTTTTAGAATTTAGAACCTTAGTATTTACAATAGAGTAATTTGTGCTGCTAGCCCTTAAACTTCACGTGTTTGACAACTTGTCCCTTAATCTTTAATTTTTGGCAAATTGCTGATTTTGAAAATTTTGACAAATCACCACAAATTGATAACTTCCGTCCAAAAGTTTGAATGGAAATCGACACGTGCATATCATATGTCCAATTATGAAGGGCATTTAGGTCATTTACTATTCATCTTCTTCTTCCACCCATCCGAAGCTTATCTTCTTTTCCTTTTCCTTTTTTTTTTTCACTATACATCTTCTTATCCCACATCTCCGCCATGACGACGACGTCGTTGCTCCACTTTGTCATTGACGTCGGCCTCGCCTCTGACGTCTTCTCCGAGCCCAGCCACTAACAGAACCAAACCAAACCAAACACACACATTTCTAGCACGGGCACGGTGGTGAAACCCCAAACCCCTTGGTATATCGTGTTCCCAATCGCCAACAGACTCCACCGCGTCATTCACAAAACCCACACAACGAACCAGCTTGCAAAAAAAAAATGAAGAACTGATATGACTCTTACCATATTTATTTATTATTAGGAATTTAAAAAAAGAAAAGAAAAAAAAAGTTTTAAGGCTTTTATTGGAACTCAACTTCACTTGCCCGTACGTAGAACTCCCAAGCAAATCGTCGCCGCCATCACCTCCGACGACGACGAGTCGAGCCAATGGCTTTCATCACAGCATTCTCATGTTGTCCTTAGACTCTTCACAGAGCTTTGCCATATCACCTGTTGTTTCCCCACTTCCCAGCGACAACAAGAGGTATTCTTTTTTATTTATTTAGTTTTTCTTCTTTAATTCATAGTAATAAAGTAGTTATCATGTGTGGTAAGAACAAAAATGCTACGGTCAGATGCGTTTGACCGATCTGGGCCGTTCATCACCGTGGGACCTATAGTAATGGACGGTCCAGATCGATCAGACGCGCCTTAGCACACCCGTGGTAAGAATTATATATATTAGTTACTATAGACCTTCATTAACGTCCAAAAAGTTATCTATACCCTTAGATAATTCACGTGATCTCACGTGGTCGTGTTTTCCATCAAACTTTTAACAGCTGTCATTGATTTTTAGTGAAATGCCAAAAAATTCAAATATACGGTGTAAAATGCAAAAAAATAAAGGTTAGGGGCAGATTGTCACACCCCGTGTAATTCAGGGGGCTTTGGTGCAAAATACTATTTACAATATTTGGTGGGACATATATGACATATCTATAAGAATATAATATATAGTACTTTCCCTGAAGACCTTAGGCAAGGCAAGGGAAAGTTCGTCAACCACTTCAAACAGTCATTTTCATATGCCGTGAATCTCGCTCCTTTGCTTGCGCTTTAGGGGTTTTTTTTTTTTTTTAATTATATCTATGAGTTTGTACGATATATATCTTTTGTCTAGTGAGTGTTTTTCATTTTTTATTTTTTCATGTGTTCATTCACTGTACGTTCTTTACTATATGTTTAAAATGGTATGAGCATCGTGAAATTATATTGTTAAGCAATTTTTGGCTTTGATGTATCATGCACATGAGGTTTCGAACTAAACTTTACCTCCCGTTTGGCAAAACATTTAGATGTGTTTTTTTTTTTCATTGAATTGAAAATTTTGAATGTGATATTTGAATTGCAATCTGAATTTTGGTATTAATTTAAACTAGTGTTTGAGTAAGTATATTTGAAAATTCCATTTGAATTGTGAAAGCTTAGACTGGTGTTTGGATAGATCTACATTTTAAGAGACATAAATAGGTTTTTATTTTTATTAGGGTGAAGTAGGCAAATATCCAGAATTTATATAACAATAAAAATAAATACCCAAATTTTTAAAGTAATTGAGTTTCTAGTCAATTTGTGAATTACTTGCACATACTTTTGGTAACTAAGTGAATTACCACCACTTACCACTATGTAAGTAATTGAATCATTTGGTTAGTTTGTTACATTTTTTAAAAGATTAGGTAATAACTTACATTAAGTTTTAAAAATTGGGTATTCACTATCATTTGATGATTATTCAAATCCAACTAAGACAAGACAAGCCATAAAAACCCTGATAATTTTGAACCAAATAACTCCATTCTGATTCAAAAAAAACCGTTCAAATGATGTTGCCAAACGACTGGCTCTTCATGGCTGAAAGATAAGTAGTAAAAAATTGTCTATTTTGGAGATTTTATTATGTATTGTAAAGAGTGAGAGAACTTATATATACGGTATTTTAAGGAAATTGGTGACGCCATACACGAGATTATGAATTTCTTTTGCATTACTTTAATTTTGATTTGTGCAGAATCTCCAATTGAAAATATTTAATTTAACCATTATCTAATTTTTTTTATTATATAGAAATGTCTAAGATGCAACCATATTATGAATGTACAACAACAATTCAATTTTGTATTTAGATGAATATTTCTTTTCCAATTTTGTATAATAACGTTTGGAACGGTTTTAAAGTGTCAGATTAAATAATTTCATTGATTTTATTGATTTCAGATTAACTAATTGACAATCTAAAATAATTTTCTATCACAGGTCAATGTACTGATCCACTACTGAATTATCCATTCATTTCAAACCAATATAAGGTAAACTTCTATAAGTTGGACTACATAGTAGAAAGTATTAGTTAACATAACTCAATTGGCATTGTTGAGTCTATTTTTATGTTATTAAATATATAAATAAAATAGTCATTTGTTGAATTTAATTTCTATTAAAAAATATGTAACGTTTCTATTTCTGCATGGTATACTTTTAGAAGTAAGATAATTTAATATTGTTTTTCATAATCTATTCCACTTTAATCGTTTAAACTTATTAATTGCCCCTCTTCCAATAGTTAACAATAATTTCAAAAATTAATTAATTTTACATATACCTATATACTTCTAATACAATAGTTTCTTTTAGAAACACAATTCAAAACAATATTCTAAAAACACAATAATATCAAACTAGCAAGTACATAATTATACGATATAATTTTCGTAAATTTTCAAATGAGAACCTAAACTAAAAGCTTTTGTTATATATATAGTCACACCATGTGCAAGTACGGTACCGTGAGATTACGAATAAAAATCAGTTAAATGCACATGCACGTTCTCAAACATATTTATTTGCCTATTATTAATAATTCTCTGTCCAAAGTCCAAACCACACCGCCAACACCCGTATGGCCTACACATATGTTATAAAAGGGCCCACATTTACAATTCTGTGTTTGATTGGTCGAGTCAGCTCTATTATATCATGCTACATTCATAGTTATTAATTAATTTATTATTTATTTATCAGCAAAGAGAGGCCATACTTTCCGAGAATATATATATACGTTCTTTTTCAATCCAATCCACATACATACATTACGTAGTACGAATTGTGAAAGGTTGAGTGGTAAAAAAGCAGTCAATTTGTGATATTTTCTTGCTTAGTTAGTTGTCATGAAAAGGATCGAGTTAGTGATCGGAAAATAACAAGTCTCTATATTGGACGGTTTGAATATGATCGATCAAGACTAATTTTAATCGAATAAGCAATTTTTGGGTGTGTTCTATGATTAGCCATTGTTCCTTTCCCCAAAGATTCTGATGTTGATACTTAATTAAAAATCATATTAATCCATCTTATATATATATATATATCTATATATCTATATATATCCTCTCTCTCGCTAATTTTATGATAATTAAATTTTTCCCTCATTGCTTGTAAAAATTTACTAATATATATATATATATATGAATAATATGATAATAAATAGAAAAGCGCCAAGAAAAGAAAAAACGCGTTTGGAAATGGTGATGATAATAACATGATCATGGATCACAAATCACAAACATTACTTACTTCCAAAAAAAAAACCTAATCTTTATCCACAAGTTGGAATTGGAAGGAGAGGCAAGAGTAATGGAAATTGATTGATTGATTGATTGAACCCCACCTTTTTAATGCAGTGTAATTAAGAGTCCTGCTTTCAAGAATTATACATGGCCCTACTTAAGGAGAGAGAGAGAAAAAATAATAAATAATAATAATAATTAAAAAATTGTGGCTACTCTTTTCTGAGTGGATATAATCCAAAGAAATTTTCAGACCCTCCTTTTGGAGATATCGTTGAATCACCTGGATGGTGACCTTAGTGGCTCAATTATCAACATCATCAATTCTCTCTCTCTCTCTCTCATAAACCCAAAGCAAAGACTATATAATTGGCGATAAGTCTTGCGTGAACCAGCATAATTAAGATCCAGGCTCGTCTGCCAAAGAGGGAAAAAAAAACCTGCATTGATTAGTAGTGTACTGTGATCAGATATTGAATTTAACATTAATAATAATCAAAATTAGGTGTTGGTGTAAAATTTGAACCAACATCGTGATTCGCACTTTTAGGTTGTGGTGCGACAATAAAATAGGAAGAATCAATCAGAAAAGTTATTAACACAATAAATTTAGAGTGGTTCGGCCCCTCCATCGAAGTAATGGCCTACGTCTACTTTTTTCTGGCATTTCTAGTATTACTATTTTACAAAGAATTCTGAATAAAAATTCTTCCAACCCTCTCTCAATTCTCCTTTCCTTCTTTTTATAGGCTATCCGGAAGAGAGAGGGGAATGTTACATTAACAAGACCTGACAACCCATCCCTTAATTCTAGGGATTAAGTGACTTTAACACATAGTCGACTATCCTCGCGGGTGTTGAGTGAAGGCGATCTTCGACTACCCTAGCTCCCGTCTCCCCCGACGATTGCATCCTCGATGACGTGGCGACGCTGCGCAGACATCAGGCGCTCTTCCTCGCTGTCTCTGCTCTCTGGGGGTTTCGCCCCCGAAGTCACAACCTCGGACGAAAATCCACCTACAACATTAGGTATTGAGTTTTTTTTTTTGCCTACGATAAAAAGAGGATCAGATGATGCTGCTCACGCCCCCAAGCCCCTTCAGCTCTTCTAATAGCAATCTCGGAGACCACCAAAGAATGACGAGAGGTCTACTTTAAGCTTTCCCGCACAAGGCCAAAGGGCCCCTGAAATTTAAAACACAAGGCCCAACAACCATCACTGATTGGGGACGGGTAAGGTTCGAACCCTGGGCTATAGGAGAATGCCTAAGGTGAACATCACCTGCCATTGCCACTACACTACCTCTTCAGTGGTAAATTAGGTTTTGAGTTGCAAAATAAAAGTGGACACAGGTCATGTAATGCTAAAATTTAAGCGTGCAACTTTGTATCACAACTCTAGCGTAACGTATAATATCTTTTTTCTTAGAGGCCATCTCCAATTTGGTGCAAAACGCCTATGGAGAGAATGCATACAATTTTGCACCACTTGGTGCAAATTGGCCCCCAATTGAATTTTTTTTTTTTATATATAAGTTGATGTATGACATAAAATAATTGGTATTAATAGTGAAAAAAAAAAGAATATGAATATAGAATATTCTTTATAGAGTAAAGTATTTGGGAAATTCTCTTGTAGGTTTTTATTTTTGGGTGAAAAATAATTTTGGATCGTCAAATTTACTTTTTTTAGTGAGTTTTACATCTTAAAAAGAAAAATTTAACGATCCAAAATTATTTTTCATAATTAAAAAAAAAACATAGTAAAGAATCCCCAAGTATTTAGTGTAATAGCAGATTGAAGATGGTGGTATAATTTAGTGGAAGAGTAACATTATTTTGATGTAAAATTGCACTATTTTAGAGTTTAGAGATGAACTTAATAGAATCTAATTACACATACAAGAGTAGCTAGTTGTATTTCTCAATGGTCATTATACCCTAGAAACTAGAAGATACATATAATATAATTTATTGGTAAAACGTATTCACTTCATTAAAAAAGCATGAGCTTTGATTCCCATTTTAAACCACATAACACAAACACACACACACACACACATATATATATATATATATATACACATATATAATACTAGTGTCCACTTTTCAATGAGGACAGTCTTCACTACATTGCAGAATATGTAGAGCTATCACCATGCATGACTCATATTTAACGGTAGATGACCCAGTGGATATTATATCATATATCCATCAAAGAGATATGAATGTCATGTCATTGTCTTTAGATATACTAACATCTCATCTCATGCCTAACAATTCCATTGGGACATGAAATAATGGACCAAACTTCAATGTTTCCGAATTTAGGAAAACATCGATGTTACTAAATTATTATCCGTTAGATTGATGAATTCTACGACTTACAAGGCATGAGGAGTACAAAAATAAAAATAGAATTTGTCGCATATAACCAAAACTGCTAATTAATTTCAATTAAAAAAAAAAAACTTTTCCTTCTCCTTCCTCTTATAACTCACCCCTCTCCCTCCGCCGGACCAGCTCTGCCGGACGATGTGGTACGGCAACATGTCTATAGCTGATTACAGTTGGTTAGGGATTTTTGTCACTTTTTTTAAAGGTAATATGTCGTAATTATCAAGTGAGGGTAAGTGCACAATAATTTGATAGACTTTCACTATAAAATCCAATGATATGTGATGAATTGAGAAACACAGATGTTTCCCTTTTTTTGGGAAACATTCTAGATTGCTCCGAAAATAATAAGCTCTTTAGGAATCGTACCATATATGTACAATATATATAATATTGTTTTCTCGGCAAAAGGAAAAAAAAAAAAAAAAAGATATCTTTTATTATAATAATTAGCTTAATCAAGAACGCTTTGATTAATAATTACGGACGAAATGAGTTTGTTCTTCTTCATCACGACCTTGTCGGTTTCTTTCATAATTAGCGAAAGCCATGTGCGATAAATTAAAGTAATAATAACCAAAATATAATTAAGGTTAGACATTTCTAATCCCAAACTTAGTGCCATGGGTAACGGAAATAATTTTATTAATAAAACCGAATCATTCTCTTTGTCTGCCTGTTCATGCCTAATATTCATTTTGCCATAAATCATTATTCAAATTTGTATCGCCCAATAATCAGATTTGTGACTTAAGCAACAAGTGATCTCTCTCTCTCTCTCTCTCACTCTCTCTCTCTCTCGCTATATATATATGAATCAAATACTGATGATCAATATATTTGGAAAAGTTATATAATGTGTGTTGTTTTTTGCATTAATTTTGGAGAACATTGGTAGTGGCAGACAGCTTCTCTATATAAGAAGCAAAAGTACTAAAGTTTTACCTGTCTGAAGTGACAAATTCCACAACGCAATATTTTGTGCAATAGTAATATTAAAGGGCTTGTGGACTTAATATATCATGGGACTAAAATTCGCTATGTCTTGTCTTCTTTTTTCCTATATGGTGGTCATCTATACATAGTCATAGGCTATGTATTGTGTTGTACATAATTCACCCATCAACTTTTTCATATATACACACACACATATTGTATGTGTGTGTGTCATCATGTTGTATAATTGTGTTTTGTTTTGTATGTACACTCTACAAAAACCTTGCCGAGACACCTCTACATATTTGTAGACATATATTGTATTGCTAAATTGACTTTGGACGACATGCATATATATATATATATATATATATATGCGTGTGTGTGTGCTTTAGTTGAAAAGGATTCTAAATCCACTACTGACTATTAATGTACACATGATATTATAGGGTCATTGAGACCCTATAAAATGCATATTATATATTATATCTATAAATTTATAATGAACCATGCATGTGATTTTGTGAACAATGATTAATCTTAGGCAGTCCTAAATTAATCCGTTCATATATGAAAACATATTCCACGTACGGTTCTAATTAATAGAATTAGTTGACTTGAACAATCTTTTCCATTTATAAATATATACACTTATGTGTCAGTGCATGAATTTAGACCCAGTGTATTGATCATTGGTATTCAATCATATATGTATATATACACAGACAGCTGATTCCCCATGACTTCAACCTCGTAAATGTGTGTCATTAACTCATTATATATATATATATATATATATAGTCACAAGTCATGAAGATATATACTGCTGTGACAATACTCATTGTTTTTGCACTGAATTCACCATGAACTAACAAAATAACAGAAATGCTATAGTACTTTGTATATATTCATGTTACACTAAAATAATATTTATCACTCCATATCATCAGAATGAGACCAAATTAATTTTATTCCTTAATAATAATATTGTGAGACAAACCCTTATAATTAGGTGAGTGAGACCCACAATATACGGAAAGAAATAACTCCGTTACAAATATACTAAGTGCCAGTTTGGCATTGCTGTGCTTATAAAAGAAGTGCTTCAAACTGTGCTGATGAAAGAAGTTGCTGAAGTTATAAGCATGTAGGGTGTTTGGTTATTTTATTTTTAAAACTGCTGTTAAAATAGTATGGGTATGTAAAATTACTAAATAATAATTTTAGAAAATCATTTAGTGGAATATGGGTAGTTAATTAAGGATATTTTAGTAATTTAAACTGGAGAAGCAGTTTCGGTTACAGAAAAGCAGCCTTTAACATGCTTCTCAAATTATACTACGTAAAAGCAGAAACGGTTACCTGCTTCTTTAAGAAGCAAGTTTACCAAACGCCTATAGCTGTTTTAGATTATTTTATAATCTAAAAGCAGCCTCCAAAAGCAATGCCAAACTGGCCCTAAGTCTTATTTTTTTGTGATTGATATCTTTTGTGATTAGAATTTACAGTTTAATCGCGAACGACAAATTCTAAGAATTCTCACTTTAAATTGTAATACTCCTTTATAATGCACATCGTAACTGAGAAAGGAATTTACAATATAGCCAGCGCTGCTTAAAACTTCATAATAAATACACATCTAGAGAACATTATTTCCCTTTTTTTTTCGAAAGCTTCTGTGAGAAGGAATTTCTATGGTACAAAATAATTCTAAACTATCATATTAATCGCTTTACAATGTGAGATATATATATTAAACCACTAAAAATATATAAATATGAGCATTCAAAATTATTGCATATTATTATACTATATCACATTTTTTTTTTATCTTTTTCTTATTATTTTTCTCTTTTTAGGACGTTGTTGTTGTTTGAGAGAAGTGGGGCTGTCCGTACAGCTGGAGTAGGAAACGATTTTGGACCCTACGACGGAGAAAGTATAATTTTGAGAAATGACTAATAAAAAGATAAACATAACGGTTTAGTATCGTTTGTTTCTTGCAGTAAAATTTCTCGATTTTTCTCTTTTTACATTGTTTTTTTTTTTTTTTTTTAAGACGTTGTTGTTGTTTGAAAGAAGTGGGGTTGTCCGTACAGCCGGAGCAGGGTCAAAGCAAGAGAGAGAGTCGATGACAGCCACAAAAAAGCAGAAGAAATATATATATATATATATATATATATGTACGTATGTATATATGGAGCAATATTCCGGTCGGGTTTGGAGGTGGTTGGCCCGACAAAAGCTGCAATATTTCACATGGATGCTCTGACTCTGCCCTAATTCTCATTTGCTCATTGCCTGTCTTTCTCATCTTGTTTATTATTATTATTATTATTATTATGGAAGGCTTTCCTTATAGATATATCATATATGTTCTAAATAATTATTTGTGTGAAACCATGGGCTCTAGTGTTGATCATTATTTCAATTTTCTTTTGGTTCTTAATTAACCACAGCTTATAAATTGCTTCATGAATCATGAGCATATATATTATAACTGAAAATCTATATATAGAGAATCACGTACTTATAGAAAATTATTATAATTAGCCCTAGCCGTCTAGGAATAACGTCTTGAGATTTTGAAGAACAATTAACAATATTAATTAGTCATTACGTACGTTCTGATCAAGTTCAAGTAGACTTTTAATGGCTTAGTTGATTAATTTGTCCCTAAATTTATATATTTGGGACGGATTGGTGTTTTTCTTTTCTTTTTTTCTTTTTTTTTTGCATTTTTTTTACGCTTTCAATATATATCCATGAGTTGTTCTTTTAATTAAAGGTAAATTCTTCTATTGTATATACATTTCATGCACCATCATGGCGTTGTATAATAGTTTAAATAATATATAAAAATTCGCATTAGTACACTACTCATTCTCTATTTTCAATTTATTCTTGATTAAATATAAAAATTAAGTTTAATTAATCGAAGATGAAAAAGAAAACAACAAACAAAAACGCTTTTTTCTTCCCCTCAATTTCACATTCCATCAAATATATTTGGGAAATGAATATGAATCGACATATGAAAATAGAGGTTGTAATTTGCTAATTTGTACAAAATATATATATATATATATATTCTTTAAAGCTATATCTATATATGGCGAGGATTTATACACTATGGAAGAAGCTTTCTTGACTATATACTATATAGTGATCAAATAAATAGTTTGCAAATAAAAACTAATCATACAAATATATTTACAAAATGAAATTGCACCTATAAGTTTTTAATAGTTTAAACCTAAAAATATATGCATTTAGCTATGAAGTTTGGGTTTATTCTGAACTCTCATTTTACTATATAGTTTCTTATAAATAAGTGTTTTATAGTCATTTTAAATAACAAAACATGAATTTGAAAACTTAGTGGATAACTGGATATATGTATCATTCATTAAAATTGAATGTTTTGCATCAAGAGCTTTTTCCTTTCCTTTTCTTTTGTTTTTCGACCACTTAAAGTTATTATAAGTAGCTAACTACTAACTAGATAGAAACATTAATGTTTGTGAAGAATATTAGAATATTACTACATTGCCATGCATAGTTAAATATGGAACCTTTTTTTTATTTTCAACTTGACAATGACAACCAATATTATGAGTTTTTTTTTTTTTTGTTTCTTTTGTTTTTGATAAGTTAAATGCGTGACTTTCCTTTCTCGTGAACAGATAAGGAATCAAAGTTGATGTATTTTATAAAAAAAATTATAATAAATACTTAATTTAAATAAATAAATGATATACTAAAATCATAACAAATATCTAAGTAATTAAATTATTTATTTAGTGATAATTGATTAAATCGTAAAAAATATGTTGAAGTATTAATGAATTTATTATTTTTTTCAATTATTTTAAAATATTGAGCATTTATTTAACTCATGATGTTAAAAAAAGGAAAAAAAAAAACTAAAAGAATAGCATAGGGAACCTGTACTCTGTAAATGCACTTCAATGATTGATGAAGAGTTGGTGAAAAAGAAAGTGAAGGATTTGGAAGATAAAAATAAATTTATGTACATCTACTGAAGAATTCTCGTCAAAAGAGGAATATACATGTTCTCTTTCTTGCTGATCTCTCTTTTTCTCTTCTTTACTTCAAATATCTATCGGTCTTGTATTTATGAAAGGGTTACTCATAGATCAAGCTACAAAGGTATAGTTTTAGGACTGATTTTAATTATAATTAATTAGTTGTATTTCTGCTTAAAAGCATGATCTTGATTCTTGACTACACCCTACTAGCTCTTTGTAACACTCATTTCAATATAAACACCAATCTGTTAAATATTTTGCCAATTTTTTCGAAAGTCTAAGCTTATAAGAGATGTGCCGATAATAGTTTTATATTTCAACATTTTTCCTTATATGTAAACTTGAGAATAACAATAAACGTGTAAAATTAGAAATTAAGCTCAACACAAATAAGAAGCTTGAAATGTAATTAAAAGCTCATGACATCTTGCTGACAGCATGTCAGTTTACCAATCTATCTCAAAAGCTTAAAAGAAGTAAGCCAATAATATTTTTATATTTTAACACAATACTCTATGAAATTTACCCCCCGTTTGCCCCACCAATTCTACCTATTCCATTCCATTCTATTTTTTCACTTTTTTCAATCCTCCAAACCATTCCGTTCCATTCCAATTTTTTCAACTTTTCAAATCCCTATACAATATCTTTAAATTTCAACCATTTATACCACCTCGAAATTTACAAAGTCAAACCATTTTTCAAATCATTTTCAAACCATTTAGAATGGTAAAAAATAATTAGAATGGTTTTTTCAAAACACAAGCTTAAGTCGTCCACATTTCTCGATAAGTAGATTTACATGAACAAATTAGCACATAAATATACGTATATAAGTATAAATATAACCTAGCTATGACTGTATGTTAATTAAGGATGGTCAAAATTAGGCCTTCAAAATAACTCTCGCTTCTACCTGTATCTTTGTCTCCTTTAATTACTTCTACTTTCGGCTAAGAAAATAATCGGACTAATTCTAGTGGTCCTCTCCTACTCCATGAATTATTTAGTGTGGTCCATTTCAATGAAAAATATAACAAGCTTTCTGCATATAAAAACTTTCAAATATACATATATAAATATATATATATATATTTATTATTTACAACCATCTGTATAGTACTGGTCAATTCTTTGTTTTTTCCTTAATTTTTATTATTATTGTATTTTTTATTTTAATTTTCTAAAGGAGGGGTTGGGGAAAAGAAGGTGCTGTTTTTATGGGAATGAGATCATAAGGAACATAATAAGGTAAAGTTAGGAGGTCCCTACAGCTTTATTTATATATTGGACACTTAAAATCAGGATCTTCATATTTTGTCCACATTAATTGTCACCCACTACCGTCACTGCTGTACATAATTTTTTTTTTCTTAAAAGTTAACAAAGTGACTATTTAAGAATTTTGGAACAAATATAATTTGATTTTTTTTATCTTTATTCAATACAGTGTATTAATCTGTTCCTAAAACAAAAATAATAAAATTAAAAGTGATTATAAAAAATTTATTTAGTCTTTTTAAATTATTACTTTGGCCCGTAAGTACAACTTTTGCACTAAATAAAAAAGTTTTTTTATTAACTTTATTTGAGTATAATTATGTTGTTGTCGTTGTTTTTTTTTTTTTTTTTTTTAGTATAATTATGTTCAAAAGTAGGATTCACCGGATACGTGACATGTGAAGATCCCCTGCTTTTGCGGCTAGTGGCTTTCTTGGCCTTCTATTAAAATTCTTCTTTCATTTTCGTCCCTTATGAATTGAATACCTTTTTTCTTTTCCTAGAGTCAATAATCAAATAGTATTTTATTGAATACCCACATGAAAAAAAAAAAAAACTAATTCTTTTTAGCATTTTTTAGTTTATTCAAAATCATCGTTGTTTACTAGATCATTAAGAACCACCTAGCTAGACTTCCATTACCCATAGACGAACCTTCATGAAATGTTTAGGTTGTCTTTACAATAATTACAAATATACTGTATGTTACCTTAAGAATTTGTAATTATCTATAAAATTACATATTAGCTAATCTTTTTTTCTTTTTTTTTTTTTTGGTGAAAAGAGAAAGAAGCGAGAGATACACCACTAATTAAGTGAGGGGAGCATATATTTCTAGAATAAAATTAGAATGAGGGTATATATGTTATCATATAATTCCATAGAAATTTCTTTAGAAAATTATTCACAACCTCATTTGGAAATTGGTAACAACAAAGCGATATTGTACTATATATTTAAATAAATGTATTTTACTAAAATAGTTGGGATCAATACTCTAACTGGCTTACATCACATGCATGTTTTGAGCTTGGTCATATATGTGTGTCGGTATATATGGATATATATATATATATATATATATATATATGTGCGCGCGCGCGCAAAAATAAATGTGTTGTATTGACAATATAATATTTGGATGTTTAAACTATTATATCATTAACATAACATAAGAAAATTAATAGAAAAATAGAAACTCTATTAATTTGTACAACTTTTTTTATCCTTTACTGTATTAATTTATTTATTTTAATATAAATACGGGTTTTTTTTCAATATAATATGTTATTAACAAGTTGCACAGTCAAATGTACAGTGTATAAATTTATATAATTGCAGACAACGTATCTATGTTTAGATCTCAAGATTTACTACTAAAAAAAAAAAAAAAACAATAACAATAACAACAACAACAACAACTATATACACAAGCAAGACCTAATTGCAGAATTGGTTTCGTTCATAAAACTAAATTAGGATTTTTTTTTTTTTAAGCAAGAAGAATAAAAGAAGATAAACATTATTATTGTTGTTGTTGTTCACATTTAACCACAACAAGAGTTAGGGCAAACTATTAGAGAGCAACTCAAATATATGTGCTGACGTTAATATAAACGAAATTTACATTCTAATTATATATAATTAAGTTTGTCAACCGTAATTTATGGATTTTACGTTAAGTTCGTACTAATCATTATTGTTGTTTAATGAGCAATACAACATGTACTATGAATTTTGGTCATCATTAATATCTACTCTTGGCTAAATTCAAGCCCATTTATTGGAGACTTGAAAATATCGAAACATAAACGCGCACGGTTTATTTATCAATTACTATATCCATTGACTGATTGAAGAAAGCGTTAACAGTCACTGCATGCAAAAACAAATGTGTTAACAATTACTTTTGTTTTTTTATGTCAAGATCATAGTAGCTAGTATGAACTCTTGGTTTAAACAATTGTAACAAATTTACATGAAATGAAGCATTTGCTACAAGAGATTTTTCATGATATTCAATAAAATTAGTAGGATGATGATCATTGCCTTATATTCTAATTAACCACTCTATGATCATCTAAAAAGAAAAATCACATGTGCCATTGCGATCTTCTCGTAATTCATGCTCTTCGTCTTCGTGGAAATAAGAAAAACAAGTGATCTCTATTAGAGAAAAGAAGAGAAAGAAAATCTCAGGAAATTTTTTTCCTCAAACCCTCGTGTTATTTAACACCTACACCTTATTATTATTATTATTTTTTCTTTTATCATGGACGATTTTGTTTCTAGCATTGTTGTGTACTTCTCTTGTTTTTGGTATATTATACATATCATTTCCGTTATTTAATCATCATCGTCTCAACACCAACGACTGTGATTGCAATAGTTTATGAGTCAACCCTTCGCGATTGTCAAAGTTTTGTAATAACTTGTTACATAGAAATAAAATTTCTACTTGTGCCCTACACTATGTTAATAGTAGATTGTAACATTTGGTTAATTATTAGAATTCACAGGCTATTGGAAAACCAAAAACTAATGTAATACCGTAATAAAAGAATATAAACTTAATTTTTTTAATATAGTACTAACAACAAGAATATAAATTCAAGAATTTTTTTATTCTATTTGCTATCCAAACAGGTCCTTAGTTAGTACAATAAATGAACTGAGTTATAATGCTATTCACTTAAAAAAATTATTTGATTCAACGACACTCGCATGATAATAAATTATGCGTGTAAATAACTAAGCCGAGTATTAACTAATCTGATTATGCTTTTAAAACCCACGTGAACAGTGAAATGAAAATTTGATAGGATTCTGAGGTAAATATATATATATATATATATGTTTTTAAAAAATAAATTCAGGTGGGAATCTTGTCTGCGTAGAGCATAACACACTATTATACCATCAATTATCAATAATAATTGCAAAACAAAACAAAACCAAACAAACTCATTCACTTTCGACCGGGCAGTAAATTTTTTTTGTTTATTATTATTCATTTTTTTTTTTTTGGTATTAATAAAAAGCAAAAATAGTGACTGCTCTACTTTGCTTTGGCTTGGGTCGAGTCACTCTATTTCATGTCGGCTTCTACATTCACACACCATGTTATGTTAATATAAGAAATGAAATAAAGAAATAACAAAGAGAAACAAACCCCAAAAAAAAAAAAAAAAAAAAAAGGCTCTGTCTGAACTTGGCAAATTTCTCGGCGACAAGTCAGTCTCTTTCCCACTTCGATCTCTTCGACACTTCTCTGTTCGCGAATCCACTCATCCCCAGAAAAAAGAAAAAAGAAAAGGAAAAGAGAGAGAGAGAGAGAGAGAGAGAGAGAGAGAATATAGCTTGAGAATTGTCGTTCCTTGTTTTTTCTTTCTTTTCTTTTTTTTTTTTTTTTTTTTTCCATTTTTGGGTCGTCATTTGTAATCCGGGGTTTTCCAAATTCTGGTTCTTTTCGATTCAACGACGCTTCTTTCTCTGGTGGGCTTGTAGAATTCTTTTTTTTTTTTTTTTGGGTTTTGATTGGGAAATGGGAATCAACAGTGTGAAAGATTCCAATTTCCTTGGTTGGTTCTGTTTTTTGAGCTAAAAAGTAGTGATTTTGGTCTCTGGGTTTTGATGGAAAAAGTTCCATTATTACGGCAATTTGAAGGAAGCTAGAAGTACAAGCGACTTCTTAGCTTTATTATTATTATTATTTTTGGCTGAATTCTCCGAAGCTTTGAGCTGAGCAAAAAGAGTAAAAGGATAGAGAAAGTAGTAGCTGGATTCAAAAGCTAATGTTGGGATTCTTTCATTTGGTAAAAGCTCGGAGGAAAAAAAGTCGGTTATTCTTTGAATAAGTGGCAAAAGGAAAAAAAAAAAAAATTTCAGTTTTTGAGGAAATGGGTCAGAACTAAAATTGTCTTTATGGTAAAGAATTTGGTGGTACCACAGAGAAGGTGATTATTATTTTCCTTCTTATCTTGAGGAGTTGTGTAAAGGGAAAAAAAAAAAAGAAAAAAAGGAGAGTATATATCCTTTCTTTTGGGTCAGCATGAAGGCTCCTCCAAATGGGTTTTTGGCAACTTCTGGAGAAGGTGAGGAATTTTAATTTTAGTTTTCATACACTTTAACTTACTGTTTCATTTCTCGGTCCATATGTAGATTTTGTTTGAGCCTTTTGTGGTTAAAACTTTACATTGTTTGTTGAAGTTTTTCGTAACAATTTTAAGACGTTAGGATTTCAACATGGATGAAAGAAATCCATTTGTGGATTGATTTTCATTTGGGTTTTGGATGTGTAGATTGATGATAAAGATCATGAAGGAAGTTTTACACTTAAGTTAAATTCATGATCTTTGGTGTTTTTTTTTTTTTTTTTCTTCTTCCAGTTTTTGGGAGCTGGGTTAGGACATTATTATTCTCTTTCTGAATTTCAATTTTAGCAGATTCGTTGAGCAGTTTCATGTTAATATCGTCGATGACGGCGATGGCGATTCCCAGCAGAAGTTTTTGTTGTTAATATCTGATAAAGCCATCATAATTATAGAGTTCGGCACAGATATGACTATATATACAATCTAGTGTTTTTCTTGAATCAAGTTGTGTTATTCCTACTAACAACTTTTTCCCCTTCAAAAATAAAATTAAAAATAAAAAATAAAAAATTGTTGGCTAAGAAACCATCCTTGCATCAAATTGCTGTCAAAATGATCGGATAATTGTATATTGAACAGCCAATTTCTCTGAAAGTTTTCTTAGCGAATGACTTTTTATTATCCAGAGTTAAACAAGAAACGTAGGCCTTGCTGTATTGCGTAAAAGCTTCGGAATATAAGCGATTGCGGTTCTTGTAATTCCAATCCGCACTATTGTCGTTGCCTGAAGTTTGAAAAACCGTGTTGGTTACGAATTATCTCGTGGCGTGTTATTTAGGAAGCCTTGAGTTTTGGAGTTGACATCAATTATTTTGTTTCAAGTTGTAAGAGTTTATTTGGTTTTGGAAACAGGAGAGAGGAAGAACATTAATTCGGAGCTGTGGCACGCTTGTGCCGGGCCACTGGTTTCTCTGCCCCAAGTTGGTAGCCTTGTGGTTTATTTTCCTCAAGGCCACAGTGAACAGGTATGTTGTCTTGTTACTTTTTCACATCTAAACAAGCTTAGCAGATTTTTATTTTTTATTTTTCATTCCTGTGCCTAATGGATTTTTGGTTATATTTTTAATAAAAAAAATTGCAGGTTGCAGCATCAATGCAGAAAGAGGCTGATTTCATACCTAACTACCCCAATCTTCCTTCAAAATTGATTTGCATACTTCACAATGTCACATTGCATGTATGGAAGTTGTTCAAAGTTGTTTATAGTTAAATTTATGATGAAAAAAATCTCAGGTGTATCATTATTGAATAAACTATGATGATTCGATACAAGTAGGTTATAAAAAATTTTACGTTTAAGTTAGCCACATTTCTCTCGTGTATGTCTCGATCATTAATTGGTATATGCTAAATCAACTACCTAGTTTAAATTAGTTGTGTATTTCATTCATGTTATTGGTATATCCGTAAGTGTTTTATGGCTGTCATAGCAGCAGCAGTATAGCCAGTATAGATTAAGTAGCAGTCGGGGAACTTTAATGAAATACAGTATAAATTGTCTTGTAATTCTTTAAGGAAGATTATTTATCATTTAACGCAAAAATATGTCTGAATCAGGCTGATACCGAGACAGATGAGGTTTACGCGCAAATGACACTTCAGCCAGTAAATAAAGTAGGTCAGCCATTGATTTTGGAAATTAAGCAGTACATAACCATAGAGCTATTTTTTCAGAATTTTTTTATTCTATGTAATTGCTTTTTACTTCAATGAATATCTAAATTACAACTGTTATGCAGCATGATAGGGATGCTGCATTATTGGCATCTGACATGGGCCTCAAGCAAAACAAGCAACCTTCTGAGTTCTTCTGCAAAACTCTTACGGCAAGTGATACTAGTACCCATGGTGGATTTTCTGTACCTCGACGTGCAGCTGAGAAGATTTTTCCATCTCTGGTGTGTCCAATATTTTAAAATACATCTCGCTTCAAGTTATTATTATTATTAGTATTTTTATTGTGTTTAGTATGTCATTTTTCTTTGGTCGCTGACTCGAAATGTCTTACAGGATTTCTCGATGCAACCCCCTGCTCAGGAGCTATCTGCTCGAGATTTGCATGATAATTCATGGACGTTCAGACATATTTACCGCGGTATTTTGCTCCCTATGATGTCTTATCTGTTAATATTTCTCTTTCTTTCTCTCTCTCTCTTCAATAATACGTAGTGATATATGGACACATTGTTGAGATTCATTAGGTCACCGTGTAATTACTTGTTTGTAAAATTCTAGTCGATACGTTTTTGTGCATTACAAAAAATTAGTGAGTTTTCTAGTTTACTTTCTTCAATAACTATCTCCAACTAACTATCAGCAGAAAGTCTATTAGTTAGAAACTACATTAATGCAACTATTCATTTCAGGCCAACCCAAGAGGCACCTGCTGACAACAGGTTGGAGCGTGTTTGTTAGCACAAAACGACTATTTGCTGGAGACTCTGTTCTTTTTATAAGGTGTGAAGCTAATATCTGATTAATCAATTATTTAGCTAGAGCACAATAAATTTTTTATAAAGCTGAATAAATTTTTTATAAAGCTGAATACTTTTCTTGTTTGTAAATTGTAGAGACGAGAAATCACAGCTTCTCTTGGGAATAAGACGTGCCAATAGACAACAGCCAGCTCTCTCGTCATCTGTTATTTCCAGTGATAGCATGCATATCGGAATACTTGCTGCCGCAGCTCATGCTGCTGCAAGTAATAGCCCATTTACTATCTTTTACAACCCCAGGTAGCACTGACAGTTTTGATCCATTATTTATTAGCCAATATCAATCTCGGTCAATCTACCATGTTTTTGTTAGTTTGTTTAGTCAATGCAGTGAGTGATTCTGGGAAGAAATTTTTTGAACTTAACAGGGCAAGCCCTTCTGAGTTTGTGATTCCCGTAGCGAAGTACAACAAAGCCTTGTATACACAAGTTTCACTTGGCATGCGTTTTAGGATGATGTTTGAGACCGAGGAATCTGGAGTACGCAGATACATGGGTACCATCACGGGTATAAGTGATTTGGACCCTCTTCGATGGAAAAATTCACAGTGGCGAAATCTTCAGGCAAGTCATTTGTACGGTCCATGGAAAAAAAAAAAAAATCTCTAGGGGTTTTGAAATTATGAATTTCTTTGTACCACTGAGATGCTAGCATTTTCTTGTCTATTATTGAATTTTATCTCAGAGGAGGTGATTGGTATTGTTAACTTTTTGACAATTGTGCTTTTGATAGGTTGGATGGGATGAATCAACAGCAGGTGAACGGCCTAGCCGAGTTTCAATTTGGGAGGTTGAACCTGTTGTGACCCCTTTCTACATATGCCCGCCTCCATTTTTCAGACCCAAGTTTCTGAAACAACCAGGGATGCCAGGTAAACAAAGTATAAAAGACTAAACTAGATTCTCCAATGTAATATGTCAAAACTACAGTGACTTATAACAAAAGTTTAATAGTTCCTAACCGTTAACAGATGATTCCACCCATCAATGAATCAGCTTATTCATATTATAAGTGATTTATTCTTTTTTAGATGATACCATCCATCAATGAATTAGCGTTTCTTGTATTGTGATCCATTACGACATAATTGCAGATAACGAGTCTGAAATAGAGAATGCTTTCAAGCAAGCAATGCCTTGGCTTGGAGACGAGTTTGGCATGAAGGATCCATCAAGCACCATCTTTCCTGGCTTGAGTCTAGTCCAATGGATGAACATGCAACAAAGTAATCAGTTATCAGCAGCGCAGTCTGGGTTTTTCCCACAAATGGTTTCTCCAACTTCCCTGCATAATAACCTCGGCACCGATGATCCATCCAAGTTGTTGAGCTTCCAAGGCCCCGCCGCTATGTCTGGTCCAAATGTCCAACTGAATAAGGCTACTTCGTCAAACCCAGTCGGTCAAGTTCAACAGCCGAACATGTCATGGCCCCAACAACAACAACAACAGCAGCAGCAATTGCATCAGTTATTGCAGACTCAGGGGAACCAACCGCCGCAAAGTTGCTCCTCCCAACAGCAGCAGCTGCAGCAGTTGTTACAGACTCCGGCGAACCAGCAGCTGCAGAATCACTCGCAACAACAGCAGCAGCAACAGCTTCCCCAACAGCGGCAGCAAGACCCTCCACAACTGCAACATCATCCGCAACTTCAGCAGTCACAGCCGCAGCCGCAGCCGCAACCGCAACCGCAACCGCTACCACAATCTCAACCTCAATCCCAACACCAACTCCAACACCAACATCAACACCAACACCAGCAGCAGCAGATATCTCAACCCTCTCTAGTGAATAATGGCATGGTCAATCCTAATCAAGTCCCAAATCAAAATCTGCAACAACAAACTATGTTTTCCCAGCAGCAATTACTTGCGGGGAATGCCCAGTCCCAGCAAAGCCTACACTCGAGCAAGAATCCAATTCAGTTGACGTCATTACCGATGGACTCGCAGTTTCAACAGCAAATGGATCTGCAGTCAGGTCTATTGCAAAAGCAACAGCAACAACAGCAGCAGCAGCCGCCGCCGCCGCAATTGGCGCATTTGCAACAAAACACGCTACAGTTTTTGCAGCAGAACATGCCTCAGAGAACGCAGCAGCCACAATTGCAACAGGGGCTCTCGGAGCAACAGCTTCAGTTACAGTTAATGCAAAAATTGAAGCAGCAACAACAGCAGCAGCAGCAACAGCAATTGCTATCCCAACCGAGCTCGCTTTTGCAGCCTCAGCTTCTGCAGCAGCAACAGCAGGGCAACCAGCAAAATCAGCAATTGCAATCCCTTCCTCTCTCTCAACATCAGCAGCCACTCAACAGCAACAGCTTCTCGACAGAGAAGCTTCTCAACATCAACAATTTCTCGAGCTCCGCACTGACACAAGCACAGCATATACCTTCTAGCCAACCACAGAGCCAGCACAAGCCACTTGGAATGATCAGAGCCAACTCTGGTATCACGGATGGAGATGCTCCATCGTGTTCGACCTCGCCATCCACAAACAATTGCCAGATTTCGCTGCCAAACATGTTGAACAGAAACCACACAGCACCGGCCATGTTTCTGGGGGATGCGGTTATGGAACCTCCGAGTAATATAGTTCAAGATCTTCAAAGCAAGTCTGATATTAGGATCAAACACGAGATGCCCAGTTCGAAAGGACTGGACCAGCTTAAGTATAAAGGAACTATCACTGATCAGTTGGAAGCTTCCTCTTCAGGAACATCGTATCTTGATGCCAGCACAATACAGCAGAGTTTCCCTCTTCCCACCTTCTGTTTGGATGGTGATGCCCAGTCGACTCCTCGGAGTAGTCTTCCTTTTGCAGCTAGCATTGATGGATTGACACCCGACACTTTGTTGTCCAGAGGATATGATTCTCAAAAGGATCTTCAAAACTTACTCTCTAACTGTGGCGGCCCTCCTAGAGATATCGAGACCGAGTTGTCCACAGCCGCAATCAGCTCTCAGTCGTTTGGTGTGCCAAACTTGCCTTTCAAGCCTGGTTGCTCGAGTGATGTTGCCCTCACCGATGCTGGGATTTTGAGCAACGGATTGTGGGCTAATAACCAGGCTCAACGAATGAGAACATACACAAAGGTGTGCTATTACTCAATCTCACTTCTTGTTCATAGCTTTCAAGCATGACGCTAAAGCTTCATCTTTATATTTACAGGTTCAAAAGCGTGGATCAGTTGGAAGATGCATCGACGTTACCCGCTATAAGGGGTATGACGAGCTCAGGAATGATTTGGCCCGAATGTTTGGGATCGAAGGGCAACTAGAAGATCCACAGAGGACTGACTGGAAGCTCGTGTACGTGGACCATGAAAATGACATACTTCTGGTTGGCGACGATCCTTGGCAGTAAGTGAAGAATCCCACATTCTAGTAGCACCTGCTTATATGCTCCAAATAGAACCTTCTAAGAATCTGTTTGTTGGAACTTTCCTCTTTCAGGGAGTTTGTAAGCTGTGTTCAAAGCATAAAAATACTATCATCCGCCGAGGTACAACAAATGAGCTTGGACGGAGATTTGGGTCAGGTTCCAGTTCCAAATCAAGCGTGTAGTGGAACAGACAGTGGAAATGCATGGCGAGGACAGTACGACGATAACTCAGCTGCCTCATTTAACCGTTAAGTATTGATTATGAAGCATGGACCAACTAGACTTCCCACATAAGGACCGCCTATCAGCTTGGCATCTTCCGGCGATTGACATAAACAGAGCCGTTTTTAGAAGGATGAGTCAAACCTTGGCCTGAATACACAATACCGGCCCACAAAGGTGTATACGAGCTCTATACTTTGTGCGGATGCACAGACTCGACTCATCGTCTGCGCACTTTCATTCATCATTCACTCTTGCAAGCCAATTCAATTGCCGCGCCGATGCACAGAAGAATATTGCATGTGTACAATGTGACCAATAACTTTATTTTTGGTTCCTATGTTGGACTGATTTTTTAGACCCTTTTCTGAGCTTGTAAATCACTTGATAGAAAAACAATTATGCTAAATTATATGTAGTAGCCGTAGGAACTACTTGTGATATATGGCACTTTTTTGGCCATTTCTTGACGTCTTTACATATTTATATGACCTATAGATAATAGATGTATTCAATTTTACTTGCCTCGTTAAACAGTGCCGTAAACCCTTCTGGGTTCATAATTGACTTAATGCAGAGATCTCTCAATCAAGATAGAGAGGTATCCAAATTTTTTTGCGAACCGAGTGTACCAACAACATGTTTCTAATGAAAAGTTGACATTCGATTATTTTCTCAAATGTCTTTTCTTGAAATTCATCAATACAAGATGATCGACTTTTTATCGGACGAATGACTATACCACAAACATACGAGATTATCAACTTTTTATTAGTCTAACGTACCATATAAGCATAACAATGTCACCAAGTTCCAGCATTTTGCTAAACTAGATATCCATTTCAACCCAAACTTATTTAATATATTTTCTAAACAAATAACTAGCAATGTTCACAACATGACTCTGAGTGAATCGGTGAAAGTGCAAAACCAAGAGCAGACAAGAAAAACAATTTTCTTCCCAAGTGGCGCAAATTTTCAATAAACTCAACCATTATATTCCAAAAAGTTGCTATTAGTTTTTGCTACATTCGAACCATTTATGCCTTGAACAAAATCCGCCACAAAATCAGAAAACTACATGTTTTGCATTTCTAATTGGACCGATTACGAGAGCACAGCCATAACATCTGAAGCCCTCAAGGTGATGTAGGTGGAACCATCTTTTCCCTTAAAGTCATTCCCAGCATATTTAGAGTACATGACCGTGTCTCCCGGGGCAACGGATAATCCTTTCCTGTTACCTTCCTCGTCAAGAGGACCAGGTCCAACCGCAACAATCTGTCCGAACCAAAAAAAAAAAAAAGCATTCGGTCAGCATATCATACACTATCGCCTTGTGCTAGACAACATTAGAAAACCATCAAGCCCTCACCGTTCCGATTGATGGTTTCTCCTTGCTTGCCTCAGTCAGCAGCAAGCCACCGGCCGTCTTTTCCTCAGCCACAGCAACCTGCCCACATTTTTCAAATCATTACAACCACTTTTTATAGTAGTGCATAGGAACAACAAGCTTGAAACAAAATTATGAAAAAATACATAACCAATGGCTGAAGCAAACATCAGAAACCCGATAGTTAGTACCAACAGCAGGTTACCAGATAAGATGCTATGACAAAGAAACCAGTTGAACACATATATGTAGCAGTACAATGTAAAACCATCTCTTAAAAATATCATAAACGTAAGAGATCCGTAATAACTATGGTGGTAGACTCTAATTAGGAAACGACATTTAACTCTTATACCAAGATAACAAACCTTAATAAGGACTCTGTCATTCAAGGGCTTGAGATCCTTGACATCATCAGTTTCAAGAATGCCAACTATGTCATCATCCTTCAGTATAAGATGTTTCGAAGCCGTTGAACTCCACCTCCGTCCCAGCGAACTTGGAATATACAACTTGGCTACCAGTCTGCACAGGGAAAAACCACTCAGCTTGATACATATGTCGACAAATGATGACCAACTATAGCACCGAATACATACTAGGAAACTGTAACTACCTTTACACCGATATCCACTTTAGCCTTCCCAATAGTCTTGCCCTCTCCAACAGCGACAACCTCGCCTCCTTGAGGCTTTGACTGCGCTGTGGTCGGAAGCAATATTCCACCCTCAGTTTTCTCTTCCGCCTCTTTTAGCTTCACAAGCACTCTGTCGCCCAACGGCTTAATCGAAGTGTACTGAGAATCAGAATTAGATCATTACAATGTCAGCCATGCCAGAAATTCGTAGCATCAGATGTATTCGAACAGCATTCATAACAAAAACTATTTCTTGAAACCCATAAACTAACGTATGAAGTTATAAACATAATTTAGGAGGGGCAAAAAAAAAAGAAAAAGGTTTTAGCATCAAACAAAATAATCATTCTAATGCTTCATATAGCACATTGGCATAAAAGAACAAAACCCACAGTGAGTCAATCACATATTGATATTCAATAACTTTTATAACAAGGAGAATTATCCATATTTCAGACCATGTTTAAGATAATATCACAACTTTCAAATTTTAATTGAAATTTCCGTTTCAATTTTTGTATACAATCCATACACCTTGGTAAAAAAAAAAACAAACAAAAACAAAAAAAAACCAACAAATACAGCTGATAAATTAAAAAATTGCCCTGACATATAGATTATACCAAAACATTGATATTTAATTTAAAAAAATTGTAATATTCTCTTAAACTAAGTCTGAAATGAATTTTAGCTTCATAACCCTTAGTACAATTACGAAAATGGCGGAGAAAACAAAGGACCCTCAAAACCCATCAACAAAAACACAAACTTTATGGGGAAAAAAACCCTAAAAAAAAAACCTTCACAAATTCAAAAGAATCAGAATATTATTCTATCTGGGTATTTCACCTTTGGCGCGACAACAGTGGCGGCTTTGACGGACGAGACCTCTGAAAGACCTCTGCGTGACTCCGGCCAACTTGACGCGGCCGGCAGCGAGCTTCACCGGCGACCCTCGCAGCCCCTCGAACGACGCGAAGCTCCTCGCTGAGATCGACGACGCCGTAAGCTGAGCGCTTGCCATTTCTACGGACCAAAAAACCCAAAAAAAAAAAAGAAAATCAACACGGTCTGAGAAGCAAAATCGCTATAGAGAAGCTAAGAGAGAGAGAGAAGAGAGAGGAGAGAGTAAGAAACCTTTTGGGTTTAAGAGAGAAGAGAAGAGAAGAGAAGAGAGGGTTTGTAGTTGGTGTGTGTGTGTGTGAATTGTGAAATGGAGAGAGTTTTGAGGTTGCTGAGAGGATAAACCCTTTAAAGAGTAATGTTATTTGGCTTGCCCTAGAGTTGAGACGAGTGAGTGATAGTGTAGAGAGAGTGGTTTGAGTGTGTGTGTGTCTGTGTGAAGGGTTTATGAGATGATGATAGAGCTTTCTAGAATGTAGGAGGGGTAGTCCCACTGTAGAGTGTCCAATTCCCAAATCTCTCCTCTATATTTACTCTAACTTGCCTCGTTCTAACCATTCCATTCTATTTCATTTTTTTACTTTTTTTTATTTTCTTTAATTATCCAAGCTATTTCATTTTAATTCATTTTTTTCAATCATATTTTTCAACTTTCCAAATTCTTATACAATATCTTTAAATCTCAATTATTTATATCATCTCAAAATTCGTAAAGTCAAACTATTATCATTTTTTGACTATTTTCCAAATCATATTCCAAACCATCCAAAATGATCAAAAATGAGCAAAATATTTTTCTAAACAAAGGGTTAATCATGTATTTTATTCTATAGTTGATTGACATATTTTCCATATATGTTACATGTTACAAAAAATATTACATATTATGGCTAAATCTATAATTTCGTGAAATTATAGTTAAATCTTAAAAAATTTCCTAAAAATTTGATTAAATGCCTAAAAAACTCTGTATATTAAAAGCAAAAATTGTGGACATTACATTTAATAAGATTTAAACTTTAGTCATTTAACTAAGTATGTTTCAACTAGTAAAAAAATGGGTACTTTTGTGATAGTTTTTTTTTTGTGAGAAACAATTCTAGACCGTCAGATTCACTTTTTTAGTAGGTCTCATATATTAAAAAAGTAAATATAATAGTCCAGAATTATTTCTAAAAAAAAAAAACCACTAAAGAATTCCCCTAAAAAAAAATAGAGGGAGAAAAAATGGGAAACAAAGAAAGAAAATACACCATAAGAAACCGACACAAAAACATAAGTACACAATCGAAGTACCATACGAGCACAATAATGCGCGACATAAAACTTTTATGGGTGCGTCAACAACGTCGATTTACAAGAAAGAGCGCGACAAAATATAACCATAAGAAGCGCGATAATAACTTAGATCGGGTCGACAAGGCCCGATTTACATCAACTTATTATTTGAGTTTCCATAGCCACTCCCAACGGACAAATGTGCATGTTTTTTTTTTGATCAAACACCGCAGTAGGCTTTCAAGTGATTCTCAAACTTGGTTACGCCGGAGATGGAAAAGCGGATAAACTCACAATGATCAAATGGCTTATATTGCAATGGATGTTTGTCATCCACAAGTTCTTCAGGCACATTGATTATTCCTTGGTTTATCGCGAAAAGAACGATCGAATGTCTTTCTCCTTTCCCAGCTGAAATCTTCACCCGATGCTTGCAAGCTCTTATTCTGTCATTGCTCCATCCCTGAAAATAAATAACTTAATTATCTGTCCCCATAAAGGATTAGTATGTTCTTTAATTATATATGCCAGGAAAAAAAAAAAAAAACTAACTTGTTTTTGCGGTTTAATAAAAGCAATTGGAGTACAGTGTGAAGATATTTTGTTGTATATAATATGGCCACATCACTATATTTTAATTGTCATTTTTTTTCTGCTAAAATTTGAAAAATCTTTCAAAAATCACACTGATTAAACACTTAAGGTTTGATTGGTACGATGAATAATGGGAAAAGTTTAGAGCAAGTTACAATTAAAAAGTAGGAAAAAAGCATGAAGTATGACAAAATATGTTTGATAACTCCTAGGCTCTCCGCAATATTGTCAAGGGCTAAAATTAAATAAAACAAAAAAAAACAAAAAAAAAAACACACATTAGCTTAAAATTTTTAAAATCCCTGCACCTTTTTAGAATGTAAAAAAAATAAAAAATTAAATAAAATAAAATAAAAATCACTGATCCTATATATTTAGTAAATATTATTTAAGCAACAAAAAAAAATTCATAATCGATCGAACAAAATGCTTTGATCGAAAATCTAACCTGCATGGCATCACCGGCTAGGAACAAAAAGTGGCAAGGCTGAGGCTCAACGCCAATCCAGCTACCGTCCTTAGCTTGTATCTCAAGCCCACCAATATCAATCTGCAAAATTATGCTTGTGAAGGTTTTATCCGAATGGCTAACAAACCTAGTGTCACTCTCTGTCTCCAAGGTTTCTCTGTACTTGATGAATCGGAGAAGATAATCATTTTTTTCACCAATTGTCTCGTCGTACTTCTCCTCTGCACCATAGCTCTCGAAAAACATTCTTGTCGCCGTTTGGTCCAAATCCGCTAACAGCTTCGCAGTGGAATGAGCAGTTTCGCTGCACAAATATGTAAATGAAATTGGAAATGAGAATTAACATTTGTACTGAATTATACCATCATCTGTTCGGGTTGGTTATCGTATCACTAATATCCGCTCAGTTTATCTGTCAGAATCGCGAAAAGTTACCCCTTTGTGTTCAAACTTTGTTGAATATGGTTTCAGAAAACCATTTTTTAGCGTTACCATGAATATGATTAAAATTTTAACCATCAAATGATTTTGAATGTTTTTTTTTTTTTTTGAAATTTGATGATACTACTTATAGGGTTTTTGTTTATGAATTTTAAACTCTTGATCAAATTTAAAAAGAAAAAGAAAGAAACAAAAATGAGATTAAAAATAATTTGTTTGGTCAAAATTTAAAGGAAAACGAGCCGAGTCAAGCGGAGCTTTAGAAAGCTCAGGTTCGGCTCGGCAGTTAATTTTTAGAGCTCGAGCTTAATATGAGCCGAGTTTTGGAAAGCTCAAGCTCAACTTGTCAAGAAAATTTTTAGCTCGAGCTCGAATTTGAGCTTGGTAGGAATTGAATTTTTGGACTGGCTTGAGCTAGTTTATATAGAGCTTGAGCGCAACGTGAGTTTGGAAAATACTCATTTTAAACTTGAGCTTGAAAGGGGCTCATTTTGAGCTTGAATTTTTAAATGATTTTTGTGATAAAAATTAAATAATAAAATTTCTGACAATTATCCATACAAACATGTATTTCACTGTAAAGCAACAATACAACAACAATGAAAACTTAAAAACTAGATCAAATTAGACATAAAAGTAACATAAAACTCGATAAAAAAAATGAAATATAAAATTACGTTTATAACATGATAAATTTAAAACTACATTTATAATATGACAGATTAAAATTATATTTATAATATGATAAATTTATAATTATAAAAAATAAAATATAAAAACAAATTCTTAAACAAGCTTATAACATCTGAGCTCTTACATGAGCCAGCTCGCGAGCTCCTAATAAGCCGAGTAATTAAGCTCAAGCTCAGCTTGTTTATCAAACAAGCATTAAGATATATGAAGTTCAAGCTCGGTTCTTTTACACGACGAACCGAATACGAACGAGCTATATTCTGAGTAGCTCACATGCTGGTTTGGTTCGTTTATATCCCTAGACACAAATACTCTACGAGATTTTACTAATCGACACAATTAAGCTTTGAATTTTGTTACCATATGATGATTATGCTCGAGTTTGTCAAATCATGATAAATAAAAAATATCATCGGTGCTATTTCCCCTACAACTTATAACTCTGTAAGAAAAGTGGATTATCACCAGAAGCTATCATTTCCGTGTGGCCATATGAGCCTCTCAAACTTTCGAGCTTCGGGCAGAGACGTTGCTTTGTCGATGCCTAAGCCTTCCATGGACGGAACAAGCACGTCACTCGGGCGACGAATGTAGCCGCGGAAGAAATCGCCGTCGACGACGTTCTTCATTTTGGTTTCGGTGGGGAGATCGAAGAGACCCTTGGCTTGAATGCCGATTTGGTGGCAGAGTTGGTCGGAGAATGGCTCGTACTTGGCTACAAAGCAGCCATACTCTTCGAGCGCGTTCCGAATCTGGGCACATGTTGAGTGCCTTGAGCTTGAGCCAGGGCTTAGCTGATCTGTGTTGGACAGATCGATAACTGGAATCTCTGCTAGTCTTTTGGAGCCCATGTTGCTGATCACTACAGCAAACTTTGAGTTTGGGAGAGAGATATTTGAGTGCTAAATGAACTAATTGGTGATATATTTATAAATCAAGAGGGCTTTTCCTTTTTCTTCTTTCACTCGTTGTTTTTCACAAGTAATTTAATAACATGTCATTTCAGCCAAAAAAAAACAAAAAAATCAACGATACATCACGTCACGTAGTCTAGAAGCTTATCCATGGGACCATCCCAACGTATGAATGGTTTAGAATTTACCTCTAGTTTGGTGTCTCATTTTGTTAATTTCATTTCATTTTTTAGAATGAAAAAAAATAAGTTAAAAAATAATTTGAAATAGTTTGATTTTATTAATTTTAAAATAATATAAATAATTGAGATTTAAAAATATTATATAGAGATTATAAAAGTTAAAAAAAATAATTTAAAAAAATAAAATGAGATGAATTTTATATGAAAATGAAAAAAAAATAAAATAAAATAAGTGAAATTAATAGGGTGAAGTAGGCAAATACCCAGAATTTATATAACAATAAAAATAAATACCCAAACTTTTGAAGTAATTGAGTTTCTAGTCAATTTGTGAATTACTTGCACATGCTTTTGTTTACAAAGTGAATTACCACCACTTACCACTGTGTAAGTAATTGCATTTTTGGGTAGTTGATTATATTTTTCAAAAGATTGGGTAATAACTTACATTAAATTTTAAAAATTGGGTATTCACTATAATTTCTCAAATTAATATAAGCTAAATCATTATATCCACTAATTATATTATTAAGTGCGGATAAAATAAAGTGATCAACCTGCTTTATTTTATTTTTTTTGTCTGTATATGAGCTTCGTTTTTCGGTCTTCATCTTTTCTTTTGTTTTTAAATTTCTTTTTAGAGACGCTCTTTATCATTCTTTTTAATGACATCTAAAAGTAATAATAATAACTCTCTTTTATAATTTCTTTGGAAGAGCTTTTAGTAATGCTCATTGTCGACACAATAACGCAATACGAGCTAAAAGAACCCGCACCTTATGAAGGAGAGAGAGCACGCACTTATACCTTAGTACTACTAATTAATTTCAATAACAACAAAGTATTTTTATCACACATTCAATTTGATTGATGGGACATGTAATTAACGATACATCACGTCACGTAGTCTAGAAGCTTATCCACAGGGACCATCCTCACATATGAATGGTTAGAATTTACCTCTCGTTTGGTGTGTCATTTTGCGCATTTTATTTTATTTTATTTTTTAAATAAAAATAATAATTTAAAAAATAATTTGAAACAATTTGATTTTGTTAATTTTAAAATAATATAAATAATTAAAATTTAAAAATATTATATAAGAATTAAAAAAGTTAAAAAAATAAAATAAGATGAATTTTAAAAAAATTAAATAAAATAATTGAAATGAGGGCACCAAACAAAAGTTAATATAAGCTAAATCATTATATCCATTAATTATATTAATAAATGCGGATAAAATAACCCTTCGTTTGCCCCATTCATTTTACCCATTTCATTCATTTTATTTTTTTATTTTTTTCAATCCTCCAAGTCATTTCATTCCATTTTAATTTTTTCAACTATTTTTTCAACTTTCAAATTTTTATACAATATTTTTAAATCTCAACCATTTATACCACTTCAAAATTTGTAAAATTAAACAATTTTCCAAATCATTTTTCAAGCTATTTTCCAAACTATTTTTAAACCATTTAAAATGATCAAAAATGACTATAATAGTTTTCCCAAACACGAGCTAAAGTGATCAACCTGCTTTCTCTTTTTTTTCGTTTTTCGGTCTTTATCTTTTTTTTTTTTTAATTTCTTTTTAGAGATGCTCTTTCTCATTCTTTTTAGTGATATCTAAAAATAATAATAATAACTCTCTTTTATATTTTCTTTGGAAGAGCTTTTAGTAATGCTCATTTTCGACACAATAACACAATACGAGCTAAAAGAACCCGCGCCTTATGATGGAGAGAGAGAGAGCACGCACTTATGCCTTTTACTTCTACTAATTAATTTCAATAACAACAAAGTATTTTTATCACACATTCAATTTGATTGATGGGACACGTAATTAAATATTGACAGAGGTGCATAATAATTAAAATACGGTTCTATAGTCCACTGACTAATGTTTTTATATCATTCTTCTCTGTACTTTCTTTTTCTTTCGTTGCAAATTTGTTTCCAGACAGTACTTTCCCACAAATACCTACTTCCATAACCCTCTCAAACACCTCAAATCAAAATCCCATATTTAACAAATCAAAATCCCATATCTATTTTCTCAAAATGTCTCTAATTAATGTCTAAGCTTAAGATCGCGGGGGATTTGATAGGGAGTGGTGCTCGAGGACTCCGCGCCGGCAAGAGCTTGGCTCAATTGGATGTCAAGAGCACCGCCAAGATCATGGCCATCATCAACCTTTGTGCGCCGAGAAGGAAAACCAAATAGCCAAATTATTTTCTTTAATTGTAATTCTTTATCGGGTGAATTTTTTTATATGCATTGAGGCTTTGGCAGAGGGGTTTGATGAGGATTTTTTTTTTTTTTTTAAATGAAGGGATTTGGATTTTGGGTCTTCTGAGGGATTTACTTATAAAAAAGAAAATGTAAAAGAAAGCTGTTGATGTAATTTTTGTGGTGCTTCTTTGAGTTTTTTTGTTTTCATTGATTTTGGTTGGGAATTGTGTGGTTTTGATGAGCCAGTTGCCGTAGTAGGCGAGGTTGCAACATTTGAAGGTCAAAAAGAAATGAAGGGTCGGCACTTCAAACCGATGGCTTCGTCTTCCCCAGCCCGAAAAAGAAAAAAGAAGAATAAAAAAAAATGATAAAAAACGACAAAATTATTAATCTTGTTTCTTAAAATAATATTATTTTTGGCAACATGAAAGTGTGGCCGTCCATCGCGGTGGGTCCCACAATGGGACCCACGTGGGGCTCACTACGATGGACGGCCACGATGCATCAGATGCGTCTGACGCTAACATCGCCCTTGTTGTTATGGGCTGACTTAGACACGTACACTTGACGCCATTTCCAAGTCCGACATACGAAAGTAGCTCAAATAGCTAATTAGGGATAAAATGACAAAAAAAAAAAACATCAATACTTATCAAATAAAGTAAATAAGCCGGGTAGTTTGGTGTAAGACAAAGCAGGGGTAGTATGGTTATTTTATCAGTGCACGGTAGAATCTACGGTGATAATCTCCTTCATTTTAGAGATTACGAGCTCAAATGCCCACGCGTTGCAGCAGTTTTTTTTTTTTCCCTTAAATAAGCTCCAATGGTTAGACTTGTCTAAAAATCTAAATTTAATTTTTTTAAAATACGAAATACTCATATCAGATCTGGTTAAGAGATCGAAAAGCCAAAAGGAAAAGAAAAAAAAATCTAAGAACCAGGAGAGCGTATCGTGAACATATCGGCGTCGAGAAGAACCAAAGAGAAAAAATTAGACTTTTGAAAACTAACGCAAAAAAAAAAAAAAAAAGGTTTAATGACACATTAAACTTTCTTAAAACCCGCCTAAATATTTTCGAATTATTTTAGCCTTTATTTTTTTTATAAAGTTTCTAATATTAAAGGATATTGTTTTGTATTAAATTGAAAATTCTTTATTCTTTATTTTTTGTTCTCAACATTTTTATTAGTGATTTTTTTTTTCATTAGCTTACGTATGAAAATATGTTTTTTTTTTCCTTTAGCTTACGTATGAAAATATGTTATTATTATATAAATATTTATTTCTAACCAATTCTATCAAGCTATGAAAATATTTCTATGGATATATTTCATTTCCAACCAAATTAGATTTGTTATGAAAATATTATTTTCTAACCCATTCAGATTTGTTATGAAAATATTTATTTCTAAGAAATTCGAATAATCTATAAAAATATTTATATAAAACAAAATACGAAAATACTATAATGGAAATATCTTATACTATGAGAATAATATTATATATAAAAACGAAAAGGACAGTAAGGAAGTAACTGGAAATTGACATAAGAATATATATATATATATATTTATTTATTTATTTATTGTTATAGCCACTTTTTCATTTTCCCTAGTTTTTTTTTGTTAATCATATAATTTATATAATATTTAGTTAATAATTAAATATTTTCGAAGAAATTTAGTAATAGTGTAGATTTAATTTTATCAATATTATTTTCTTTGAAAAATTGTTATATTTGAATAATTTATAGTCTAATCCTCAAATTTTTTTTAAATATCTTTAAAATTATATTTTATAAAGATTAGTTACAATACTCTTCCCCTTGTAAATGATTTTTCTTTTTTAAATTAAAGAAAAAAACGAATTGTGCTCTTGAAGTTGAAAGAAGAAATCTTTTTTAATTTAAAATAGATATTTTAGGCTGTTATTATTATTATTATTTTGCTAAATAGTGAATAGATGTGGTACAGTGGTAGTGTGTTTTTTATTGTTTGGCAATGAAGACAAAATTTTAAGGGGGATTTTGAGGAATACCCCATTCTTGAGACAATGATAATCTATACCCCATGTGTGTTGCACTTTTAATTTATACCCCAAAATTTACACTACAAATATAGAGTAGAAATGAAGGGAGCACACCACATGGGGTATAGATTATTAAGTGGCATCAAAAATGGCTTTATTTTGAAATTCTCCCAAATTTTTAAGGACTGCAATAGGTGGGCCCGATGTGGCAGCCCTTTCAACCGGTGATTTTTGTGCGTGTGGGCCTCAACTGTCTCCTACATCTGAAAGTTCAAGTTCGGCATAATCACCAGAATGCTTCCTGGGCTTGGAATTCTGTGGTTGTGGCTAAAAAGGACTCGAAGTTTTGGTCCAGAATTTACAAAAACAGACCTCAATCTTGTTTAGTTCAGTTATATAAGTAAGGACAACTACGTAATTTGGTGAAATAAAATATAAAATGACCAAAAAAACCCTGAATTTGTTTCTGAAGTGAGGTATTTTTAGAGGGGCATTTTTGGATTGATATTGGTACTGTAGAAACTACAGCCCTCTTAGTATATATAATAATGAAAAGTCTCATGTGTGTTATATTTTTAATTTATGCTCTAAATTTTACACTACAAACGTAGAGTGAAAACAAATAAAGTATACTATTTGAGACAATCTTCAAAATTCCTATTTTCAAATTTCCTTTCTTCCAAGACTCTCTTTATCACTCTCTTCCTCTAAATGTGGTATCTCAAAAAAAAAAAAAAAAAACACCCAACTCTTTATCATATTTTCTTTGTCCTACTACATAGTCTTATATTTTTTTTCTCAATTGCTTAAACTATACTATCACCTTAGAGTTAGACTTACTATTAATTTTTTCTTATTTCTTTAAATTTTTTACACTCTAATATTATTTAATATTTTATAATTATCTATATTAATTTTTTAATTCTAACATTTTATTACTTTAGAGTCTTTTTTTTTCATATACTCAATCATACACTTGTTTCGAATATTTTATATGTTAGTTTTGAACAATTTTTTGGTTTAACGAGCCAATACTTTTAATTAATTTAACAACATATATTATTAACTTTTGACAAACTTCCGATTATATTTTTCAAAAATCCCAAAATACCCTTGTGATTTAGGTTTGGGAAATCCCAAAATACTCTGTGCAGTTTCGGCGGAGAGCTATGAGTTTTACGATTCTTCGGAGACGACGACGACGGCCCCGGCTTGCTGAGCTTCGGAGACGACAACGACGGCGTCGGAGACCTAACTTCGAATATGCGAGTCTTTTTTTTTTTTTTTCAATGCTCCCGCTTTGAAATCCTTGTGTTTTCTGATTCTCTCTCTTAGCATCGAAATTGAAGTTTAAGATTTTGAAATACTTTGTGATTCTTTAACTCTCTCTCATGTCCAAATTTCTCTGAGTCACTAATTTGAAAATTTTCAGGTAATTAAATTGGCACTTATTCATAGTACAGGTAATGACATTGTAGCTTGATTAAATTGCTCTCTTCCTTATTTGCCATTCAATTTCGACCCACTTGGTTTGTTTGATTGTTGAAATGTGTTCATAATTGTTAAAAACTGGGCTTAGGAGAATCTAATTCACTGATTTGTTAAAAATATCAGTCTTGCGCTGATATTGTCCACCACGTGCTTGATATGTGTGTAGTCTTATTGACCGAGACATTTTTATGTATTGATCTGATATTTTGAGGGCCTTTATAAAATGTTTCCATTTCAAAATCACAAGAAACACAGCCTTTTTGCTCCCACAGAGACCAACCCTCCATTGATGTTTGAAAGTATGTAAATAATTACCCAAGTATTTTGGCCATTACAAATTTTCAGATAATTAAATTGGTACTTCTTCATAGTACAGGTAATTACATTGTTACTTGATTATAGTTCAGGTAATTGAATCAATTACTTAACGAAGCCAGAATAATGGAAAAAAAAAAAAAGAGAGAGACTCACAGATTCGAAGCTAGGTCTCCGATGCCGTCGTTGTCATCTTCGAAGCTCGGCAAGCCCAGGCCGTCGTCGTCTCCAAGAATCATAGAAACTCATAGCTCTCTGTAGAATCGTGGAAACAAGTCTGATATATCTGCACAATACAAATGATAAAATAGTAAATGAACACAAGTAATTATCCCATTACTTTATTTTGAGTAAAGATTGGGTAGAAATTTTTATTCGTAAGAAAAGTTGGACATGTGATGCTATTTCTTTATATATAATTAATGTACAAACAAACAACCCATAATATGCTAATATTTTTATGAGTCTATTTCTTGGTCCATGTTTAAGAAAATGACCAACGTTTTCAAAAATTAAGTTATTAGCCACTATTACATAAGAGAACTAAGGACATAAGGGTAATTGCACATCATCCTGTAGTTAAGAAAATGAGTTGATTTTTCAACTCATCTAGTTCTGCAAAATAATTATGATCAAAGTAAGTTAAAAACAACTTTGATCAAAATTTCATTGCAAACATTGCAAAATTCCAAAGTAAAATCTGGAAGTAGTATCAATACACAAAAGATTTCCACTGAAAATAATCGAGAGGAAGGACAAGAATGTTCTAAAGAGTAGTGGCTGACTGAAATAATAATTGGGTGAAAGATGTCCATTCATTCTATCAACGAAACCGGGACATTATTATGGAGAGGCTTGTGAGTTGTGACTGTGTCATATTGTTGTTTGAGAATACTGAATGTGGGGAGATCTATTCGCAACGCTACATTGAGTTGTAAAACTGAACATCAAGTTGCCTAAAAAAGTTCAACTATAGACTCATAAAATTTTAACGAAAACCATAGTACCTAAAGACTCAAAAAGTGAAAAAACTCTTCCCCATTATTATTTAAAATCATTGAAGATTGCATCATTTAATTAGTGAAAGAGGAGCTTTTGTTGGTTTGGTAGCAAGGAATTTCAAAGTATAACCCCTCTTCTTTTGTGGACAGGAAGAGTTAATGCTTTCTCACTCACCTATGAAAGCAGAAACTCTTGCCGTCAGAAGAGGGATCTGCATAGCGAAAATCAAAAAGTGGCATCGAAAATCAAGTCCAGACTAGAAGCTTACACCGATTCCAGAGGAAATCAGTTCTATTGCTACTGCTTTTTCTGTTTCTTTTGCTTGGATTAATAGGAATAGGAATAGGAATATAGCAGCTCATGTTTTAGCCAAATGGGCAGCTACATCCAATTGTTTTGGTTTTCCAGTCATTGGGGAACTTCCCCACCCCCGTTGGGAACACCTTATTCCATGATTCAATCTAAATCTCTTTTCTCTTCCAACCAAAAAAAAAAAAAAAAGCGGCTGCTGAGTTGATCCGAGTGACAGAGAAGAAGGTTCCGTAAATCTATAACTTGATATGAGCAAGGCGTATGATCATACTGAGTGGTCTTTTTTTTTTTTTTTTTTTTTTTTGCTACGATTACGAGTAGATTGAATATTTTTTCAATATAGTGGATGAATATGATTTTGGATTGTATTTAATCAACTTTTTTCTTTCATGTTTAAAGGGAAGGTGTGTGGAGAAGCAAAACAGAAGACTCAGGCAAGAATATTATCCCCTCCTCTCACCTTACCTTTATGTTCTTTGAGCCAAGGGATTGTCAAGTTTTTTTCGCCAAGGTCAATAATGTGATTTTGGCTTCAGCTAAGAACCTATTATTTATTTATTTATTTATTTACTATTAGTTTTAGTTTTGGTTTTTCAATCAAAGTTGGATCAAGCAGGTGAAATATTAAAATTGGAATTAAAATAGACTAGTCTTGAAAGTAACGCAGAGCTAACAATTTGACCAACACGGGTCATACTCAATATAAATAGTAGTACGTACAATGACAATCATATATTGCCAATTTCAGAATCATATTCAGGTGGTAAAATTAACATGGACGCAAATACATGTATACACACAGGTTAAATGAATTAATGAAGTCAAAATGATCAAGTGATTTCTCGATTGAGGAAGCCATGTTAGTCTAAGAAAACGTGGAAGAGTCCTGTTCTGATGGAACAGTCTAATAATAAGACACCGCAAATGTTTGGTCAAATACATTCAACGACAACAATGAACAAAATTCGAAACTAGTCTAGAAAATTTTAGCCACAAGTTTGAGCAATCCAACTCCATGAAGACAAAATAGGCTATCGATCTAGCTGAGCATCAAATTGATTGGAAATGAAATACACGGTATTGTTTATCCTATTGACGAGATTAATAAGAGTACTCGGTATAACTTATTGAATACTATTCACACTCCTACAAATTATTATTATAGGTGTAGAGATGTAAATCATGTCGTGTAGTATCGGCCTGACACGTTAAGTCTTGTGCTTTGTGTCATGCTCATGTTGACTTATAATTTATCAATTGTGCTCGTACTCGTGCCAACTACGACTAATGTGAGGACAAAGCTTGGCCCTTGATCTATTTATTTTAATGCAAGCTTTACTTTTGTCATGTTGTGCCGAGCTCGAGTTATGCCAATCATGAGTTACGACTTACGAACGCATGCATTTTTTTTATTTTTTATTTTTTTTAAAACTAACTAAATTATGAAGTAAATGAAAATTAAAGAAAAAAATATTATAAATATTTAATCAAAAAAATTATAAAACAAGCTAATAATAAAAAATAAAAAATATTGTGATATTAAAAGAGAAATAAAAAATTTTGAGAGATAAAAAAATAAAAGAAAAAAATATAGGATTTAAAATAAAAATAGAGGAGTAAAAAAAATTAAAAAGGAAAATTTGAAAAAAATAATTGAATAAAAAAAATAAACAAAAAAGAATAGAGAAAAAAAAAGGGAAAGAAAAAACGAAAAAAAAAAGGGGGGGTGGGGACTGGCACAAAAAAGGAAAAGAAAAAAAATAAATAAAAGTGGGGGAGAGGCTAGAAGGGAGAGTGGGGGACAGCCCCTGACACGCGGGCCCGCTTCAGGGGCAGTTTTTTTTTTTTTTTTTTTGCGTAATAGTTTTTTTTTTTCATTCTAGTCTTATTTAATTGCATTTCAGTCTTTATTATTTTATTAAATTATAGAATGACTTAATTTTTGAAAAAAAAAACATTTTAACCATCTAAAAAAATGAGTTTTTTTTTTTTGGTTTCGAACAAAAAAAAACGCAAAAAAAAAAGAGCCGAAATGTTTTGGCCTTGCTTGGACGAAACACCCAGGCCCCTTAGATTCTTTTAATTATTGTATAGATATTGTACTTATTTTATGCACATCAAGTAGATTATTGTTTTTTTTATCCAAAAAAAAAAACCGTAGATTATTGTTTTACTAGAGTTTCAACATTTGTCTTTGATATGAGGAAATAAATATTTAAGATTACAATAAAATTATGGATAGAGTTAGTGATTAATAACAACATTATAGTTTTAGATAATTAATATTTATTTAATAAAATATTACAATGGAAAATATGATATCTTATAGAAGATGAGATTAAATTTATTTTGTTTAAAGTTGAACTATATGTTACATAATATGTAATAGAAAATATAATTTTTTATGTAAATGTATATTGTGCTCGTGTTGTGTTCATGTCATCATGCCTCTAATTATACCCGTACCTCATCCTATTTTGTGTCTCAAAATCTTGTCTAAGCACGGTCAACTAAAATTTCACTCCATAACTTATCATGACCAAACTTGATTAGTTATCGTGCGTGCGCATGCTATTGCTTGGCCCGGCTCCGCTTTAGATCTCTATCAAGGTATATTATTATGTATAATATATATTAAGGAATGACAATAACATTTCCTGAGTTTTCAATATTAAATGCAAAACCAATGTCCAATATTTTAAATGACAAATTAATCCCCTTAGATTTTAAAATACCTTAAAAGGTAAGGGCCTCCATTAACACTTTTCTCTCACTGTTAATTGCAATAAAGTTTTAAGTTAACAAATACATGAAACTATGCTAATAATTTTTCAAACAAGTTAGATATAAGATATATTTTAATTAATAAGAAAACATACCTCAATAAACTAATAACTTGTTAATTATTGATTTATCTAAATTAATAATTCACTAAATTTAACAATTTTTTGTAGTCCCATTATTATTAATTTAAATAGGTTTTACTGTATAAAAAGTAGGGTAAGTTGCAAAAATAAGCCAAAATTAAATGTTTGTTTTAAATGATAGCCTATGTTTCAAAAAATTAAAAAAATAGCCATGTTACAAATTGTATAACAGAAAAGTGTCACACAAAATATAACACATTTGTAAATATTTGTAAGATATTTTGTAACACTTCAAGTTTTACTCATTATATTTTGAAGTGTTAAATAATATCTTACAAATGTTTACAAATGTGTTATATTTTGTGTGACATTTTTCTGTTATACAATTCGTAACATGGTTATTTTTTTAATTTTTTGAGACATGGGCTGTTTTTTAAAAACAAAATTTTTTTTGACTATTTCCTACGATTTCCCTAAAAAGTTTCCTTTTTCTTAGATGGTAAATTACACCGCTTCCTACCATCTTTCCGACGTATAAGAATCTATAATCTCTAATTTTTTCAAAAATGAAAATTTTAAAAATACAAAATCTATAATATTTATAACAAAATTCAATATTTTTTTTATTTTTGCTCAATAAAACCTCTTTATTGAAGGAAAAAGCTTAGACCATGGTGGGAACAGACGACACTGCCTCCTCTAGTATCTGAAAATATGTTGAGTACAGTCTCCCCATTGAGAGTATACCATATCCATAGCCAAGTCGAAGTAGACACGGACCTGAAAATATTTATTAGAATTTCTTTTTAAGTTGTATCAAATTATGGCTACGATGTGAAACAATTTTACAACAAAAACTTATTTACTTTTTTAAATTAAAAAAATAAATAAACAAGAGGAAAATTCTTCAATGTTGTATTTATTTTTTGTGCCCAATTCTAAATGTTCGATTTATGTTTTAGAGTATGTGATTTTTTTAGAGAAGTAAATCTCACAATTCAAAATAATTCACTATTATATTCAACACTTTCTCTTACGTGTACACTAAACAAGGACAAAAGTATAGGTTGATATTAATTAGAATGCCAACACAAGATTAGAAGCTCGAAAGAATTGAAAAATCTCAAACACGAAAATTTTTAAATGCAAGTTTAAAACTCATAACCTCTTACTCCAGTACCATATTAGTTTACAATCCATCAAAAAAGCTTAACTTACATATTAGGTGGACCACCAATGAATTTTTCATTCAACAATTTCAAAACGTTAGATTATATACTTTCCCTGATCAAAATTTTGGACCCACCAATGAATATTCGTACAATCACCGGAAAGGATGAGATTTTTGGACCTCAAAAGCTGTGGTATAAAGATATATGTATATATATGAGAGCATTAAATAGATAAATTGACTTCCAATATGCTTGGACTGGATATATATATATAAGCATGCATGGGTTGACATTTCTTCACACAACACTACCACATCTCATCATGCCATGCGTATTGGCATATGCGAGCTGCGACGTCAGTGAATGAGACTGAGATTGAGACTGATTGACCCAAAACCAGACAGAATAGTAATCGTCGTTTCCGCGGCCAAAACCTCTCACTGCCTCTCAACGACGACGCGTTGTGTTGATTCCATGATTTGAATGGCCTTCGCTGATCTTGTGATCTAGAAACTTTATAATAAGCTTTCCCTTTTACTGTTATTTGCAAAAATTGCAATCATGCTTGTTTTGAAATGACACGTTGAAAAGGACTTTGTGGTGACGCACCAATCGCTTATGCTTATGTGTGTCGTGACATATGCTTTTTTGTCTCACGTATTTATAATTAAGAGTACTAATAGTACTGCCGGAAGAAACAACGTTGTAACTTCCTCAACTAACTTAATTAGTATTAACCTATCAAGAATAATTATGAGCACATCTTTGAAACGTGATGATGATGTTTAATTATTTTGGTACTTTTTTTTTTTTTTGTTACTTTGGTCTCTATGATCAATTTGCTATGCTTTGTTTGAAACTACTTGGAATTATATGTTGGAGTTACTCTCTCTGTGTAGTGTCAATGGCGCTTGAGATTGATATTGAATTACTGCTTTCAAATTTTAAGAGTATGTTACAAAAGAATCAATCCTATACCTAAAATTTATTTTGTACTAATTTTTCTTTAATTTATTGTGTAGGAGATTAACTTAGATAGAAGATTTTTAAATTCTACTTTTATTAACGGTAGTCTCTAAAGTTTTAAATTTTTTCACTTTTTATAGTTCCTTTTTTATTCTTTAAAAGGTAGGATCGCGGACAAATATTCAAATCAATTTTGTACTATAGTACTTTTCTCTCACATTTTGTTTCTCTTTTTTATTTCAATTATTATTTTTTTTCTCTTTTTTATTTTTTTGCCATTTGAGTGTCAAAAATTTTCTCAGCAGATTGTAAATTTTCTTGCTTAATCTATATATACTCATTTTTTTAATAATTTTTTCTTGTTATTCTTTTTTTTTTAAATAGTGATATTCATAAATATTTCTATGTCAAAAGAGGATTACAAAATAAATAATTCTCTAACTTTTTGCTCCCTTCACTGTAAGAATAACAAAAAAAAAATTATTATTTGTATTTAAGTACTTTTCTCTCTCATTTGTTTCTCTTTTCCATTTCAATTCTCTGTGTCTTACCGTTTGAGGGATCGAAAAATTTCTCCATCATCATCGTTGATTGTAATTTTTCTTACTTAATCTATAAGCATTCATTGTATTATATTTTTTCTCTTTATTTTTATAATATGTGTTTATATAAATTTAATTGTATTTTTTCTAATATTTTTTTAGTTCATTTTCATATATTATTGAACGAATTTTTGGGAAAAAAAAAACCGCTCGCCCTCACTAGTTTACTTATAAATCTGATTATAATACTGTGGACGATAACGTACCACACCATTATTAATTGGCACTTAACAAATTATTTAAGGGTTTCAAGTTTTAATTATTATTATTAAAACAAAACACTATACATGACTCTAGGCAACTCAACAATGAAATATAAAAAATAAAAAAAAAATAAAAAAGGTTCTAGCTACTAATTGAACTATTCAAGTACTATTGAGCAACTCGCGCTTGGAATTCAACAATCACGCACACATTGGCTACTATAGCGCACTATTTCAGGTAGCAAGTAGGAAATAGCCCCAGACATATTTTATTAATTACTCACATTTAAGCACGTGCTAAACAAATTACACATCCAAAACACGAAACATATCTACTGCTTTTCTATAATATTATATAGTTATCAATATTCAATAATAAAGCGCCTGATTTCAACTCAAGGCATACGTACTTCCAAGTTCCAACACAGTCCTCCTTTGATACCAAAAAGCCTGAATTATAAGTAACCAATAGCTAGGAAAGACCCAAGTAGGTCACTCACAAAAAAAAATAATAATAACAATAATAATAATAATCCACGTAGAACTTAGGTGTGTTTTAAATTCAGAAACTAAAAAAAAAAAAAAGAGATGAGCTGAGAAATCAACATGAGGAGAGAGAAAAAAGACACACGTGCATTTAATAGAGGAGACCAGAGCAAACCCAGCCCCGCGTAAGCCACATCATTGCTTGGGTCACCTTGCCACGTGTCATCCGGCTCTTTTGTCGCTTTGCGGCTCCTCCTACTTTGTAATTGTTGCTGCGCTGTGTCCCTACCAAATAACGCGCACATTCAGTGTTGTTGACCCCACAGTCAATGTCAAACTTTGCCCTCTTATCCCCAAATCCCATCACTCCTCAGTCCTCTCCTCTACACATATATATACACACATATATACACACCTGAGCCGCAAAAAACATAATCCAATAACACAAACACAAACACAAATACAAACACACTCAAACGCGAAAAACAGAGAGAGGAAAAGAAAAAAAAACTTAAAAACTCGAATCAACGGTTTCGGATCGGACATGGTCAAGCAGACTGCGGCGGAGAAGGCGATGAGCAACGACAACAAGAAGGTCGAGGAGCGAAACGACTGTCGTTTCAAGGGCGTGAGGAAGAGGAAGTGGGGGAAGTACGTGTCGGAGATACGGCTGCCCAACAGCCGCGAGCGCATCTGGCTCGGCTCCTACGACACCGCCGAGAAGGCGGCGCGAGCCTTCGACGCAGCGCTCTTCTGCCTCCGCGGCCGATCGGCCAAGTTCAACTTCCCGGACAACCCGCCGGACATCGCCGGCGGGAGGTCCCTCTCGCCGGCGGAGATCCAGGCCGAGGCGGCGAGGTTCGCAAACTCGACGGAGGCCCCGAACGCCGGGTCGAGTCGGGTCGGAGCCATGGAGTCGTCGTCGTCGCCGTCGGTGTCCGAAGGGAGCGTGACGGCGCAGTTGGACGGCGAGTTGACGAACGACGGGTCGTTTATGGACTTTTTTAGCGGCGTGGAGTCGGGTCAGTACGACTCGGGTTACGGGCTGTTTCCGGGTTTTGATGACTTAACGGGCGATTTTTTTGCACCGCCTTTCCCGGCAGTTAACGATTACGGCGTGGAAGATAACGGTTACGTTGACGGAGTTTTGCCACAAGAGTCGTTTCTTTGGAACTTTTGAAGGGCATTACGGGAATTTTAAAATATGTTTTTTTTTTTTTTTAAGGGTCAAGGTTCGGGTCGAGTTTTAATTTTTGCCCCGGAGCTTACTTTAAATTTTTTAAAAATACCTAAAAGGGGTGTGGAATGGATGGACCAATTTTAGTACGGACCACCCATGAAACTAAGATCTCTAAAGATTTTTTATTCTTTGGGTCTTATAGGTGTTTTTGGCATTGCATATTCTTTACACGTTAATTAAATGTAAAGTGGCATTACATTCATTTGTATTCTTGTTTTATCGGATGTTTCAATCATTAGTTCAATGGTAATATACTAATAGTCGAAGATTATTTATTTGTTTAATGCCCGAATGATTGTTCTTTTTGTGCACTAATAAAATGGGTCCCAAAGCCATTGACACTAGAAGTCTCGAACTATTTACAGGATTTTACACACATTTCACTTGTTTTTTTCCTTTTCGGCTGAATATAAATATACATTTCACTTGGACCTATCTGTGGAGTTCGTTGATAGCCCATCAAAATTTGAAGGAAAAGAAAAGGATGTATGTGGTCCCATGGGAATTATCCTATACATAGTGGAATTAATATCTTCCTCAACGGTCAACCATAAAATTAACTCATGTTGGGAAGCATTATGGTTTTCTTTTTAATAACCGAAAATATGAAAGTATTTTTTGTTGTTTTATTTGCAAAATCTTAAGAGCATAAAACATATTTGATAACCACAAATTTCTGCTAATTATATTGAACATATATACTTGTATGCGAGACTAGTTCTTCATTACATATTTTCTAAAATAAATAAAAAATATGGAAGCAAAATTTAAGGAAAAAACTGGTGAGAGGAAAAAGTCAATACAGAGAGAGATAGACAAAATAGATAAGAGTCTAACTAAAGAAGAAGGGTGAGAAGAAAGAGAAAAACTAAGAAAAATTGGGAAAGAAAAACAAGAAAAATTCTACATATAATGAAGCAAGATAGTTGATGAAGAGGAGACAAAAATTTTAAAGGGTGCCAAATAGAGGAGAGAGAGAGGAAAATATCACGAGACAAAATGAGAAAATGAAAAGGATAAAGAGGGAAAATGAGAATAAACAGAGCGAAAATGCAAATAGAAAATACAAGAAGAGAGATAGTTTAGACAGGAAAATACTAATAGAGAGAGAGCGTGAGGAGATCGAAAGTTTAAAAAGAGAAAATAGTAATAATCTCGAGCAACTAGTATGAAAGTATTTTCTTATAGGTCTACAATGAATGCCCAAGTTGACGTAACTGGATCATTTAAGGAACGAGGGGTCCCCCTCAATTTTTAAAAATTTATTAAATTTACCATAGGTATTAGATATTTTTTCAAACTCCCCCTCTTGATTTTCTATATTTATAAACCTTACCATATATGTTAAATATTTTTCTGATTTAAATATTTTTTTATCTGATTTTCCCTTCTTGTAATTAATATAATTTTTTAAAATCTTTAAATTTACCTGAAATTTTAAAGAAATTTATTAAATTTTCATACTTGACCCTTCAAAATTTTAAAATCTTTAAATATACTTAACATATTACTCTTTATATATATATATATATATATCCTTTAACTCAGTAATTTTTTTACTTATATTTTTCTTATATAACATTATTATATAAGTAAAATTTAGTATTTTAAAATAAATAATTTATATTATCAAAATAATACGATCATTGTTAACTAAATTTCTAAATCCGTCACTTAGCACATTTACATGTTGCAAGTAGCATACTAGAGTATTTGGTCGACCGAAGAGCATTCCTAATGCGCATCAAAGAAAACTTACAATTTCAAGGCATATAATCGAAAGTGGCTCATACATGCACTCAGAAAAAAAAAATTTCCGATTACCTATACCTTGATTTATAAACATTGGTACGTAGTTGTTGGATAAAAAATCTCGTAGCGGAAAGGCTAATAAAAAATAGTGAAAGAGGAATTTTGTAAAATTTTAACGTATTGTTGGCTTTACCCATGTTGTTATAATTAATAACATAAATTAATCATAAGATCATTAACCTTTAGACGATAAACTCTAGAGTCTAGATGCATCAACCATTCCAAAATTTTTGACTGCTTGCTTTGCCTCAATCTGTTGTCGGTTGTGTTCAATATGTGTTGGTCACACTGACACTGCCTAATAGGATCTTTGAACCTCTCTGCATAATCACTTGACTTTATGGTTTTATAACGGAGAAATATTAAATGATTAGAAATTTTGATCAGATTAAACTTGGTCAAATGATATGAAAAATGTTTATTACATAAAATAAAAAATAAAAAAGTGCATATGTTATAGTTAACAAGTGATTATCACATCTGACTTTTTTTTCTGGTCATTTTCTGATTGTGTAGCATTACTCTTTATAATAACGGATAAGAATTTTATATGTATCATTCGAAAATATATATCTAGCTTTAAATCATACTATAAATACTAAATTTGGATATGTTCCTTCCCATTTCTGGAAAGAAACGCCTAACTGGGAGGCTGCCATGTGGCTCCTCCCATGGGCAACACATTGGCACTCCTGACGAATTTTTATTTTATTTTTTAAAAAAATTGTGTAAAGGGGCATGATTAATAATGTGTGAAAAAAAAGTGCATTCATCAAAATCTCTCATTGAAAATTATAAAGGAGCCCATGTGTGTTAATTTAATGATAAAATTGACCCCCATATAGTTGAAATGACAAAAATATCAATTTAATTTTTTAATCTTAACAAAAATATACCTTTTCTTTTTTTTTTTGTATTTTTTTTGTTATGTTTTTTATTTGAATTATTTTTTTATTTTGTATTCAATGTCATGTGTATATATTTTTGGACTTTTTCTTCATCTTGATCACAATTTTTTCATATATATCGTCGTTTCTTGTATTTATTTTTTCTTATCTTTAACACCCGCTTTGGGTATTTTTTTCAATCAAAATTTTATTGATTTTCTTTTCTTTTTAATAATATTTTCTTAAAACTAAACTTCATTCATATCGTAATAAAAATATATTTGTTATATCATGATGGAAATGTATGAGATTTTTTTATAAAATTCACACGTATATAAAATTTAGTATATACATACACATATATATATATATATGCGCGGTTTAGACTTTTAGCCCTTTTTAGATCTATATTTTAAGAATTTAGCCCTAATTTTATAAATTTAAGGATTTAATCGTTTTTATATTTGATACACGTGTATCATATTTTTGATACATGTGTACCATAATATGATACATATGTATCATACATGTATCAAATATAAAAATTGTTAGCTCCTTAATTTCATAAAACTATGGCTAATTCTAAAAAAATTAGCCAAAAATTTGGTTAAATCCTTAAAAATCTCTCTCTCTCCCTCTCTCTTTCTCTCTCTCTCCCTCTATATATATATATATATATATATATATATATATATAAGTACAAAACGCATGTATAAAAATTAGTATATATATAAGATATCATATTGCTAAATTATTTTAAAGACTATTTAGCAGATAGCTATAGTTTGAATGATGTTGTATAAAATTGCCAACGTTTCCACAAATTTGGAAAATAATAATTTCTTTAACTGCATGATGCTTACATAATAATAACTTTACCTTTATACCTTTAATTTTTTATCACTAATATTTTAATTTTTAAAAATATTGGTTATTTTCTGGAAACATTTAAAAATAAAAAAAAGGAAGAGACTGATGTGGTAGGGACAATTTTTATCGTTCCTACGGTAGGGAACGATTCTAAAATTCTATAAGTGGTTAAAATTTAAATTTTAATTTATCATTTTTTTCAAGTGTTTCTTGGATTTTTTTTAGTATTTTGGTGAAAAAAACTCAATTTTTTTAGGGGTGAAGGTGAAATTTTTTTAAAAAAATTGAGCCTAAATAGTAATATAATAAAAATAAGGGGCCAAAAAATGAATAAATAAAGTACTTAGAACAATTCTGAGCCACTTATTTGGTCTCAACCGTAGGGACCCACAGCCACTTCTGAAAAAAAAAATCATAAGTTTAACGTTATATATTTTAAAATACTGAAGGGCTCCGCATGTATATATATACATATATATATATATATATGTGTGTGTGTGGAAATTTAAATCATTGTATTTGAACAACGTGTTTTGAAAATTATCATTGTAAAAGAAAAATTAGTTGTAGTCCATGTCAATTTTTAATAACGAATTTGACCAAATTATTTATTTTTTTACAAATGTAAAATACAAAAGAGGTGAAATAAACTACTATAAATAATAAAAATGACATAATTTGTAATATTGATATTGATTGTAAATTTTGATTTCAAAAGTGAGATTGGATCAAATTTTCTACGTTATATTACCACTACCATAATGTCTTTCAACTTTTTATCGTCAGTGGTGTGTAGGTTAAGTCTGAAAGGCCTAAGTGGAGACTGGAGAGTATTAACGCCCCAGAGAGTAACAGACAAGGCCACAAACTTAAGTAATAAGTGGCCTAATAGGTAGTCCAGCCCAGCTAGATGAACCCTGATTGACTAATATATTTTTGGAAATTTAGAAAAATATCAATTTTGAATTTACAATAAAACCTCTATAAATTATAATTTTGGGATTAATATTAATTTAATAAATTATTATTTTATTTATCAATGAATTAATAAATTATTATTTTAGCAAGATATTTGTCTTCTTTATCTAAAGACGGTCATATTTATTATTTAACATCGTTTCAAAAGTTATTATTATAATTTTATGTATTTGTTAAGGAAGTAAATTTACATCGACATTAATTCTTGAGAAGAACAAGCAGTCTTATATACATATTTTATAGAATAGTCTAAATAATGTTAAATTTTTTAATGTATTAGGAAATTATTAATTTATATATAACTAGGTCCTAAGGGTTTTATTAATAACGTAGTATCTTGTAAATTTAGCGAATTATTAATTTAGCACGTTGAGCTCGAATTAATACCTTTTAAAAATATTATTTAATCGAGGTTATTAAATTTGTTGTGCTTTTACTATATGTTTAGATGTATATCACTTTAAACTTATGTTTATATTTTATGCTACTTTTTAGAATAGAAAAGAAAACAATAAGTGCAGATATAAGTTTTTGGGAACTTCTTTGGTCGATTTTGTTATAGTCGAAAATAACTCTGGATCGTTAGATTTATCTTTTTGAGATGTGAGGCCAAAAAGGCAAATCTCACGATCCAGAACGATTATTTCCACCAAAAGAAAAAAAAAACCCACAAAAGAATTCCCTAAGTTAGAAGTTAGCATTAATCGAAACAAAACCTCAAAATTAGGTACTTTATTATAACTTTTTTCAAGATTTCTAGTTTCAGAGGAAAATCCAATAGCTATTTAGTAAGTGTGTATAATATATATATATATATATATATTAGAAGGCTTGTAATGGTAAAACTTATTACGGGATTGAAATTCAAACATGTGTGATAGTAAGGGTGGGTACTTTATCACACAATGAGTTCTTGTATATTTTTGTCAATTATAATATAAGGGCGGGTATTTACACTGTTGTATGTTTGTGTATGTGTTAATGCGATTTTTCGTATCAACACCTAGCTGCGTCTATTAGCTCGGATTTGCGTTGAACCGCACACTAGAAACAAACTGAGTTCGATAGTGACGTAATATGGTTCTGCCAAAAAAAAAAAAAAAAGCGTGATGGAGGCACTAAGGGTGTTCCCAATGCGAACACTCCAACACTCAAGCCAGTAAGGTTGAACCAAAAAGAGAAAATTGAGTGTTTTTAGTTAGAATGTTTAAAATTCAATACCTCTGCATCTCGCAAAAGATGGCATTTATAAATTATTGAGAACTGATGAGTGTGGTTTTACACACTCATTTACCCTTGAATTTCACCAATATCTAACGTAAGTCCTCAAGTTTGAGGTTGTTCAATATGATTTTTGAGCTTTTGTAGCTCAATTTCACAAAAAGAGGCACAGAGCATTGAAATATCGCTATACATAACGGTGAAATGTGCTTCGTAGCATGGCAACGACGTAAAGGTAACCAAAACGGATACAAAATACCTCGGCGGCACCTCATTGTGCGAATCACGCACATCCAAGGCGTGCCTAGCCACCCTACAACACCCTTAGGCTGTCTCGTGCACCCAAAGCCCACCAAAAACACGCCCTCGGGCCCAAAAGCTCGTCCATATTTTGCTTGGTCGCGTCGCGACCAATTTTGGTCGCATCGCGACCAACATTTCATCATTTACAAATTGCTTTTGCGTATCGCAGTCGCACCACGACCAACCCAATTCTAGGTGTCGCGTTGTGACGAATTTAATATTTCTAGTGTCGCATTGGTGCCATGTCGTGACCAATGCTCCAAATTGTGCCTACCAAGTGACAAACATATGCCCACTTCGAATTTTTGGCTCAATTTTATCCATTGGATGTAAAATCAAGGGCCAAGATCACTCCATAGATTAGGGCAACTTGCTTAAGTGAGGGGAGAGCTCGAAATTGGAAGGGGAGACCATTTTGGGGCCTTCTTGGAGAGGATTTGGGAGGTTTCTTGAAGACACCATGGGAGCTTGAGGGAGAGAGCTCCAATAGAGGACTTGAAGCTACAACCACTATTTTTATGAGCTTTTAAGCTAATTAGTGTTTGACTTTCCTATTCCCTTCTCTTATATTTATTTCTATTGAATTATAAAGTATTTGTATTTTGTGATTATTATTGAAACAATTTGGTGATTGATATTTAAATTCAAGGGTGATGTAGTTCACCCTTGAAATGCCATGAACTATTTAGTTGATTAATTGATATTTTGTTCATTCCATTGTGGTGCTTGATATTTATTATTTTTTAATCATTTTGTAATTTTCTTTTACCATAGCTATAGAATGGTTCGGTTGTTGTATATAATTAATTGTCTTGGGAAATTAGCTTAGTTTGGAAAAGTATGTTAAAATCCTCGTATGAGCATGCACGTCTAACGTAACTTTGAGACCATGAGGAGATAGGTGTTTAGATAATTCTAAGAGGGGGCTTAAAGTGTGATTAATTAACCGGTTAGTTAGGGATAACAACTCGATAAATCCAATCACGTAAATTCTCATTCACGCTCGGAAGAGGTGAAGGTGATATACATTAGGACCTCTAGATTAATGGAATGACTTAACTTAATTAATTGGACTTATATGTAATGACATGGATAGTGAATGAAATCAACCCTTAAATCCACTTTTATTTATTATTTTTATCGTCAATTTAATTTACTACCTAGTTAATGTTAGTCTTTAATTTAATTTAATTTTGCCGCATTCGTTTCGTTAGTCTAGATAGCAAGTAGGACAAGCGAAGTAATACTCAATTCCTATCTCTGACTCAATCAATCCTTGTGGAGATGATATCCGAACTCAAAGTCCACTTTATGACTTGTGCGACCCGTAAACTTGCGGAATAAAAAAATCGCTAACAGGAACTACCTATAACCACCATTTGATAGCGTTGTAGATTTTATGGGAGATTTTAAGGAATACCCCTTTTTTTGGTACAATGATAATTTATACTCCATGTGTGTTATACTTTTTATTAATGCTCCAAAATTTACACTACAAACATAAGGTGGAAACAAAGGGAGCACACCACTTGGGGCATAGATTATTAAGTGACACTAAAATTTGCCTTGTTTTGCAATTCCCAACCACGGCACCAGTCAATTATCAAGGCAGTCGGTAAATCGCCGACAGCTGTGGTGGTTAGGGGTCCTGCCGGGGAAACCGACGAAATTGCTGGCTAAAGGACTCGCTGGAGCAGCCGGCTGATACGCTGATTGTTGCAACCGCCGGCCGGGGCAATCAACAAATTGATGGTTGCTGGGCCACCGTCGTCAGACATAGTGCTAGTATTGTTGACTTTTCGGTGCTCACTGTGATTCTGGCAAGGCCCATTGGGCTTTACAAAAATTTAGCCCGATAGTATGTGAATTTGTACTTTTTTGTTTTGTGATTTTTAAATATTGTGATCTGGTCATGATTTTGGTGTTCATACTATGCATGAATTGATTACTGTTGGTTTATTTATTTATTCATTTATTCGATGCTATACAAAATGAATAATAAAATATCAAATTTCAAATGCTAGGAAACAGTTTTGTTAAAAAAATCAATAAATGAATTATTGAGTAAATAACTATTTTTTGAACTATTTTTTAAGAACATAACTAATATTTTTATTAACTAAGAAAATAGTCATTTATTTAACTACGTTATGTTTAGGGGGATTTTGAGGAATGCTCTATTTTTGGAACATTGATAATATATGTCCTATGGAGGTTGTATTTTTAATTTATACTCCAAAATTTACACTGCAAATATAAAGAGGAAATAAAGAAGCACATCACTTGGGGCATAGATTATTAAGTGACATCAAGAATAACTTTAGTTTTGCAATTTCCCTTTATGTGTTTATATGATGCTGTAATTTTACATTTATGTCCTTAATTTTTTATAGACTAATGATTAATTTCTTAATCTTTATAAACATTAGTAATTTTCTTAAATCATGGATAAAAAAATGATCAAATGCCATTTAGGCTTTAGAAAAAAAAATAATAAAACGAAACAAAATAAATGACGATGCCACGAAAGAAATATTTAAGGTTGCTCTCATCATGATTTCTTCTGATTTCGTTTCTTAAAAAATTAGCCTTCGCTAATAATATTTTACTATATGATGAAAGCAAGAAAAGGTCAATTGTAACGAACGTAACACATAATATTTTTTTTTTCTTCTTCATTAATTTATTTTCTTTCTTTTGAGATGAAAGAGTCACTTCTTCAACTTAGTCTACTCGAGCAGTTGAACTTAAACTTAGCAATAATAATTCTTAAAAGAGCTTATTTAATAGAATAAAGATATGAATTACGGATATAGAGGACTATTATGAAGTGGAATTCTTTGCAAAAAACAAAAAAGACTTATTAAGTGGAATTTATTATGATTTTAGTTGTTAACATCAAGGTGGTCCTTATGAATAAGAAATCGCCATTTGCATAAAATAACAATAATAGAAACTATACTTAAAAGCTATGAGAATTGACTGCAAACAAACAAAAATGGTGGACCAAACTAACCTATGATGGTTGTTTGAATAATAATAACAATGCAAGGAGGACAATGTAGATTATTGAATAATGACAACTTTAATGCTTTAACTTTTTCATTAGGTGTTACAGTTTGTGGTATTTTCACTTTTGTAAAACGTCTTTCCTTCTCTTCAAATTTGTTATCATTGTACTGTGGCCACTAAGTATCTAATTCTTCATTTTATTTTAATTTTTCGACGAGGACAAGATATGGGCATTGGTTCAACATCAGGTAAATAAATAGCACACGGCAATCTTTTGGTGGTTTTTTTTTTTTTTTCTTTCTTTCGCTGAAATATTTTGGTTGCTAATTTTCATGGAAAGTGACAGCATACAGCCACAAAACCACAATATGAATTTGACTTGCCAAAAACAAAACAAAACAATGTCATTATTAGTATCACTTAATAATCTATTCCACAAATGATGTGTTAAAATATAAAATTTAGAGCATAAATTAAAAATACAATACACATAGAATATAGATTATTAATATGTCAAAATGTTTCTCAAAATCTCAAAAAAAATAAAAACAAAAATAAAAAAACAACATGTGACACTAATATCATAAAGCCATAAAGGTATATCTAAAAGGAAAGCCACCGACAAAGAAAAGAAAATAAATAATAATAATAATAATAAATAAAAATTACAGTAAATATAACTTTCAATACAAATGATTAAATTAATTTTTTAAATAAAATTATATTTACTAAAAATAAATAAATCTCACCATTTATAATCATTTCTTTAACTATAGAAATATCTTGTTATAATTTTTTACAAAGAGCATCAAAATTTGTGGTGAATTTATTATTAATCACAACCAATCAAAAATAAAGGAAAAAAATAATCGCTCCCATAGAATAATTGTATGATGAAAATTTGAGTATTAGTGGGACCCGGCAAAAATAAGAACATTGTTGTTTTTTTTTTTTTTGTTTGCTACCGAATAAGAACATTGTTTAGGTAACTAGCATTGCAATGCAAAGTACAACCAAAGACTAAAGTTGGAGTCACTTTCAAACATTAAAGTAGAAGTAAATTCAAGGATGCGTCAACACCTTGAAACGTCAAAATTGGGATTAAAATATACTTTATCAAAATTCAATTAGAGAGAGAGTAAATAATTCAATGAAAAAAAAAGGCAAAAAATAATAATAATAATAATAATTGAGGGCTATCAATATCATGTCGTCCCCTCCACACGGGATGGCGGGTCACCCCAATGCATATAAATTTAGGAGGAAAAAAAAATCATGAAAAAGAATAATTATACGAGCTCTATCAATTTTTACAACTATTTATTTACCATGTGATTTATATTTTATTTTTCAATTTCCATAAGTTTTATTATATTATATTACATATCATATATATATGGTAATAAATAAAAATGCCGCATTTAACGTTGAATGCTCTAATATCTGTACTATACTAAATACATTTTATTATAATTTTTATTTTTTTTTATTTTTTTACAGTAGTAAAAGTAAAACATGTTAAAAAATAATTAACTCTAGTAGACAAGATTATGAACAACAATAATACCTTTTTAATAGGAGAATATTTTTTGAAATATAAAATTAAAATAATAAAGATTTTTAATTAAATATCAAATAATCAACCAATTAATTATCAATTTCAGATGTTAGAATTTGACATTTTAATATAGGTTAAATTTGACATAAATTACAATATTTATCAACTTTTGTACTTAATATGGTATTGTATGAGAGAATATTTTAAAAAAAAAAGCTTAAATTTAACATTGACACTTTTATTTTGATATTGCATTTAAGATTATGTAAGCATTATTTTATAAAAATATGCTAAACGTTTGTTTTATTAAAATTGTGTATGTTGTTATACCTATTTTTCGACCCCGTATTTATAATAATAATAGAAATATGCGTTTTTAGTTATATCTTATGTTGTTCCTTCTAACCATAAATTGACGATTCGCCCATTTTTATTTAATATATTTTAAAAATTATGCAATAATTAAAAATATATGGTTTATTTGATTTTTGGCTTTTTTTAGTTCATGTTTTAAGAAAATGACCATAGTTTCTAAAAATTAATTTATTAGTCACTAATACATAAGAGAACTAAAGATATATAGGTAAATATACATTATCATATATTTAAGAAAATGACTAATTTTTTAATTAATCAAAATATTGGTCATTTTCTTAAAACAAATGACTATTTAATTATGAGATACAATTCAAAATGGAAAACAAATGAGGCAATAAATTTCTTGTCTTCAAATAAAAGAAGTAAATAAAGAATAAGAGTTTTTTGGGCATTTAACTAAATTTTTGGGTAATTTTTTAGGATTTAGTCATGATTTCACGAAATTAGGGATTTAGCCATAAAATGTAATATTTTTTGTTACATGAAACATAGATACGTGTAAAAGTGTAACATCTTATGTTACATGTTACATTTAATGTTATATTTTTTACACGTATATATATTACATGTTACAAAAAATATTACATGCTATGGTTAAATCCTTAATTTCGTGAAACTATGGCTAAATCCTTCAAACTTTACCTTTAAAATAGCTAATTGCTTAAATGACTCGAAGAATAATAAGTTTTAAAAAATACCCCTCTTTACAAACACTATTAATCTATACCATATTTATATTATATTTATGAATTTTGCTAGCGTGAGACGCGACTGACGCATCTGACGCATCGCGACCGTCCATCGCGGTGGGTCCCACGGTAAGGCCCACCGCGATAGACGATCGCGATGCGTCAGACGCGTCACGCGCGTTTGACGCTAGCATGCCCCTATATTTATATTTTTTTTTCTTTATTTTATATTACAAATATAGAATACAAATGAAAGAGGATGTTATGTGAGGCATAAATTTTCAACATGTAACGGTTTCATGTCGTAATAGGCCCAAATATAAACTCCAAGGTCATTTTCATATTTCACGTGATGAGCTCTCGGCTAGGCCCACGTTCTATTCTATTCACGTGGCTCAAAGAGAAGCCAGCAAATACCATTCTTACACGTGTGCATATTGCACGTGAGATGGGTCCCACATGGCACTGTCTTTTTGTGGTAGCCTAAACCATGGTTCCAAATTTTGATGTCACTTTTATGAAGGAAAAAATCACTCTATGGACCACAGATTGCTAGGCAGTCAAAAGGACCATAATATCCTTAACCAACCATATCACTCAATAAGCAAAATAATCATAAAAGAGCAATGAAAACAAAATCATATTTATTAGATTTAGATTATGAATTATGATCATGATCTATTGGTTTCACTTTTCCCCTCATACGTATATTCAACTCCCATATGCCCAATTTAATAAAATAAAATTATTAGTTTTTTTATCGTGTAAATCTTTTGAGTGGTTGTATTAACATTATTTTGATATAACAAAAACAAATCAATATAATCTTCTTATAATGTAGAACGCAAGATAAAGTTGATGCTTTACGCCCAATTTAATAAAATAAATTATTGGTTTTGTTATCATATTGTAAATCTTTTGAGTGGTTGCATTTAACATAATTTTGATATAACAAAAACAAATCAATATAATCTTCTTATAGTATCTGTAGAATGCCAGATAAAGTTGATGCTTTACGATCAATTTAATAAAATAAAATTATTGGTTTTGTTATCATGTAAATCTTTTGAGTGGTTGCACTTATCATAATTTTGATTTAACAAAAACAAATCAATATAATTTTCTTTTGGTATATAGAATTCAAGATAAAGTTGATGCTCGATCGGAGGGAATTAATCATGCTTTATTCCAAGATGCTCCACTAAGAAGATAAAAGTTAGAAAAAAAATAAAATAAAGTAACCTAAAGTCCTGAGAGAAGAAATGACGATCATTTGAAATCTAAACAAAAAATTGGAATATATGATTGGACCGAGTGAATTTTTAAAGAGATTTTATGTTCGAGTACGACTTTCCCACTCATTACTTAAATATTTATATAATTTCCAATCTATATTTGATTCTAACATATAAATATCTGCATTTTTTTTTTGGAGTACAGTCCTACTCTTACACTTTCTTCTTAATTTATAGAGAAAAAAATCGTTGTTCCATTAGGTTGTAAATTTAGCGTTATCTTACACATTTTTAATCATTGCATGAAATTTTTAAAAATATCTTAAATAAAAATAAATGAGTTGTCAATTGTAATTAAAAAAGACAGAGATGAAATAACCAAAGGGACAATATATTTATATTTTAATTTTAGAATAATTTGTATTAGTGCCCCCTGAACTTCACGTATTTAGTCACTTGTCCTCTAATTTTTTATTTTTAACAAGTTGCACCCTGATTTCGAAGATTTTGACAAATTACTGCAAATCGATAACAGACGATCAAAAACTTAGACGGAATTTGACATGTGATAGTCATATGCCTCATTATTAAGGGTATTTTAGTCATTTTTTAATCTTCTTCTTCATCATTTTTCTTCTTTCTTTATTTCTTATTTCTTTTCCCGCCGGTGAGGTGCAACTCGTGAGATGCAGTAGTGGGCTGGGCTAATAAAATGGCTGCCCGATCGTTGCCAGATATGTGGCACATTTTAGCTACTGTCAACGGCGTCGACTCCGCCACCGTAATTCGGCAGAACTTGCAACTTGGCCTTCAAAATTTGTTTTAGATTCATGAGATTTTGTGTTTCACTTTGGTTTTTCTGATTTTCATGGTTTCTAAAAGTTTTTCATTCTGTTTGTAGGTGAAGAGATATACTCCAAAGAAAATCATTTTTTGGAAAATATTGTTTCACCATTGCATTGTTTCCTATGAGTGAGTTTTTATTTTCTTGCTTAGAGAAGTATGTGTTGGGACTTGGGATGAAGATGGGATTGTTATTGTTTGAACATTTTTGGTTGTTGGCTGAATTTTTTTTCAAAAAGCCATTGATGATTATACAGTGCAAATCTGGGTTTACTAATGTAGTGATTCGACTAGTTTACAAATGTTAAAAGAAAATATTATTCATTTGAGGCATATTTTGTATCAGTTTGTTTCTAGTAATTTGATGTTTGATTTGGTCAAGAATTAAAGAGGCTTTTGCAGAATGATTGGGAAGAAATCACAGTGTGTTTGGCTTCCTTTTTTTTTTTTTTTTCCTTGTATTGATATTTTTTTAAGATGATTTTTTAAATTCCAATAATACCCTCGCTACATTCACGTGAAAAACGCGTGATATGCTTGTTCTGTTAATTATTGGATGGCAGTTAATAATTTGTAACGATTTGTCAAAAAAATTAAGTTGAGGGTATAAAATGCCAAAAATAAAAGTTTAGGGTGCAACTTGTCACACCCGTGTAATTCAAAGGCCACTAATGCAAATTACTCTTTCTATTATATTTATAGATGACACAATTGTTTGTTTAATTTAAATAAAAATAATTAAATTCTCAATATATAATTAAAAAGAAAAACATCGAAGGGACAACATATTCTTATTCTAAATTCTATTACGCAAAAATTTGCTTTGATAAAAGCTTCGCGTCCATTTCCAAAAAATCATACATAACATATTAGGTAAATTTTCAAAAGTACTTTAATGAGAAATTAACATTTTTTAAATTATATACATGTTGCCTGTGTTTCTCATTTATAGTATAATCATTATATTATAAATATAAAAAAATATTCAATATACAAGAATGTAGAAGTACAAGATACATCAGAGACAATATTTTGTAAATCTCCCTAGCAAAACAAAAAACGAGTAGGTAGGCCCCTCCAATAATTTATAATTCTACAGGAAAGATATTCAATAATCATATGAGAAGGGGTATTTTGGGTAATTAAATAGTGAAGCACAATGTGGCCAGTCCAAGTCACTATCAAATACAAAAAAAAAAAAAAAAAAAGAGAGAAGAAAAAAAAGAAAGAGTCACCATCAAATATCAATCGTAAAAAAAGTGGGCCTCTAATTTCAGTGGGCTACATTACATAGAGAGCTCTTCAGTGGTTTTTGCAATAATTATAATACAATCTCGTGTAAATTATGACACGTGTTAATGGTCTAACGGTCCAAATTCCCAAAGGAATCTTTTATGTCCGCCGAGCAGGGCTGGTTGGTGGGCCACACACCCAAAAGTGGGTCCCACTCATTAGGAAAATGGACAATTCTTTTTTTTTTTCATTCATTCACAAAAAAGTGGGGCCCATTGACAAGTGACATTTTCTAAAATCCTATTGGAATCCGTTTCAATAATTTAGCAAAAGAAATAATTAAAAAGCAATGAAATGATTTATTGGTCAATCATCAAGCATATAATTCCAAACCAAACCATGGGCTAAGTCCACCCACTCGCCCACTCCATCATAAATTGGTGTCCCTTTGCTAAGCTTTCTTTGATAAATTATAATACAATCAATACATTACATGTGCAAACATCACATTCTCTCTCAATTCATTTTTCATACAAATTTTATGGTAAACTTGGGCAAGAGAACCTCACCAATGATAGGAAAGCTCTCCGAATTACTTGTCTCCGGCCACCGCCCCGGGTTCCTTGACGTCAACACGAGCCCGAGGAGCCCACTAGACCTCAAGATGCAATCCCCGAAGGGGCTAAAGAAGTATGATTTTGGTGTGGTTGGATTGGGAATAGTGGCCGCCTTGGAAAAATCAGGAGACTATAATAACTCGTTCGGACGGGACGTTCTGGCAAAATGCGTTATTGCTAATTCCAGTCCGATCCAATCCAATCCAATCCCTGTTAACTCTGCCAGGACCGGCGACAGGTTCAGCAGCGCGGCCCCCAGGAGGGGCTGCGAATATCAAGAATACGACGATGACGAGGATTACACATTCGTGACGCGTCACGGACCGAATAACGAGGTCTTAATTAAAGTCTACTATGATGGTGGTGATATTGGGAGAAGTAGAAGATCAAGCCAACAAAGAAATGACTTTGTTGGGTCAAATAACTTGGGTATTTTCAATGTCTCAACCCCAAGCTACAGAGAAGAGCCTTGTGTGAAACCCACTTTGGATTTTCTCAGCTCTTGCAATTTGTGCAAGAAAACGCTCCATGGAAAGGACATATACATGTATAGGTACTAAAACACACTCTCAAGTCTCAACTTCCTTGTTTATGTCTCTTAGCTTCTATTATTGTTGTTATTCTTATTATTATTATGAAAAGCTAATATAATTGTTTGGTTGTGATGAATTTACAGAGGAGAGAAGGCTTTTTGCAGCTCAGAGTGTAGATCAAGCCAAATCATGATGGATGAGAGAAAAGAACAGTGCAGATCAGAGGCATCAAAATCTCTGGTTGATGTTTCAGGCTCATCTTATTCAAGAGGTCAAATATTCTCAACTGGGATTGTTGCCATTTAGCACAAAGAGAGAGGCCATAACAATATCTATATATATCTATATACCATATATATATATATATATCGCTATACAATTTTATCAGCTTTTTAAGTTGCTAAGCAAACCCAGAACCAAAAAAGAAAAAGGATAAAAAATTTTGCTACTGTATGAGGATTGATCAGCCTGATTGTTGTGATGAGAATAGTCCCAACGTTTTTGTGAATAAAAAGGAGAGATATGAGATCTGTTATGACCAAGATTTTTGGTTATTATGTTTGTGTTTTTGGTACATGGATGATTGATGAATAGAATCGAATATTGTTGGGTTTGATCCGAAAAAAAAAGGTCCAACTTTCAGTGGTTAAGTTTCGTGTTGAAGGAATTGGAATGAGAAAAAGAAAAAAATATATATATATATATATATATATTATATATACATTCAATCATTTGTTGTAATTATAAGTTATGATTTATGGAACCATACGTTGGTGTTGTATCATAAGTCATAACAATCTGCACTTGTAAAAAAAGGGAATCCACATCCTTTCAAAATAAAATAATAATAATAACAATAATAATAACCCACGTCCATTTGTAGACACTGTCTATGATGCTTCTTTTTAATATCCGAGTAAATATAAATTTTGGTGCTAAAATAGAAAAATAAATTAATAATATGAAAATAGAGAATGTACTGTGTTAATTTATAATAAAAAAATTTATTTTTATGTATTTTATGAACAATTATAGATGGTTTATTATCTACTGAATAAAAGGACTATTGTTTAGGCTCTGTTTGGTAAGAAATAAAATAAAGTAAAAAAAAAAATTAGATGGTCATAAAAAATAGAAGAGGAAAGAAAAAAGAAAACAAACTTTCTTAACAGTGTTTGATATATCAAGAAGGAAAGAAAATATTTGATTAGACAATTATCATATTAATTTTTTTTATTTTAATTTAAAAAATATGGATACAATGATTATTTTACATTTATATGAGTTGAAAAGAGTTTTCCATTGAAGATTGAAAAGATAAAAAATAATAAGCCCCACATGCATTTTTTTTACTTTTTCTTTTCCTTCCCTTCTTCTTTACCTTCGCACCACACAAGTGCTTTAGTTGATTTCTATCCAAATTATTGAAAATTGATACAGTTGAAATTTGAGGATGAGTAGAATTTAAATTTGTGTGGTTTGAATGGATTTTGGTCATTTGAAGATTATCCAAAAAATAAAGTTTCCACATAACAAATTTAGATTGACAAATTCATTTGAATGACGCAAAACAACAAACCCTTTGTTTAGTTGATCTTTACTCTCTACTCTTTAGTGTATAAAACGTATCATTCAATGTCTTAATGTATATTAACAAAAAATAAAATAAAATCTTAATGTAGAAATTTCAGCAATTTTAACCATATGTGAATTTTAGCATATAGAAAACTACGTGGTACCCATTTTTTACCTTTAAAAAATATCATTTAGATATTCAAATCCCCAACCTTACTCACAACAATTTCTTACAAAAACCTTTCTAGTTTGGTAAAAGACCACTATCTTCTGATAAAGAAATGGAAGAAAATAACGGATTTTGCCCTAATTTTCTTCTAAGTATTTGTAAGATATTTTTCAAAGTTGATAGGGATATTAAGCATTCGACATCATTTAAAGAATAATTATCTACTCCTTAAGAGAAATTATAGCGAATACTTAATTTTTGACACCTAATTTAAATTAATACCCATTCTTTTAAAAAATATAACAAAATACTCAAGTGATTCAATTACTTACATAGTGGTAGCTAATGGTAATTAACGTAGTTACCAAAAGCATGTGCAAGCAATTAACGAATTGACTAGTTATTCAATTACTTTAAAAGTTCGGGTATTTATTTTTATTGTTGTGTAAATTTTGAGTATTTTTCTACTTCACAATTTACTTAATAACCTCAATATAATGGCCAAAAAATGATCATATTGTATTTTCTCTTTTTTTTTTTTGGAAAGTTAAAAACGGATGAAAAGTTTAAAACCGCTAATACTTCAACCCCAGGGATTTTAGTTTATTTTTTTTAGATAGGGGGTGGCAATTGGCAAAGGCCTAAAAATACGATCTATTTGGAACTTGATTATCTTTTAGTCCATATTTTAAAAAAAATAGTCAATGTTTCTAAACACTAAGAAATTAGACATTAGCTCATAAAAAATTTAATGCACAAAGGTAAAATCAATGCATCATGTAGTTAAGAAAATATATATTTTCTTAAGTAATAAAAATGTTGGCTATTTTCTTTAAACATCATTCAAAAAATGACTATTTGTTTAATAATCTCAAAAATATTTTTTTTCCTACCCTCAAGAATCAAATCCATAAACATGTAAGTTTAAATATTAACTATTTATGGCCGAGCTACGACTCCTAGGGCAAACACCAAGGCGTTAAATGAGACGTTTTATACATTACCACCATATTAGAACTAAAAAAAAAAAACAATTATAAATATTTTCTAAAGAAACAACAATTCTTATATTATGGACTAATTTTCATTTCAATTGTTGACTTTTGTAACTTCTTCTAATTGGCTTTCAACATATGAATATATATAGTTTTAGTCCTCTATCAGAGATATATTAAAATTTTAACACAGAGCTCATAAAACAAATATATTAAATTTTCAATAGAAAACTCTTGAAATTAGTACGTGATATGACGTTATATATCCAATTTACCACGGTAGACTTAAAATTAGGAGTTGAACATAGATTCATATTTGGTTTGTTCCTTTTCAAAAAACTTAAATTCATGTTTCCGTAATCTTGTTAAAGTAAAAAGCGTAGACACTTTTCAAATTACCAATTTTAATTCTCTTTTACATCAATTTAAATAGTATAGCCAATAAACAATCCAAACAATTTAAATTCGGAGTCTAATACAAAATTTTGACTTTTTCACTCAAATAAAATAATCCAATTCTTTTATTTTAAATCCTTATTAAACGACCTTTTTCTTCTCAAAAACAAAAAACAAAAACAAAACAAAAAAAGAAATCAACCAAACAAACAAACAACCCGTACTCAACTATTAATAAGATTCATTCAGCAAAAAAAAATATTAATATGAATTTTTTTCTTTTATTTTTTCAAATCCACGTTCAGTCGGAAAATTTTCAAGGGAGGACAAAAAGAAGGGTCGCCCCATTAATATTATGCATGGTAAGCATGGTAATTTGTAAATTTCCCAAGCTTAGTTAAAGTTACTAACCCAGCCTGGGAAAAACACACTGCTCAATACAAGAAGCAACTACATATAGTATATTCAAACAAATAAAAAAAAAAAGTACATATGGTATAGAAATACAGCAATCTACCAACAAAGTCAAAAGAAACAGAAAATAAAAATAAGTAAAAAAGAAACAAACCAAAAAAAAAAAAAGGAAAACAAGAAACAAAAATTCAATCCTAAAGTTAAGCTCAATAACTTATTCAGGCAAGCAGAAATATCAGTGCGCCAACATATAAATTACTGGTAGTACATGAGCTGCTGGGTCGTCGCAACACTCGGAAAGCGTCCGTCATATATTGCCTGGCTGGCTCCGGTGGCACCCATTCCCATGGCAGCCTTGAGCACGTGCTGGCCTTGTGGATGCATGAGAGCTTGCGCACCACCCACACCCATTCCCATTCCCATTCCCATTTTGCTTAATGCCATTTGTCGCTCGTAGGCCGCCAGGTCGGCGGCTGTAAATCCCGGCATATTTGCAGCAGCTGGCGGCGGGAGAGGGGTCGAGTTTGTCCCTGGTGGAGTGGGCTTGCTGCCCCATGAGCACTGCAATGTAAAGACAACAATGAATGTAAATCCTCAAAACAGGAATCAACATTGTGCTCAGCCAAACGTGTGGCCCTCGTAACAACAATCATTAAAAAGTCATGACATAAAATTTACGCAATAACATACCTTAATCGGTTTGCCATAAAGCATCCGGGCGTTCCCCATCTGAATGGCCAGGGCTGCTTCAGCGTGGGTACTGAATCTCACAAACCCAAAACCTTTATCTCTTTGCACTCTCACATCTTCAATAGTTCCAGCACCAAGGGCATGAAAGTGGCGATGGAGGTCGGCCGAACTAACCTGCAAAATAGTAGCAACTAGTTAACAAGGAAACCAGAGAAACAACAAATATATAGGCCTTATATTCAATGTCGTTTTCAGTTAAAAGAGGGTAAATACAACTTATTAACTCCTATCTTGAAGCCTATGGTCTCGCTAGTAATAATAATATTTTAAAAAATCCCTTTATATCAAAGATCTCATGAAAGTTAACATGGTCACTCTGTTTAACTAAAAGAGACTTATAGATAAATCCTCACCTCCGGAGCAAGGTTGCCAACATATACAGTTGTATACTGGGGATTGTTTTCTGGAGCATCCTCATTTGATTTTTCCTGACCATCATCTGTTCAATAAACGTTCGAAGATAGTGAACTTCAAAGATTAAACAACACTAGCGTAATTTATAGTTCTTCCAACATAATGATAAGAATAGTTCATTATAAAGAAGATACCTAGGAATAAATTCAAGAGTAGAAATCTCAGCAGCAACAAAACTTGAAGGAGAACACAACAGGCTTTATATCCATATGAGATGGAGTTAGATAGAAAACTCACCTGACATTCCACTGGTTAGCTCTACGACGCTTTTAGAATCAGAACTTTGCTTGTCATCACTCGAAGTAGCACCTTTTGAGGCCCAGTTGCATCGAATTTGCCTACTTCCAAGCCATTTTCCTGTAATGTCAACAAATAAAAATGACAAATTCAAGAAAACACTAATCAACTAATCTAATGACAGGACAACTCAACAAAAGTTATTTGCAAAAAGGAAGAGATATTGCAATGATTCAGACCGATAAACAATAATGATATAATATCTTAAATTTACAGTAAATGAGTGGGCACTAGGCATGGGCAAATTTCAACGAGGGAAAACGAATACGAGGAGCTTAACATAATGGCAAGCATTTTGCAGGACGGAATTTCATAGTCACTTTCTTTCAACGAGATTCTCTCATTAGTGTAGTTTTCTGATCCATAACATTTCTATTATCCACAAATTGCATCTCCTAGTGTCCTATTATCTTACAAAGACATCCAATTCATTAGATTACGTTCTCACACTGGAATCATTTAATCCCACTGTGAATGAAACTCCATCCTGAGGATTTTGTTTCACATGTAAATAGATAAAATCCAAGTGAAATCACGTACAGATGAAGAATATGCCAATAGAAAAGGCATTATGTGTTACTACTTAAAGGTCCCAAGAAAATACAATGTTCTTTCAAGTTCAAGTAAATAACACACATGAAAACCTGTTTTCGTCTTACCATTCAAGTCGTTTATTGCAGTTTGGGCATCCTGAAACAAAAAGAGAACAAAGAAGAAAAGGAAGAAATCATTAACAATATACAATATCGAATATTAATAATGCAAATATTTCGGAGTAGAAGTTTAATTAAAAAGAATCTTTCATACAAGTGTAACTACCTGCTGGTTCCGAAAGGAAACAAACCCAAAACCCCTTGACCTCCCAGTTTTCTGATCCCACATAACCTTTGCATCTCTGAAATGAGTAGAGAGATAAAATTATTCTCGCTACTAAAAAGGCAAAGCAACAATTTAAATAGAATATGAAAATTTTCCTAGACCATTGTTTCACTAACAAATCCCCAAAAGCTGAAAAAGAAAATTAAAAAAAATAATAATTAACAGCAGATTTGGAGCTTACGAACAACTGGTATAAACAGAAAAGCAAGCGAACAATGTAGCATCAGTAACCTCGGGACTAAGATCACCAACAAAAATATTAAAATGACCTGTACGCCAAATATAACCCCAAAACAAAAAAGGAAAATGATAAATAATGAAAAAAAAAAGGGATAATAGAAAAAGACCACAAGAAGAGAATCTTTTTGCCTAAAAACCTGATGTATCTTCTCTCTGGCTGCTTGCATATGCCCAATTAACTTTGATAGGCTGGCCATAACTATAAAACAAGTTGACCGTTAGAATTGGGAAATAAGAGAAGAATAAAGACGAACACAGATTCAACTAAAACTCAATACTTACAGTTGCCTCCCATTTAGAGATATAATAGCAAGAGCAGCTGATCTACGATCGAAGTAGTCAACGAAACCATAAGACGACTGCACAAAGTAAAAATCTTGACATGTCAAAAAGCAAATTTACCAACAAGCTAAACACTAGAAACTAGTTTAATACCATAAATGATGAAACTTGCATTGCGAATGATGATCCATAATGGATCAACTGATAAGTCTTCTTGTAACATTCCAACATCATAATCGGTCATTTTCAATCACCCAAAAAACAAAAATCATTAAGAAAAAGGAAGCTTCACCTTCTCTTTTCTGATAAGTTTGCAACCTTCCAGGGGGCCTGCATTTGAAAATACTTGCTGAAGATCAGTTTCGGTAACCTGTGGGTGAATGTTACCGACATACCTGCATCCGTAATAAAATTAGGAATTAAAAATCAGATTGACGAGAAAGCACGACTGAAATATATGGGCAAACCTAAAACAAACACTTTGGTAAAGTTAATTATGCCCTCGAGCATCCTAGGTGCAGAAGTTTTTCTCATCTAGGTATTCCATCAAGGGCTAAATCTAAGAAGTATCGGGTATGACTGGCACCATATAAGCTAGTCGTACTGTACTAGAGAGTACATATTCATCGGGTGTGACATGATCGAATCTCCGCACTGTATACTTTTTTGAGAAGTAATCAAAATTCGTTTTTTATTAGACTACATAATTATCTACTGTAAAATAGTATCTTACTACCATAAACAAATTGTTACGCAAGCTTATAAGCATAAGCTAATACGATACAACAAAACACATGACGATACTTATTCCACATAAAAAACACACAAACAAATAACACTGAATTCCTAAGCATCTTAGAAAAAGAAATCAAAAGGTAAAAAAAAAAAAAAAAAGAGAAAAAAATAAATAAATGTCTATGCAAAGACTCACACACTGCGGCATGTACTTGAATCAAACCCTGGAGGCAGGTTTCCACTCAGAATAGGCTCTATCTGCAAAAATAAAAAAGTAAAAACAAAAAAAAAAGAAAATTAAAAAAAAAAACCCTATAATTTCTCTCGTGTACTTCCAGGGACAAAAGCGACCAAATTTCTAACTCTAAACAGAGACGATAATACACTGATCAACAACAGATCGTGTAATTCTAAAGATCACAAACACAGAATTAATTATACATAAAATATATATATATATATATATCAAATTATCTACGAAAAATCCTAAACTGAAAAAAAAATCATCAAACACCGATGATCAATCTTCTTCCAAACAGTAATTACTGGTCAAATCGAACCCAAAAAATAAAAAAATAAAATAAATAAATAAAAATAGTGAAACCTGTGGAGCGGCCATAACAGCGGGGTGGTGATAAAGCGATTGGTGCATCATCGCTTGCTGTTTGAGCCTCTGTTGATGATGTTGTTGCATCTTCTCTTCTCTGATTTTAGGGTTACAGTTTCGACGAAGAAGACGATCGAACCAGGGAAAATAAAAACAAAAATAAAAGATAAACTCTAACTACGCAAAATTAACAATTAAAAGTAAAAAAAGGGAAAAAAAAAAAGAAAAAGAAAAAGAAGAAAAAAAAAAAAAAAAACCCTCTGGAGAGAGGGGTGAGATTGAGGAGGAAGAAGGAGAGAGAGCGAGCGAAGAGTGGGTCGGAGTGAAAATGTCGCACCAATGGGTTTCTATGTCTTCGATTTATATAAAACGACAATTGAGCTCTCGATTTTCGTGACTTTTGAGACACTTTATTTATTGATTTTTTTTTTATTTTGGTTTTTTGTTTGGGGGTGAAATATGTATAACTGAGATTCTTATTCACACGCGCCGCGTGGTGTGAGGTTGAAAATAATCGGTGAAGTAGGCAAATACTCAAAATTTATAAAACAATAAAAATAAATACCCAAACTTTTGAAGTAATTGAGTTTCTAGTCAATTTGTGAATTACTTGCACATGCTTTTGGTAACAAAGTGAATTACCACCACTTACTACTGTGTAAGTAATTCTATTTTTGGGTAGTTGGTTACTTTTTTCAAAAGATTGGGTAATAACTTACATTAAGTTTTAAAAATTGAGTATTCACTATAATTTCTCAAAATTAATCAACCAAACGCGTCCACTTTTCAAAGGGTATATGTCTTTTGTGTTTTATACAAATTTCAAGTTTGTTTTATGAGTTTTGATAATACAAAATTAACCTTATCCCAAGTTCTTGATTGACTAAAAAAAAATGCATGTATTATGATGGTTTGTTGATAAAAAAAATTCTCTAAGATGCGCAAATGGAGAGGGAAAAAAAAAAAGGATGCAGTTAAAGGATGATATTTTCAATAGGTTTTTTTTTTTAAATAGTAAGGAACAGTTCTGCATTATCAGATTTATTTTTTTTAATGGGCTTTTCATCTTAAAAAGATAAATCTGACAATTCAGAATTATTCTCCACCATAAAAAAAAATCTCACTAAAGAAACACCGATTTGTATGTGCTTTTTTCTTTAGTAAAAGTCAAAATAAGGTTTATTTTTTTTCAATTTGAATTGATAAATCCTTACTATCATTAAAAGGGCGAGTGCGTTTTTCATTGCCGTTTCGGCTGTTTTTTTCCGGGCGGTTTTGTGGCCTTTTTTTGTTAAAAAAAACCCATTTTTTGGGCGTTAAAGTGATTTTATTTTAAATTGCGCTATTTCATAATTTAAAAAAAAATTAAAGACTAAAATGTAAATAATAGAGGATGAAATGTTAAAAAAGGGGACTTCAGAGCAAAGAAATTTTCTCCTGACACGGGCCCGCGTGCGTGGGGCCCGCGTCCCAATTGGCGCGTGCTTTGCGCGCCACCCCCCCCCCCCCCCCCCCCCCTTCCCCTTTTTTCATTTTTTTCCTTCTTTTTTTTTGTTTTTAAATTGCTTTTTCTCTTGGATTTCTTTTTTTCCTTTTAATATTTTATTGTATGATTTTTTTCCTTCTTCATCCTACACAATATATTAATTTTTTCTTCCTTTTTCTATTTTTTCTTTTGATTTTTCTTTTTCTAATTTGTTTGAAAAAAAAACTCTTTATACCAAATAATTTTTTAACTTTATTTGATGTCATATTTTTATAAATTTTGTTTAAAAATTAATTTTAATTATAATTTTTTAAAATATTATTTTCGTATTTAATTCAATATTATTAAATTTTAAATAATTTTTTTATTTGTTAACTTTTTTTCTTTCTTTTTTTATTATAAAAAAATTTAAAGTAATATAAATTACCTAACATTGAGATGTTTATTTTCAAATTGAACAAAAAATCTAATTTAACTCGCGCGGAGCACGTGCCTTCACTAGTTTAAGACACAAACCTAAAGTTTTAATAAAATGCATAGGATACTTACTGTAAATCCAACTTGGATTTTAAAACCCTTAAGAAATTCCATTTAAATAGACCAATCGTAAATTTAGTTTAGAATTTTTGTGTAAAAAATCTGAAAAGAACGAAAACTTTTTAATTTAGAGAATTCAATAAGTTTTGCTTGGAATATAGCTGCTCAATGGAGAGGCGTCATCCATTGTTGTTACTAGACTACAAATTGTGTTTTCTGCTATTAATAAAATGCTAGGAAGTTCCCATAAAAAATCATTCATAAGTAATTGGTGAGGCATTTAATTTTTAAAATGTCATTTTTAAGGATGTTTAATGCAATTAGTTACATTTTGAGATTGAGCACAAACTCTCAATAAAGATCACGTCTTGAGTAGTAAAGATATATAAGCGACTTCACTTATGAGAACATGAGAAATGGTATCATTTCTAACAAGAACTTGGGTTTTTCAAAAATATTCGTGAGACCAATATAGAGGAAACGACCCTCGTTAGTGTTAAACAGACTGAACATCTAATAAAACTACTGAAGTAGTTGGCATGTAATCTTGTACTTACAAATAAGAACATGGTTTAATACTTATCCCACACTATTTTGAGTGTGCTTTGAAGTAAAATAATTAGTAAGTGAAGGAGTATGCTCAATACACCTTCATGTTTATATGTAAAAGTTTTTTGGAATTTGAAAATTATTATTATCTGAGTATGGGATCTTAGGGGTAGAAGGGTTCATTAGGGATTGTGAGCTATATGCTATATCTTTGTGGTAAGGACTATGATCTTTACTACATAAAGATGCAAAGCGTGTGATTGGTGATTAGACTCTTTATTAGGCGTATGTACGCATCATCGCGATAAGAGAATGGTTATTTTTCAAATTAAAACATTTCTAAATTTAATATAGATTGTCAATTGTTGAAGGTTGAGAATTGTTGATAGCTAAAGGTTGTGATCTAACAGATTTAACTAACACCATGTTGATTTCGAATCCAATAGTCATATTTAAGTGGCTATGACAAGGGCATTTACAGACAATTTATTTCCATCTTTATTGGCAATTATGACTTAAAAAGGTTGTGTCTATTAGCGAAGAGACACAATACAAATGGATAATTTAAATTATGTATGGGGTATTTATCAAAATTCTCCCACTCCAAATGTCCTTTTTTTTTTAATGGGAGAATTTCAAAATAAAGTCATTCTTGATGCCACTTAATAATTTATGTCTCAAGTGGTGTGTTTTTTTTATTTTGCTTTTATGTTTGTAGTGCAAATTTTAAGTATAAATTAAAAGTGTAATACGAATAGGCATAGATTATTATTATGCCAAAAATTGGACATTCTTCAAAATCGCCCTTTTAAAATCCCTATTATTAAGTGGCCCAATCCGTTGATTGTGTGCACAATTGGGCTCTTATGGTTGTGTGAGTGAACAAAACACAAGGACTGGTGACTGGCCCAAATTCTGTTCAAGGCCGACGTCAACAGTTGGGCTCTTCTTGTTATGTGCTAATATGGTTTACTTAAAAGGAGAATTTTAAGAAATTCCCCTTTTTTATTTCACAATGATAATCTATGCCTCGTGTATGTTACACTTTTAATTTATATGCTAAAATTTAAGGTAAAAACATAGAGAGAAAAATAAAAGAAGCATACTACTTGGGGCATATATTATTAAATGATACTAAAAATGGCCTTATTTTGCAATTTCCCCTTACTGAAACTAGGATTGATGGGGGATTTTGAGGAATGCTCCTTTTGCCATAATGATATATATGTCCTATGTATATTGCACTTTTAATTTATGAGAAATTGTAAAATAAGGTCATTCTTAGTATCACCTAATAATCTATGCCTTAAATGGTGTGCTCTATTTATTTTCATTACATGCTTGTACTATAAATTTTGGGGTATAAATTAAAATTACAACACACATTGGGTATAAATTATTATTTTTCCAAACAGGGCCATTATTCCTCAAAATCCCCCTTTAATTTATGCCCCAAAGTATACACTACAAACATAAAAACAAAGGGAGCACACCACTTGGGGCATAAATTATTAAGTGGCACTAAGAATAACCTTGTTTTGCAATTCTCCATTTATTTAAAGATAATATTTAAGAGATAATACGGAAAAGACCCTCATTTGATGCGCTGATTAATAGTGTGCTCTTTTAATTTCTACTATTTATTCATACTATAATGATAGGAGCATAAAACAACATAGCAAAAATTATTAGTGTGTTAAAAAAAGGAGAATTGCAAAAAATATATATTTTTAAGCGACACTTAACAAGTTATGTCCAAAGTGATATACTCATTTATAATATCAAAATAAGAGTACAAATTAAAAGTACAACATAAACATGGCATAGATCGTTAATGTGTAAAAAAATGGCATTCATCAAAATCCCCAATCAAAAAATACGGCATTTTTCAAAATCTCTCGTTATTTAAATGTTCTGTTCTATACCACTCTATTTTATTATAGCATTTTCAATGCAATATCATTATAGAATACCAAAGTCAAAATTTGATATTTCAACACCATAAGTGTTTTTCGAGACAATGTCATGTTTTTTTGTATCAAGTTTGCCAAATGTTATTGTTGATACCAAACTAATTTGGAACCAAGTGTAACAAAATACTGAAAATTTGGCATTTAAAATTCATCATTAATTAGTTAACTTTTATCATTAGATAAAAGTAACAATGGAAATCTCTTCTGAAAAAGGTCACTATCGAACACTTATTATTGGCTATATTATTTACCTTTAATAAATTTTGGTATTAAAAATAGTAAAATAAAATAAATTTAAGATAGCATAAAAACATTAGAACATTCAAAATCTTAAATATACATTTTGCTATTTGGTCTTATGTGTCAGAAATCTATAGCCTTTACCATTAAGAAGTGTTGGGCCAAATTTTCATAGGCCCAATAGGCCTAAAGAGGGTCAACGAGGAGGAAAAAGTCAACGGGCCCAACAATACGGGGCCGGCTTATAACCGGCGGCCTATTTGCTTGATATTTAAGAGTTGGGGAATTCAAATTACAGAAACAATATGTCTGCTTTCACCATTTGTCTAAAATGCAGTACTATTTTTACTACTTTTTTTCTTCTTTTGTTTTTGGATTATCTATACAAATGCCCCCAATGTTGTGCTATTATTGCAGTTTGCACCCTAATGTTTAAAAACTGTCATTTTTGTCCCCTAAAGTATTAAAAACTTATAGATTTGCCCCCTCTGTCATAATCTGTAACAAAAATGGGTTAAATTAATTACGTAATATTAATCTGTTGGTGCCTGTACAATTTTTTAAGGGTATGAATACAAAATTTTAAAAGATCGAGGTGCATTTTGAGAAGAAAAGACGACATAAGGAGGTGTTTGTGAAAATAAATATAGAATTAATTACTATAATTTTCTTAATTTGAAAGCAGTTGATCTTTAAAAATTGTACAGGTGCCAACAGAAAAATATTATGCTATTAATTTAATCTATTTTTTTTACAAATTGTAACAGAGGGGGCATATCTATAAGTTTTTAATACTTTAGGGGGCAAGAATGATAGTTATGTAGATAACCCTTTGTTTTTTTTTTTTATTCTTTTCTTTTCTTTTTAGATAATTTGGCTATCCATAGAAATGTGTTACACTTATCTTTTTGGAAAAGACTTTTTTTTAAAAGGTTTTTATTTAAAAGAGGAGTTTTATCAATTAGAATTAAGAAACACCCAAAAGAGTAGAAATGTAATTATGCAATTTCTCCCCAAAGAAACGATACCACTTGTAAGATCTATTATAAACGGTCCAGGGATTAACTCGCATACATGGTTCAGAAAATGATAAATCGAAAGAAAATGCACAATATCGAGCACACAACAAGCTAATTCAACTGTATCATTATTTTTGTTGGAATAATAATTCAATCGATGGACACTAAAATGCCAAGACAACAAAGGCAAAATACTAAACAACGTAGAAGCACACCTAATAATAAACTATCATAAAAAGTGGGAAACCACCTTCATTATACAACAAAAAACAACACAATACGAAAAAACAAAAAATATTCAATATGCCTTTATTTGAAACCGCTAATCCACATAAAAATTTTTTTTGCAACAAAGCTAACTGTTTAGAGGTCGAGTTAGACAAGACCATCATCGAAACTAATGAAGAAGACGAGTATCGAGAAATGGAACCAAGGGAGAAACGTTGAGAAGTCACTCAACAAACCCACCACCACAACTTCCAGCAACTATCCAAAAAGAGCCGTTCAGCATCGTCAATCCGAAACCCCAAACATGGTAATAATTTACTAAAACAAAAAAAAAAAAACAACAAAAAAAAAAAACAAGAAGGGATAACCTCTCCAAGTTTGCCCAAAGAAATGAGAAAGAATAGAATGAACCAGGAGTCCTAAAAAGTATTCGAATGCGCATCCAAGACTTTGGCCCCCTTTTACATATTTTGGTAGGATCGTTCCGTGTAGAATTTTTATCAGACTATGGCGCGACTTCATTTTGATAGAGACTATTATAAAATTTACCTTACATTTAAGAGAGATTATTGATCTAGGCATCACATTTTTAGCATTAGCGTAATAATATAACAATCCCGTAGATCTTAATAATAAGTGTCATCAAACTATATTACATTCATGAGCTTTGCTACTCGCGTCTGTCCAATTTGGGTCGTCCATCCACTTGTGAGAACCACAGTCACAAACGGCCCAGATTGGCACGCCTCTGTCCTTAGAATTTTTGTACATTCGTTATGAGTAGATTAAAAAAAAAACTATTTTATAAGCTTTTTATTGTTACCTATGTTAAACAATTTTTATTCTTCTCATATTTATTGCATCGTAAACATGATATAGAGACACAAACTAATATGTTGCATCATAAACATTGTTGATACGAAATATTTGGGCTCAACAAACATGATTTTCATTTAATGTATTATATGAGATAAAATTATTGAAAACTTCTTTAGTGAGGTTATTTTTGTGATGAAAATAAAAATTAGATTGTAAATTCGTCTTTTTAAGATATAAGACTAATGAAAAAATAAATTATTTACGAACGCACATTTATTGATAGCTTTTGAAATGATCTCAATAGTCAATAATCATATGTAACCTATGTTCATTGTAAACCACCCATTGGGAGTTGCCAAAAGTCAAACACTCGTGAAGTTAATTCCATCATAAGCAATTAAACTTAAATCAACCAAATGGAGGACCACACACCTACTTATTTGGATGAGAATTGGGTGACTTAAAGCCATGGACAAGAGATGTCCCACTTGAAAAGGATAAACAAGTTAATATAGACATGTGTTTACCGTACTTAACAATGATATGTATCATACACGTAAGTATGTATTTTTAAAATAAACTTGTGAATTTTGTACTTTTGAAAAACTTTATTAACCCCCGTTTGTCCCACCCATTCAAACTATTCCATTCCATTTCATTTTTTATTTTTTTCAATCCTCCAAACTATTCAATTTCATTCTAATTTTTTCAACTTTCCAAATCCCTATACAATATCTTTAAATCTCAACCTATGTTTCATTTATTTTTCATAGAATAGTTCTCATTTCATAGAAATTTGTCATAATTTTGTTAAAAAATAACAACTATAGTGAATTTTAACTTTATTAGCATGTATTTTAACTTTTGTTAACGATATTTTATCACATGTTTTTTTTAAAATAAATTAAATATATATTTTTAAAATTTTACTGTAATAATTTTGATGCCGAATTTTTTAATGTATTTTCTTCATAAAATTCGAATTATATATGTCTGTACGATTTTTCGTATAATTCTCGTACCATATATTACTAAGTGTGGTGTTTACACACGCATAAAAAAGTACACACATATATAACATATATATATATATATATGTTAAATAAATAGAAAATGTAAACAAAGAATGGGTCAAAGCGAAAGCCAGACCCTACCACATTCAACATAGCATGTGATTTTTTTGACATTTTAAATTAATAGTACTTATCCGCCACCGGTCGTTGCGCCTTTTCTTTTTTCAAAAAAAAAAAAAAAAAAGCAAATTGAAATCTCGAGGTTTAGACGTGAAGAACGTGATTAAATTAATACAAGTATTTTATATATTTTTAGCTGTACTTTTTTTTGTATTAATAATGCGTAACGAGTACATGTACACCTAATTTTCCCGGCATAGTGACATTCTCTGCATGTGGACATTTTAAAAGAGATGTTAGCCATTCCTTTTATTTTTATTTGTTCCAGTCTATAGTCAAGTCCATACTTTGCTCTCTTTTAATTTTATGGCTGCTTTCAACGAAAATATAAATCTTTTACTGGCTTGGAAATATCATATTAAAAAACGCACAACACACATGTGTAGACCTTTATTACACCCCCTATTTGAACCCATTGGAGTGCAAATATATTTATGAAAAAAATTAATAAATAAACTTTGTCGCATTGCTCGGAGGATCTTTTGATAAACGATTTAAATTAAAAATTAGATAATTTTTATTTGAATTAAAAATGTCAAAAATTTGCATTTACATTATAAAATATGAAAGAACTTCGGAGAAGACCGTGATCAAATTATATCTGACCGTTTTATGTTGACCATAAACTGTTTTCTTGTTCATATTAACTTTTTCTCAATGCTCATCTTCTTTAGAAAATGAGTAACAAACATATCAAGGGTGAAAATTGGGCAATCATGAAAAATCCCATTAGACCGTGTTGATAATTATTTCAAAGATGGTTTGAGTGATCGTAGTGGTGCATTTATTTTATAAGTACCACTTTTTTTTTTTTGCAAGGAATTTTATAAGTACAAGTTGAAACCCGTTTTGTCTCCCCAAAAATAATATATATATATATATATATAATTTATTTATATTTGATGCCTTGATTGAACGAGTCAAGCAGGTTGTGAAAACAAAACTAATAATTCATGTATATCTCATGCGTTTCATTTTCTAAATTGGCACGTTTAGTGGGCATAGACAAGAAGTTGTACAAGGCACTCATATTGTAATTTATTAGAAAAACCAAGTTCTAAAACCAAGTAAACATATTTTAAAAAAGAAAAAAAGAGAAGTGCAAGAAATTTAACCAAGCTCTTCTGCTCCAGTAAGGGTATAAATTCATCGAAAAGAAAAATTAATCACACAAATATGGGGGCAAAAAATATATTAATGCATTCACGGGTAACAAGTTACTAAAAATCCTTTTCATTATAATTTAATTACAGACTCTAAGATTAATCAAGAGTTAGATCTAAGGCAAAGGCTCGATAGAGCCAAGCCAGAAATTGAAGAGAGAAAAAACATAGCTGAGAAAAATAGCAGGCCTTAACAGACCCAAAACCCAGCAAAATCCGCGAATCAAAAGCGCTTTTTAGACTATGAAAAGCTGATATACTTGATATGATATTGGAACAACGAAACTACTGCGCGAATTGAGCACCCAAGCCCAGCCACGACCTGCTCTCAGCAGGCTTTGTTGGGGCAGTTTCCGGGCTGTTGGTTTGATAAGGCGCTTTCGAGTTGATCCTGCAAAACGCGGCAAAAAAATTCAATCTAACGAACCATAAACACGACATCGAAGACGCCGTTTAAGCGAAATTCGCGGTACTAGCAACAAAAGACATCCGATCCGTCGCTTACCTATCCTTTCTCTTCTCCAAGAACCGGTGAAGCGAGGCCTTCCTAGCAATTGGCAGATCTGCAACACAAGCGAAAACCGTCGAGATTCAAAAACACGCAATTCGCACTTTCTCAACACAGGCAACGCCTAATCAATCACTCACAATTCACAATTCGCAATTCACAATTCACAATTTGCAAGGCAATTACCGCAAACGATTGGCCTCGGGGGCGGCTGGGCGGCTTCCTGGACCGCCTTGTGGCAGTCCAGGCTAGCGAGGCTCGGGCTCTGAGGAACCGAGCCGCTGGACTCCATCGGGGCCTTCGCCGCAGCGTGGGACGGGAAGGCGTTGTTGTTGTTGTTGTTGTTGTTGCTCTTCAGCTGGCTCCCCTGGCTGCGAGAGCTCTCCGCCAAGAGCATGACTTCCTTCGCCTTATCCGCCGGAAGGTCGTTGAGGACAATAACTTGCCCAGCATAGAAGATTGTCATCTGTGCCCTCTGAGGCTCACCCTGGGATGGCTTGTTCACACTGCCACAAGTTCAACAATAACCAAGTTTATTAATTTCTCTTTTACTTTACGGATCTATTGAACATAGAGAGAGACAGAGAGTCTCAAGTGATATGTACCTATAGTCGGCCATCTTTGGAGCCTCCAAGCCAGATTGTTGAGGGAACAAGCTCATGAACTTGAGGTCTTTATTAAGCTTTTCCATGACTGGGAACAAATTCATTGTTGTTGTTGTTGTACGGAACATCTCTGATGTCCCTGTAAACCACAAACCACACGCACTTTCAGAGACTATAAAAAGCTCTTACAAAGCAAAAATTCCTTTCTCGCTTCTCACTTTTAATGCTCTCTCAGGCTATTTATTCGCCGACAAATTTTCAATGAAAGAAACCACACAACGACTTCAATATTTTTAACACACAAAAAAATAAATAAATAAATAGCGTATTTAAGACAAACCCATAGATTCACGGCTAAACTAACTTTTTTATTTTTTTTTTCCCGAGAAACAAACAGAAACGAAGAGCCAAAGGCCTTACCGTTTGTCATCCCAAGGCTGAGATCTCCGAAACCACCGTTCTCCTTGAGGTACTGGCTCAGCATCGAGCACCTCTGCGAGAAACTCGGCTTCTCCGGCAGCCTCGCCGCCTTGATCTGCCCGGAAACCTCCGTGTTCTCCGACATAGCCGACATATCTCCGATCGAATTTCCGAAAACCAGACGCGAAACGCTAAATCGCTGTGTTGATCGGTGACTGAAAAAAGCTTGAAAACTGTTTTCTCAATTCTCGTGTGTCTCACTCTCCATTTTCAACCCTTGTTTTGAGCTATCTATATTTATATAATCTCTCTCTCTTTGTAAGAATTTTTTTTTTCGATTATTTTATTGTTGAGGCTCGAGTTAAAGCACGAGGAATATATGTGATTTTTTTTTTTTTCTCTATCTCAAAACTGTGGTTCCGTGCATTTTCCCGGGTCTATTAATATAATAATATATAGGGTCTATTATAATATAGTTATGATAATATCTAATTTCCGTGTCGCTCGATTTCTGTTTGGTAATTCAAACACGTGTTGTTTAACTTTGCAACTTGCATTACTTAACGGCGAGGTAACTTTTGTTTATTTCCGTGTCGGCCCCTAGAGTTCTCTTTATTGTCGGATTTGGTCCCCAGGTTGTGGATATATATATATATATATATTTTTTTTTTTTTTTTTGGGGGTGGGGTGTGATGGTGAGAGGGTGGAGTAGTTGCTTGCTTTTGAATTACTAATAATTGGAAAGTGCTTTTGGAGGAAGATATTGGATAGTTGTCATCATGATAGCTAATAGATCTTAGTCCATGTGATTATTGAATCTAAATTTTCAAATAAGCTCATTTGTCGAAAAGGATTCATGATTTATCTTGTTCTTGGTCTAAAAATGTTGATGCGTTATTTTTGAAAGGGAATCAAAGATTTATAAATAATAATTTAGAAAGTGAGGTAGGAGAAAATTTAAAATTTATATTGTAATAAAATAAAATACTTGATTTTTAAAAATAATTGTGTAACTAGTTAATTTATTAATTATTTGTACATGTTTTTAACGATTTGTTCAATTATCAACAATTATAATCATCTAAGTAATTGAATCACTTTAGTATTTTGTTATATTTTTTAAAAGATTGAATATGTATTCAAATTAGGTATAATATTTTTAACTTATATACAAAAATTGGATTCAAATACTCTTGCTAGAGCGAAAAATAATTATTTCAATTTTAAAACAAATCTTCTTTCTTATAATCTCAATTCAAATAAAATCAAACTTCTATCAAAACATTAATTTGAATTTAAAATTTTGCCAAACAATAATTTAATTAAAATATTTTAAATTTTATATTTGAATTCATATCAAAAGACTATTAAACTTTTTTTATTTAGATTATGTAATAATCAACTAGTGTTGTTTGGTACTAGAAAAAGGAATCTTAATTTGCTATCCCAAAGTCATTGTTTTTGCTGGGACCCCAAAGCCATTTTTGAGAAGCAATTTAAGCTCAATTTATTTTATATGTAGCTTTTGTTGTCTGTAAAACTTTATAAATATTTTTATATATCTTTAATTTTTTTTTTTTTCACAAAAACTTTTCCCATAACACAACTAATAACAACTTTTACAAGAACTACAACAATTCTATACCGACTTACTTGAGAATAAATTTTATCATTTTCCACTAAAAGCAACTACTTATTAATTAAAGAAGAAAAATTGTCTTATTAAGAAAGTCATTAGAGATGTGCCTTTTTCTTTATATACTTCCCCGAGGATTAGAGCTGTATCATTTATATCATGTTTTACCTAACTTAAATCTATGTCCCATGTTAGTGTATATTTTCTCCTACCTATTAAAGTCTTCTAATTGAAATTGTAGTTGAATTTGGAAATATCTCGGCACACATTAATCATTGACCTCACCATTGCATGAAAGTATAAGTTCGATTCATATATTTTTAATGCGTCTTGTTTGGTACACTAAACTCATTGAACTAATCAGTATAATTGCAATGTACTTATAAATATTATCCACCGTCACACTTTCTAGTTTGGTTCTTAAAATTAATATAAGTTTATAATGTGTTACTAATTAGAGCACTACTTAATAATTCATATCTCAAATTTATATCTCAAATGATATGCTTCTTTAATTTTTATCCTGTTTATAGTGTAAAAATAATGGTCTAAATTATAAGTACGACAAAAAAAAGAGACATAAATTAATAATGAATTTAAAAAAAATATAAGAGAATTCGTTAAAATCTATCAATAATTTCTTTTCCATTACCATGTGCTCCACGTTTATAATCATATTTTGCCCTTAATTTTTTAAAATTCATAACTTACAACTAGAATGTACAAATTGCCCAATTACTTATTATGCATAGACACTTTACCTTTATTATTATTATTATTATTATTATTATTAATTTTTTGAGTAAGCGTAGACACTTTACCTTGATAGGATCGAGACGGTGAATGATTTCAAAATGGGGGCAGAGAGGCAGACACGGAAACAAAAATGATATCTACCAATTACATTAGTAGATTGTATATATGAAAAGAATTCTAAGAAAATTGTTTCATAAACAGTCTCTTTGCTTAAACAAATATACTAAGACAGGTGTATATGCATTTTTTTTATTTATTTATCTGCGGATTTTCTTCATCTCCATTCCCATTTATTTTAGGAAAAAATGATAAATAGTCATAACAAAAAATTATGATCGATAATTATTTATTAAAAAATTAAAAATATTTAGATTGATAATTGTCATTTATAATAAATAAATAAATACTGTATAGTTATTGTTTTTTTTTTAATCTCTAGCATTGCTCTTATTTTGGAGGAGTATTTTCAGGGGTCCCTCTTCCCAACCCGAGTTGCCACTAAGTAAACCAACTTGATATTTATCCTCAAAAACTTCAAAGCGAAATTAACAAATAATTGGCTGGGCCAAATAAGGAAAAAAGGACAAAAACAAAACATGAAATGAAAGCAAGAGACAAGTTGTTCCAACTTCCAACTAAAGTAGCTTGAGATTCAAATAGACATTTCTTCACGGATGGAACACGAACACTCCTTATACACGCCCTTACTATATAGCCCCCACTTGCCCAATAACACACGAGCCGTGACTCACTCGCCAAACACCGAAGGGCAAACCTGTAATTCCACTCAAAAATAGGGCTACACGCAAAGCCTCAAGGTCCTTTTCGTCATTTCCTTTGCCCACCACTTGTTTGGACGCCGTTAGATAACTGTTCGGTTCGCCTTTATTTCTTTTCGAACCAGACTGTCCTTTTTCGTCTTTTTCTTTTGACTCCAATTAAAGATTGTGTGTCTTAACAAGTAGTAAAAATATGACCTGAATCTTTTTTTACAATACATAATATTATTGGAGAATTTTTAGTAAAATTCGATTTAAATCTGATATCTATAGTATTCATATTGCAATTTTAATAAAAAAAAGTTTGTTCGAACCATATTACTACAATAATTACACTAAAAGTCAAATTTAAATTATATTAGTAAATTATGATTTGAATTTCGACTAATTCTGTAGTGCTAGATACCTATATAAGTATAAAAGAGATGTAAATAATCATTATTATATGCTTTAATATTATTATTACACATTTTTTAAGTGTTATATTGGCACAGCATTAAGTGGAGTATTGTAGAAAGACCATTGAATTTGTATACAAATATTAGTTTGCATTTTTTAACTCAAATCTCATTTTAAAAAAGATATATATAAATAATAGTTTGCATTTTTTAACTCAAATCCAATTATAAAAAAATAACTTATTCCAAACAATGATTTTAATTTTTTTAATTCAAATCTTGTTATGAAAGATATAACAAATATTGATGATTTAAATTCCCGACTCAAATCTTTTAAATTTTGATATTTAAACTCAAATTCACAAATATAATTTTATTTTATTTTTGTTTAAATTACAATCTAAACGAACCCTTACATTTTATATAGCATATTCGTTTTAAATATTTGTAAAAATTTAAAACAGTTCAAAATTATTTAACCATTAATACTATAATTGAGTTAAAATAAGTTTGAACAGTTCAAAATCATCCAATATTTTAAACAAATAAGTCATTAATCACTTTGTATATATTATACGAAACCTTTGCGTACGACTCTATTTATTAATGTACTAATATAACACTATTAAAGAATATAATAATAATATAAATTTTTACATTTGTTTTATGTAATTTTTTGTTTTGGGCAATCATTTTGGCCACTCTATCTCATTTTTTAGGATGAAAAAAAAAAGTTTGAAAATGATTCGAAATGATTTGAAAAAATGATGTAAGAATTATTTGACTTTGTGAATTTCGAAGTATTATTAATGATTGAGATTTAAAGATATTATATAAAAATTTGAAAAGTTGAAAAAAATAATTAAAAAAATGGAATAGAATGAAATAGTTTTGAAGGGGTAGATTCTTCAATAGTGCACGATTTTTTGCACTATCGATAGTGCACGGCTTATAATAGCTTAAAAAATACATAAAATAATTTTTTTTTCGTACATATAAGCACGTTACATCCTCTATTTACATATTATCGATTCATTTCTTCAAGTTTAACACCAAAAATATGTTTAATCGGTTATTAAAAAGATTAAAAAAAAAGTTTGCCTTTTTAATTTTTTTTCTTATTTTTTTGTTTTCGTCTCCGATTGAGTATAATTTTAGTTTTAAATGTGGGAAATGAATTAATAACATGAAAATAGACGAAGTAATGTACTTATGTGTAAAAAAAAAAATTATTTTTATGTATTTTTTAAGCTATTATCAGCCGTGTACTATCGATAGTGCAAAAAATCGTACACTATTGAAAAATCTTTCTTTTGAAGGTTATGAAAATTGAAAAATATGAAAAAATAGAATGAAATAAAATAGGTAAAATGGAGGGCCAAACAAAATAACGGGTAATATTATGTAAAACACTATCACAAAATTAATGTATTATATTTTATAATTAATTATTTTGGGTATTTGTCAAAATAACGGAAAAAGAGGGGGTTTACTTGCCGACTTGCAGGTAAGCAGTGCGACCGAAGTGGGTCCCACACTCTCTTTCATCTCGGCAAAAAAAATAAAAATAAAAAATAAAAAATAAAACGGCCAATGCACGTTTTCTCCGCCAATGGAGCTTCGACACGTTGGCCTGTCACCAAGCTACGAATGACTCGTGGGTGAGATTAATTATTTCTTCAAATCCCACAAAGGCAATGCGATATTGGCTTCGTTTGGCAAACGGGTTCAAACTGTGACAATTTGAATTTTTTCATTTGAATTGGAAAATTTGAATTGGGTAATTTGAACGAAAAATTTAAATTGTTGTTTGGGTTAAATAATCTTATTTGAAAATATTATTTGGATTATTGTTTGGGTAGATGTGAAATGTGTGATGTTGAGTAATAAAAAGAGTAGTTGAAATGTCAAATCAAAAAATACTATTCAAAATGGATTCAAACTGTTGAAATTTGAGGGGGGGAAGAATTTGATTTTGAAGGGTTTGAATGACTTTTTCTCATTTGGATTTTATCCAAAAAAAAGTTACCAAACGACGATTTGGATTGACAAAGTCGTTTGAATTGCCCAAGATGGGTTCAAACCCATTTGCCAAACATGCCCATTGAGAATTGAGCTTGCAAGTTGGCCAAGGAAGGAAAAGAAGGGAATGTGGTGTTTTTCCGTCCTCGCACGCTTGCTTTGGTTGCTTGCGTGAATATTTTGTGTGTTTTTTTTTTTGGGCATTTGTCCTAAATTGTTAATTAAGAAATTAGTGAGTTTGAGTATGAGGCATTTACGGTTGTTTAAACTACAATCTGGATATAAAATTTTGTCAAATTTAAATTTTGTTATTATAGTAAAATGTAGTTTGATTTTTGTATACAAATAAGTCAAGTTTTTCTACTTGTCAGGAAAACAAAATCACTAAAGGTTTGAAAAAAAAAAAAAGTCACCTAATGAAACACAACTGTTGAAATTCAAAAATTATAAGTTTTTTAGAGCTCGTTTGATAGCAATTTGAATAAAAAAAATAAGTTTATATTCTTTATTACAATATTACTACTAATAAAATATTAAATCTAAATCCTAAAAAATGATTTCGGTTTCTATCTAAACAGATTATTAAAAAAATTAAACCGGAACTTTTTTTTTTGTTATGGCGTTATAAACCAAAATAACTGTTGTAAATTGTGTTTTAATAGAAGTTATTGTAATTGAAACCATATACGTGTCGATAAACTGTAATTTTGAGATGTCGTTGAAAAATAAAATATTGTTAATCATATGATTATTAAAAATTAATTAAAAATATCATTAATAGAAAATAAACGGTTAATTATAAATTAGTAACGTTTGGATAAAAATTGAAATCATATTTACTATAATAAGAGGGTTTAAATTTATTAAATTTAATGTGAAATTTGATATTCCTCACAAAAAATTATTAAAAATAATATTAAATTTCAACATTCACATACAAATTTAGAATTGCATATGCTCTAAGACAGTGTAACGTTCAATTAAATGAGGATTTATTGAAAATATTGAACCAACGTTTTTTTTTTTTTTTTGAGAAAAAAAATTGGGTAGTGATAGAAAAGGTGACATTAGAATTTTTAGATGCAAATTAGAGGACAGGTTTGAAATCCGCGTGGGAAACGCGGAATGAATAGAAAAAGAAAGAGAGAGAGAGAGAGAGAGAGTGTTCAGTGTTTGGTCGTTGGCGTAGCGCACAAGTGTACACGCACAACATGCTCCTTGGAGACGTACACGTGGCGCAATCGTAGCGGATCTGATGGAGGGACAAAGCAATATCCACGCGATGCCAACGTGGTGGGGCCCACCGATGACCCCTGTGATCCAACCTTTTATAATAATAATAATAATAATAAATAATTCGTGGGTCCCACGTGTGTTTGTGAGTGCAAAGTGTGGTTTGAAAATTTTTGAGTCCCCAAAATATGTTTAGTTTTTTGCAGACTTCAGGACTCGGTCACGGGTGTGAGACCCACCGACGTACAATTCACTTCTTTTGTTTATTTTATTTATTTATTTATTGCTTTTGGTCTTCGTTTCCGACACGTGAACTGCGTGCCTATGACTGTCCAGTCACTTTTTCTTTCTTTTCCCCTCTTGGATCTTTTTCAGATTCGGCCTTACTTTTCCAGAATTTACGAAACTTACCATCCAACGGAAAATATAAAGAGGCGAGCAATGCCACAGATAAATTAGTACAAAATTAGAGCCAAAAAGTCATTCTTTTATAACTAACCTTTATTTGGGCTCTTCTAACTTATTTTTTGATATAAAAAAAATAGTTTGAAAATAATTTAAAAAATTAATGTAGAATAATTTGACTTTGTAAATTTTGAAGTGGTATAACTTGTTGAGATTTTGATATTATATAGGGATTTGAAAAGTTTACAAAAACAGTTGAAAAAAATTAAATGGAATTGAATGGTTTGAAAAATTAGCAAAGTTGAAAAAAATTAAAAAAAAATAAGAATAAAATGGAATGGGTAAAATGGGAAGGCCAAACGCAGGGTTAATGTCATTTTTTATATCAAATTTAACAAATAGTATATATGATATCGAATTTGTCATTAAGTATAATAAAATGCTAAAAATAAAATTGATCATTGATTGGTTAATTTTTGAACATTTATTTAAGATTATTTCTATATGCCAAGATTTTTTTCTTTCTTATCTAGTAGTTATTCATTTGTCAACATTTACTATTTTTATTAGGTTTTATTGTTAATAATAATAAATTAACAAAATAAGATTTGAAATAACATGAATACATTGAAGTACTACATGTTAACCATATTAGTTTTATCTTTTTAATTGTCAAATTTACCCACTGTTTAGCCCCCCAATTCCAACCATTTCATTCCATTTCATTTTTTTTTCAACTTTCCTAATCCTCCAAATCATTTCATTCTATTCCATTTTTTTTTTCAACTTTCCAAATTCCTATACAATATCTTTAAATCTTAACCATTTATACTACCTCAAAATTCGCAAAGTCAAACTATTCTAATCATTTTTCTAACCATTTTCTAAATCATTTTCCAAACCATCCAACATGATCAACAATTAGCAAAATATTTTGCTCAAACAAAGGGTTAATATTGTTATTTATATTGGAGATAGTCTTATAAATTATAAAATACGATTATCAATAAGCATGTTTTTGCTTAACTTTAAGCCGAACGGAAATGCCATCAATAGTTTCTAGAATTCCATATGAAACTACAGGCAACGAAGCCTCCTCTCAGGCAGCAAATGAAACTCTTTCCATAGTTTCGGATGAGACTAGGAATCTTCCGTTGAAGATCCCATATTATTATTATTTTTTTAATTTCTGGCGCGAGCACGTTTCTTCCACGCGCTCATTATGTGCGCATCTCAAACTAGTTTTTTTCTTTCTGTTTTTTTTCCCCCCTCATTCATCTCTCCTCTCTCTCGTCTTTTTTGTTTAGCATTTTAAGTTTTAACCATAGTTTTTTTTTTTAATTTCAAAATTCTTTTTTTACCATAGTTGAGATTTTTTTTTAGTCTTTCGATGCACATTGTGTTTTCTTACTATAAATATCATTTTTGTTTTTGCCCTCATTTATTTTAGTTTTTAGTTTTATTTCTGGCATTTAACAAAATTTTCAGAAGAACACATTAGTTTTTAGTTTTTGTATTTAATTATTCCCGATATTATTAACAAAGTACTTTTTTTTTTCAATTTTGGCAAACATTTTAATGTGCAGTCGCTAAAATGCTATCGTGTACATATTTCTATTTTCTAGTTATTTATAACAATTTGAGATTATTAAGTATTAGCCATTTTTTATAAAATATTTTAAGAAAATACCAACGTTTTGATTTAGCATTTAGTTATAATTTTATGTGGACTAACAACTAGTTTCTTAATTTTTTGAAATATTAGTTATTTCTTTGAAATATAAATCAATAAATTGTCAAATACTAACTTAAAATTTTAAATTGTAATTCAAAGATAAATAAAATAAATTTAATACGATTTCACGCTGCAAAACTCGTTGATAAGACTAGGATATAGAAGTAGACTCTTAAATAACAACTAATTCATGAGTCGTTTTTCTGTTGGGTAAAATAAAAAATTAATAATAATTACTTAATTTTTGTATATTACTATTTTATTAAATATTTAAACGTTGACTGCTTTTAATCAAATGTTGAAAATAATTACTTATTACAAATTTCCAATTACTTTTTACCATATGTCAAATAGAATTTTTATATCATTATTGATAGTATTGCACAGAAGAGAATTATTATTGGAGCAGGAATATCCCACATGCAATGTCTCCTCTGATAGTCTTACGACCAATTGGGCCATTCTGATATAGATATCACTAAAGATTTTAAAACTCTGAGCAGGACGGTCTTCTTGAAGATCAAAACCAGTTAGTTCAAAAGAATTCAAAGTTCTATCAGTGAAATATTTTCTTTGGTGATCTCCAAAAAAATTTTAAAAAATAAAATCCTTAAATGGTCCATTTATTAATCATCACTCATGGACCATATAATCAGAGGCTCATCAATTTGAGGTTAGAAATTTTCACGTGAATCACGAGCGGTTTTTGCTCATGTATTTTGCTTATATATTGAATTAATCACATATTATTTGCTTGAAACCTTTCGGTTTGTGGAAAATAATTTCTTTATTAAAATGTGGTGTAATTTATAATGCAACGCAAGATTCAATATATCAAAACAAATCCTGCCTAACCACACCACTATGTCGGCTTAACTTTATACTAGGCATGCAATGTTTCAACAATATTATCATTTTTATACTTTCGTTTTTTGAAAAATTAATTTCTGTTTTTTTAGGCTTACGATATTAAGTTACTTCCACATTCTGTGGACCCCTCCCAAAATCATTATCATCACTGAGTTGAAGTATTTGGGACAATCAGTATATTTGAGACAATAGCTGTCAATCTTCAATTGAATAAAATTAATAAGGAGAGCCAGCCAAATAGTGGAAATTATAATTATATATCTTTTTTTGTTTGTTGTACATAATCAATTAATTTCATAAAAAACACGTTTCTGCATCTTATGCCTATGAACCTAGTAATGTCACTGACATTCAAAATAGATCTAATTTATTAGCTGTCATGATTAAAGCTTATTCCCATTGTTGCCATGCAGACATTAATAGGTATCATAATAATAATAATAATAATAATAATAATAATAATAATAATAAATGGTATGTTTAATAACTCATTCAAATTTAATTTAAAGACAATATAATACTGCCACTATGGTACTTTTTTCTTTTATGAAAACACAAAAAAGAAAGAAAGAAAGAAAAAAAAAAACCCCTAGGATGCTAATAAAATGGATGGGATTCATGATCTATCGGTGAGGTTTTATTGATAAAACAAGAGTTTATAAGTGATTTTGTAGTGCATTGGTTTTTTGTGTGTTCACTGAGCTGTCTCCATTAATTATTGACTTTCGAAGCTAATCCTATTCTATATATAATTAGGCAGTTTTGGATGGATATAAATATAATATAATGGCATTGGCAAGTGAAATTGACTCAAGCCACAAAGTATGTAATTATTACTGAGAGAAACCAATAATAAACGTTAAGCCGTTTTAGTAACAGTCATATATGTTTTGCATGTACGTTGCTTTGTGAATGCGAACATCATATTTTCAATAGAAGGCACGAACTGTAGAATTTAATTTTATCACTAAAGTGCACACAAAAAAAAAGTTGTGTTAGATATATATATATATATCATTGGTGTTACAATGTATTAAAATATGGACAACAAAATCTGAAATTCTATAGTATTATTTATATTTTGAAAGTTTGATATGGCAGTAATAAATTCTTCAATATTGTATGCTCAATGGTATATGTAGTGCACAATTCTAAACTGTCAAATACTGAGAAAAAAAAAAAAGGTGAGTTGCGAAAAATAGGCCAAAATTAAATGTTTGTTTTAAATGATAGCCTATGTTTCAAAAAATTAAAAAAATAGTCATGTTACGAATTGTATAACACAAAAGTGTCACACAAAATATAGCTCATTTGTAAATATTTGTAAGATATTTTGTAACACTTCAAGTTTTACTCATTATTTTTTGAAGTGTTAAATAATATCTTACAAATGTTTACAGATGTGTTATATTTTGTGTGACACTTTTCTGTTATACAATTCGTAACATGGTTATTTTTTTAATTTTTTGAAACATGGACTGTATTTTAAAAATGAAATTTTTTTTGGCTATTTCCTACGATTTTCCAAAAAAAAAAAAATCTAACTAGGTTGATAAATATAGATTGTAAATATCCTTTTTATCTTTCCCATAATTTGTAGTTAATTTTAGGAAAGATTGTCAAGCTAGTGGAGTATGCTTCATCAGTGAAGAATTATTTTAACGGTAAGATTTACATCTTCAAGATGTGGGGTCCAATTAACAAGTTAATTTGACAATTTATAATCATATACTACTAGCAAAAATTCTCGTGGCAGAGAGTTTTTTTAAATTTTGGTTTAAACCATATTGTTATAGTAATTACACTGATAAATAAAAATCAAACTTAAATCATATTGTTATTTGCATCTAAACGAGGCTTTTTGTTCAATATAGTTTTTCCATTTCTTCCCATTTTCTTTCTTTCTAAAATGACAATGAGAATTGAGAGGTGGACAGGAGGGCGATAATGGTATATATAGATCGTATATATATCCATTGTAGATTGCAAATGTCATGAAGCACAACACAAAGGAAGAAGATGGCGTTTTTTTTTTTTTAACGTCTCATCGACGATTCTCATTGAAGGGACGGCTTTGGTGGGACCCTTTGTGTACTAATGTAATGTTGTATCCATATTTCCCTCTATTCCTTGTGTGCCTCCAAATTAGTTCCACCATAACATCTCATGAACTTTAGTCATAGCACCGCATAAAGGAAAATTCTTCAATGGTACATATGTTACCATAGTGTACAAATGTTCTAAATCATTAGATTTAGTTTTGTTTTTAATGTTATTTTTTAAAAAGTAAATATAACGATCCAAAATCGTTCATTATCATAGTATAGTGTATGCGCTATTGAAGTATCTTCTCCCGCCCAAATATCAACTAACTAAAAGTAGGCATAAGATTCTATATTTTTCAAATTGCGGATTTGTCTACAAATTAAATGCTAAGGGCACATATAATTTATTTGTCGTACTATATTGTACCATATTAAATTGTATTGTATTGTTTTTGTGTTATACGGTATAAGTTTAAGTGTGTTGTCTAAATTTGCTATAAAAAAAATTGTCTTAAACATTAACTAGAGTAAACATTACGGTTAATACATGAAATTTTTTGACAATGGAGCGCACAATTTGTATTGTATTAATTTTGTTTTTTGTATTGTATAATATGAAGCTAGTTTGAACATGTTAAACTAAACATGCCATAAAAATACAAAGTTATTGACAAATTATTTTTTCTCTTTTTCATGTCAATTGAATATCATTTTAATGTTTTATTTGATAAATGAATCGGTAATGTATAATAGACAACTTCGTGTGATAAGATGTAGCATTGTACGCAATTGTGTCTTAAAAAAAATAAATTATTATGTACATCATAACATATGCTTCCTAAAAAGATAAATATATACAATAGTGAGTGATTTTAACTCTTAGATTCTTTTTTCTAAAAAGTCACATAATTAAAATTTTTTAGATCAATTAAAATATTTTTGACATTCTCGTTGTTTTTAGGGTATTAATGTTATTTTAAAAGTTTGACTTAAATCTTATAAAAAAAAAGTTTGGCTTAAAATATTTATCATGTTTGTAAGACGTCATAAGGGCATTGGAACAAGAGAAAAGAACATTAAAGATACGAAGGCTCAAAATTTAGTCAAGACAATGATGATTGTATTGTAAGTTTTGATTTGTTACGTACATCCATAAGATTTGTAAATGATGAAATCCACTTCATGTTTTGCACTTATATTTGGATCCAACTCATGACTGATGACGCTATAACATAGAGCCAACTAAGCAATTAGCTATATTAAAGATAAAGTTTGAAGGATTTAGCCATAATTTCACGAAATTAGGAATTTAGTCATAGCATATAATATTTTTTGTAACATGTAACATATATACATGTAAAAAATGTAACATTTGTTGTAACGTGTAATATAAAATGTTACACTTTTACACGTATATATGTTTCATGTAATAAAAAATGTTACATTTTATGGCTAAATCCTAATTTCGTAAAACTATGGCTAAATCCTAAAAATTACCCAAAAGTTTGGTTAAATGCCTAAAAAACTCTATAACATAAGGTAGAAATATACATATAAAAAACTTTATGATAGAGAAATTTTCATTGGCACCCTTTTTTTTTGGATTTCTTTTTCATTAGCACTTGCTATAATCTAATTTACACAATATGGAAGTATGGTCTTTTTTTTTTTTTTGTTTGTTTTGTTTTGTTTTTTTATTTGGAAAGGAGATATGGTCTATGTTTGAAAAGAAACCAAGTTTAGGTTGTTGATGAAAAATTACCAACTCGCTCCCACCGCCCAAAATTGAACTTGCCCAAAAATTAGACAAAAGTAATACCAAAAAAATTTCGGATGGTTTTATGTTTAACCGAAATATTTTTGGACTCTTTTGGATTCTAACATTTGAGATATTGAGTTATTTTTGTTTTCTTTTTCTTTGTTTAGAAAAATATCAATGTCTGTAATTGTATGTATTAGAATGTATAATCCGTGTGAAAGTTCTCTTTTATAAAATGTCCAAAGACGATAAAATAAGTATTCATTGTTATGTTAACTCGTCCAAAACCGACTTCCAACAAAACCGCCTGAAATTTTTTTTGGACCATTCTGAAATTGAATTCTTGATATTTTGGTGATATGTATATTGCAAATATGTAATGTTTTTATTGAAATCTCTAGTTTGTTTGTTTGTTTGTTTTTTTTTTTTTCTTCTGGATTTGTAAATACTAGCATGTTTAAAATAAGCCGTAGCTTTTTTAGCAAAGTGCACATAGATCGTACTCTAGTGTCTTATTTTATTAAACAAATATAAAAATATGTGATCTCAAGACCTAATGGGTAAACATGCCCTTAATATTTCTCTTTGTTTGATAGAAAAAAATTGGGCACAATTGTGCTCAACTCGCGTATGGGACTCAACTCTATTAAATAGTTAAATAATATTGCTTTATTTGATATTTATTTTGACATTAGATGACCTCACGCGTAATTAGGAAAGTTCAAAACCAAATGATAAATTAGTTGAAGTATAGACTCATTATCTCCTATATTCTAAATCATGCATAGTATAAAACCATTACTTAATTAAGTCAACTAATTTTGTTGTTTATCCAACCTCTGTGTGTGAATTCACATTCCTTCTTTCAAATAGCAGAATCAACACTTTTTGAACAGAAAAATAAAAGCAATCAAGACTTTGAGCGACCAAATCTCCAAACTGATTGAAAATTCTATTTCTGATTTTGAAAATTATGTATTTGTGTTGGCCAGCTGAGAATGTGGACAAACCCTCCCAATATTTATCCTCCTAGTGGGTGGATATTTCTGTCTCAGTTTGCTGATTTGGTGATGACAAATGAGAAAAAAAATTTCCATAAAAAATTTATAAAAAAAACATATATTTAACATGATGACAAGTGACAATAGGCATCTTGGGAGTTGGGACCAAGTACGTATTTTCTAGATGTATATTTTTTGAGATAAGGGAGATCATAGAGGTACAGAATACAGGGGTGGTCCAAATATATACTTCATAAATACATATTTATTGCCACACTTTTTTTTAACATTATAAAAAAACTCAAAAATCATTTTCCCACCCACTACTACTTTCAATTAATTTTTTGCCCCACCCACAATAGTTCCATTAAACAAATGTTAAAGAGAAGAGACAAGTGTATTATCAATTGGTCAGAAGGTATTTAGTGTCTATGTTGATACGATACACGTTGCGTAAAATTTTGAATATCGTAAATTTGTGTGGAATTTATCGTTTCTAGATGGATCGAGACTTGGATAGGAACTCCGATGAAATCAGCTCGGTTAAAATACAGTGTAATGACGTCACATCAACTGCTAAACTCCATTTATAAGTCGCGGATTGAGAGACATTGCAAACGTTACATCTTTGATAAGTCTAGTTGGATTTCAATAATACTTCTTGATTGGTTCAAGATTTTTGAGAAATTCTAGAGAGAATAATCTCACAAGTTTTTGGACTAAAAAACATTCTCTGATTCTTTATTGAAATAATCAGCCCCTCAAATAGAGCTAGGTCTTTTACATTTAATTGGATGAATAAAATATGAAACTAATTGAAACCTAGTTTGACTCAAAAGCCCTAATATAACCCTAATTAACCCTAAATTAGACCTTAAATCAGGCTCAAGACCTAATTCAAGAATTGAAATAACAAATTCATGACTTTTAAAGAAACATTCAAGATTCTTAAGAAAATTATAAGAACTTTGCAAGAAAATCAAGAAATCTCAAGAAATTGCAAGAGTGTGATTATTGATTTGAGTGTTCCTTGATCTGGGATCACTTGAATCAAGTGTAAGCAGCCCGTATTTGGGTCTTGAACTCAACTTGGAACTTCGAAGAAGCTTTGCGCGCACAAGTTGAGCCTCCCTTGTACCTCTTAACTCGTACTCTTGCGATTTGCCCTTTGGGTATCTCGAGCTCCGTTGACGCATGGTGAACGTTCTTAGTGATTTTCGTATCACATGAATAAGATCTTAGTCCAGTACTTTAGTGTCACATAAATATAACAGTTTTATTTATATTTTTAAATTTTGTTTGAAAAACTCAGGGAAATTTTGAAAAACGATACTTTTGGATTAATTTGTTTTGAAAATTGCCACCTTAAATGAGAGATGACAGTCCATGCTACTTCTTAGAAATGAATTTGACCAAGTTTTTTTTTTGGTCTAATTGAGAAAGATAAGAAAAGAAAAATGAGATAAAATAACAATTGCCAATAGAAAAATTAGCATATCATACAGTAGCAATATAAGTTGTAAATTTGAATATTAAAGGTAGTATTGGATCAAATTTTCACCGCAAACCGATATTAGCTCACAATAGATTTAGGAACATTTACATCAGTACAGATAAATCCAAATCAATAGATGTTTGAAGATACTCTATGCTTATCCGTGTCAAAATGAAAGTTTTTTAGTACAAAAATCAATTTAACCTATCTCAACTAAGCTTTTTAAAGCCCACGGTTTTCTATCTTATCAATTGCCCCTAGGTTTTTTTTTTGTTTTTTTTTAAGGGTCACTTAGGTAAATAGTCATTTTGGATTGTATGTTTTTAAAAAAATAGTCAGAGTTTCAAAAAAATTTAAAAACTAGCCGTAAAACTGTAAAAAATTTCTGACAATAACAAAAATACACATAAAAATACTGTCAGAAATTTCTAACATTGACATGGCTAATTTTAAATTTTTTTTTGAAATTATGGCTTTTTTTTAAAATCATTTTGTAAACAGTGGCTATTTTCTAAAAATTTTCTTTTTTTTTAATAAAAGTGAATTAGATAAATATACATTTTTTTGATTAATTTTTTTTTGTTTTAAAAATAAAAGTGAATTAGATAAATAGTGAGTTTTGATTAATAATTAAATGTTTTTTTTTAAATCCAATAAGTATTCAAAAAAATTATTGTTATGTTTCCAACACAAATTTTACAAAAATAAAAATTAATTACTAAATAAGAAAATTTGTTATTAAGTATTTTTTTTAAATTTAATCATTTACCTTTTTATAGAATCAAACATTAAGAGTGACATTTTATTATAATTATTTGTTCTTTTTAATGGTTTACATGGTATTTTGTCATTATTTGGTCTATATTTTAAGCAAATGATCAATTATTAGCCACTAATACATTAGAGAAGTAATTACATAAGGTAAAAATACATCATCGTGTAGGTAAGAAAATGACTAATTTTGAATTAATCGAAATGTTGATTTTTTCTTAACACATCATTAAAAAAATAATCCTTACTCAATTATCTCTTTTATTTTTTTATATGCCTAAAGATCGTTTATATTTAAAAATCAATAGTACATATCTTATGTTAAAATAAAAATATAGGAAATTTTAAGAAAATAGTCATTTTTTAGAGAGTGATTTAAAAAAAATAGTCTTTTATAAATTTTATTATATTTGTAAGAAATTTACTAGAGTATCTTTTATGTGTAATTTTGTTATAATAAAATATTTCTTACATTATTAATATTTGTTTATGGCTATTTTTTAAACTTTCTAAATCTGTGGCTACTTTCTAAAAACACATTAACTGAATCTAAAATATCATGAAAGAATATAGGTATATGTAATGCTCTTATTTACAATAATAAACTTACATAAATTTATTAATAAATATTCATTTAAAAAAAATAATGACAATCTAAAAGTGTAAACTTTGGCTATTTCTATAGAACTATTAAAAGAATTGAGGGGGCCAGACGTTTCGTCCGCGCGAGGCTGAAAGATTCCAGCCCCCTTTTTTTAGGGCCTTTTTTCAGTAATACACCAAAAAAACTAGGGTTGTATTGAATTTTTTTTAATAAAAAAATTGGCTCATTATATAATTAAAAAAGTTTATGGACTGAAATGTAATTAAATAAGGACGTAAATGTTTAAAAAAAAGGGGCTTAAGAGCAAAAAGGCAGCCCCTGACACGGGCCCACGTGTACGGGGCCCGCATGTCAGAAGGCGGTCGTCGCTCTCTATTATGGCGCTTGTAAGACAAGCGCCAGCGCCCCCCCCCCCCCCCCCCCCCCCCCCACTTTCCATCTTATTTTATTTCTCCTCTAAATTATTTAAAAAAAAAGCCTTCTTAAGCAAAATAAATTTATAATCTTTTTGATAATTTCTTAATTTATAAATGGTTCAGTTAAAATATTGATTAACCCTAGAATATCAAAATTAAGGAAATAGCCATTAAATATATTTATGGACATAAATATCCATTATTACAAAAAACTTCTCAAATCAAATAAAAATCTCTGAAAATTCGGCTCCTTCAACTTAAAAAAACAAACCAAACCTACCATTACCAAAATTTTCATAGATTGTGATAAAATAAAAAATAAAAATGGCTAGTTTCATAAATTTCTAAAACTATGACTAATTCCTAAAAAATGAGTTTAAAGTTTGGCTAAATCCTTAAATAGTTGTTCATAATATTTGTTTAAAAAATAATTTTATTACAAACTTAAGTGATATTTTTCAAAATAATTATGATACTATTATTTAATTTATTTTTATTTTCAATTAATATTTAGAAATGTAAAAATAAATACTTTTTAAAAAATATAATTTATGCTTTATTAAATGATAAATTTAATATAACAGCTTAATAAATTTATAATACAAAGAGTAATTAGTGCCTACAACTAGTATAGAACAAAGTCTTTAATTAGACGTTACAACCAAGGCAGCCAAATTAGGAAGACAATTAGTATAGAATAAAAAATAAAAATAAAATAAAAAAAAAGTTAAAAGCGACCGATCTCAATGTTGTCTTAAAAAAATATAGAAAACGACAAAACATGAAGAAAGTATTGTTGGTCGCGTAGATAACAATATGAATCCACAGAAAAGGAAAAACGATAGCGAGATGGGGAAACTGAAGGCAGAGTGATTAAAAAAAAAAAGAAAACGACGTCAAACAAAAAAAAGACAGGATATGATATGTAAATAGTAAAAACGACAGCAATAAAGAATAACGACAACAGTATGGGATACGACGGTAAACGAAAAACGAAAGCATACCTTAGAAAACGGCATCATACGAAAACGACAGAAAATAGAAACGCGAGTAAACGTGAAAACAACGGCTCCAACAAAAACGACATTAAACATGGAAAAACGACGGACACAAAAAAAAAACCGACATCATAGGAAAAAAACGACAGAAAACGAAGAACGAAGCAACATTGTAAACGACGGCAAACTGGAAAACGACAGCAATATTGAGAAACAATGGTGAACGGGAAACGACAGAAAATAAAAAAGACAGAATATGAAAAACGACATCAATATATGGAAATAGAGAAAACGACAAAAAGTTTGAAAACGACGGTATACAAGAAAACAAAACAAATAAGGCATATTCTAGAAAACGACAGCAAAAAAGGATATGGGAAAACAATGACGAAAATGACAACATTATGGAATCGACGGTAAACAAAAACGACAGAAATTTAGGAAACGACATCATATGCAAAAACGACAGAAACTGATGATTCGAAGCAGTATAAGTATAGTAAACGACCGCAAACAGGAAACCGACAGCAATATGGAGAAACAATTGTAAACGAGAAAACGACAGAATATGAACGAAAATGACCACAATATGGAATCGACGGTAAACAAAATACGACAGAAACGAACAAAAGACGAAAAATTAAGAAACGACATCATATGAAAAAACGACAGAAAACAAAGATTGGAAATTGTGAACGACGGCAAACTGGAAACCGACATCAATATGGAGAAACTATTGTGAATGAGAAAATGACAGAATATGAAAAACCACATCAATACATGAAACTACATAGTCTGAAAACAACAAAGATGGAAAACAACGGTAAACGAGAAAGCGACACAACTCAAATTAAGGCATAAAATTGAAATCGACAGCAATATTTTAAACTATGTCAAATCACAAAATGATGTGAAATTATAAAACGACAACAATATCGCAAGCGACAGAATGAAAAATGACAGGAAGTAAGAACCCAACATCTTAAGCAAAAACGATTGGTAATGAGAAGATTACAAACATAAAATAACACCACCAAACAAGAAACGTAACTTGAATAAAAAATACACTGACAGAAAACACGTCGAAAAATAACAAACGACAGACAATAAACGACAAAATAAGAAAAATTGTAGATAACGACAACAAGATTAGATAAATCAAAAAATGGAAACGACAACAATATTGAAATGACACAAAATAAGAAAACGACCTCATACGAGAAAACGACAAAAAAAAACCTTGTTGAAACTAGAAATCCACAAAAAGAAAACGACAGCAATTCGGTAAACGACAGAAAAGGAGAAAACGACAGTTTTTTTTTTGTTTTGTTTTTAACAACAATATTTTTCAGCCCTGAAATTCTATTTCTATGTAAAGAATCTAATTAATCTAGAAAAATAGTTAATGCCGATTTACTGACCATATCATTTTGCTCTATATTATATTTACAATGGCATAAATAATTAAGCAAGTTCTTCGAAAGGTGATTTTTTAGTCCAAAAAGCTTCTCTAAGCTCTCCAATGGCGGTTCTGTGTTTGAGACTGAGCATTGCGGATATACAAGTCATCTGAAGGTATCGTCACTACTGCTCTGTCTTCGTCTCTGTTGGATTTCATTTTTTCCCCCCTTATTCTTGGTATTTTCAGCGAGTAATTTGGTTAATTATTCTTCGTAGCACACATTTTTTTTTTTATGCTTGAAAAATGAGAGGAATTTGTAAGTGTTGTTTGTTTGAGCAAACAAAAAGAAAACACACTAATTAGAGAACGAAAAAAAATAAATTATACTTTTTGAAATTATTTATATCATTATAGAGACACGCATTGAGCTTTCTGAGACTTGATATAAATTTTTTTTTTCTAATTTTTTTTAATTGTACGTACAGTACAATGTGCTAAGACACCTCCATTTTTGATCTTTGAACAAAAATTATTCTTTCCTAAATAATCGGATTCGTTCATGAGACACGAAAGTTTTAGGATAAAGAAGTTCAAACCTTTGTGGCTCTTCTTAGTATTTGATTGAAGTATATGAACTAATGTGGTCTGGTAGATAAATGGCATAATGCTAGTTTCATTAAAAAAATCGGAAAATATTCTTTTTGGCCTTTTGCTTTCCTTTAGAATTGTCGTACTTTAATAGTTTAACTAGTTTTTTAGCACGTGCCATGATTTTTTTTAAAAACTTTTTAAATTATAGAATAAAAAAATAAGGAAAAATATTATAAAATTTTTATTATTTAAAAAAATATAGTAAAAACAATTTTTTAAATAAAAAACTATATAATAAGATAATGATAAAAAAATATTATAATATCAAAAGACAAAAAATAAAAAGAGAGATAAAAAAAAGAAAGAAAAAATATAGGATCTAAAATAAAAATAGAGAAGGAAAAAAAAAAAGTTTAAAAAGAAGAAAAAAAAAGGAAAAAAAAATTTGAAAAAGAAAAAAAAAAATTGGTGTGCGCGTGTGGACACGCCACGTCCAGTGAGAGAAGTGGGCGTGGGAGGGAGGCAGCCCTGACACGCAAGCTCCACGCATGCGGGCCCGTGTTAGGGCTTAAAGGGGCTTTTTTTTTTTTTTTTTTTTTTTTTTTGCTTTCAAGTCCTTTTTTTTTTGCATTTATACCCCTATATAATTAAGCATTTTTAACCACTAAAAAACACGTTTTTTTTTTAACAAAAAAAAAAAAAAAAAAAACGCAACGAAACCGCTTAAAAAAAGGGTGAAGTTGGCAAATACCCAGAATTTATATAATAATAAAAATAAATACCCAAACTTTTGAAGTAATTGAGTTTCTAGTCAATTTGTGAATTACTTGCACATGCTTTTGGTAACAAAGTGAATTACCACCACTTATCACTGTGTAAGTAATTGCATCTTTTGGATAGTTGGTTACATTTTTCAAAAGATTGGGTAATAACTTACATTAAGTTTTAAAAATTGGGTATTCACTATAATTTCTCTTAAAAAAAACACTACGAAACTTTAGGAAAACGCTTTTGGAATAAATATATTGTATAGATAGATTGGTCTTGGCGCGCAAAAATTAAAGATTGTAAGAGACGATAGACTTTGTGGGAGTAAATTTCCTTTCTTTATTCAAAGAAAATGCTCTTTTGACTGCATTTTCTCTGTAATAGAAAACGAAGCAGAGGTAAGTGTCGCAACGTCCACCAAAAAGAAACTAGAATTTTCCAACTATTGCACAAACAGCAAAAACAAAAAAAAAGGGAAAAAATATATAGCAGCTATATACACCATATTAAAAAGAAAAAAAAAATCTCAAAATGGAGTGGAAAAAAAACACTTATAACATCAAAAGATCAACTGCTCTAACTATACCCGCCAACACTGCAAAACGCAAATGTAGAATCTTTATATAAGAAAATAAACTCGTGATTTCTCAGAAATCGTAATCTATGTCTGTCAGGTTCTGCGATGCGGAGCGTTTTACTAACTGTTCTTGCTCGTCGTATCGATCAAGATTCTCACAAGGAGCAGGAAAGACTGTCCCTATTACACGGCCATAGACGAAGGCACATTGGAAGATGTGCTTCTTTTTGTATGTTATCCCCACCGACATGTCCCGGAATGTTACATTCCTAATTGGGATGTCCTCGCTACCGTGGATGCGGACAGGGACCCGTACGCCCTGCCCGTGGATGCTGATGTAGCTTATATCCTCAATGATTGGGAACGCCTTCCGGTCATAGTCCTCGTCAGGGTGCTCGTTGTAGTCCGTCTTGATGACAATCCCAACGCGTACATCGTTGAAAGTTAGGTTTCGGTAGGTTATGTGGCGGACGTATCCGCCTCTTCCAGGAGCAGTTTTGATCCGGACGGCACGGCGTGAACTCCACACAAGGACGTTCTCCACAGTGACATTTGAGACCCCACCGGACATCTCGCTGCCTATTGATACTCCGGCACTGTTGCATTTCAGCCAAGGAGGACAAGTTTAAATCTTTGTTACGAACATGAAATTGGCAAAATATTTAGCCAAAGGCAAATTAGTAAAAGCAACCCAAATCTCTTCGTGTAGCAGGTAATTAAAGCATGGGATTATTAAGAAAAAGGTTATTGTCTTAGTTAAATGGGGAATCTCCGTTTTCAATAATGGTCCTTCAATGACTCATTTTAGAAAATTTGTATTACCCTAAAAGAATGGGTACAAGTATATAATAAAAAAAGAAAATATATAACTGAGTGAGATTAGAAGGGGGATGAGCTTAAAAATAGCCTACTTAAGGGCAAAAGTTAAAATGTGAGTTTGAAAAGAGACATTGGATCAAATTTTCTCAGTTATTTATAAATAGCCCAAAAGCCATCAAAGGAAAAATGCCCAACAATGTTCTATCTACTCAATAGATTGATAAGTGGGTCATTCTTGGTTCCTATACAAAAGTTTGTTAGATTCCTTGTTCTTATCTTCTAATCTTTCTTTTCATTTTTCTTCAAGTCTGAATTTAGCACAGATGTCTATTATAAAAACTAACCCTAAACCAACCATTGCTAGCTGAATCAAGGCCAAAAATTGTTATTGTAGAAATAGAGCCTCAAACGGGTGAAGGAATGTGTAACATGCAAAATGTAGGAAAACTGAACTGCTCTATTTTACACATTCAAAAAAAGAAAGAACTACAATTTGGCATTGACCAGCAAATTTTTAGAGAGAACCCGGGTGTCAATAATAAGACTCACCTGACCATAGAGCGAACAACAAGATTCCTGATGAGAATGTTTGTCGAAGGTCGTCCATAAGAAATCCCATACTGATCCCAGCCGCTCTTGATAGCAATGGCATCATCTCCAACACTAATATAACAGTCCTCAATCACCATGTCCTCGCAAGAATCTGCTTTTCCAGAATATTTGGAGCAAAGTTATTTCTCGTATATAATAGATACTTATCCTCCCAGCCTGTTTACTACTTGGAATCTTTTATATACCGACTGGCCAGATTTTTTAGTTCATTTCTGTTTGTATTTAATTTAGGTACATTCCTCCTTGTTACTTGATTGTGTTATTTTAAATATGGTAGAATTTTTAGCTTAGAATTTAAGGATTTAGCTGGCTGGTCTGTTGTCACTTATTTCCTAGTGTATTTGCTACGTGCGATGTCATCTTCAAGTAATGAAAGAATCAGTTTTTCTCTCAAAATTTCTTTTTCGAATCAGAATTATGGGATCAACTAACAAAAGACTTTTTCTCCAGTTAATAAACAAGATATTGTCAAAGTTTTGTTGTCAATTGCTGCCAACCTAGATTGCCCTCTTCATCAACTGAATGTCAAAAATGCTTTCCTCACTGGTGAATTATAGGAAGAGGTATACATAGGAATCCCTCCTAGGCTTGAGGCTCAATTAAATGCAAATAAAGTTTGCATACTTAAGAAGTCCCCATACGGTGCAATCTCTGAGAGTTTGGTTTGACACGTTTACAACAGCAATAAAAAAGTACGGTTATTTACAATCTCTGTCTAATCATGCACTCTTTATCGAGCATTCTAAAAACTCCGTTCTTATTGTCTATGTTGATGATATAGTGCTTATAGCAGATTATATGTAAGAAATCATCACTCTTAAGGGATACCTTGCTAAAGAATTCGAGATTAAAGACTTGGGAGTTGGGACATTTCAAACACTTGATAACAATGGAAGTGGCCGTTCAAGGAAGGGAAAACTGAAATACGCATTCAAACTTCTCAAAGAACTAGTATGCTCGGAAGTAAACTCTAGGATACTCTCCCATGGACACAGTACAAATTGGGAACTAAAGAAGCAAGCACTTCCAATGACAAAGAAGAATATAAGCAGTGTAGAAAAGTTGTAGAAAAGTTGAAATATCAACCTCACATTAAGTCAATTAATGAACAGAGCAGCAGAAGAACACTTAGAAGCAGTGTACCAACTCTGCAGAAGGGCTTATTCTTCAAAAGGACAGATAGCAAAGATATCAATCTTTACCGAAGCTGATGGAGCAGGTTTGGACACGGATAGAAGGTCAACGTCAACTTACTGAATTTATATGTGGGGAAATTTGGTCACTTGGCGAAGCAAGTAGTTTGTAGCAAGAAACAATGCCAAAGCTGAATTTAGAGCCAATGCCCATGGAATTTGGGTAGCAATGTGGCCAAAAGGCTACTTGAAGAACTAAGAATAACAAGTGAGTCTTTGATGGTGTTGTGTGATAACTAAGTGGCCATAAGCATCACAAAAGATCCTGTCTATCATGACCAAACTAAACACACGCAATAGATCGTCATTTCAATAAAGAGAATGTCAATGCAGATATCATCACCTTAGCTTACACTATGTGCAACAAAATAGCTAACATTCTCATTCTCTTCCTAGAATCAGCTTTAAAGAATTGAGTTTCAAGCTCGGTTTGATTAATATCTATAACCCAGCTTAAGGGGAAGTGAAGAATTTTAAAATTGTCTCCAAGGCCATATTTTTAGAAGCTGGTTCTACTTTTGTATCTATTTTAGGAGGAACAATTTTAGGAATCTTATCGTTACCTGATCCCTTTTTGTTTCCTGATTGTGTTATTTTATTTATCGTAGGATTCAGCTGGCTGGTCTGCTGTTCACTTATTTTAACTATATATTGACATGTATTGTCAATTTTGTCTAATAAGAGAATCAGATTTTTGCTCAAATTCTTGAGAACAGAACAATAAAGAAGCTGAGAAGGCCTTCATAGTGCAGAAGTGGCAAGACTGATTCTTATAGCATATATTGACATAAATGGGAATAGCTTTACTGAAGAGAGCTTACCCGGATCGATTCCATCAGTATTTGGGGCTTCAAGTACGGGAGCCAAAATAGTAACGTTTCTGATGGTTACATTCTTGCAGTCATACGGATGAACAGTCCAAAATGGAGAATCACGTAAAGTTATGTTAGTGATCACAATATCACTTGACCACATGATCTGGACAAGAGGGCCCCTAGTGTGGTTGAGAAGCTTCTGCCGATACTTCTTCCACCATGTTTGACCCTGCCCATTTATGGTACCATTATGCCCTGTTGGTCAGTGAATACACAAGTATAATCAGCTGAGCTCAGAAATCAAATATTCGCAGAAATCAAGTCGTGATGATTTAGATTCTACGCCTAAATATGTTGCAATTGCTCCAACTAGCCTACTTCCTAATTGATCTTGTAGAATTTAAATTAAACTTGGAAAACTATCCAGCCAAGTATGACAGACCACAAAGGGATATAATATGCCCCTTGAATACATGACAGTCAAATGCAAGAGAGCAACTCTTTTTTCCTCTTCATCGGTGGCATGGGGTCAGGGGTAGTTAGGGAAAACTGTGCAGATCTGTTACTTGCACCACCCGCTTTCTTAACTCACAATTAGGCAAACATCGGAAGATTACAGGAAAAAACTGTCTAGCATCAAGGCAAAGCAATATAGAGTCTCATTTATGCATCTCTTATCGTTTGGAACTTTTCGTTGTTCTTTTAGTAACATATCAATACACACTTACACATGATGATCTCTCAACAATATGGAACCAAGCATGACAGGGTTCGTCATGTGCTGGGAACAAAAAGTATATATGTAACCTCAATTAAACAGAGAAAGGATGAGACCTACTACCTGTGATCACGACGTCTTTAAGATTTTGACCATGTATAAAACTCCCATACCGAGGCCCAATATGCTCTCTCCCATAACCGTATGAAGGCAATGGAGGCATCAATGGCCAATACTTCTCATCCTGTCATAGAACACATAAGAGAACATTCAAAATAAGGAATAACTACTCAAACAATAGCTCAAGAGAGAAACAACAATTGAACTGGAAAAATAAAAAAGAAAAGACAGCAGAAAATTATAGCATTAACAACAAAGATACAAGAGAATTGACGCAAACGTACATCAAAACTTGCAGCCATTGCGAACGAATAAAATCATAAATGTAAACTTCTGGAAATATTATTTGTAGGAACCTCATAGTGGCTTCCCAAATCCCATGCATGTTTAAAATCGTTTAAACGGAAATTAGGTGAGATTTTGGCAAGTTCGAAGCTTTATAATTAGAAGGTCAAACAATGAAGTGATGAACCATGATTGTTTTTAAGGGTCAACCCGCAAGTATTATACAGCAGAGTGGTACTGGTTAAGGGTGCGTATGGTTGAGGGAAGGGAGGGACGGATAGAGCGGGAGCGAGAGTGAGGGGTGGAAGCAAATGAAGAATCTATTGTTTGGGATGAGCTCTGCCCAATCATTATTCAGAAGGATTAAAGGAATCCACAATCGATGTTATGAAAGACTACTGGATCCTATGAAAGTAATTATTAACAAATAGTAAAATAGACAAATATAGTAATTTTTCAATTCTATCTCAAATCTGCCAAACGACTTTAAGGATTACTATTATTATCTCCGTTCTTCCTGGTTTCTATCCTTCCAATCAAATAGAATTTAACTGTTCACTATGACAAATTTAACCTGCATTTTGCTGCACCTATTAGTCCGCAATCAAATTGACTCAAATCCAATCATCCATTTCACTATTCTATATCTATGCCAACCTAAAACACATCTACTAATCCATGACTGAATATAATCCAAAGCGGGTACTTTTCAAAAAGAAAAGAAAACACATTGATTCAAGTGTTCACCTACCTATCGCCAAACTAAACTCGGAATCATTCTAAATTTCCTTCAAGAGTTCACTAAACTTAGCTTACCATAGCTGAATAAGCACCATGAGAGCATCAACACCGCAATGCTAATTTTTGTGCTGATGCAAAAATTTACAATTTGGCTACAATTTCAAAGTTCAAAACTTTCTTAAAGAAAAAGAAAAGGAAATTGTACTACATGTCTAACTTTTTACATATCTTAAAATGTCCACAAGTTATATATATATATATATATATATATACACCATCGTAAATCAGTAAGTCAACAAAATAACTTGCTATAAACAGATGTTCTTATAAATGTAACATCTAAAATTTGACCATTCTAAATTTAAAAAAAAAATGTAGAATAACACTCCAAATCACATTATCCTTCTGAGCCAAAAAACAACCAATGTGCCAAGCATACTATCTTGATATAGCACTGACATTGGAACTAATACTGTAAGTGTTCCAATCATCGCAAAAAAAAAAAAAAAAAGAAAAAAAAAACCCACGCACACACAAAACTAAACAAAATAAGTCCAAAAACGAAAGCCAAACCTGAACGGCGAGAATCTCGGCGCCCTCGGCGAGGAAGAGCGTCAAATGGCTGGTGAGGTTGAAAGGCGCGGTGAGCCAGCGCCCGGGCGGCACGTTGAGCTGCGCGCCTCCGCGCTTAGCGAGCTTGGAGACGGCCAGGACGGCCCTCTCGAAGGCCGCGGTGTTGAGCGTGACGCCGTCGCCGACCGCGCCGAAGTCCGTGAGGTTGAACGCCGCGGGGCGCAGGCGCGGCGCGGCCCTCCCGGGGGGCGACGCGCGCGCGAAGAGCGCGAGGCCGCCGACGGCGCTGCGCTGCCACACGACGACGGAGAGCAGCGCGCCGAGCCAGAGCGCCGCGAAGAGGGCGCGGTGCGAGGACGCGAGGTTGGGCACCAGGCGGCGGAGATCGAGGCGCTGGTGGTTGTGGTGGTGGGACCGAGCGGCCGGCGAGGTCTCCACCATGCTGAAAATTGGGGTCTCTGCGAATTATGGATTTGGAGATCTTGCTTGAGATTGGGATTGTTATTATTGTGATGGGATTTTTTTTTTTTTTGTTTGGGGTTTTGAGGTTGGTGATGAGAGTCCGGTGGGTTTTTTTTTTTTTTTTTTTGGTTATGGAAAACCAAAAACAGAGAGAGAAAAAGAAAAATTTGGAGTGTATTTGAAGGGAAGGCTCTTTCAGTTTCAGAGGTTGGAGTTTTGGGGGAGAGAGAGAGAGAGAGAGAGAGAGAGAGAGAGAGAGGGAGACTCTGATGGAGTAGTAACAGTGTACTGTGTAACAGCGTTGAAGTGACATGTCGTTTAGTTGAGGGATGTTTTGAAATTATTGTTACATTTATCTCTTTTCTTAGTTTGAATTATATGTTAAATTTTCGTTTTAAATCTCTGACTTCCCATAATGATCTTAAAATACTAGTCCCAACCGGTAATACTGTACATATTCGAGTCTTTTCTTTTTTCGCTACCAATATTCTAGTCTCTTTTGTTTGACAAAAAAACTCGCAAAAACAATACATGATTCACGTTTAGATATGAGAGCGAATACTAGAAAAAAGATATTATAATAAATATTCAATTTTTAACATTTTATTTAAAATAGAAATTTAATATTTTAAAAAATATAACAAAAATGCTCAAGTGATTTAATTATTTACATGATGATAATTGACTAAGTAATTGAAAATATTTATAAGTAATTAATAAATTGATTAATTTATTTTAAAATTTTGGTTATTTATTTTTATTATAATATAAATTTTGAATATTATTCTACTTCATTCTAAAAATAATAATAATTATTATGATCAAATACCTATAATGTGTTGATCTTATAAATATTTTACTCAAATTTTGACAGTTTATAGATGGGGAATCAAAATTGAATAATTTTGTAAATTGAGAACCGATCGGGAAATATTTTGAAGATTAGGGATTGAAATAAGATTTGACATATAATTTAGAGGACAAAGATGCGATTAATCTCTTTAAATTTAAGTTTAAACTTTAATTTGAAAAAGTTTACTTGTCTTATTAATATTTAAAAAAATCAAATAGGTTTCTTATTAGAGTTTCCAAGTTTTAATCGGTGTTTTTACTTTTTTTCTTTCAATAAGTTTCTATCCTAAAATTTTGGCCGGATGCATGTTAAACACGCGCCAATAGGGCGTGGGTGTCCCGAATTTCTTTTTTCTTTTTCTTTTTTACAAGATTGCTTGTGTGCGCATTTACAAATTCTAATATGATTTTGCACTCTTATATGTACTTTTTTATCAATAAAAAAAGTCTTCTAATTGGCCGTCAAATATCTAGGTACTTTGAAAAGTGTTGTTTAAAAGGAAATATCACGAGACTAAAGGCAATAATATTAAGAAGATACCGAAAATACATGCTTAAATCTCAATTAAAGTTTGCCATTTTGGTGGCTCGTCTATATCCCTCTGGATTCATTATCTAATCCACAATGGTTGAACAAACTACTCCAATTAAGGTTTTGTCCAATGTTTGTTTTAAACAATTGCAAATAATTGCTCTAGTGTAACTTTTCATGGTCTCTATGGATTATATGCTCAAAAATCAAATTATAATGTAAATTAGACAATTAAATTGGGACATGGTGGAGTAATATCACAGTACACAAAGTTGGTGACTGGTGAGGGGTTGCAATCTGTCTATTTTTTGGTCACTATGAGAATGCATTGGATTGGATTAGCTACTCACCCACCTAACAATGCCAAGTCACTTCTCAAGAGGATCATTTGAATGTTTTTGTTTTTTTTCTAAAATGATTAATATAAGTTGTGTGAAGTAGAAAATATCTATTGTGACAAAATTAAGTTCTACTAAAGTAAATAAAAATTGTTTGGATTGATTTTCAAAATGAACTTGAATTGTTAGTAGAATCTTCCTATTAAAATTATCATTTCTGTAAAAAAAATTTCAAATTAAAAACTTTTATTATCTACCATTGCTTTTTCCAATTAGAAAAGATATTATCCTCATTCTTTTCAAAGCTCACAAGAAAAGGTGTTGAATACGAGATTCTACTTAGAGTTGTCAAATGGATAGAGCTCGGGCCAGCCCGACCCATTTAAACTTAGCTCGTTTAGGCCCGTGGGCTACGGCCTAATAAATAAAATGGGTAGGCTGAGTTGGCCTGAAATTGAAAACCCCTAACCGAGTCCGCCCATAGCCTGTCTTATATAATAGGCGGGTCGGGCTACCCTGCAAGCCTAAACGGGCCTATTACCAAAATATATATATATATATATATGAAAAAAAATTATTAAGGGGAATTTTTATTGGAGAACAAAAGGAGAATTTTTATTTATAGAATAGACTGCCTCATAAAAAATCTTCCAAGAAAAATCTAATGGGATAAAACCTTGGTGACGAAAAAACAAAATAGAATCAAGAAGAAAAAATGAGTAGTATTTTCTTATTATTGCTTTGCCTTTGGTTGGATGTGTGGGAGAAGACAAAAATAGTGAAAATGATGATTATTTTAAATTACACAAATAAAATTAAATTATCATTACAAGTTACTATTATTTTTTAATTACAATTTTTTCTCTACAAAAATTGGAAAAATGTTTCGGCCTGGGCCATGCACATAGGCCCAAGCCCAACCCACTCTAGGACAAGGATCATCAAAATTAGGTCCAGCCCGAACCCACCCTTTTTTGGGCGGGCAGTCTACATAAACTGGTTGGGCCAGACTGGGGCTCTCAAATTTTGGGTAGGACCGGCCCACGATCCTCAGCCCAAACTTACCCCTCTGCATCTACTATGAGCCATGACTATGGGAATGGGCCTTCAGAACCCGTACGGGGATCTGCAAAAGAAAAATACAAAAAACAAAAACAAAAGTCTTATGTCCTATTTTGTATTGTATTATAAGTTTAGGAGAGTTTTTTAAAGAATGCCATATATTATTGGCACAATGATAATCTATATCTCTTATGGTATTGCATTTTCAATTTATATAATTTTATCCTAAGATTTATACTACAAACCTATAGTAAAGATAAACAGAGCACACCACTTTGGGTATAGATAATTAAGTGGCATTAAGAATGACTTTATTTTGAAATTCTCCCTTTAGGTTTATACCCTAAATTTTACACTACAAACATAGAAAATAAAAAGAACACACCATTGAGAGTTGAGACATATATTATTATGTGGTACATAAAATGGTCTTATTTTACAATTCTTCCAAAACAAAAATATATTCCAAAGTGCGGTATCTTTTTGTCCTAAGTAGTGTGCTCATTTGAGTCATACTCTATGTTTATAGTGTAAAAATATGAGTATAAATTATAAGTATAACACAAAATAGGCAATCGTCAAAATCTCCCAATTCACATTCAAATAAAAAGTTTTGAAAAATACCGCTTTTGAACAATTTATTTTAAAAATTATCATCTTAAAATAAAACCTACTGCTCATGCCACTTTCTAATAATCAATATAACCAAATCATATTTTTTTTTTTTTTAACGAATGAGAAAGATAAAACGATGGTAAAATAATAATTTAATAATAATAAAGTGTTATAATTTTGCAGGCATGGCATAGCAGACGTGAAATGTAAACAACTTCTTCAAAAGTAGCATTAAGAATTAAATTTTCCCTATCCAAACTTGTCGCACACGTCGAGCTCAGCCCCTATTGGCAATATTTTTCCCCTCGTAGCGCCACGTGTCACACGACACCCTATCGTGAACTATCTATCCAGAGTCTTGGGGACTTAGCAAAAAACTAGATTGAGAAAAGCCGTTTCGACATTTCGGGACAATGGCCTTAACGATCGCCTCCACTGCACTTTCAAGCGTCCCAAACAGGTCATAAGTTTTTCATTCCAACACATAAAAAACTTGCCTAATTGCACACAAGCTCATATAAAACATTTAGTGTTTCTGTTTGGAAACAGGGAATTCTTGCCATTGAAGCGCTTATCATTATCGTCAGGAAAAGGAAAAGTCACAAAATGCTTGTTGAGCAAAACTAGGCTGAATGCGACAAAAGGCGTTTCGAGTGTTTGCGAACCTTTGCCGCCGGACAGACCGCTGTGGTTCCCCGGCAGCTCGCCGCCGGAGTGGCTCGATGGCAGGTCAATAATTACTTATTGGTTATTACAATGTTAAAATTTCAGTAAAATAATATGTCGCTCTAGTTCACATTTTGAGTTTTGTTGTGGTTTTTTTCTTAGCCTTCCCGGGGACTTCGGTTTTGACCCTCTTGGATTAGGTACGCAATTAATGTTGTTTTGATAATATGGTTATGAGTTAATGAATGTTCTTTGGAATTGTTATAGCTTTTAAGTAGCTATCAACACGTTGATTTTTATTTTATTTTTTACCAAATAACTTGGTAGAAAAGTTGGTTGAATTAGATAGTTTAGTTTATTTCGAACGATATCGTTTAAGAATATCAATCTTGTTGTGAAAATCAATTATCAGATCACTTGATTTCTAAATCTTGAACTTCAATCTCAGGTGTCGAAAAATATGACAAATTGGTCCGATGTGTTATGTGACAATTCTGATACGATGATATGACCTTGTTTTCAGGGTCCGATCCCGAGTTACTAAAATGGTTTGCCCAAGCCGAGCTAGTGCACGGCAGGTGGGCAATGCTAGCAGTAGCCGGAATCCTAATTCCCGAATGGCTCGAAAGACTAGGATTCGTCGACAACTTCAATTGGTACGAGGCCGGTTCGAGGGAGTACTTTGCGGACCACACGACACTGTTTGCGGTCCAAATGATCCTAATGGCGTGGGTGGAGGGCAGGAGGTGGGCAGACATGCTCAACCCGGGCTGCGTCGACATTGAGCCCAAATTGCCCCACAAGAAGAACCCGAAGCCCGATGTCGGGTACCCTGGCGGGCTCTGGTTCGACCCGTTAATGTGGGGGAGAGGGTCTCCGGAGCCAGTGATGGTGTTGAGGACAAAGGAGATCAAGAATGGGAGGCTGGCCATGCTGGCCTTTGTGGGGTTTTGGTTCCAAGCTATCTATGCTGGGAAAGACCCTATTGATAATCTCATGGCTCACCTTGCAGATCCTGGTCACTGCAACATTTTTTCGGTAAGAAAAATGTCACATCTGTACATGGATTTAATTTAGATACACATGAATAAAGTATGAAATTTACAATTGATCGTTGCTTTTCTTATAGAAAGCAATTTAAAATTTCATTTATCTATATATGCTACTAAATTGATACAAATTTAAAGAGTAATCCTAACTAACTCAGTTGAACCAAACAACACTCACCTTATGTCTAATTTCTGTAATTGCTTTCATTTTGTGATATGAAAAAAATATGTATAAAGCTTGCACTTGGGATATATAATGACTGATCAATGAGTGGTTTATATGTAATGCAGGCTTTCACTTCACTGTAAATGTTTGTTGTGTTACTCATTCAGAATCCAATCCTAGAAGAGAAGACATTCACAATGATTTTGTCATAACAAAAAGCCTTGTTGTGCTCATGATACATGTAATTTTCATTGTTATAATATTTTTTTTCTTTCTTTTTTTTTTTTCACCAGAGTACATCAATTGTAAATACCTGATATTTTTAAGAAAATCTCAAGGATACTACCCTTTCTTTCTTTGATTTAAAGTTTAAATTTGTTTATATTTGACATGAACCTGTAGTAAGTCTGCATGGTTTCACTTTAGTAGCAAACAATTTTTACTAAGGTTTTGTGAATGATCATTAAAACGGTGAATGCAATTTAAAAAAAAATACTATGATAAAAATTTGTGTAGAAGTCTTTTATTAGTACGTACACTAATAATAAAAGAGTTTATAGCTTCATTAACTATATTGATAGATCCTCTAATCTCTTGGCGTTGAAATTACATATATGAATACTTTACATCAGAAAAATATCAAGTACAAATCGTTTCTACTCTAGTCTTAAAAAGTCTAAGTTGATGATTGTTATTAATTATGTCACGTATTACTGAGATTTACCTACAAATGCAGCCTAATAGGCTAATACACATGCGATTTTCTTCTTCTCAATAATTTTTTCAAAAAGATAAGAGGATTGGCCAAGGTTCAAATTGTGCAGCGATTTTTTTTATCTAATCTAATCTAACCAAATATACTAAGAATCTAAATGTGTTTTAACACTTCTTAAAGGTCGCTCCTTATAAAGGACAAATGAAACCCTTTGATTTTATTTTATAATTAAAAAAAAAATTGTGAGGGTGGGGGGGGTTTTGTTGCGCGGGCAGGGGTGCTGATTTTAGAAAATCCTTAAGTTTTTTTTATTAGGGTGAAGTAGTCAAATACTCAGAATTTATATAACAATAAAAATAAATACTTAAACTTTTGAAGTAATTGAGTTTCTAGTCAATTTGTGAATTACTTGCACATGCTTTAGGTAACAAAGTGAATTACCACCACTTACCACAGTGTAAGTAATTCTATTTTTTGGATAGTTGGTTACATTTTTCAAAAGATTGGATAATAACTTATATTAAGTTTTAAAAATTAGGTATTCACTATAATTTCTCTTTTTATTATTTTTTTATTTTTTATATTTTAATAAAAAAAATTGCAAAAGAGGGCTTGTTAAAAACGAGGATAACATTCAACCTACAATAGATAGTCATTGATAACGTTTAACTTACAATAGAAAATGACTATATTTGGTTATAGACAATGTTGATGCGATTTTTTTTACTAACTTCACGTCACGTGACCACATACTCTAATTAGTCTGCGGTACTCACATGTCGAATTGATTGAATGTTGACATTTAGCCTTGATTTCGACTTTCCTCAAACTTACAAAGCGAAAGAGCGTGATAAAAAAAGGGGGCGCCGGGGTATTCTCGGCGTGAACTCTCTAACGCTCACGTTAGTAGCTAGGGAGCTTGAGTGAGAAAAGTGTGAGAATAATGACTAGTGATCATAACTCTTAAAAAGATACGTATTTATAGAGACTAGAGATAGTCTGAGAGTGAATAGAGAAAAGTTTTTCCCTTAGAAATTTCCTTATTTAGGCGTGGATTGATTAACTTCCCGAAATTACAGTCGTGATAGACAAGGTGGATACTGTATGCATCATTCTTTCAACATAAGTAGCAAAAAGTACGCGCTCTAGGCTAATCCTTTTAAATTGCTTCACCAACAATATTTAAACAATTTAATGGTAGAGATTGTTAGGGACAGCTCTGTTTCTTTTTGTTTTTCAATATTTGTTTTGTTTTTTTTTTTATTTATGGTGAATGAATTTTACACGAGATTCACACGAACAAAATAATACAAAATCACCATCATTTATAATTATACAATAATCACTTTACCTTTCTCATCTCTATAAATATGTTTGATATAATTGCGGAGCACAGAGTGAAGTCCGAAAATTGAGTAGCTATTGCCACCATGTCAACAACGTCAAGGGTCTCCAATGAGACTTGACTTGGTCAACCAAAATTTATCCACCTCTCTTATACTTACCTCCTTCTCTTCCTCTCTCCCTCCAAATCTATTCTTAGAACTCTCATGCAAATCCTCACAAAATTCCCTCTCAAATCCAAAAGCCCACACGCCCAAACACCCTTCACCCCAAAATGTCAAGCCCCATCAATATTCAACCACACAAGAGCAACAACAAGCCAATTTCCACCACCAAACCAACCCTTGTGATCACCCTCATCAAACCATATTCTCAATCACAATTACACCACAAATATAACAACACCAAACCATCTCCCTCCGAGCATCAGCGGCGGAGCCGCCTCCCGTCCCCGGCCGCTTATAACCAATGGCCGTCCCCGCCCTCCTTCCCCGCCGCCGCCGCCTCCTCTTTCTGTTGACATTTTCTCTTTTCACTCTCTCTTTTTGGGCCGCGCCCGCCCTGTCTCTTTCAGAGGCGGACGCGCTCCTCAAACTGAAGAACTCCTTCAACCAAAGCGACAACGCGCTTGCTTCGTGGGTCCCGGACTCCTCGCCGTGCCTGTCCCGGTGGGCCGGGGTCATGTGCTTCGACGGCATCATAACCGGCCTGCACTTCACCCGTATGGGCCTCTCCGGCTCCATCGACATTGATGCCCTAATGCAGATCCGTGGCCTCCGCACCATCAGCTTCATGGACAACAACTTCTCCGGCCCGATGCCGGAGTTCAACAAGCTCGGCGTCCTAAAAGCCCTGCTGCTCAGCGGAAACTCGTTCTCCGGCGAAATCCCCGCCGACTTCTTCTCCCATCTCAACTCGTTGAAGAAAGTCTGGCTCAACGAGAACAAGTTCACCGGCAACATCCCGGAATCGATCTCTCAGCTCAACCATCTGATCGAGCTACACTTGGAGAACAACCAGTTCACCGGGCCGATACCGAATCTAAAGCAGGCCATCGTATCGATGGACTTCTCCAACAACAAGCTAGAAGGAGAAATCCCGGCCTCGCTCTCCACCTACAACGCGACGGCGTTCTCCGGCAACGACGGCCTCTGCGGCAAGCCGCTGGATAAGGCCTGCGGTGCCGCTGCTGCGGCGGAGGCGGATAAATCGAGCAGCGACGCGATCGCCGAGCGGAACGCGAACAACACGAAGCTGATCGTCGGCGGCGTGATCGCGGCCATGGTGGCGGTGCTGCTCTACGCGCTGCTGAGCTCGAAGAACAGCCGCGAGGACGAGTTCAGCCAGCTGGGGAAGGAGCACATGATCAACGACGTGGAGGAGGTCCCGGCGCCGAGCTCTCACCGGGGGGCCGTGTCGGCCTTGTCGGCGGCGGTGGAGTCGGTCCGAAAAGGCGGTGGTGCGGACTCGCGGAGGGGCTCGGGGTCGTCGCAGCACGCGAAGAGCGGGTCGATGACGGACCTGGTGATGGTGAACGAGGAGAAGGGGGTTTTCGGGATGTCGGACCTGATGAAGGCGGCGGCGGAGGTGCTGGGGAACGGGGGGCTGGGGTCGGCGTACAAGGCGGTGATGACGACGGGGCTGTCGGTGGCGGTGAAGAGGATGAGGGAGATGAACAGGCTGGGGAGGGACGGCTTCGACGCCGAGATGCGGCGGTTCGGGCGGCTCCGCCACCGGAATGTGCTGACGCCATTGGCCTACCATTACCGGAGGGAGGAGAAGCTTTTGGTGTCGGAATATATTTCTAAGGGCAGCTTGCTTTACGTCTTGCATGGTAATTACCATATCTTATACAATCAACTTGCATGATACATTGGTTTCAAATTACATGTATTATATTTTTTGATTTCATTAGTTTTTGATCATTTACATTTGTGTCATGCCGTGCCCATTGTCGCTAGAAAATCTAATGTCTTATATATGCCACCTACATATATCCTAGCTACAAGACCATATCTTAATTTCTCTTTAAAAAAAGAGAACACTTGATTTTTTTTTTCCCAATTACACACTTATGCGTCACTAACTAAGAAAGCACACCATTATAATTTGAACTTGAGGCTTCAATAATCATGTTAGAGAATTTTATCATTCGAGCTGACTCAGAGGGTGAAGCTTAAAAACAATATAATCAATGACAGATTTAGAAATTCGTGGATGCTAAAATTATGACTAAATCTAAACCAAATATATTAATTAAAGTTTGGAATCTACTAAAATTTTTCAGGTAACAATGAATTTTTTAGAAAAGGAACCCAATGAAATGTGAAGTTAAAAAGTTACTCGGACAAAATTAGAATATGATTAAAAATATTTTTCAAAATCAGAGATAAAATTTTAATTAATAAAAAAATAGCGGGCAAAATAAAAAGACATTCTTCAAATTCAAGAGTATTAATATAATTATAAAAAATTCAGCCCCTACTCGTCCTGGGGACGGTCCATCCCTAAATACAACAATAAAACTCAAGAGTCGAAAGATATTTTTTTTTTTTCTTTTTCTGAATGGTGTTTCGTTAATATATTGTATGAGAATTCAGAGAAAGAGTGTCTTTTTTTAGTTAACCACATGGTATCGCTAATCCATTGTCAATCAGGAGACCGTGGAAGTAGCCACGCGGAGCTGAACTGGCCCACCCGGCTGAAGATCGCCAAGGGCATCGCGCGCGGCCTGGGGTTCCTCTACGCCGAGTTCTCGGGCCTCGAGCTCCCGCACGGCAACCTCAAGTCCAGCAACGTCCTGCTGGGCGACGACCACGAGCCCGTGCTGAGCGACTACGCGTTCCAGCCCCTCATGAACCCCGCCAACGCCGCGCAGGCCATGTTCGCCTACAAGACGCCCGACTTCCTCTCCCTCCAGCGCGTCTCCCAGAAGAGCGACGTCTTCTGCCTCGGCATCATCCTCCTCGAGATCCTCACCGGCAAGTTCCCCTCGCAGTACCTCACCAACGGCAAGGGCGGCACCGACGTCGTCCACTGGGCGCTCTCCGCCGCCGGCTCCGAGGACCACGAGCGCGAGCTCCTCGACCCGGAGATCCTCGCCGCCGCCGCCGCGGGGGGCGCGGCGGGGAGGCAGATGCTGCGGCTGCTGCGCATCGGGACGGCCTGCGTCGAGGGCAACCCGCAGCAGCGGCTTGACATGAGGGAGGCCATTAGGAGGATAGAGGAAGTGCAAGCTGGCTGAGGAGGTTGATGGACTATATATATGTGTATATGTGTGTGTATATATATAGTTCATGATTTGGAGGTGAGAGAGAGCTTATGGAGAGTTTTGAAGGAGTTATGATCAGTTTCAAGTCTTGTTGTACAAATGGATCAGTTGGGATTTAGTTGAATTAATGTATGCGTTTCTTCAAAAGATGTGTAGTTTTTGTTGGAAAGCTAATTAGTGAGTAGGGGAAGTGTATTTGTCAAAGATGGCAAGATATACGTGTAGTTTGCAATAACAATTTGTTGTTTGATCAGTGTTTGTGTCATTCTCGATTCATTTATATAGGTTGGTAGAATATATGTGTAACAGTTGCCCTTTTAGCATTAATTCTCTTTCTCATGTAATTAAGTTCTTGTACATTTTTTTTTTTTGATACCATGTTAATTTTTTGGCGATTATTTTTCTTGGAAAGGGTTTAGTTTCAAAACTAGAATTGACGAGTTGCGTTTGGATTAGAACGCAATGAAAAGGTGACTCGAGGTCAAGTTAAATTCATGGCCAAAGAAAATAGATGAAGTGAATTTATTCTTTTCGTTTTCAAAATTACATTACATAAACCAAATTTTACAACACACAAAACTAGTTTTTTTATACATTGGCCAAATTACAAATAAGAACAAATAAAACGAGTGAACAAGTGAAATAAACTAAAAACGACAATAAAATTAATAAAGTGACAATACGACGATGTTATTCTTCGACAATAGATTGATTAGTATTAAGTGTCACTTAATAATTTTATATTTTAAGTTTATATTGTAAATTAAGGATACAAGTTAAAAATGTAATACAAACGGGATATAAATTATTAATATGTCAAAAAATGGCATTCATCAAAATCCACTTATTAAAACAGGAAACTTCTTTGATGTTTTTTTTTTTGTTTTTATTGAGAAATAATTATGTATCGTTAGATTCACTTTTTTAATATATGAGACTTACTAAAAAGATAAATCTGACGATTGAGAACGATTTTTTTCACCACAAAAAAATCTACCACAAAATTCAACATTAAAAATATCAAAAAGCCCTTTTTATTTGTTTTTTTTTAAAGTTCTTATTTAGGGGATATCCCTCGATGATGAAAAACGATCATAAATCATTTGATTCAATTTTTTTTTTATAGATTTTATATATATTTTTTTTCAAAATATCCTTATGTTTGGGCAAATCATTCTACTCATTTCATTCCATTTCATATTATTCCGAACCATTCAACTTTCTAATCCTACAAACTATTCCATTGTATTTCATTTTTTTCAACCCTTTTTTTTCAACTTTCCAAATCTCTATACAATATCTTTAAATCTCAACCATTTATATCACCTCAAAATTCGTAAAATCAAACTATTCTACTCATTTTTTTAAAACTATTTTGCAAACAATTTTTCAAATTATTTTCAAACTATTTTGACCATTCTAAAAAATGAAAAAAAATAGGCAAAATAATTTGTTCGAACATAAGCTAATATTTTTTCTTGACCCATTATTACACAGGGAAAGAAAAGAAAATAATAGGAAAGAAATGCCCGTGTCAACGACCAAAGAGTATGACACGTGGCAGCTCGAATAAGAGTCACGTGGACCTTTGAATAACAGAATTCAGATCTTCATCAACCTCGCAAACCACTTCAACTCTCACTCTCTCTTTCTCTCTCTCTGCGACGCCGCGAAATGTATCTCACGGCGGCGAAGCGACTGTTCCTCGGCGCCTCCGCCGCCGGAAGCCGAGCCTTCCGTCTGCGATTCCCCGCCGACTCCGTTCAGCGCTTTTCCTCTTCCGCGGACTCTCAATCTTTCGCCAACCAAACCCCTAATCCGAGCCATCACCAACACCACCAAAACCCTAGCTCTCCGGAATCCGCTTCGGCTTCTTCTTCTTCGTCTTCGTCGTCGTCAGGCCGGTCGGCTTCGGAAGGAGCTCGGCGACGCGGCGCGGGAGCCGATTACGAAGAGGAGCAAGCTCGCGTGCTTCGCGCCTCGCTCTCCCACGTGGTCCGTACACTTGTCTCCTTTCGAGTTTATGGTGTGTTTGTGGTTCGGGAATGAGAGAGATTTAGGAAGTGATTTTTTTTGTTTTTTTTTGTTTTTTTTGTTTTTGTTTTGTAGATGAAATTGGGGTGGAGCGAATCTGCGATGATCGCTGGGGCGAGAGACGCTGGTGTTTCTCCGGCTATCGTTGGCTCTTTTCCCAGGAAAGAAGCAGCTCTTGTCGAGGTATATCACTGTATCTATATATGTATCTGCTTGTATATATCCAATTTTAATGCTTGTTGTGCCTCTTCTTTCTGTATTAGTTTGATTTAGAAGCTCAACGTTTTCTTTTTGAAAATGGGACGTTATGTATGTTGTATATTATGGGACTCTCTTTTTCGGGTTATGTTTCAAGACTTTTTGTATATTGAGCTGATTACGAGATTGAACCATTGTGTATAGGCAAACTAATAGCTCTAGGTAATTTGACAGCAGAGAAGAGGGAAAAGAAAATTGAAATTTGAGAGCATGGTAAAGTCCTTTCAGCAAATAAGGGTAAAGATTAGTTGTTGATTATAGGATTGATTTGTTAAACTTGAGCCCTATGAGATCGTTGGTGTTGATATCTAGAGCCGATTGTGAGAAACACTTTTTATGTGCACTTCTATCTTCTCCTATATGGAAGTTGTGTAGGTGTAGCACTGGTGTTTCTGAAGGTCTCATGTTGATCTCATCATCTTTTATTTTTATTTCTGTCTACAGTTTTTCATGGACGACTGCTTACAAAGGCTTATCGATCGGATCGACTCTGATGACGACTTGAAAAGTTTGATACCTAGTGAACGCGTCTCCAAGCTTGTTAGAATCCGTTTGGAAATGCAAGCTCCTTACACATCACAATGGCCTCAAGCTCTTAGTATCCAGGTATCGTGTTTGTGGTTGCTCTTGCACAGAAATAAATCTGAAATGCGTTGAATTATCTTTTGATAATTTCTTGTACAGGCACTACCGACGAATGTTCCAACAAGTTTTAAGCAGCGGGCAATGCTTGTTGATGAAATATGGCATGCTGCTGGGGACGAGGCTTCCGATACTGAATGGTACGTCAAGCGCACAGTTCTTGGAGGAATATACTCGACAACTGAGATTTATATGCTTACAGACCGCTCCACAGGTGTGCAATTCCCTCTTGCCATTTGCTGCAATTGGATTTTTGTGATATTCCTGGAAATACCCATTGCATATACGTTGGTCCCTCATTAGTTAATTGCATAGTGCAGCATGTGTGATTTGAAATATGGGCTCTATATTAAACTCAACTGTATGATAATTCAAACCGATAGTAATTTGGAGCTTGCTGTTTTTGACAGATTATCGCGACTCATGGGCTTTCTTGGATGCTCGCATCAAAGACGCCTTTGATTTGAAGAAAACCATTCAAGAGGTCTGTGCTTGAGCCGTGTGTGTCTATTGGTTAAAAAAATTTGTAGTGCATAAAATCTTAAAAAGTTGAAATCTTGCAGGCAAAATACTTGGCAGAAGCAGTTGGTGCCGGAATGGGGGGTTCTTTAGAAGGGTTTGTAAAGAGAGCTTTTAAGGGATGAACTGATCATTTGGTCAGTCAAAAGCAGTTTCGATCATCATGATCTGAAAGGCCTGCACTTGCGCGTTATCGCATTCGTCAAGGGATTGGACTTGGAGCCAGGAGGCGAGTTCTGTGTCAATCTTTTCAAAATATTCTTTCTTTAATATGATGAGTTTGAAAGTAAATCTTTCGGAGTTTTTCCAATAGACAGTATTACTACTCTAATCAACTTACAGATTTTTACAAACTATCCTTGGACCTGTAAATACGTGGAATTAAAACGATGGTGAATGATTTTGAAATTTACTTGATTTTGCTTAATGTTCCCGCAAATTATGGAATACTGGGACATGTCATTGTCATTAAATTGATATAGGGACAGCAAATCCTGAATAAGAATGAAATGGCCTTTTCGAATTCTTCCGCAAATTAGTGTTTTCTGTTTCGTATTGGTTTGAATTTCAATTTTTGAAGGGTGAGGACTGAGGTATATGTTATATGTTTATTTATACTGCTACGAAGAACCAAAAAAACACTTTGTAGACCAAATCACTCATTAGACAGTATTAGTCTAATGACTCACTTTTGTCACGAGTGCATTTCAATCGCGACAAAAACCAAACGAAATTGACAAAAATTAGGAAAACTACTATGGGCTAACGTGTTGAAATAGACAGGCCAAACACTAGCAATGGAATGGTTAGTTTAAGCATGGACAAAAATTTTCATGGACAAATTTGGAATTCTGGAGGTCCTAATTTTACACGTAGATATATGTGAAACCTTAATATATAATATTTACAAAACCTCGGGAAATTGTCGTTTGATTATCGATTCGTACAGGTAAAAATATTGAAAAATAAAAAGAATTTATTTTTTTTATTTTATCTTTGGATTTAAATTTTTGGTTTTTTATATGAAATAGCCATTCATTTATGTTAGTTTTAAATATCCAGCTTATGTTTGCTTTTATTAGTAAAATTGACATACATTCGTGTTTGGATTTTTTAGACTGCAGTAATTAATTTTTTTAATTCAGTTTTTATTATTTGTTGTAGGCAATATTATCTAAAATTTTGTCACAAATTTTATTTATTTGGTCATAAATCTTTAGATATTGATCTGATGTCTATTTTACTAATATTTCAAAACGTGGGCTATATTTCTAAAACGTAGATTGCAAAATAGTTAAATTCTTAACTGACCAATTTTTATGAGATTTTTTAACATGTATTTACTTTTTATACTACATATATGCTAATTATATTTTAATAAATATTTTAAGTTATTTATTAATACAAGTAGTATAGTTTAAGACAAAAACAATATTTTTAACAAAAATTACTTAAACTAATAGACCATTTTGTGAATTCATAGTAGATTTACCATACTTTGGAGCCTTATTTAAAAAAAAAAAAAGAAGATTTGACTTTTAGTAAAAATGGCATGTTTCAATAAGTTAGCCATAATTTTATGAAATTAATAAATTAGTCATATCTATCGTGTAACAAAATTTGATACACGTGTAATAATTTTTGATACTCGCGTAATAAATTTTGATATATGTGTAACAAATTTTGTTACACGATGAGAATGACTTAATTTTGTGAAACTATGGCTAATCCTTAAAAAAATAACCAAAAATTGGATAAATTCTTTAAAATCTCTTTAAAAAAAAATGTGTGAAGCTGCTTAAAAATCATTATTTTCGTAAATTTTTTGTTGAAATGTTTTCGTAAACTGAAAGTACCTGTCGATATTTTTGTTCTTGATGATGATGCACCAATTTTGTCACCTATGAAAGCAGCTTACTGTTAAAAATATAATTTATAGAAAAGTAAAAAAGTCATCAATTTGTAATTGACAAAATAGACAAAAATGACGACAGCCATTAAGACAGCGTATATTTCCATTCAACTGACTTCTACTAGAAACTTTTATTTAGGGGAAAAAAGAGTGATCATATCCTTAAACATACATACCAAACACTGAAACATACATACATAATAGTATGGGAAACGCTTCAGAGATTGTGGCCAAACTGAATCTGAAACCTAACCCAGAAGGTGGATTCTACTCCGAAACTTTCAGAGACAACTCTGTTTTACTCTCTAAGTCTCATCTCCCTCAAGAATGTTAGTTTTTCTTTGCCTAATTCTGATTATTCAAGCGCTTAATTTATGGGTTTTGCTTTTCAGTCGGACCAATTTTTGTCCCTATAAGTTCTAATTATGCTCAGCTCGGCTCTTTGTTTTTAGTTACTTGGATAAGACCAAAAAAAAAAAAAAAAAAACCCTCGTTTTGCAGTTTTTGTTTTAGCTAAGGCAAGGCAAAGGGTAGATCGTCTTTGATAAATCTGCAGCTATTTTCTTTGTTCTTTCTTCGAATTCGAAATCAAGGCATGTGCTTTGCACGTGCAGATTTTGCTTGGCCGATTAATAATTATAAAAGTTGTAATTTTTAGATCCTTATTAATTTTCTAATATGTTAATGTTCCTGTATGTCGGGAGATCTATATGTCTCAAAACAACATTCTTCAAATATATATCCATTTTAATTTACAAAGTCAAGTTTTGAAATATTCTTGGTTTCTATAAAATATCTGGAATACCAAGCACACATACAATGCTATTTATTCAGTCTATAAAATTCAATAAATTTTAAGTCTATATACTCATGTCCTTAAATTTAAAAACTCTTGGTTAATAAACACTAAAATCCCTACCTACTCAACCAACTAAATGTAATTGTGCAAAGGTTGTTAGCTTTGTAAGGAAAATCATAAAGAACAAGAGAAAAGAAGAGAAGAGAATCAAAGGTAACGGCTCAGTGTTTTAAGAATAGAAATCTATTGTCCTATTTGCTGTCCCCGTTACCGTCAAGTATCTGACTAATCATCTATTTTTATTTAGTATATTTTTAAAAAACTCAAATAATAATAAAAAAATATGAATAGGGAGAGTCAAAGTGACAACAAAATGGGACAACATATAATATTTAAACTAAAATTATCGTTTTACTCGTAGAAATTGTTGATGCTAAAAACTTGATATAAGTTCGTAGAAGTAGATGAATATGTTTTTTTACAAGATAATGGCAATGCATTTATGCTAGTTATCGCGGATCGGGTTAGTCTTTCGGGCAAGTCGGTCTAATCCAGCCTCTGTCGACACGTGGCGTCTTCGGAGTTGTCGTATCAGAATGTACCCTTTGCGGCTTGGTCCAACTTGTAGGTATTCAGAGTTCGTGGCAAGCGACTTCTTGCTTGCAGAGGCAGGCGCATCATTCTGACACATGCAATTGTCGACCCCAGGTACGGACGACACAGCGCCCGATCATACCCAATACGTATGCGAGGGGACCACCTTAACCTTTAGACCTCCACCGCTCGAAGTTGCCGGGCACGTTCCTGCTCAGACTCGCCAAGTACATTCGTGCTCGGACCCGCCGACTGCGTTCCTGCAACCCACTGGGTCCATTCGTGCTCGGACCCACCGGGTGCGCTCCTGCTCGGACGTCCCGGGTATATTTGTGCTCGAACTCGCGCCGACACGTTCCTGCTCGGACTTCTTGGGTACATTCCTGCTCGGACTCGCCAGTACGTTCCTGCTCGGACTTCTTGCGTACATTCCTGCTCGGACTCGCCGGTATGTTCCTGCTTGGACTCGTGCGGACACGTTTATGCTTGGACCCGTTGGGCACGTTTTTGCTCGGGTTGCTCATCTTGGTTGGACTTGGCCGTGTCCAGCCTGGTCCTGCTGAAGCCCGTTCGACCACGTGGCATGCGGGTTGTACCCTCCATCACGTGGCATGTGGGTTCTACCCTCCAACAGATATATGTGAGACAATATATAATATTTACAAAACTTCGGGAAATTGTCGTTTGATTATTGATTCGTATAGGTAAAAATATTAAAAAATAAAAAGAATTAATTTTTTATTTTATCTTTGGATTTAAATTTAGGCCAGTTAAGAATTTAGCCATTACGCAATCTATATTTTAGAAATATACCCCACGTTTTGAAATATTAGTAAAGTAGATATCAGATCAACATCTAAAAATTTATGACTAAATATTGTATGCAACAAATAATAAAAATCGAATTAAAAAAACTAACGACTGCAGTCTTAAAATCCAGACGCGAATATATGACTATTTTACTAATAAAAGTAAACATAGGCTAGATATTTAAAACTAACATAAATAGATGACTATTTTATATAAAACCCTCTAAAATTTTTATGAGATTTTTTAAATGTAAATCTAATTATATTTTAATAAATATTTTAAGTTATTTATTAATACAAGTAGAATAGCTTAAGCCAAAAACAATATTTTTAACAAAAAATACTTAAACTAATAGACCATTTTATGAACTCATAGTAAGATTTACTATATTTTGGAGCCTTATTTGATTAAAAAGTATAAAAAAAGCTTAATAATAATTATTTTCGTAAATTTTTGTTGAAATATTTTCGTAAATTTAAAGTACCTATGGATATTTTTATTCTTGATGATGCAGTAATTTTGTTGAAAGCAGCTACCTAATAAAAATAAAATTTATAGAAAAGTAAACATAAGTCATCAATTTGTAATTGACAACAAAGACAACGATGACGACAGTCGACAGCTATTAAGACAGCTTATATTACCATTCAACTAAATTCTACTGGAAACTTTTATTTACGAGAAAAAAAAGTTAATCATATCCTTAAAAAAATCACCTATATTCATGCCGCCTTCCCTTTCAAAACCTACCACAATTCCGACCAAACAGATTTAATAGAAAAAAAAAAAAAAGACAAAACGCCAACTAGTCCAAATCTATAAAGCAAGTTATAAACCAAACACTGAAACATACATACATACATACATACATAATAATATGGGAAACGCTTCAGAGATTGTGGCCAAACTGAATCTGAATCCTCACCCAGAAGGTGGATTCTACTACGAAACTTTCAGAGACAACTCTGTTTTGCTCTCGAAGTCTCATCTCCCTCAAGAATGTTGGTTTTTCTTTGCCTAATTCTGATTATTTAAGTGCTTCATATATGGGTTTTGCTTTTTTGTTGGACCAATTTTTGTCCCGCCAAGGCTCTAACTATGCTATATGCTCTGCTGTTTTGTTTTCAGTTGGTTGGATAAGACAAAATAAATATAAAAAAAAAAAATTCGTTTTGCGGTTTTTGTTTTAGCTAAGACAAGGCTAGATCGTCTTTGATAAATCTGCAGCTTTTTTATTTGTTCTTTCTTGGAATTCGAAATCAAATCCAAGGCATGTGCTTTTCACGTGCAGATTTTGCGTGGCCGATTAATAATTATAAAAGTTGTAATTTTTAGATCCTAATTAATTTTCTAATATGTTAATGTTGTTGTATGTCGGGAGATCTATATGTATCAAAACAACATTCTTCAAATCTATGTCCATTTTTATGTACAAAGTCCAGTTTTAAAATATTCTTGGTTTTGCTAAAATATCTGGAATACCAAGCACACGTATGATGCTATTTATTCAGTCTAGAGAATTCAATAAATTATAATGTTTAATTCATAGTAGTATAATCTATATTCTCATGTCCTTAAATTTAAAAACTATTGGTTAATAACTGCTTAAATTTCCTAACTACTCAACCAACTAAATGCCATAAATTTATTTTAAAGATTGTTAGATTTGTAAGGAAAATCATAAAGAACAAGAGAAAAGAAGAGAAGAGAATCAAAGGTAACCAACAAGTAGTTTAAGAATTGTAATCTGTTGTCCCTTTAACTGTTTCTTCTAATAAAAATCTGACCAATCGTTTTTATTTACTTAATATATTATTAAAATTTCAAATATAATTGAAATTGTGAGAGGAGACGGCTAAATAGGACAACATATTTTTTTCGTAGTTTAAATACCAAGGAGTTAAAATATATCTCAAAGGAACAACAAAAGGAGAGAAAATGTTACATGTAACAAAAGAACCAGTTCGGAGTTTGTGCATTTCACGATCTATTTTCCGATGCTTATTCCAAATTCTAGCTGGTGTAATATACATGTACATTATTAAAAGAAAATTTTGTGATTAGGTCATACTGATATTTCTTTGCAGTCAAGCAAAGTGATTGGATTGTTGTGCTACTGTGTTGATGCTGAATATTTTAACGTTTTGAAATGTTGATAAATTTACAAATTTCAAATGGCATTAATTTCAAGCGACGATGAATAGAAGTGCTCTTTAGTTGAATGTTCTTTGCTCTTGTGCTTATTAGCCACCTTTTGTGTCGAGATTATTGTTTAGTTTCTAATTTATTGTTAGTTTAATCCACAGACAAGGTTGACCGAGCTGTGAGCTCGTGCATCTACTTCTTGCTGCCATCTGGTAGTGTGTCGCGCCTGCATCGAATTCCATGCGCAGAAACTTGGCATTTTTACTTGGGAGACCCTATTACGGTAAACGCATCAATCTTGGCTGATCAATTTGTTGTACTTTTAACTTGTCCACGTTTAAATTTGGACCTTGTAAAATTTTATCGTAAAAAAAACTTAAACCTTGTTGTCAACAATGTTCACAACACTTTGCTTCCATGCCTCAGTGACATATCTTTTTATTTTGGCGAGTTTAGACCATTTACCGGTATTGTAGTTTTATTTGCTACTTGTTCGATTTTGACTTGCCTAAAACTTTGCTGTTACTGGGTACGTTGTGTGAATGTGTGACAACCTTTTTGTGATTTTAAGATCTTTTGGTGTTTCAACATAGAATCTTGAGCTTCTTTCAGCTCTTTGTTTATGAGGAGATTTTCTTTTTGGTGATCTTCCACCAAAGGGTATTATCACATTTAACATATATGTCTTTCCACTGCATTAGATTGCCAAAGTTTCATAGGTCTGAGCATTTTGTGGGGAAATACCGATTCTACATAAGGATGCTTTTGGCAATGTTTTTGTTTATAAACTAAGAAATCAACCATTACTTAGTAGTGTTTTTTTTTTGTTTTGTTTTGCTTTTTGTTTCTTGTTTTTGTTTTTGTTTTTTTGAAGAAACTATGCTCGATTAGAAGTATCAAATGAAGTTCAAGAACAAAACAATCTCTATTCAGGTCCAAAAATTGTAATTGCCTAAAAAATTCACCTTTGGTAACCAAATGGCAACCGAAAAATTTGACCACCCTCTCCCACAGACCGTCAGCCATCGTTACTCGTTTTGAAAATATTCTCCTATTCCTTTCAATCCAAACACTTCAACATAATCTCATAACTACATTCCAGATGGTCTTCATCTTCCACTCTTTTTCCCCAAGTACAAATAATATCTATGCGGCTCCGTGGATGGACCAAAGATTACACATATTCCCACAGGCCATCACATTCTTATCCATAGGCTTGCCAAAGAGCAGGAAATAAACAATTGATCTGCTAAATCAGCATGCACTCGTTTAAGTTTCAGGACATCGAGATGGAATAATGCCTGATATTGTTACAGTATTCCCCAATAGTGAGCCTCTCATATCTTTCCGTTGCTACAAAATGTTTGGTTTTGCTTAAGTTTTCGTGCAAGTGTACCTTCTTGGTCTGATCTACTCGACTTTTCACGTTTTATAAAACATTAAACATAAAGAAAGCAAGACTTAAATGCAGTACACATTTCCTTATCCTTATCGCAGCCTGTCTCCTTTTATATTCGCAATTTAATTTCAGGTACTGGAGTTGAATGAAGATGGAAATGTCAAATTAACCTGTCTCGGCCCAGATTTAATCGGTAGCAATCAGCAACCTCAGTACACCGTGCCTCCAAATGTATGGTTTGGTGCATTTCCAACCAAGGACATAACCATTTCTCCCGATGGGACACTGCTCAAAGCTGCTCCAAGGGACCCCGAGAAGCACTACTCCCTCGTGGGATGCACCTGCGCACCCGCCTTTCAGTTTCAGGACTTTGAGCTGGCAAAACGCTCGGATCTTGTTTCACTGTTCCCCAATAAGGAGCCGTTGATATCTTTGCTTACCGTCTCTGATTGATCCACTATTTACCAGTTATGCAATAATGGGTTCTGCTTAAGTTTATGTATTATAAGAACCGTCTTCAAAGGATAGTTTGTCAATGGATCACCGTATGATGGTCCAATGTCTCTACGAGAAATGTTTGGGATTCTGTGCTAAATTCTCTATTTAAATGCCATTTCAGACTTTATTTTTGACTTTTTCATACAAGTAGAAGCACATTGATATTGTGGTGCTCATGCAAGTAGAAATCAACTGATCATATCCTGCTTAACATCAACAATCCATGACAAAATTATGTATTGTGACTAGTTAAAACCTCCCCACAACATGGAAAAATAAGAGATAAATATAAATGAGAAAACTAAAAAGGAACTAAAGCCTGTTCTGGACCCAAGATCATCAATGGCATGTATGATAAAATGTCACATGCAAAAGTGGAAAAAGAAAATCATAATCATTTCCTCCATGAGACCCAAAAACTGATTTCTCTTTGTCATTCAGTCCTTCACAGCTTTCTCTCTTACTTTCAGATCTTCTTTAAGGTGAGAGTTTTTATTGTACTGATACATGAAGAAGTGAGTGAAGCTATGATATGTCAATCAAAATCAGGAAACTCCATTCTCTTTCTCATGGATCCTTTTAGCTCTGTCGCATCCGTTTCTGCTTTACGAGCCTGAAGAGGACAAGAAACAATTAACTTGAGTGAATCTTTTCTCCGAAAAATGACCAAATATTGTGAAATGTTGCGCTCGACATTAAATGACTAGGCAAGAACATTAGAAACTGAATGATCTCAAAGACTCGGATAACACAAGACAATAAACTGCAAAATAAACTGAATGAAGAAAAAAGTCGAACTTGCTTAGCTATTCGAGTGTTAATGAGTTAGCGGAAGGAACAGATCTTACTCTTGTAATCTCTTCTTCTGACACTCGAGTCATATGCGAGGGAAGTTCGTCCTTATCTGAGTCCTATAAACAAGTTAGTAACCATTAGAAATGATAGAGAAAGTCCAGATCTTTCAATTAGCAGGAGTTTTGCAGGATTAGAGAGAGTGCTTGTACCAGCTCCCCGATTAACACGACATTTTCTCCACGAATTACGTATAGACCTAGATTGATGTCACAGTAAAGATCACCGACGATTACTCGTTCGCAGGCACCTTCGAGGATAACATTGGCTATGCAAGGAGAAGAAAATTAGAGGTACAAGATAGGTAAGATTTTAGACAGAAGCAAGACGAGGATTAGTGAAAATCGATGGAATGAAATCGTTACCAAACTGATCGAAAGATCTTAATAAACCCATGAGCTTTCGACCATCTCGCAGCAAGACAAGAAGTTTCTCTGGAGAAAATAGAATAGGAAAGATCACAAAGATCAATTTAGTCACCGAACAGATATAAAATGATCCTCAGGATTCATGAATGAATAACTTTGTGTTCCTTAGTTGAAAAGAACATTAGTAACCAAGTTAAAATTAAATTTTGATAGTCAAACTTCTAATTTAGGTATTTCACCTCATAAGATTTTCATATTGTTTGACATGGTTGACAGATTTTGTATTATTGATAATAATAGGAACAACAAAATTTATACCCCAGAAATTATATTACCTATTTTATAAAATTATTTTTTCTATTTTAATTCAATATTTTGATACGACGTACAAGTAGACAACAAAACTAAACAACATAGCCTTATTGACCTCCGCAGCAATCTGGTGGAAAAGGATAAGTACTTCTAATCGAATCAGCTTAATACACGAGCGAAAATTACACTATAAGAACAAACAAAAAAGGAAAAAGAAAATCCTCATTGAGAAAGGATTTTCCATGTGTAAACATTTCTTAAGCCTTTTTTTATGAAATGTTATTTTCCCTTTTGAAGAAATGAAGAAGGAAAAAAGCCATTCCCATATCCATTCCCACTGCTGAGCAATAAAACAGTTCTCAGTTTTGGTTCCAAAGCCTTTTAGACTATTCATGAACAAGTTTAAACAATTGACTTTTGGAATCTTAGTTCTCAATAACCAATGTCCAATGAAAATACAAGAAAAAACATGTCTAAAAGCCATTAACTAAACCTCAAAAATTCATGTTTTACATTGGTTTCAGTCCCACAATCATATATAAACAATTATTAAGAAACAAAATATGTATAAAATATAAATGGAGAGAGAGAGAGAGAGAGAGAGAGAGAGAGAGAGAGAGAGAGAGAGAGAGAGAGAGAGAGAGAGAGAGAGAGAGAGAGAGAGAGAGAAGAGAGTACTGTCAAGATAGCTTGCAAGTGAAGTGGAAATGAAAATATCCTCTGAACCAGCCAAAGACATAGAGCTTAACTAAATCCAGCTATATGGGACTTGCAAAGCCGACCAAAAGTACTCAAAAAAAAAAAAAAAACAAATCTTTCACAAATAGCATTGGCTTTGGCTTATTATGAACCCCAACTAACCAAAGTTCCAATACAACATGACAAGCTCTCAGATTGAAGACGTTTTTTGAATCTCTTTACATAATTGTAACTCACCAGATTTGCTAAAAAAAAATTGAATCTCTGTTGGTTTTATTTATCAGTCTTCTCTCTCTCTTGAAAAGGGTCTGTGATTGAGATTCTGGTGATGAAGAATGGAAAATGTGAAACCTTAAAATAATCCATTGGTCCCACTTTGCCGCCCCTTTGACTTTTTGGGAAATAAAGGTAATAATAATAATAATATGAAAGAAGATAGCTATTTGTGTGAAGATGTTGATGGATTTCAATCAGATTATGCTAAGAATTGAATTTGTTTTACTCATCTGAGAATTGCAAGAAAATATCATTCCTATGTATTCAATTTCTATTTTATGTTTATAGTGCAAAGTAAGATATAAATTAAAAGCGCAATAAGTCAAAACAAAATGTATTCCTCAAAATCTCCCTTTAGTTAAGCATATCACAACTTTTCTTGCTGATTGTTGTTGTTGCTTTTTTTTTTTTTTTTTAATAAATAGATAAACACGTTATTTTAAGAGAATAGTCACTTTTTAAAAAATTATTTTAAAAAATAGTCATAGTTTTAAAAAAATTTAAAAATTTGTCATATCAAAAATTTTTGATGCGTGTCCGAAATTTTCTGATAGTAATTTTTATGTAATTTTGTTAGTGTCAGAATTTTTTGGCATGTGTAATGGCTAGTTGTTAAATTTTTTGAAACTGTGGTTATTTTTAAAAAAATATACAGTTCAAAATAGCTAATTAGAGCATCTCCAATGCAATGCTAAATTTGTGAGCCAATGCCAAAATTTGGCATTTTGGCATAAAAAGCATTCTCCAATGCAATGTCAAATTTGGCATTAAATTTGGCAAATGCTATACATAGTGCCAAATTTGGCACCAAGTATAGCAAAATGCCAAATTTTGGCATTTGAAATAGAGCATTGATTGGTCAACTTCAAGGCATTTAATTAAAAATTAATATTTTATTTAAAAAAGTTTCATCTTACTAAGAAGTCATTATGACTATTTGTAGTCTTATTTACTATTAGTTAGCATCAACTACTTTTATTGGTTTTTACAACTAAAAAATAATAAAATAACAAAATAGCATTTGAAATAACATTTGTGCATTACAACATCAAATGTCAAATATAGCATTTTTATATTTTTGAGTGCCAAATTTGGCATTGACATTGACATTGGCATTTGCATTGAAGATGGTCTTATAACTTATTATTTTACTTTTTAGTAAAATTCTTTTATTAGGTTGTACTGTTGCTGTTTAATATTTTTCTTTTTGGGGACCCAAAAAAGTGAGGCATTGGAGCGTGCTTGACTGCACTTATGTCTAGGAACTCCAGCATAATACATTAATAATAATAATAATAATACTAATAATAATAATCAAGAATCAAGATAACATTCTTTGAGTAAGTGCCTAAATACCGAATCATAAATATATACTTTTGAGTCTCGTGGATTTATACAGCGATATATCACACATAACAATAAATATTTTTCATTATAAACATTAAACATCAGCTGAGTTTATTACGAGCACTAAAAAAAAAAGTGCTATGCTCTTTGCTGCGCCTAAAACTTCCTGAGTTTTGATGAAAAAGTAGAGCAAGTCAAGAGGACAATGACCTTAAACTTAAAAAGTTGGATTTTATTATTGTTAAAGCAAATATAGTAGCACGGATTTTTAAGCATACATGCCTTGCTCATAAGTCATAACACTATGCAATTGCAGTAAGGCCACAAGCTTAAATGGTTTTAGACGAATTTTCCATAAAATCAGAGAACAACTATCTTCCTCTGAGGCTCTAATTCCCTTAAAAATTGTCTAAGACCTTCATTTACTTACACATCATAATTGTGATATAAAAGATATCCCGTGTATTCTTCAGCAGATCAATTTCTGTGGGGTTTTTTTTTCCCTTTTTTTTTGGTACCAAAAGATGTGACAACAATTCTATGATCCAATGCAGCTCCAATGATTAGCTTCGGTTATACTAAATTTTTACTTTGAATCAGAAAATTTATCTGCAATAAGATGATAAAAAATTCAGATTGATAACTCTATGTCCTTTTTATTTATTGCTCAAAAGATTTTGAAAGTGGAAGTTTTACCCTTTTTTCCCACCAAACATGGCTCTAGTAGAGTCAATTCCATTTACATCTCTAGAACAATATCTGCAATCAAAGAAAAATTAATGAGTTAATATCGATAAACTTTTCTTGAAACCGAATGAAACTATAATTAAAAAGCTTACATTCTGAATCAGTTTTAACCCATTTACTTCCTTTATTTGCCTTCTCAATCATCTCATCTTCATTGGAATTAGACATTACCATGTTTCTGTTCTCTAAGTACTTCCTTGTGGACAAGGAAGGATTTAAACTTTGGGGATATATCTTCCTGTGAAGTATTGCTCTGAATATCTATGAGAATATCAATTCAACAAGTTAATATATATATATAAGACATGCAAGTAAAAAACCTAAAACAAGCATGCTTGTACAAGTATTTATGTACTAATTAAGCTACCATTTCGGTTCTTGATTCGGGAATTGAAGCCCTTGGACTTGGAGGCAACGTAAAGCCGCCTCCACAAACCAACATCTTCTTGAGAAGAAAAGAAAGTGATTTCTTGCCAATGCCATTCCTTTTGTTGTCAACACAAGCGTCTTTCCCTCGGCCTGAAACTATGCCAGCACCGTGCTGCAGAGAGGCGGTTTTGGCGATAGGCTCGTTAAAACATTGCGCGTTTTGACTCGAATGTTCGAGCTCTGAGGCTGAAGCTGATGTTTGATCATCTTGTTCATGACATAACGATGATGACAAATTGTCCTGTAGTTTCTCAGAAACCGAACCACATGGACGGTCTTTAGAGGAAGATGACATGTTGCCAAGGAAATCGATCCTTTCAGGGTCTTCAATCATGTCATGCTTTCCAAATGTTCCAATTGCAAGCAATCCATGAAGCCAGTCATTCACTTCCTCTTTTCCGGGTTCTGGCATCGCTGTGCCAATGGGAAAATCAAGCACATGATATTATATTCATCAGAAAAATGAACAACAGAGACATATTTCGATTTGTGTAAGATAATTAATGTATGAAAAAGGCTATAGATTTCAACCAAGTATATAGCTATTGCCTATTGGCATTATGTAAACCATATAAGACATTAGAGTACAAAATTATGAGAGTATATATTAATTCCTTTCTAATCAGAAAAGGTTAAGGCTATAAAACTGGGATATATATATATATATATATATATATATATATATAAATACTCAGATAGTGAAAAACATTTTGTTTGGATGCTCTTGGAGTGCTTCAAGAAAAGAGAAAATATACCGGATGTTCATTGAATTCAATTTTTCTATTGAGTTTTTAGTAATACAAAATCAATCCGTTAAATTATTTAAATTGGACAAAAAAAGTCTATAAAACTCTTATTGCATATGCATTTTTTATTCATTCAATTGAATAATCAACTGGACAATCAACAATTTGGACATTTTGGAGAAAAATTTATACTCTTCGATCAACGAAAAGTCGGAAGAAATTGCTAAAAACTCAAGAGAAAAGGTGGTAATGAAACAACACACAAAGAATCATGTGTGTGACTTGTTTGGCATAAAAACCAAATCATAAGTGAAAGGAAAATAGTACAAAAATAAAAAATGAAAAAAGAGTATAATATGCTTACTCTCGTGTGATATTAAGTTAGGTTTGTGGTTGCTCTCATAATGTCTGCCATATTTAAGCTTGCTTTGAATCCAACCAAATACCTGCATTTAAACAATACGTTCTCACTACTGTTTTTTTAATCTGCAACATCACCAATCTCTTTGAAAAACCAAAAGATATTAAAAAAAAAAAAAGAAGTTATTTTTCTCACAACAACCTTCATCTTTTTTTCTTTTCTTTTGTTTTGTTCTTTGAGAATATTGTATTGAGCAGTACTAGTACTACTAGACTAGTCTTATTGAATAAAAGCTATAGTTCTTGAAATCAGCTAACAAGAGAAGAGTATATATGTATAAGCATATATATATATATATATATATATATATATGTTTAGTGGGCTTTGAGAAGTCAAGTGTGTGTTCAGTTTCCACAGATCTCATAAGCCATTGAGAGCTGAGGTAAGAGACACTTATATAGACTCCATAAATAGACTAGCTAGTTACATATATATATATATATATATATATATATATATATATGACAACTTCTAAAGCTAATATATTAAGTCAAGATGGATTTTTCTTATAGCTCAAGTTCCCAAAAAGACCTTGTCGCTTCTCACATCTCTTTCATAGTCTCTTTGTCCTTTGTTTCTTTCCGGGGCCTCCTCTGTCTTTTTGCCCTAGAATTCTAAAATAAACATAATCTTTTAGAGTTTTAGGAGCCAAAAAAAAAAAAAGGCTAAAGGTTATTACTTAGATCCACCAAATACTACTAGAATAATCGGATCATAGTTCAAGTTCCCAAATGCTGACTTTTGGAAACTTAGGTCAACGCCAAACTATTTATATGCTCAAGTTATTTTTGTAAAAACAACTAGTTTCAAATAATAAACACAATGGCATTTTTGTAACGAATTTCGTATCGACTCGTTACCGTAATTTCGTATCGACGAAAAAAACTGGGAAAATAAATTTGGTATGGTGTCAATTATGGAGAGTGTAAGAGGATTAAAACAGCCCATACTTGCTATTGGTACGTATGTCTCTTGCTAACCGAACCATCTCTGTCTATCCACTCAATCAACTACACAAAGCTCACAAACTTATTGTCATGATATGTATATATCAAAGACCCGGCAAGGCAAAATATACAAAACCAACAAGGATCATGTAGTGTTAGTGATACAAGTTTTCATAATATCCTTCAAGTCCCACAAACCAAGAGCTTGAGACTGATTGTCGTGTGGAAATCAATGCATAGAATGTTATATATGACACAAAGCTGACAATGCAAATCCCACAAAATGGGGTCATCTTGAACATTTGAAATCAATTCGCTAAGCCACTTGCAGAGAAAAAAATAGTTTTCATTACTGTCCTATACTCCTATTTCATGCAGATTTCCTCTTAGGGCCCCAAAAAAAAAAAAACCCCCGAGACTCAAAGATCCTAGGTTTTTGTTTATTTATTTATCATCTGCAAAAGTTTTCGTATCAAAAGATGGAAGAGCGTCTATTTGGTATTTAGCTATTTATTGGTCTATGTCTTAAAGAAATAGTCAATATTTCAAAAATTTAAATTAGTAGGTTATTAGTCAATAATACATGAGAGAACTAAAAGTATAAAAATAAATACACATCATAATGTATAAAAATAAATACACATCATAATGTATGTAGTTCAGAAAATGACTAATTTCTTAGGGTGTGTTTGGTAACAATTTCATTTCCTGTTTTTTATTTTTTAAATTAAAATACGTTTGATAAATATATTTTTGTTTTTTATTTTTATTTTTTTTAAATTGGAAACAAAATTTCAAAAATAGAGGAAACAAAAAATTATTGTTGTCAAAATTTTTTTAAACAAAAACATCAAATCTTAAGTTTTTTTTCTCAATTCTACACTCTCACCATACTTCATCTTTACGTTTTTTATCTTTTCACTCTATTGTTATCAGTTACAAACTATTATTTTGTATTTTTCGAGTAACAAAGAGTTAAAATTTTGAAAACAAAAGAGAAAAAACACTTTAAAAATTTTTGTTTATTAAAAAAAAATAGAAATATTATCAAACATAACCTTCATTAATTGAACTGTTAGTTATTTTCGTAAAATATCATTTAAAAAACGACTATTAACGCAATTATCTCTAAGTTTTTTGTATACACATGTTAAAAGTCATACTAATATGAAGACATTGCATTTAAATTAAAATTTCATTGCTAATGCTATGCTATATTAGCGTAACTTTTTAATGTGTTAATTTTTATGTCAAATTTAATATATGTTAAATTTTAACATGTCTCCAATAATTCAAGTTTTCACTATGAAACTACAATGTCTCCATTTCATAGTTACAATTAATTGTTGTTATCAATCATTAAAGTGAGAAAATAATATTTTAAAAAGTGAAAAATTCAAACTATGACATCCAAGTTAAAATAGGTTCTATTTGGTATTTTACCAATTTTTGCTCCATATTTTAAGAAAATAACCAACGTTTAAAAAAATTTAAGATTCGTCTAACCATTAGTCCTTTAAGAAACCAATAATAACATAAAGGTAAAACAACAACATCGTGTAGTTAAGAAAACTACTATTTTCTTAATTTATAGAAAACTTAGTTATTTTCTTCAAACAACATTCAGAAAATAACTATTCGTTCAATAATGTCTTTGATAATAATAATGGCATAAGAGCGCACACGTTATAATTCTCATGTTATATCCTATTTTTGATTTTATAGCATACTAAATATAATACTAACACACTTTTAAGCATTGGAGATATATTAGCAGATGTATTGTGAAATTTTAATCTATAACATATATCTCTTTTAAAATAAACAAACAAACTAATTAAATTTGACAACTATTACTTAATCATCGCGCAAAGACTAGATAAATGTATATACATATATATACCAAATTTATAATAATGATAGATCGTTCTATGTTACAATTAGCATTCTCTCTCTCTCTTTTTTTTTTTTTTCCCCTAATTAACACCAGGGCACAGTCTTTTGTTCAGGACACATGACACATCATAAAGTTTATTAATTTGCTTTTGATAGCGACACACATCATAAAACTTTAATATAACGTAACTGAAGTAAAAGTGAGCTTAAAATAGTAATTACTGTTCTATGAGACCTATAATATATTTTTCATCGCCATGAGATAATGAGAATGCAATTAGAAAATACCCTTTTTTTTGTTGGAGAAATAATAACAAACAAATATTTAAATATCATATATCATATAATGATAACAAGTAGAAGTTCTTGGTCAAAAATTGATTTGATGCTTTTAACGATATATCTGAAATTGTAATTTTTTAAATAAACATAACTTGAATTTTCTCGAACCCTATACGGATTTTTTCGATCATTTACATAATTACTAATTAAAGTACATATATTGCCGATATAATATTCCACACCAACACAAAAACCTTCATGATATTGATACACATACCTTAAAAAGTTCATTAATGGGCAAGTTTTGGAAGCGACAAATACATATCTAGGCCAACAAATTTGTCCACAATTCCCTCAAATCTATGGCTTATTGGCCTATAGTTTATCTTGCTTCGTACCAACCATGCATTTTCACGTGAAGTTGTCCATTCACATGGCCATGAAAACTTTCAAGCCAACACTAGAAAAATAAAATCCAATTTTGCTTGAGCTGGTCGGCACGGAAAATTCGCCAAAGGATGTGGGATTTTGCCACGTGTCGCTTTCGCAACTGCGACGACTCTTCATCGGATCTTGTCCGACCAACATCTGCCTTTAGGAGATTGGTCCTATGAGTTTGGCCAGTGTGCGAAATATCACAAGAATATCATTCTCATTCATCTTTACTAAATATTGAAATCTTCTTTTGTGTTTCTCCAAGCAGCTCGTTTTCTTGCCATCTAAGTATTTGATTTACCCCTAAAGTTAAAAAGGTATCTTTTTTTTTTTTTTTTTTTTTTCCCTTTCTCACATCCATATGAGATTTACTGTGTGACCTAATTGGATTATTTTATCACTATAATTAGGCTACTTTAAACAGAATCCAAGACATAACTAGAATAATAATTTATATATATATTTCTTAACCTATTTGATACATATATAAGTAGTGTGATATTATATATTAATTTTGCTTATAAGATCCTGCAGCATATGAGACTTGAAATTGTGGTCCATAAGCTAATATTGTACCTAATTAAATGGATTAAAACCCTATCACACACACACAGGAAATTTAGTAATATAGATAGTCCGTACGGTCTAATATTCTATAAGAGATTAAGAGATATGACACTTCAAGTATCTGCTGATAATCCGTACGGTCTAAATATCATGTATTGTGTTATGAGATACCATGACCATTCAATGTATATGTCTGCTTTCTGCAATATATAAGGCCATGGAAATAAAATATACCCTTTTTTTTTGTCATATTGTCCGATATATGGTTGTTTACAAAAATTCTTTTTGTCGTTTTATATAAATATTATATATGCATGGGAATTGTCTAAGTGAATTTCCTCGAGATGCAAGTTAAAGCAGCGGAATTGGAGGGTCTCCATATAGAAGAACACCCTACCAAGAAATAATGTATATTTATTTAAGCTTAGAGTCCTTCAAGAACAAAAACCATGTGATAAAAAGTCCATTTTTGGCGATGGGCTTCCCTAAATGGAAAGAGTACCATATTAAAATTAGCTAATAAAAAATTAAAAAATATATATATATATTGTGTAGGGTTTGCCCACTTGGTTACTAGAGAGCTAGCTCACTATTGGCAGCTCAAATTTCTAACAAAGAGTCTTGTGCCAATCAATTGAGCATGTGTTTTTTATAAACAATCAAATTTGTACAAGATATGCCTCGGTTAGTATGTTTTTTAGTCACCAAATTAATGATTTAACAATTGACAATATAGCCTTCCTCGGTTTCTCACTTCCTCTCTAGTCTCTAGCCTTATTATAATCACGAAATGAAAACCAGATTAGTTCGAGTAATAATATCCTTATTTCTTGGATAAAAAGCAACAATAAGAGGTGGTGTGGAATTTTAGGTGTTCAAATTTTATAGCTCAACTTTTTCTTTCTTTTCTTTTCCCTAATTTCCAAGTCTCTCGTATTCAATATCAAAGATGATAAAACTTTCAAATAGAACACAGAGAGAAAGTACACTCTCATTGTTTACATTGTTAACCAATCTAATAGAATATATATATATTTTTTCATAAAACAATCATATACATTTTTTTCTTGAAAAAAAGGGGCCTAGTGAGATTTATGAAGCTCATTGCTTCTCAATTACACTCTTGATCAATTGAACATTCTTGGGAGATTTTGAGGAATGTCCCTATTTTGCCACAATGATATTAATTTATGCTTTATATGTGTTGCATTTTTAATATATACCCCAAAATTTACTCTACAAACATAGAGTAGAAACAAAAAGAGTACACTACTTAGGGTATAGATGATTAAGTGATACTAAGAATGACCTTATTTTGTAATTCCTCCGACATTCAAAGCGACCATATTCTCTCTTAGTTATAGATTACCTTAAATTCAAGCGTATGATAACTTCAACCACCACTAATCTTATAGAATATACAAACTAAAGATTAAGAATTAAAATAGTTATGATATTATGGGCCTATTTGCTATTTGACCGTTTTTTGGCATAAGTTTGAAAAGAGTTATTGCGTGTTGGAAACGATCGATCTAATGTGCTCAGGCTGGCCCTCGTAGGGTCTGGCGGGCTTGGGCCGCCTTCTGCAGGTTCCAGCGAGCTTTGGCCCACTCCTACAGGTCTGGTGGGCTTGGGCCCCCTTACCGCGAGGTTCGGCGGGCTTGGGCCATTTCTTACGGGGTCCACTGGGCTTTGGTCGCCTCCTATCAAGTCTGGTGGGCTTGGGCCTACTCACAAAGTCTGTACCATGATAGGCTTCATTTGTGGGTTTTGGGCCTCTAATCCAATTCTGAAATCGACCTAACAACCTTCAAGTGCATTAGTTTAATGATGATATTTTTCGCACCCAAGCCAAAAGTTCTTACTGCAACTCCTTAAACGTAGTGTCGTACATTGTTGCTTCGTCATTAGTAGGTTTAGTATTCTCCTTAGTGTCATCGTCCACTGCAACGTTCCTTGGCAAGATTGACAAGTGCTTCGACCATTTCATTTGCAACCGAGTCCATGCTACCCACTTTCATTGGCAGAAAAACCAGTAAGCTAGGGGTACACCTACTTTTCACAGTGATAAATCCACACATTGTAGTTTGTGTGAAAACCGCTGTCCATAACATGGGCATTGATCATGCTCAATTTCTCTTATGATCAATTAAGATATTTTTTGCACAAACACCATTTAATGAGCTGTTTGAATTGATGTGATGACTTGCAAGCCTCATAAATTTATCGGTACCCGTCAATACTCATCGAACAACAAATTCTTTAAATTTATCACAACTCTTGCCTCGTTTGTATATTCTTAATCATTGACATTGATTGGAAATTTTAGTGATTTTTTAACATTATTTGTTATGACATATGATAATGTATATTATCGCTGTAATTATAAATAGTTAATTATTTTGTAATTTATAACATAATTTATTATATGTACTTTAAATTTTATTACGTATTTTACTTCATTACATATTAAAATCTCTTGTATTAATTAACCTTTTTTTTAAAAAATTATAAACTACGTATATTTCGTTTCTATTTATAATTTGAATTGTTTTCTAGTGTAGTGGCCGGTTAAATTTCATTTTTTTTTATTAATTACAATGTTTTTTATTCGTAATTGTTTATAAGTAATACCAAAATTCGTTTATAATAAAAAAAATGAAAAAAACTAAGACGTCTTCAGAATTTTTATGTCGTTTGAGTTCAGTAGGTTTGTCGTCTTTCACAAAACAGTGTCGTTTTGTTATTATCGTCGTTTCTTAGTTTGTTGTCGTTTTTGAAAAACTAAGACGTCTTCAGCATTTTTATGTCGTTTTTCAGAGTTCAGTAGTATAAATCTGTCGTCTTTCACAAAACAGCGTCGTTTTTCTATTATCGTCGTTTCTTAATTTGTTGTCGTTTTTTAAAAACTAAGACGTCTTCAGCATTTTTATGTCGTTTTTCAGAGTTCAGTAGTTTTCATCATAAATCTATCGTCTTTCACAAAACAGTGTCGTTTTGCTATTATCGTCGTTTCTTAGTTTGTTGTCGTTTTTGTGTTTTATTATTGTCGTTATCGTGTTCTATTGTCGTTTTAATTTTGATAACAATGTTTTTTATTCGCAATTCTTAATTTGTGTTTTTTATTGTCGTTTTTTGTGTTTTGTGTCGTTTTTGTGTTTTATTGTCGTTTTTATGTTTTACTGTCGTTTTTGTGTTTTATTGTCGTTTTGTTTTTTTCCCCCTATTTTAGCCAACAATTCCAAATATCATCTAAATTTTACCAAAAACTTGACCAAAAAACTAACCAAATTTGTCCACAAATCACTAAACAAATGTTTTAACCATATTTTTACAAAAAAATCATCAAACAAATTACTATAACATTTTCTTCCAGAAAATTAAAACAGAAACCTAACCATAAACCACATCAACACAAATTTTTCCAACAAAACAAAACAAAAATCTAAACACATCTATCAAATTATCAACACATCCATCATATATAATGCTTTATATATGTTTAAAGACATTATATACCGTTGTAATCCACTTAATTAAATCAAATTGGTATCCGTAACTAGTGACAATTGTCCTATAAAACTCGCTTTTATATTCTACTTTTTAATAATATATATAATAATACAACTCTCTTCCACTTAATTAAATCAAATTGGGGTCTGTAACTAGTGATAATTGTCCTACAAAACTCGCTTCCGCTATTGCTGCGGTGCACTAACGTGCTACATAAAGCTAGGACAACGGTTGATCTTTTTAAATTGGTGTTTCGTTGCTATTTTGTAACGAGAATGACACATAAACTTAATTTAAAAAGAGAATATAAATTTTTTAAATATAATTACCAAAATAATATGTGACAAATTCTTAATGTGAGAATACTAATTCGTAAACGGCATATCCGGCTCTCGAGTGTAAAATAGCCGAGCAGGAATGTGTGTGTGTATATATATATATATATGTATGTATGTATGTATGTATGTATGTATGTATATGTATGTTATAACTGAAATTAAGCGGTTATCGTTGTCGTGTCAAGCTGGTCGTGACGATGAAACCTAATCATAACAACACTTGTCCCAACAGGGTTTCTTAGCAACTAAGCAATGTTCCGAACAACCTACGTGTTACAAATTGGACACGTGTCAGATCAACACGTTCGCTTACGAATAGAGGGTCTAAACAGCATTATCATTTGGAAGTTTAAGAAATAGACGAGACATATGTCATATAATATAAAGCTGGTGATTCAGTTTTGAGCAATGTTTTAGCTCTACCTTGGGTTAATGAACCACAAAAAATTGATTAATGGCATCAATAATTCTGAATCTTATGGTCTCAGATTCATCGGAAACATTGATATATAGAGATGTCCACAAACCAGGCCTCGTAATTGCAGGCTGTTTCGCCGTTGTGGCATTTTCGCTCTCCATTTTCCTCATTCTCCAACATCTCAGATACTACACTAATCCTGCGGTTAGAATTTATAAATTAATATATATATATATATATATATATATATATATGTATTTAGTTAGTTAGTTAATATCAGATCAAATGTGTTGTTTGTTGCTAAATTGAATATCTTATTTATTGGTTTTTATTGGACTAGATCCGTTTATGTTATAGTTAATTATAGATATATATTTCATTTTTTAATATATATGTATATATATACGTACAGGAGCAGAAATGGATTGTTGCTGTTGTTTTCATGGTACCGGTCTATGCAACTGAGTCAGTAAGATTATTAGTTAATTATTATTATTATTTGGTTTATTCTCCCACACTTTGTATTTTATTGGATTTTTTTACTTCCGAAAAACTGTGTTAAATATATTTCGTATAATTTGGGGTGCTTTTCTTGGCCAGATTATATCGTTGTGGAATCCAGACTTGTCTCTTGCGTGTGACATTTTAAGAAACTGCTATGAAGCCTTTGCTTTATATTCTTTTGGAAGCTATTTGGTTGCTTGTCTTGGTAAGTCACTTTTTCTCTTTTTATCATTTAAATAGTTTTTGACACTCACAATTTCAAAGTTAATACTGACATCTTAAGGGAATGATTAAATGATTATACCAACCAGATTAAGGGAATTTTGTTCTTTGCAACACCGTTATTAGTTTGTTTATATTGATACAAATTTTTATTACTTTTGTTCATTTCCCTTTATGGCTTTGTTTATGTTTGAGGGCTTTTTATGTTCTATGACTATATACATTCACAGGCTCCAAGTTGGCCAAAATTTTGATGGTTGTGATTATATTTATTAAGATTATACATTTTGCTTAATTTTTGTAACATCTTTTTTTTTTTAATTGAAAATTTTCCTATGTTCTAGGTGGAGAAAATAGTGTGAGAGAACTCCTTGAAAACCAATCTAGAAAAAAACTGGGCAAGCCATTGCTAGAAGGTGAAGGCGAAAATAGCAGAGAACAACACAAGTCGCTTAGGAACTTCCTTTTTCGACCATCTTTTATAGGCAAAGATTTGCTCACGATAGAGAAATTTGGTCTTGTACAATACGTAAGTAATTTATTGTGCTTTTTGTGTTGTTGTTTTGTGTTGTTTTCATTCTTTTGGATGTTTGGTTCTAATGTCTGCTTTTTAGCTCAGATGATTCTGAAGACATTATGTGCCTTCTTAGCATTGTTGTTGGAGCTATTTGGCGTTTATGGCGATGGAGAGTTTAAGTGGTACTATGGGTACGTATCTCAGCCATTTCATGTCAATTAGTCGAAATTGTTTCGGTTTTCTTTGTCAATGTTTTAGCGAGTTCTTATGTTAGAGTACAATTAAGACTCCAAAATTTGAACATCAATTACTATTCCGCCGTGTTTTCTTATAGGTACCCGTACATGGCGGTGGTACTAAACTTCAGCCAGATGTGGGCATTGTATTGCCTAGTCCAGTTTTACGATGTAACTCACGAGAGGCTTAAACATATAAAGCCGCTTGCGAAGTTCATCAGCTTCAAGGCCATCGTGTTTGCGACTTGGTGGCAAGGCGTTGGCATCGCGCTGCTGCGTGAGTTCGGAGTTATACCACAAGAAGGGAAATTGCAGACTGCATTGCAAGATTTCTTGATTTGCATAGAAGTAAGACAACTCACCGTAGTATATTGGGAAAATCGCTTTTTTTTTTTTTTTTTTGTGTGTACATGCCCTGTGTTTTACATTCGGAATTTCTCGTGATCTCGGCGAGATTATGATTCTACTTTGGTTCAGACTTATAGTTCTGATGATGCAGGTTTTTATGTTTAATGGCTTGGCAGATGGCTGTTGCAGCTGTTGCCCACGTCTTTGTCTTTTCGGCCCAACGTTACCATTTTGTCCCGGTTGGCCAGGGTGGGAAAATCACCACTATAAGAACCGAAGAAGAAGTTAAGTTTGAAGAAGGTGACACCTCGGCTTTGGTTGAGAAACAAGAAACTAAAGTCGAAGCTCCGGGAACAAGCGTCACCGAGAGTGTGCAGGACATAGTTCTTAAAGGTGGTCGGCATGTAGGTTCTTTATCCCTATCGATAACATTTTGCGAGGAAGCTTGTTAGATGCTATGTTTATTTCAATGGCGTTGTGATCAGGTTGTCAAGGACGTCGTGTTGACCATAAATCAAGCGATGGGCCCGGTGGAGAAGGGAGTGACAAAGATCCAGGAAACGTTCCACCGCAAATCAGTCAGCTCGGGCGGCGAGGAAGAAGAGTTGGAGTTAGATATTGAGGAATATGTTGAAGATCTTACAAGCAAAACTGACATCTCTTAGAAAGGTAGGCAAATTTTCACAGTGAAGATTATACATTTGAATTAATGACATTACAAGCGGGAGAGGCGGAAAAAAAAAAAAAAAAAAAAAAAAAAAAAACAAAGAAAGAAAGTATGACAAAACCTCATATTTTTCTTTAGCATCTCTTTTACACTGTAGAAACAATTTCTAATGAACCAACCATATATTATATATAAAACCCAAGTCTACTATCTTCCGTTACTGTTGGCGCAGCATAAGTCTGCACAACAGTCAAGGCATCCAAAAATCGCTAGCCCGGTGCAGATCTGGGCCAACACAACTGCGCATTGATCGTTCATCTTGGAACAACATTGGAGGCAGCACATACAGCAGCAGCGCCCGAAAATGTTGGCGCAGCAGTTTGAAGCTGCCCGCACGAAGATTTCCGCAGCCTCGGGGAGTCTCGGCTCTTCGCATCCCGGCGGAATGTTATCAGCAGTGGCTGTCAAGTTGCCAAAGCCGACGCACAGGCTTTGTAGTGGGGCCGCTCTGTGGCTGTCGGAATCCGCCATCTTCTTCGGTTGCCTACCTTTCTTCGGTGCCTGTGATTTTGTTTTTGAGGCAGATTACTCAGAAAGGCATATGATTTACGGTAATGATGTTATATAAGATCATTATATTTATGGTAGCGGTTTATGGGTTTTTCCTCAACTATGTCCTTTAATAAGATTATCATAAGTTAATCACAAATGAATTATATAGCACCATTTAAACATGTTGGTAAATTTGTGATTACCTCTTGTAGTAGATCTGGTACTTTCTTCTCCACCGTTTCAAGCACAATCATGCGTGTGTACTCACAGATCACACTGGTCTGTATGCTCAGTTTTGCAATCTGCCAATACAAAGAAATGACACAAGAAATTCTCTTCGTTACAAGAGAACATATTGAGCCTCACACCCAAAATGAGTAACACAAAATTAGTCTAAAGTACCTTATCCTCGAGCTGTTTATTCTGTGAAAACCATGCCTGACCAGTGAGTTGTTCGATCTGGTCCTTTGCAACAACCTGCCACAGAAGAAGAAAAAAACAATGACGATACTCAGGCCGAACACGACTATTAAAGCTGGTTTCGAAAGCTCATCATTTGGTGCTTGTACCTTGTCGAGTGGTATGTCCTTTGCGTTGTGTACTTTCAAGTCTATTTCGAAGCTACCCGAATTGGCCAAGACGCCTTTCGCTTTGAAAGAATCCGGGAAACTTCCTCGGCATCTGCCGGAGATAACAACGGGACCATCGGACGAAAGGTCTGGTATGTGAGAAGGGAATATCTGCAACGGAAAATGAAATCGCAGGTACAATGAGAGACAACACACAGCTATACAGTACGATTACTAGAGACTAACGGAAATCGGAAAATCGTACCTCAAGATCGTCAAGATCATCCAATGCATCAAAAGTTATATTTGATAGAATAACCGATGAAGCTTTGGTGAGTAATTTCTCTAATCGAGCTTCCACCGAATCTGTCCATTTGCAACAGGTATCAGAACCACTACAAAAGTTTGGCTGTCACAATTATGCCAAAGTTTATTTTGCACATTGTCATCAAAGAACCTCAAAACTTCAATAGTAATGGTGATTGCTCTAAGATTTTTTGGGTACCACATAAACTAACAATCCTGGTAGCTCAATTACGCTAACGAAATATCCTCATATAGGGGCAGATGATATAACTGACCTACTTCATATGCAGCATCATAGCAGCCCTGGCTGAGCGCTGCGAGCGTCCGCAAAAAGTAGTGATTGCAGAATGTTCCTGCGACAAAAATGCCGATGGCAAATAACAATAAGCCGAGCAGTCTTTTAATTGTGCGAAGCGACTCGAAAATCATCAGTAGAAAGTGAAATATGAAATCCAAGCAATATTTGTTTATGATCATAGGAAACGAGCCAAGTTTTTACTGGAAAACTTTCTGTCGCTCCTTTACCTATTCCAAAGGTGTATATTCGTGGACATATTGATCCGCCGTCTTTTAGGCGATTTTTCACTGAATCGCATATTTGTCTCTCGTCCTCGACGGCCCCGTCAGTAATGAGAAAGACGGTAGGAGTTGAACCCCGAGCATTGGATAGCATTTCTATCGCCTAAGTCAAGAAACAAGATGTTAAGCAAATGTGTACCCGAAGAAGTTTGCAAAACTACTAAATACCGCACACGGTAACTTGCAAAATAATGAACAACAAGTTGAGACCTGGTTCAGTGGATGCAAAATGTTTGTTTCGCCGCTGGCGATAAAATTCGCGCTCATCCACTGTGTGGCCCTTTCGACCGCCTCCTTGGTTGCCAATTCCATCGCCTCGGAGAAGATATTAGTTTCTCCATTAAAGGCGATAATACTGAATGAATCCTCTGGTTCAAGCTTAGAAAGAGCTGCAGATATGGCATTCCGAGTGTCGTCGAGCGGTTTCCCCCGCATGCTTCCACTTATATCGACAACAAATATTATATCCTTTTTGAACACCTGTAAAATCAATTGAAAGAGAAGATTTGTACCCAAAAGAAAATGTAAAAAAAAAATCTTCGAAGTCGCTAAAGGCTCAGTGAAGTATGAGATCAACCTTCCTATTCTGGTGATTTCCGGGGTACAGATAGACGCAGAACATCTCGCTTTGATCGAATGCGTTCGCTGACGGGGATTGCAAGAAAACAGAACCATGTATATTACTTGAAGAGAGCTAAAACAAGGAAAACAAATACGTTAGGACAAGATTGTCTGAAATCTGCAAGTTCTGAATTAAAAAAAAAAAAAAAAACCACCATGGACATTGAGTGGCACAAACAAGGATACGATATCTTACTGAGTATGAGAAGCTAAAATCTGTACTTGACCAAGAATAAATTTCCGACTCGTAAAAGAAGCCTAATTTTCCCGCTTGACGCCTTACTTCCTGGGAAAGTCGGAGAAACAAGTATCATCAGCACTCAATAAGAATAGCAAGTTCACACAGGACAAGAACAGAGATCGAAATGAGATTTTGAACCTTCAAAGGATGACTTATGGTCTTGCACAGCACTTCACTTCCAGTACCAACATTCACATTCAACTGGATTTTCTCCTTCTTTGACATTTTCTTCACCACAGGAGTGACGTAATCGGGGAAACTAAACGGTACGTTCAAGGAGAATTGACCGTCCTTGTACTCGAGTTTCTGCGACCAACTAATCTTAACAGAGAGAATCGAACCCCCATCAACCTTAAAAGACAGAAAACAACAGTTAGAGACATACAAACTCCAAAGAAATCAATCCACATTGATGGAAAAAAACATCTCCGAATAGACGTTTCGAATTCGAACCGAAATTAGTCACCTGCGGTACCGTCAGCGTAAATATATTGGACGTGAGAAAACCGCCATCCGCGGAGAATGATTTCTCCATTTCCTCAGTGTCTTCCATTTTTACGAGGCGAGTTCGATATGATCTCGGAGACACTTCAACCTCAACACCTAGAATTGAACCCTGTTAGGCGTTAGCCAAATAAAATCAAACACTTTGAGAACAGCAATGGCAAAATCATTTCTCAGCTCCCAAAAAACACAACACAGTCAAACACATTATATTTGTAACAAACACTGATCACTGCCTTTTCCTGATAAACTTCCTTTTTTTTATTATTCATCAGCAAATCAGAGTTCTTATCCTCTTTGGGACCCACGGTCCCGCCAAACCAACGGAATTACCGAAACACAAACAATCACGACCCCAAGAAAAAACCCCAAATTCACAAATTGACCGCGAAAACAAAAAAAGATTGGAACTTTCTCCCTCACCTGCTCGCCCATGGGGACGGCGACGCGGCACGGGCAGCTCCGGCTGCCCATGACGCAGTGGAGCCTCCAGGCCGCCGAAACCCTAACGAAGGCCGTGTCGAGGACGCAGTCGGCGGCGAGCTCGACGGCGTGCATCTGGAGCGGGATCAGCGCCGGCGGGTCGCACCTGCCGTACACGTGAGGCTGGTAGCTGGGGATGTCGGGGTTGTCGACGATCGCCGGGTCGGAGACCACCGCGTAGGCCATCGGCGCCGCCGGGAGCAGCGAGTGGAACGTCGAACGCTCCCCCGCAGCTGACGAGCGGTCCATCGCCGGCAGCTTCGGCGGCGGCGCCGTGGCGCGGTCCTTGCCGAAGTAGAGCCGCTTCGTCAGCCTGAGACCGTCGTCCACGGCCCTCGCAAAATCCTCCGCCATAGTAGAAGAAGAAGAACAACAACAACAAGAAGAGGGTTTATTTTCTTTCTTCTTTTTTTTTTTTGCCTTTTTTTTTTCCCTGGGTATAGCTGTGATCACAGGAACGATATGAGTTTGGGTTTTGGTTTATTTATTTTAATTTTTGGTTTACTTTTTTTTGGATAGGAATAGGATCGATGAATGAAGTGAGGTATTTGAGAATTATTGTTTGTTTATTAATGGCGAATCGTATTCGTGTATGCGTTTCTTATGATATAAGGTAAGTTGGAACAGCGAGGTTATATCTGTAATTTTGCGCGTATCAACGGTCATATGCCACGTGGGACGTGGTTTTAGGCAGCGATGCCGATGATCAATTATACGTTGATTGATTAAACAATGTAGTTTAAAATCCTCCGTTAATATAAGGTAGTTGGATTTTGATTAAAAAATATATATTTATTACCTAGTAAAGACATAAATAGAACATAAAATAAATTATTAATAAATTTGATATTAGTGGAAATTTTAAGAAATTAGAGATTGTTATGTAAAGTATAATGGAGGCAAATTAGGAGCACAATTGAAATTTTTTTAAGCTTATAAGTAAAGAAAAATTTTAAAATGTCAACATTGAGGGCAATCGTTATGGATCTTTTGGCGTGTATAATGTTTGTTGAATTCCAACGTAAAGAAAATAAACTAATAACTAATAATTTAGTCTCACTCCAAGTCTTTAAAATACTGTCCAATATATATATATATATATATAATACGTTTATTGGTCAATGATTGTCATTATGAGATCTATCATTTTAGATCAAAATTAGTAACTTATTATATATGATTGTTTGATTGTGATAAATTATAAACACGAATTTTATTATAATTGCAGTGGTCAACAAACAAAGCACACAGTCAATCGACATTCGACCATGGGTTTTTTTTTTTTCCATTTTAATCAATATTCTTCTCTTCGTCAGTTAATCAGGTATTCAGGTGCTTTGGTTTTGCTTATATATATATATATATATATATATATTGCGGGTAGGTCTAGATGTGCCAATGGATGCGAAACGTTAAGCGACGCCGTAACGTGTGGGAGAGAAATTCCATTGCATTGCATGTGGATCAACGTGTCGGCATTGCCTATTTTCTTCACTTATTACTTTTTTTTTTCTTTTGCAAAAGATCTTATTAATTGCAGAGTGGGACTACACTATTAATATTCTCTATTATTTCATCTCAACTTTAATATAATAATGAGATTATTAAGTAAATGGTTTATTTTTAACTTTAGTTTTAAAGAATTGACCGGAGTTTATTATAATTAAATTATTAGCCTTTAGACAATATGTATTGACTTTTTTGTCCTTTTTTACATGAGGTAACAAATGAGTGATGATGGGTAAAAATGAGATTTCAAAATAGTGTGAATGAAATTTGAGGCTAATAATTTAATATTTAAATTCTTAGGTCATTTCCTTAAAACATAAGTTTCTAAGTGGCTATTTAATAAATGAGCCCTAATATAATTGTGTGGTACTGAGTACTAACTATATAAAGATAAAATAAAAAGGTTAGTTTTGCTTTTCTAAAGCGGCTTTTTAAGTTTTCATATCTTAATCAATGTGGCTTAATCTGATTCGATAAAGTTATTGTAACACATTAGATCTTTTCTTTAAAGAAAACAAAATCTGAGGGGACATTAGCACATTTGAAGGTAAGGAAACTTCCCATATCAGTTTCACATATTTATAAAGTAACTTTATATTGTGTCCCTTACTAACAAAGAAAACGGACCCACATGATTAAGTTCTACATATAAATACATATATATATATATATATATACCTTTCTCTTGGTAGTTTTTACTCGAATACTATAATATTAGAAAAAAGAAATATGGAAGAGTTGTTATGACATAGTTTCAGGTCTATAATGCATAAATTTCGAATATTCTATGCATAATCTACATGGCCAACCACGCCTAAACACATTACACTAATTTGCATCGCTACGTAATATACACAAATCATAACACGTGGCACCATCAGATGTCGTTTTCTTTCTCCACTAAGTAGTATTTAAATAAAACAACACTTTCCACGACTAATACTAGACAAAACCAATCACATTACTTTATTAATCCATGCTTAGGACATCTGATTTTATCTTGTTTGGCCAAACCCTACTGCCAAAAACTTAAGAGGCAAACAATACTTGCCATTGCCAACACTGTTTCTGTTCTGTCCTAGTGTAGTAGTGTTTGTTCAACGCTTCAATTACGTAAAATAAAAAAAAAAAAAAAAGAGAGAGAAAAGGCACATAGCTCATTAGGTTTGATAAAAAAAAAAGTTTACATCCGTGGATACGTGCGCTCCTCGGATCAAACGAATAGCGCATTCCCTGAGCCCCACCCACAGCCGGTTGCATCCCGACTCGGACCAAACAAATAGCACATTCCCCGGCCCCACCCACAGCCTGTTGCATCCCGACTCGGATCAAACGATAGCGCATTCACGGGGCCCCAACCAGAGCCAGTTGCATCCCGACTCTGATCAAACGATAGTGCAGTTTCATATACTAAAATATAGAAAGTTCCTGACGAAGAAACATGCATTAGACATGTATAGCAAAACAAAATGTGTGTATATGTATAGCCGGTTAGGGATTTCAGTTCACTCATACAAATTTCGCGCCTCCCATGGCCAACACACGTATATAATATTGTGATTGTTCTTCTAAACAAAAAGAAAAAAAAATTACTCGAATAAATATTTTTCCTCATAAGCACTTTCACAACAAAGAAGGCCCTCCCAAACATCTCAATAGATAGGTTGGTTCTTTGTAGTTTCTCCAGTAGCCCTCGATCAAAGGAAGCGCGGCGTAAGAAAAACCGAGAACGGGGTGTTGCTAACTAATCACAAGTATAAAATACTCGAAGAATATGGAGAAGATTGTACACGATAAAAAGGGATGTGTAATTTTTTCTTTACTGATCAAATTTGGGCTCTATATGTACTCTGTTGGTTTCACTGTCCTGAGTAATTGCATATCATGTTTTAACAGTGTCCAACGGCGTTGTGAAAAAGTTCCGCTAGGATCAACTAGATACAGAGACTATAATTGTGCAAAAAGGATTTCGTTCCACGTATCTGGGATGCCTGGTAAACACCAGTGCAGGCAATCTGATGCTGTGGAATTGGGAGGGCTGCGAAACCGGGATATATGAGCCTCGTCCCTGAGGCTGGATAGAGCTGTTACGTCCAACAGCTTCACCCTTGTTCCGTTCACTGCGGATGCGGCAATGGCATCACTAGACTCGTCTTGAGTGACTTCCTTGCCTATCGACATCGGAGTCGTGTTGTCGCAGCTTCCCCCAGTGTTCCAGTCTCCACCAACAAAATGCCTAGGCGAGATGGTGCGGTAGAAGACTTTCAAATTCGGATATTTTGGCAACTGGGAGTCCGCCCACTTTATAACGCTGTGAACTGTCAGATTCCTGGCTTTCCAAATCTCCTGTAAACGCTTGTTAGTGTTTAGCGCGCCTCCGACATGCATTACCCAGCGGTTTGCTTTAAGCTTTCCTCGGTTCCAATGGTGCGCCGTGTTCAGAACCAAAACATCAAATCTGTGGATATTTTGAGTCAAGAATGCTGCGGGCCGGTCGAGGTGCATTGCATAATCTGTATCTGGGTTTGTTGTATTCATAGGTTGAATATCGCAGAGGCTAGCTGACCAGTAGTAGAGGACTGTGGTATTCGTAGTAGGGAACCGAAACGCCCACCCATCAGGGCGGGCATGACCTTGGGCTCGAGCAATTCCGTACTCCTCCCCAACGTCAATGATACTGTACCTCTCGTTACCACCCGTTAGCATGCAAATTAGAGACTGAAACTGCTGCCTGCCCAATGAATCTCCAACAAAAGCGAGTGTTTTGTTTTGCATCCTGTGTAGCAATAACCCAATAAGGTAAATACTCACTTTCATGCATATTTTTTGTAACTTTAAAGTAAATAAACAATGAATAATGAAGCAGATGTGCAAGTGTAAGCAGAGGAAATCCAGTGCAAACATCAAAAGCTAAACCAGACAAGGTCATAGTTGGGCCTGCTGATAATACTTGAGGCAAAAGCATCGCTGCATCAGAGAGCATATTTTCTTATCAAAGAGCGATAATGAACGCTTCACATACCTAACTACAACTTTTCACTAAAAGGTCATTTTAGGTTTTACACCACATGCCTAAATGGAAAGCTACTTCATACTGAGATTTGAAGACAGTTTAACTGCTAAAACACACAACTTGGCAAAGAGCTCATCATAACAAGTGGTGCATTTATACACGAAAGGTAATCATGGTTGAACCTTTGAATCATAAGTCAATTCAGTTTGGCTAGGCCACACAAAAATAATGATTACTACAATAATGAAGAGAAGTTCAAGCAAAAAATTAATAATGAAGAGAAGAAGCTGGATAAGATGATTTTGAACTACCGTGACAACACGAGACTTATTTTGTGCATTAAAAACGTCCTTTAAGATGTACTAGTACCTTTTTAAGAACTTGGAGTCCTCAAATCTTTCCAACTGACACTCTTTTGGTTGCCACCGGAGATTCTCATAAGCAAAATCCGTACGCCGTGTCAACCGGCAAGACCACATCTCTGACAGCCATTGCTTACAACCAAACCCAGAGTACAAAGACTGGTTTTGGTCGACAACCCATTTTCCTTTTGCATAATTGCATGCTAGATCAACATACAAAAAAGATGCAACCAATAATCAGTAACATAATCATCAAAAAGAGATAAACGGTATTGAATTGAGTTTTACTCCCATAAAAGTAGATATAATGCAGTCAACTAGAACAGAAAATAAAACCCTGTGACTAGGACGTTATTGCAACTCGATAATCAATGAGTTGAAGAATTCAATAACACAGATATTTAAGTCTTGCATTTTTCTTTTTTTACCAATCTGTTCAAGAACGCGACGTTAACATCATTTTACCAAGCCCCTACACGCATCCATGTGCATGAGCTTCTGCTGCTACACATTAGCCAAATTACAGGTTATCTTCTGTACAACCAAAAGATTTTGCAAGCCTGACATCAATGAAACATCTACCAAGACTACAGATAGATTGCTTAGAAAATTATGGTTACTCTACTGCTTCAACAGACGGTTTATTTAGCACACGGACAATTTTCTTTGGAAATTTAAACAAACTAATATAGGTTTAATCTCTCGATCAATTTATGTGCCTTAAAAAAATCCTCAGAAACTAGGAAGAAGAAGAACAACAACAACAACGACAACAACAACAAAAACAACAATATCTTGCCGCAGAACTCGATATGGATCTGCAGTAGATTGCTACCTGTCAGATTGGCACTTGTTGGAGATCTGTTTAAAGAACCGGTTGGAACTGGAGCCTTTTCAGTTTTCTTGTTTCCGGTCTCTTCGTTTTCTGCTCCTTTTCTTCTCGTTTCTTCACTTCCCAGTCCTGCTTTTCTGGTTTCTCCATTCTCTCTTGCTTTCTTCTCCTTTTCTTCTTTTCTAATTTCTTCTCTGCTTTCTGTTTCTTCTGCTAGTCTAGTTTCCCCATAGTTTATTTCCTCTTCACCTGTTTCTTTCAACGCAATTGCTTCACGTTTGCCCCACCCAACTACAGGAACACCCCATCGAACATCTACATCATATACATATAAAGGAAACACACGTAGACAGCGCTGTTATTACCATCTCTACCCTACCTCGGAGAAAAATCTCAAGTTCTGGCTACATATTATATTCAAAGAAAGCTATACTAGTGCAAGCTCGTCCACAAGCACAAGCTATCCTACAAAAAAACTCCTCTAAAAAAATGTCATTATTCCGTAATTAGAAGGCACAAGCCTAGACGCATAAATTTTTTCGCTATTTTCCATCAAACCCACCAACCAAAACTAGAATTCTCTACCTTGCCTCAGTGAAAAATCTCCAAATTCTGGCCCCACATTATATTCACATAACACCTGTAACTAGTCCAAGCTCATCCACGCATACAACCGATTCTCAACAGGAAATTATTTCTACACGCATAAAACTTTTCGCAATTTTCCTTCAGAAACCACCAACTAAAACTACTTGAATTTGGGATACCTATAAAGCAAATCTATATAGTTTGTTCTAATCTTAATACAATAACATGTCCAAAGGAAGATATTTCGACAAACCTCGGGTTAGCTCGAACCGGCTTTGGGGCGGGAATGTGCTAAGAATTGGGGTTCTCTTCCACGTCCATATGAACACAGTCGTGCACATAAGAAGAATGGTGACAAACGAAAGTCCTCTAGCCCTCAATCCATGGAAACCCACTTTCATTCTGTACTCAAAATAAGCAATTAACATGCTTTTAGACACATTTAGATTAATTAAAAGGAAAAAAAACAAAAAACCCAGATTGTCAATATCTTGCAACAAAAATAGGTTCTTTGTTTTTGGCAATCACAGACAATGTTATTCACGCGAAACAGCACACAAAAAACATGACAACGACAAAAAGAAATCACGCGTTAAAACACATTACAGAGACAGATATTTTCGATCATCAATTTACAATCGTTCCCAAAACAGACAAAAAAAAAAAGGCGCACAATTTTCTCAGAGCTCAAATCTAAAGCCAATCTGCGAAGTTCGATGCTTCCGATCTCCGTCTCAGAACGCAAAAATGGAGATCAAAAAAAGAAGAGATGAATCTGAGGAAGAGAAATACCTGTAACAACAGAGCTCGAGAATTCACGAACCACGCTCTGAATAAAACAATGGTTACCGAGAAAATTAAATGTGGAAAATTCCTATCTTGATAATCAAATTATACCCTGACATATATTAAATTAAATAAAAAACAATATTCAAGAATCTCCGTGACATATGCTGTGACACATGCTATACAAAAAGCTTGAATTTTATATATGTGATATTATATACGCGCATATATGGGAGAACGAGAGAAGAAACCAGAACGAGATTGTAGTATTATTATTAATATTAATATATTTGCATAAGCAGGGATTTTTTTTGGGGGGTGGTTAAATAAAGTCAGTCGGATTTTTAAAATATTAATATATACAAGCGGCTATTCTCAATAAATCTCATATATATATATATATATATATATATATAGAAACGGCTGACGGGAAGCCGTACAATGAATATAAGCATAATTTTAAATATTGTGATAACGTAGAGACTAGAGAGATACTAAGTTTAGGCAATAATGAAAATCAATATACAAATTTTCGAAGTAATTAAATAATTAGTAATTTCATTAATTATTTGTACATATTTTTTATAACCAAGTTAATTATCTAGTAATTAAGTTAATTAACACAAAATATTACTATATAAATAATTAAATTATTTGGGTAATTTGTTATATTTTTTAAAAAATTGAGTATTAATTTAAATTAGGTAATTAAAATTGAGCATTTACTATAATTTCAATGATGATGTTGTTTGGATTGTAATGTGTATAAAAAAAATAATAATTATTATAACACAAAATTAAATGTAAATCATATTATTATAATAATAATACAAACGATCGTATTTGTAGAGAAGAAAGAGGGCTTTCATTTTCATAAATCTTTTTGATAACAATATATTAATGTAAACATGTTGAGACATCATTTTGCTAATGAATACGTTCACTTCATCACTTGTCTAATTATTGTTATTGGTTGGCCGGCAATAACAAAGAGAAATGCTTGCTTGACATTAAGGAAAAAAAGGGGTGAGATAGAAAAATATTCAAGTTATACACTTGTCTAAGTCTTGCAAAAGAAAAAAAATACACGTATAATTAAAGTTTAGACTTTAAATCTTTTTTAAACATATTTATGAAAATTTAACCATAGTTTCATAAAACACTCAAACTTCACAAAATATGTGAAACGAAACTGAAAACCTAACATTTTTTACTTCCCAAGACAATAAATACAATAATAGCAACACTTAAAGTGCAACTTCAATCCCATATTTTTTTTCACGTCATTGTAGACACCAAACATGAAACTGTTTTGAGAAATTGACAGAAACAGACCTAACAAAAAGAGTTCGTGCACAGTCTAACATAGAATCGTATTCCACATAATTTTCTATTTTTCTTTCATAAGGCCTCGTTTGGATACAAATCCAAACCATATTTTACTATAGCAACATGATTTAAGTTTGATTTTTTGTTAGTGTAATTACTATAACAACAAAGTTTAAACAAAAAAATATTTGGATTGCAATCCAAAAAAACTATATATATTTTTTTCTTTTTAGGTTTGAAAGCATGTTCCTCCTCTGATCATCGCCACTTGATCAACCCGGATTTGAGATTGGAGAAAGCATGCTCTGCCGTCGAGGAGCGTAATGATGACTTTGAGAACACCCTGAGGACGCCCTGCGGTCGTTAGATCTGGAGCATTAGAAACCTCATTTCGACTGAATTTTCTTCGCCGACGGCCTACTTACTGTTGAGAAGCTCATGGTCGACATAAAATACAAGCTGCTCATTCCTTCATCTTCGGATCAGCGAGTCTGCCCAGCAAGGGTTGGCAAAGTCGGCAGCAATGGTTGGATTGTGGAGGTTGTCTAGAAAAACTCTGAATCTTCACATTTTGTTTCCCTTTTTTTTTGGTTTTCTTTTTCTCTAGAAGCTACTAATAATTGAGTGTGATAAGAAATATATTATACGCTTTTATTAATATCCTATTATAACTCTTTAAAATTGTTCCCCATTAGTCTATTTTTTTCTTGTTCCCCAATGGAGAATCCCCCAAAATGTTGCTATATTGTTTTTCAATTCCCTAAACCCTAATTTTTCATTTCTTTCAAAAATTCCACAAACAGAGTCCACCACCGGCGTTCAAACCGCAAACGGAGTCGATTGTCGGAAGCACTAGTGACGGCGAGGAATCTTTCTACCATCGCCACCGCCATTGTGACGTCAGCTTCCGATACTCTTGCTCATGTTTTCAACGACGGCGAGGCCGAGAACTTTGCCAATTGCCGAGGTTTTCAATGGAAAGTCGACTCACATTATAGTAATTACACAAATAATTACTTTCAATCATTTCTAACAAATAACTTAGAGGAATTACTAAAATCACAATCATCTTTCACATTGTTTGTCTTTCTAAGCTTACTCATTCCATTCTATTCTATTTTTTTTTCAACTTTCTTAATCCTCCAAACTATTTCATTACATTTTATTTTTTTCAATCATTTTTTTCAACTTTCCAAATCCCTATATAATATCTTTAAATCTCAACCATTTATACCACATCGAAATTAGCAAATCAAACCATTTTATTATAATCATTTCAAACTATTTTCCAAACTATTATTCAACTCATTTTTTCCATTCCAAAAAATAGAATGGAATAAGTAAAATGGATACCCCAAACAAAGGGTATATAGTTAGATGTTTAATTAGATTAGGCTCGTTTGGTAAGCAACTCAAATACAAAAAATTGGAATAAGTAGCATTGTTACAGTATCAATTGTTGGTGTGGAATTTGAACCAACGACGAGATCTGCACCTCCAGGATGTGATACGGCAATGAAAATAAAAGTTGGCCGGAAAAGTAAAAAGAGAGAGTTTTTAGAGTGGTTCGGCCCTCCTCCTATTTGTATTTCTCATTGTTCTCTTTTTCAGATTCCGATCCCCTTTCTCATCTTTTCCCTCTTTTCTTATAGACCGAAGATGGCAGCTACAGTGAGAAAGAAACAAAATATCCCATCCCACAATTCACGGTTTGGTTCACCTAATAAAGCTGCACTTCTGCTGGGTGCAGTTATCCTGAATTTTGCAGGATAAAGCTGCAGTTACAGTAAATCCCTTGTTCGGGGTTAAAAAGGCAGGGAAACAATTAAGACCTAAGCTACCGCGAGCAGACTTTTTCTTTGACCGGGGGTCACTGGCTTTACGGGCTGAGCCTTCCATCTCGAGCAAAGTTCTCGCTTCCTCTCCGAGGCCAGCGTCGCGGTAGTGGATCATCTTCAAGGATCCTTAGTCTTCTTGTCTGCCAATCCCTCTTTGAGGGTCTTGTTACGAACTTGGCACTGCCTCCGGTGGTGCTCTTCCTACTTATCTTTGAGGGTGCAAGATCGAGGATCATCTTCATCAATTTTCGTCCGGGGAAAGCTCCTGTGATAACATGGCATTGCTTTGCTATTGGAATCGGGGGCTTGTGTTCACATTAAATGTGCCGGAGACTCCGTCCCCGAAGTCACATTCGCTGACGAAAAATTACTGACAACATCAATTATTAAGTCAGTAAGGTAAATAGTCATTTTGGACTGTATGTTTTAAGAAATAACCACAGTTTCCAAAAATTTAAAAACTAACTATAACACATGTAAAAAATTTCTTACAATAACAAAATTACACATAAAAATAGCTGTAAGAAAATTTCTGACATGTGCAAGAAATTTTTGAAAGGGTTAGTTTTTAAATTTTTTGAAACTGTGGCCATTGTTTAAAATCATTTTCTAAAATGTGGCTATTTTCTTAAAATTTCCTATCTTTTTTTAATAAAAAATCTAAATTTTAATTCAAGTATTCTTACTAAAGTAAAAAATAAATTTTAAGCCTCAATGTAAATATTCTCTATACAATTTCAATTTAAAGGGACTTCTTCGGTGGGGCTTCTTTTTTTTTTTTTGGAAAACATTTTGGGATCATCAAATTTACCCTTTTAAGATGCGATGTCAATTGAAAAAGTAACCCCCTGTTTGGCCCCTAAATTTTACCCACTCCACTCCACTCCATTTCATTTTTTTTAATTTTTTTTCAACTTTCTTACCCTTTGTTTGGTTTGGCCATTTTGGCCATTCGATCCCATTTATTGGGATGGAAATGAGATAGAAAAAATAGTTTTAAAAATGGTTTGGAATTGTTTGAAAATGGTTTATAAAAATGATGTAAGAATGATTTGACTTTGCTGATTTTGAGGTAATATGAATGGTTGAGATTTAAAGATATTGTATATGGATTTGGAAAGTTGAAAAAAGTGGTTGAAAAAAATAGAATGGAATGGAATAGTTTGAAGGATTTGAAAAGTTGAAAAAAATGGAATGGAATGGAATGGGAGAAATGAGGGAAACAAACCAAGGGTTAATCCTCCAAACCATTCCATTTCATATTTTTTCAACCATTTTTTTCAACATTCCAAATCCCTATACAATTAAAATCTTAACTATTTATATCACTTCGAAATTTGTAAGCTCAAACCATTCTACATTATTTTGCCAAATTATTCCAAACTATTTTCAAACTATTTTTTCCATCCCAAAAAATAGAATGAAATGACCAAAATAATCTCCCCAAACAAGGATAAATCTGACAATTTAAAATTATTTCTCACCACAAATAAAAAATCAATTTCGTAAATTTAAATATTAGAATCAAATTTATATATAAATTCAAATAAAAAATAATATAAATTTTGCATTTGAATTCGTTTCCAAACCACCTTTATTAAGCGGAATAACATTGTTCATTTGTTCTAGCTTTTGGCATCTCGCGTGGCTTCTACGGGAAAAAAAGCATCTTAGAAAGACCATTTTTCTTCAATCTACCAATAATTAATCAATCAACAGAGTTTTATCATCCATAAAGCCCAAAGTAGAGACTAGAGACTAGAGAAGGCTAGTTTCACGCCTCGGCGAGGTCAGCGGTACTCAGAGGTCAGAGGTGGCGAGTGGAACAGTGTCCACTTGCGACACCCTGTCGGTCTCACAACCAAACAAACAAACAAACACACACAAAAACCCATCTCAACAAAGAACCCAAATACCCTCAAAACAATAACTCCTACCCAAAAAAGAAAAATCAAAAGCATATTTCATTTCTATTCTCTTCGCTAATCTCTCAATCGCTCGCGATTCGCGAAGCTCTGTCGAAACGGCGTCGTGGAGGAACCCATGGCTTCTGCTCAGGACAACACTCTCCAATCCATATGCTACAAGCGCGGTTCGCTTCAGCTTCTCGATCAGGTTTTGATTTTTTTTTTCTTTTATATAAATTTTAATTATATTTTTTTTGTAGTGTTAATGTTCAACGAATTTCCTCTTTCAAACTTAGTATTTTATTTATTTATTTTTGTTTGGTTAATGGTGTTGTTGGAGGCAGAGAAAGCTGCCTCTGGAAACCGTTTACTTGGACATCCGGGACTCAACTGACGCATGGTATTTAACATTTTTTTTTTTTCAAAAAGTTTGTAATGTTGAGAAGTTGCTAAGATATCAATCAATCTCTTGTGTCCCAATTCCACAGTCATGTTGTTTCATACATAGGAAATTCATTGATGATCATAATATTCCGAGCAATTTTTACACCTCAGGCATGCCATAAAAGATATGGTGGTCCGAGGCGCGCCGGCGATTGCGATCGCCGCAGCGCTAGCTCTTGCAGTCGAAGTGTTCAACTTGGAAGCCTTCGACGGGACCGTCGACGACGCAGTTTCTTACCTTACCATGAAATTGGACTATCTCGTCTCCAGGTACTAAATGTTGCTTGCTAGTCGCCCTCGCGTTGCCGATGTAATCCCGGCGAAAAAACTCGTCCGGAGCGTATTTTCTGACCTTTTCCTGCTGCTTGTTCAGCCGACCAACCGCGGTCAATCTCTCGGATGCTGCAACGAAGCTCAGAGGAGTTGTGTCGAAGGCGTCTGCGACTGCTTCGGAAGCTGAAAGCATTTTTCGAGTATGGTGATGTTCTTGTTGTGGTTCGACCTTTTTGCTAATTTGCTCGTGACTTGACGCCCGAGAAATTTGTGTACTTTGTCGAGATTATCGATTTGTGTTGCCATGGCGCCGTTGCAAGCTCACGTATTCTTTGCTGCTAATTTTGTTTAGGCTTTTATTGATGCTGCTGAAATTATGCTCGAGGATGATGTTGCTTCCAACAAAGCTATCGGGTCTTATGGAGCGAGTTTTCTTCATCAGCAGGCCAATAATTCCAAAGATCTCTCTGTATTGACCCACTGCAACACTGGCAGGTATCTAACAAACTGAAGTAACTTGGCCAAAGTGATAATTTGTTTTCCTTTCGGTCACTAACTGGAATTTGGATGGTAAATTGTTCTAAGTTTACTATGATTTGTTTTCTTAGTCTTGCGACAGCGGGATATGGTACTGCTCTCGGTGTGATCCGCGCACTCCATAGTCAAGGCGTGTTGACAAGGGCGTATTGCACAGAAACGCGCCCATTCAACCAAGTTAGTAACTACTATACAGTTGATTTTTGTTTAGTTACCATAGGTTTCATAATTTCCCTACTACCGGCTTTGTTATTTTTTTATTTTTTGGGCTTGTATTTGGTATGTCGTAAATGTTGCTTTGGTTTGAATTAACTTGCCGAAAGTTTAGCAATTGCAGCGTATACATTTACTAATTTATATATATATTCGTTTCTTCAACCAATTTCAGGGATCTAGACTTACAGCATTTGAGCTGGTGCATGAGAAAATACCTGCAACTCTTGTAGCGGATTCTGCTGCGGCCGCATTGATGAAAGATGGGCGTGTGAATGCCGTGGTAGTCGGAGCAGATCGTGTGGCTGCAAATGGTACTAAGCTACATTTAACAAGTAATCGGTTTCCCAAATTTGACTGATGTGAGCTTTGTTCATCACCGAATGTATTATTCTGAGTTCAGGTGATACCGCAAACAAGATTGGGACCTACAGTCTTGCCTTGGTTGCAAACCACCACAACGTCCCGTTTTTCGTGGCTGCGCCGCTGACGTCCGTCGACTTATCTCTTTCGTCCGGCCAAGAGATCGTGATAGAAGAAAGATCCCCGAAGGAGCTGCTGCATTCGCGCGGAGGACTCGGAGAACAGGTGGCTGCATCTGGAATATCTGTTTGGAACCCGGCTTTTGATGTCACACCAGCTGGTTTAATATCCGGCATCATAACGGAAAAGGTTTGAGCTCTCTTTCCTTGACCCGTGTTCTTGTACATATAGATGAAACGATATCATGAATCTGGTCAAGTTCTAGTCTAATAACTTTGTTTGTTCAAACAGGGTGTCATAACTAAAGAGGGTTCTGAGGATTTTGATATAAAGGGTTTTGTACAAAAGTCTGCTGGGCAGAGTTGAGCATAGAGGAGATTTGCCATGTTGGAAAAAAACTACACCTTGGATATTGTCGTTTAATGTTATATTGGGCTTAAGAAGTTATTTTATGAGAGTTAAATAATTGTTAGATTCTGAGTCTTTTATTACACTATGCCCAATTCTCTACAAGCTAAAAAATCTCATTACAATGTGATTGTTGTCATAAATGGTAGATGGAAAATTTTTGTTTTTGCAATGGGTATGTAGTTAAAAAGTTTACGTTCTGAGTGAAGAATAGAAAGTGTCGGACACATTCAGTGCGATTGAGATAACACACTTTGATTCATTCATGGGTAATGACTTCAAGTGAAATTTTTGGTTTGGTTTTCAATAAAAAAGGGTGCAATGTCAAAATAGGATATAGAAATCCAACAAAAATAATGCTAAAATTGCTCATATGTTTGTTAGAAAAATTAACCAATAATTCACGATAGAAATAAATAAATAAATAAATAAAAATGCACTGTTTATGCTAGGAGCGACGATAGTTTAGTGTTGCGCGCAAGAAAAAAGGTCTCATTTAGAGTAAATAAAAACAATTAGATAATACGGTTTTTTTAATAAATAGTCATCTATTTATGTTTGTTTTTAACAATTAGTCTATATTTGCTTTTTAGTAAAAAAGTCATACAGTCGTGTCTAGATTTTTGAGACTGTAATCATTAGTTTTTTTAATTATGTTTTTATTGTTTGTTGCAGACAATATTGTCCAAAATTTTGTGTCTCTAGTCATGAAATTTGCGACTTCTTTGGCTGTATGTTTTTTTGTTATTTATAAGATATTTTTTATTTAGTAATAAGTTTTGTAAAATTGGTTGTATAGGCAATAATTTATTTGTGAGTTGGTTATTTTGTTAATGGATGTTTAATTTTTTTATTGTGTTTATTTCAAATTTTCTGAAATTTTGTGACTATAGTCACAAATTTTATGATTGTGTATTTTATTTATTTAGTCACAAATTTTATTTCTTTAGTCATAGATTTTTAGATGTTGACCTTATGGCTATTTTGCTAATATTTCAAAACGTTGGCTATATCTTTAAAACATAGATTGCAAAATGGCTAAATCCTTAACTGACCTTAGATAATATAAGCGCAGTCAGAATCGACTCTGAAATATAAATTGATCTTAAATTTAGTTGACTTTATTTGAAAAGGGTTTGTAGCTAAATGACTTAATTTTAGAACTTATTTAAAAAAATATCCACAACTTTTTAAAATTAAGTGAATGACCCGTTCTTGGTAAGTAGACAAAATACTATGGGAAGCGGATGAAATACCAATAATTTTTAGCTTGAATTTTGTCACCTATCATGATAATATATCTGTTTACCCAAAGTTTTTTTTTTATTTGTTGAGTGTATCGATTATGTACCTTGGTAAGTAGACAAAATTCAAGCTAAAAATGACTGGTATTTCATCATAAACATATTTTGTCTACTTACCAAGAACATGTCATTCAACTAATTTTAAAAAATTATGAATATTTTTTGAATATGATCTAAAAATTAGACTACATACCAAAATTTTCCTATTTGAAAATGCACAAATTACCATTTAGAGAATAAATAAGTTAAGAGAACTAATGACATATAAATAAATGCACATCATTATGTAGTTAAGAAAATTACTAATTTCTTAGTCAAGCGAAATATTTGCCGTTTTCTTAAAATACGATTTAAAAAATGGTTATTTGCTCAATTATATCAAATTTTTTTAGTTTAAACTATATTATTATAATAAAATGTGGTTTGAATTTGTATCCAATGAGTCCCTATAGACCTTCTAAAACTGTATATCAAAACGACACCATTACCATGTCATCGCACGTGCGGAAGAAAATAAAGAGAAAGCCTGGACACCCACACGTGTGAGCGACGAGACGACGTACCAAACCACAGAAACGACGCCGTTTGCAGAAGAAGAGCGCGAAAGCGAAACAGCCGAGCGAAAGCTTCAAAACGAATTTTGACGAACAAAGAAAGACGACGATTTCGAAAAAGCGACTCTCTGTCTCAGTTTAGGGTTATCTCAGACTCCGATCGAAGACGATGAAGAAATCGCCGTTGCCATTGCAGAGCCCGAGCTCTTCCGAGAAGCTGGTTCACGGAAGAGACGCTCTGGTGAAGCTCTTGCGATGGCATTTCGGCCATTCCGATTTCCGAGGCAAGCAATTCGAGGCCATCGAAGCTGTTCTCTCAGGTAAATTTACATGCACATTTTCCTTCTTCCTTTTTTCTGATTTGTTTTGTTTTGTCGGCGGTGTAAAGTTTTCCTAGCCGTCTGTTTGGTTGCATAGAAAGCGCAGGAAAAAGTTAGGAAGTCGTAGAATGATATGATTTTTGGGATACAGGAAGGGATTGCTTTTGTCTGATGCCAACTGGAGGAGGGAAATCAATGTGTTATCAAGTCCCCGCATTGGTGAAGAAAGTTGGAATAGTGCTTGTTGTTTGCCCTTTAATAGGTGAATGCTATTGATTCATGTTTTTTCACTTTCGCCTATGCGATATTTGGTTCTGAGCTTACTTTACATTTTCTGTGTTTGCTGTTTTCGGTCTTGAAAGCTGAGAGGCTCTTCTGATTTCTTGCTTTGGTGGTTTGTTGTTTGTGCGAGCAGCGTTGATGGTGAGCATTTCGGAACTCTAAGTTGTATTTTGTGTGAAGTTATTGTGAGGATTTTGAGGTTTGGATTATGGGTTTTTTGTGTGGAATCAGGAAAATCAAGTGGCTGCATTGAAAGAGAAAGGAATTGCTGCTGAATATCTTTCGTCGACCCAGCCGGCGAGTGTGAAAAATAAGGTGAAACTTTGTATCTTCATGTATTTTTATGCTTCTTTTCATCTACAATTTCGGCACGAAAGTTCAGTTTTCTAGGTATGTCAAGAACATTGAGGCATTTGTAGATTTGAATTATCGTTAGATTATTATTTGGTTTATATATTGTTTTGCATTCAGTTTTCCTTTATTGGAGCTTCCCATCTTTCATAAGAAGCTTATTTTGTTTGTGTTGTAATCTCCGGGAGTAATGAACTTTCTTTTACTCATTTTAGATCCATGAAGAAATTGATTCAGGGAAACCATCGTTAAGGCTACTTTATGTTACGCCGGAACTGATTGCAACATCTGGGTTTATGTCAAAGTTGACAAAGATGTATGCAAGAGGACTGTTGAGTCTCATAGCCATAGATGAGGTATGAAATACTAGTATCACTAGAGACTTGAAGTTTTTCAGCTGGAACTTTCAGGTGTCATATATTAACTTCACTTTTTCTCCAAGAATTTCAGGCACATTGCATCTCTTCTTGGGGCCATGATTTCAGGTTTTGTGAAATATAATTCCATTTTACTTTGTACCTTCGTTAGATTCTTAGTCATTTTTAATCTAGCACACTGGACTTCTCATCTTGTTTACATCCGAAAGTTCAATATAATTTTTCTAAGTAGTGTGAAAAGCGAATAAACTTTCCCAGTCTTCGTTCTTTATCCTAAAACAAAATAGGACCTTATTTTTTCTCTGTTGATCTGAGTTGCATATTTAAAACAGACCTGGCTACCGCAAGCTTTCGTCTTTGAGGAAGCAACTTCCAGGTGTACCGATACTGGCTTTGACAGCTACAGCAGTTCCTAAGTGAGTCTTGCGGATGCTCCATCCAAAACTGCTCTTACAACATTGTTGGAGCTTTTTCCTCAGTTATTTTTACGCGAACAGACATTCGAACTACAAATCACAGTCTAATATTACTTTATTGGTCACCTTTTGGTTTTGCAGAGTCCAAGAGGATGTCATAGAGTCGTTATGCTTGCAAGATCCGTTAGTCTTAAAATCTTCTTTCAATCGTCCAAATATATACTATGAAGGTATGTCGTGCCTCCTGGACTTGATGCATATCTAGGTTTTCTTTCTTTTGGTCTTTAGATACATGCGTTTTAGTTTTGTTAACTTTTTTCTTAAATGTTTCCGGTTCCATTCCTACGCACATTGTATGTTAACTGCATTCAAACCTTTTCCGGCTTTAGATTTCGTGGAGTTTTGGTTGACAATACTGCATAACCCCTTGTAGACACAGTTTAGGAACTTTATATGTGGTCAAACATACGAAAAAGAAGCGTTCCATAATGCTTAATCATTTCCAGTCATAAAAGAGAAGAAAGAGAAAGCTGAAGTAGATTAATGTACATTGAAGAAGCCTTTTTGTTAAAGATTACTTTTCTCTTACTGATGATTTATTCTGACTGGTAGGATTTTTTTCTCTGTTTCTTTCTGGATGTCGTATTTCTATGTTCTAAACTAAAATTAATATATAATTATACAACTTCAATGATATTTTTCTATATTACAGTTCGATACAAGGACCTTTTAAATGATGCCTACACCGATTTGTCGAATCTACTCAAATCTGAAGGAGATGTTTGTGCTATTGTTTACTGCCTTGAACGTACAGCATGCGATGAATTGTCTGCTCATCTATCAAACACGGGGATTTCTTGTGCTGGTAAGTTGCTGCCCTTTACTCTCGGCGATTCTTGAGTTGTGTCACTTCACATTTGCTTATGTTTCCTGCTTTTCTTCTCCTCCAGCTTACCATGCAGGGTTGAATGATAAATTACGTAGCTCCGTGTTAGAAAATTGGATTTCCTCCAAGATACAAGTTGTTGTTGCCACGGTGGCTTTTGGGTACGAGTTTAAATAGATTTTCTGCTTGCAGATGCTTCATGAGATTGGACCATTTTAGTGTAACTTTAATGGTCTGTCTTAGTTGATCTTTTTCATTCTTTCCTTGCATCTAACAATTTCAAAGGAATGAAAATACTGTATTAGCAGCATTATTAAGTAAATAGATTTTCTTCCTAGCTCAAGACAAAAAAATTGAAAACAATTTTCTACTTGAATTTCCATCCTATGAAGATTTAAGCATATGATGGACATTTAACCCAGACTCCAGAAGCCCAAATCTCATGCTGCTTCTGTTAGATAAGAGTAACTGGAGCTAAAATATTATACCTGCATTGCAGTTAAAAACGGCGTCATGAAGTTCTAAATAATTTTTTGTTATGGGATGGAAGAGCAAGGAGATATGTCCTTCATTACTTCCATTGATAGGGTTGTGCAGTCAAATTATATTTACTTTTTCTCCCTTGTTTCGGTGTAGGGGAACATCTTGATCTGGATTTAGTTGGTTTTGTCCTTTCGCTTTCACTTAGGATTTGTGATGCATTCCTTGTTTTTCTTTCTATGCTTTGCTTGGAGTTGTGGTGGTGCATATACAATACTAAGCTACTGGTGTTCCTTTAGGATGGTATGCTACTCAATCACTCTCTGTTTTTGTACTTGGGGACAATGTTAAATTTGATACGACCTGCCGCTAATTTGCTTACGGTCAATTTTCTTAAGGGTATAGATAGGAAGGATGTCAGGATTGTCTGTCATTTTAATATTCCAAAGTCAATGGAAGCATTCTATCAAGAGTCAGGTAGAGCTGGTCGTGATCAATTACCCTCCAAAAGTCTTTTGTACTATGGAGTCGATGATCGCAAAAGAATGGTAAGCTAAGTGGCTTAAATATTTTCATTTCCATATCATCTTAAGTTCGCCAAGTTCCACAACTTTTTTCTCTTGCTACTTTATGTTTTGAAGGAATTTATTTTAAGGAATGCCAAGGGTAAGAATTTGAAGTCTTCAAACACACAGGAAGGATTGTCAAAGAAATCACTGACTGACTTCCATCAGGTGACATTTGAATAGTTTTCATAAGTGCTGAATGGACCAGTGTGTATGTTTAAGATTTGATGAATTTTGAGGGCATATCATTTAGATGGTTGAGTATTGCGAAGGCTCGGGATGCCGTAGAAAAAAGATTCTCGAGAGTTTTGGAGAACAGGTACGGCAATCTACTAACTTTTTGATTCGGAATGTGCATTTCAAAATTCAAAGTTATGTGCTGATGTCCGGAAACAGGTAGCTGCAACATTATGTCAGAAGTCATGTGATGCTTGCAAACATCCAAACCTTGTTGCAAAACGTTTAGAGGAGCTTGCATCTACTTGTGTACTTAGGGGAAAATCTAGTTCCTCGCACATTTTTATGAGCAGGTGAATCTTTAAATTGCCTCAGTTTTTGCATTAAGTCGGTACACCACACCCTCTAGATGATCTGATCCACTTGCCATGGAAATAAAAAAGATTAATTAAATGTTGCAACAAAGAGGATAATTATTGAGCTTGTGAGAAAATGTTAATCTTCTGTAATAAGATAAAATGTGATGGTAACACACTATGGCGTTGACAGTATTTGGACAGCATGCTTTGATTGAAATCTTGCATTTTGCTATACAGCTATACTTTTGTTAGAAGAACCAACTACTTCTTTATTCTTTGAAGAAGCAAGATCATATTAATTTGTGACGGGTGTATTCTCTTTCAGCTGCTCGGATGGGGTGGATGACGGAGATTTCTCTGAATTCTGGAGTCGTGATGATGAAGCAAGTGGTTCTGAGGATGCTATATCTGATTCTGATGGTATGTCTTTTTCTCAAGAAGCGTCAATATGTTTTCGTGGTGGGAATCTGTGGGGTGGTAGATGGTTCCTGATGTAAAGGGGAAAAATAAGAAAAAACTAGCTGCTGAATTATTTTATATGATATTCTTATGCCCCCCAACTGCCAGATGACATAGAGGTTGTCAAAAACCTGGCTCGGTCAAAGCTGATGGGAAAATCAGGATTGAATGAAAAGTTGGAAATCTTGCAACGTGCAGAAGAGAAATATGAAAATCGCAACCTCTCTAATGATCAGGTATGTTCTGAAATGTATTTTGTGCCACAAGCTGCTGGGTTAGAATTTTGGAATTGTAGTTTGCCTTTCTTTCCTTTCATGTGACTTTTGTAGAATCATTCACTAGGATGTATTGTGTTTAACTTATTATTTTGCCATGTATAAAAGTTGAAAGGATGTGTGTTCGCTTGCCGGTTAAAAGTCTGATGTGTAATCACTCTTCATATATTATCCTCCTTAACCCTGAAGGCAAAAAAGCCAAACAAAAATGCGATCTCTGATACGCTAAGAGAATCAAGCAGACAAAGACTAGAGACTGCTCTCAAGCAGGCTCTGCAGCGACTTGGCAGCATAAAGTAAAAATTTTCGATTTCATTTCTCCTTTTCCTTTTCGACTTTTTAAAATATCGAATTGGCTCCTTGTTTCCTTGTCAAGTGACCTATTTCATATTATTACACAGTTCTCATTGTGCAAAGTTTTGTATGTAGGGTTCATGTTGATGCTTCAGCAACTTTTCTTGAAAACGAGTGTTACAATAAATATGGGAAAACAGGGAAATCATTTTACTATTCCCAAGTGGCAAGTTCTGTTCGGTGGTTATCAACTGCGAGCTCTTGTGACTTAACCGATCGGCTTGGCGCCATAACCAGTCCCACTCCCACTTCCCAACCGGAGAATGTTTCATCAGAAACAGATGATCCGGCAACAACCTCTCCAATAGCAGATCAGAGACACATAGGAAACGCTCTTGAAGATTTCCCTACCATTGGATCACACACTCCGACATTCGATTCACCAATGGAAAGTGCTTCTACTAGTACAAAACTGCCGCCAATTCCTTCGTTCTCGGAGTTTATAAACAGCAGAAAGGTAAAAGACAATCAGTCGAGGTCCTCACAGAGGCAGTCAAACGATAGAGTTGAGAAGAATCCGGAGAAGAGAATGAAGTTGCAATGAATTTGAATTTCTTTCTCTGTTTTGGTAGCTCTTTTCATGAATGTGGACAACAATGTAGAAGGAAACAATTGAATTTGCTTTTGCAGCAGCTTTTTTTTTTCTTCTTTTTTCTTTTTTCTCTTCGCCGCTATTTTATTTTAGTTCATGAAAATTGAAAATGTCAGTTAGGCGTTGCTTAACTAAATTTGTTTTCTTTCATTAGTTTGTTAAGCAACGTAGTATGGAGATCTTCACGAGCCTTCATTTCACTTGAACTGGAAAATAAGAGTTTTTTGCACTAGTGTGCCCTGAACTTCACAGGGTATGGAAACCTGCCCCTAACCTTTTATTTTTTGGTATTTTGTCCCTTGACTACAAAATTTTTGGCAAACGGTCACAAATCGATAACAGGCGTCGAACTTTTGATAGAATTCCCTGTGGTCGTTGATAATTTTTATTTTCGCGGGAGATTCTCTCGCCATGTCTAGTGGTCGCCGATGTTATCAGCAACCACAAAGTTGTTGCTGATATTGTTTTCAGCTTGCAGGGCATGTGGGTGAGAAAACTTCCCAATGAAGTTTGAGTTGAGGCTTCGGGCTTCCCACATAAAGATGATCCTCGAACTCGATAGCATTCGTAAATTCATTACCGTCCCTTTGGAATCATCTAGTTTCTTTGTGATCTTTCCGTTGGCTGCCACATTCACCGCCGCTGCTTTTTGACGTATGCCACTTACTTGCTAGAACAATTTCGGAAATGTAGCAATGAATTTCTTGCAAATCTTAGGGGTGTGGACAAACTCTAGTCCCTCGGAAGTATTACAAGTGATTTAATTAGCTTCACACTTATGAAAATGAAAAAAAATAAATAAATAAATGATACTTGTCTTGAAAGAAAGCTTTGATTTAGGGAACTCTTAGGGGCAAAATCTCCCTCATACGTACAGCGTAGTGATGTTGGTCTACCACAATAAATTGAGGACATAGATTATTATTGTGTAAAAAAAAAAAAAAAAGAGAATAATATTCGCCGTTTTGAGAAATTATAGGGAATACTCAATTTTTAATACCTAATTTAAAAAATTAGGGAATTTTAAGAAAATAGCCATTGTTTACAAAATGATTTTAAAAAATAGCTACAGTTTCAAAAAATTTAAAAACCAGCCCTTTTAGAAATTTTTGACATGTGTCAGAAATTTCTTACAGCACATTTTATGTGTAATTTTGTTATTGTCTAATTTTTTGAAAAATATAACTAACTACCTAAGTGATTCAATTACTTACATAGTGATAAGTGATGATAATTAACTTAGTTACCAAAAGCATGTGCAAGTTAATAAAACGATTAAAAACTCAATTACTTCAAATGTTTGGATATTTATTTTTATTATTATATAAATTATGGGTATTTTTCAGCTTCACCTATTTGTATTTAATAACATTCTTCAAAATGTTTCTTTTAGATTAAGTAGAGGCATGTACCCTTGACAAGAAAGAAGAAACCATAGTATAAAATAAAATATAGACATAGATACATATACAGTACTCTGGTGGGTAAAATTGTGGTAGAAAACATATTTTGAATCGTCAGATTTATTTTTTTTTTCTCAGTGGAGTCCATTAAAAAAATAAATTTAATAATCTAAAATTATTGCCCACCACAATCATTTCCTACTCCCTCCTTTTAACAATATTATAAAATAAATGAATTGTGCTTAGATGAGGCTCGGCTTCTCTCTATCCCCACAGACCTCTGGTCCAGATATTGATAACTCATTCAAAACTATTAATGGCCACAATCATGGACCAGTGTCCTTGCTCTAAAGTCCAGAGAAAACAAAATGTCAGGCCAAGTTGAAGAGACTTTCATTTAGGCATATGATTATTTGAAAAGAGCACCGAAACTCAAAGTAGGAGGAAAAAAATAAAAAATAAAGGCTTCCCAATTTCACACGTGTAGAGAGAAAGTGGTCCACACGTGTCAATTCCATCTCACATAACACCAATACTATGATGTCTATAGATGTAGTAATCGGTCCCAAGTCCCAACCCAATAAGTAATAATTTTAATAATAATTTAAACGATTTTAAATCGTCAGATCAATTTTTTTAAGTAACAAAATTTACTAAAAAAATAAATTTGACGATTTAGAATCGTTCTCTACCACTCTTGATTCTCTTCTTACCACAAAATTTTCCACTAATAATAGTAATAATAATAAGATTCTCTTTTAGTGTCCTTATAGTATTTGATAAGAGCTATATATAGAGGTCCCAAATAGAACACCACCTCTAAAATGTGATGAGCTTTTTGTTCTGTGTCGCATCACAAGAATTGGCATTGCTTGCACATGGATAATCTCAAGCTTTTTCTCTCACACGGTTTTGTTTTCTTCTATTCTTGGACATGATTTATTTTATAGGCCATTATTTCTATATAATATTGTGGAACAAATGAAGTCACATATATAGCTTGCTTGTTCAATTTGTGTTCCTTCTCTAGTCAATCTAACAATATTGTGAGTACAATTTTTTTAGTAAATGCTCAATATGTTAAGACAATTTTTTTTTTGCAATGAATCTCTTAATTTGGGCATCTGATCAAATTAGTTTTTGTTTTCTACCTTTAGACACAAGCATTTTTGGACGTAACAATAAAAGCATAGCATGCCAAAATAAATTATTATAAAAGAAGTCCTATATATGTGCGAAAATTAGGCGGAATTATCAAGTGATGTATATCATCGCAAATATGTGAATATAACAAAATTGCGAATGTGAGTGTATAACAAAAATACCACGTGACGAAACAGTAGAACTAGGTTATGTTTTATGGGCTATACTTTTTGTCGGTACAATAAAAAATAAAAAGTAAAAGTTCAGTAAGCGTTTATCATTATTTCTGAAAGAGCGTAATAATCTAAACATAACAGTTTTAAACAATAGAAATGCTAATATTACTTTCATGATGATTTTTTTTTTTTCAACTCAGGTATAAAATTTAATTTTTTTTTTTCAAAGAAGTACTTTAGAAGCTATATATATATATATATATTTTTGGTTTTGATAAGAGAACTTTTAAAATATTATTAGCTAAACAATCTTAGAAGCAGCTTCTGAATTCAGAAAACTTACCTCTTGTTTGGTTTGGTCGTTTTGGCCATCTTTGACCATTTTTTGGTATGGAAAAAAGAGTTTGAAAATAGTTTGCAATAGTTTGAAAATGGTTTGTAAAAATGATGTAAGAATGGTTTGACTTTGCTAATTTCGAGGTGATATGAATGGTTGAGATTTAAAAATATTGTATAGGGATTTGGAAAGTTGAAAAAAATGGTTGAAAAAAATGGAATAGAATATAATAATTTGAAGGATTTAAAAAATTGAAAAAAATAAAAAATAAGAATGAAATGAAGTGGGAGAAATGAGTCATACAAACAAAGGGTTACAGTTACTTCTAAAAAGCTCTCCAAACAAGTTCTATTTCCGGCCCATTTAACATGGGAAGTGAGAACGGATATGCCATTTTCACCAAACTTGAGAAAACCTTGAAATGACATGAATTGATTTTTTATTTTTTTTAAATATCCAAAAAGACATGCAGTTAGAACTCCAATTAATTTTGTTTAAAAACTCACATGGAAGTGAGACTCACTTAAATTAAACCAGAAAATAGTATGCAAGAAAAGATCCTGTAATAGGTTTAGTATGAAATAACACTCTGAATCGCTAGATTTACTTAATTTTACTCGAAAAAATAAATCTAACAATCCAAATTACTTTAATATATCCTCCTACTACAGGTTGACATATATATTGAGCTTGAGATTATTAACTTTTTCAGCATCACAAACAACTATTTTGCCTTTGTTTGTTGAAGTTATATCCCAAGAAGTTTTTGGCTATCATTTAATCCTCCTAGGATGAGCCTTCTTTGTGCAACTTTTTTATCCAACCATCTCTTGTAGCTGTGTGGATTGTGCCTTCTTTATCAACAGCTATATCTTCTGGGTCCTTGAGAAACAAGCGTAATTACTCCTAATTAAACAAAAATTCACACTACTAACCCTTTGTATATATCGAGTACTGGTCAATATTAATGTGTGAATTGTTTTACCTATAATTGGTTATTTGGCATAATTAGATCAGAAGCACAAGATTTTTTGAGGAAGTTCAAGTGGGGTCCAGAGACATTGGAGAGAAGAAGATGATTTGAAGTGTAAAGACAAGCAAACAAGCTAAAAAATTTCAAAGACTCAAGGGCACTTTTTGTATTTCAACAATTGAGAGTATAAATATAAAATTAAAAAAATATATATATATATATATATATATCATTCTGCCGTAATACGAGGTTAGTTTTCCAAATTTCCTAAAAGCTGAAGCGATTAGAAAAGGTGGTGATGAGTCAATAAGTGGTTTACATTTCTAACATGCTTTACTCATTAATAAATGGAAATGTGTCGAAGTCAACTATCGTAGCGGTGCATTGCGTTTGTTTATGGGGTAGAGAATATATATAGATCAAGTAGTGACATGAGAAATGAATTCGAATCAGAAGCTTAATTAATTATCTTTCTCTTGACAAGCTAAGCTTCTTTGGATAGGATCAATGCATTTGCTTCATTTGTGGTCATTAATTGGTGATGGCCGAAGCAGGCTTTCCATACCGAATCATCTTCAATCATATTCACCTAAAACTTCAATGATTGGATTTGCTTCGCATGCACGTTCATTACCAAAATGGCAAAGAAAAAAGAAGTCGATATGATGGACCTAATGCCTTGGAATTCTCATAAATCCACATCAATTCAGGGACACATGTCAATGAATTGGGCAAGGTGGTCAATTATTTTTAAAAAAAAAAAAAAAAAGGTCATCATTAAATTGTTAAGAGTTTGTGATCCAAATTGAAATCTGATTGAGTTCTGAAATGTGATTTATGAAAATTTTAATAAAATAAAAATAAGGATGTGTTGTGGTGTATCTAAAGGCCTCCGCAGTAATCAGTATAGACCTTTTGAATAATTATTTATTTATTTTTTATTTGCCAAGTTCAAACCATAGTTAATACCTCACATCGTAAATAGTCAATATAGGCTCTTTATGAGGTGAGAAACTGAGAATTAGGCAATAAGATACTTATGGCACGCTCTTAATTCATCAAGTTTTGATGGTATTTTTATTCTAAAGTATATAATATGATAGTTGAAAAAGGTCATATTGTCTTTTTTTTTTTTTGACTTTTCTCTATGTAACGAGGTAAATTAATAAAGGAAAAATATTAAAATATCAAATCATTCTATCAAAGTGATAAACACTCACTAATATAAATTTTGAGATATAAATTAAAAGTTTAACACACATAGAACATAGATTATTATTGTGAAAAAAAAAAGAATCCCTCAAAATCCCCCCAAAAAAAATATTATTCTTGCAATTATAATAAGAGCACTCTCTTTATAAAATGATAATAATTATTATATGAAAATATGAGCAGTTTGACGGTAAAAACAGAAATTGACTCACGTGGCATTTACATGAAAAGGATAACAAAATAACAACATGAAAGCACATCAAAATTATTTTTATTTATTTCTTCATTGCACTCACATAAATTTCCAAACTAGACAAATATTCGAGCGGCCATATTCATTCTTGTGAAGTAGTATGCACTATCTTTTTTTGGTTTTTTTTTTTCTCACACGATAATAAATTAATAACTTGACACTTCTTCCCAAAAACAAAAACAAAAAAACAAAAACAAAAACAAACAAAACTCCACTGGACCCACATTATATAAACCTTAAAAGTCTCATCTGTTCCTTCTCATCATTCCCAGACTCTCTCTCTCTCTCTCTCTCTCTTCTTCTTCTTCTTAACACAACACACACACACACACACAAGAGAGACGAGAGTTTTTCTGAGTCTCTCCATGCTGTTTGGTTCAACCAATGGCCATCACAGCCTCCGAGCCCCAGCCCCCACCACCCACTAGCGCCGCCTCCGCCCACCACCACCGCCACGCCTCCAAATCCCCCGCCGCCGCGCAGGCGAGCGCCGAGGTGGAGAGCGTGGAGTGCGCGTCGTGCGGCTTCACCGAGGACTGCACGCTCGCCTACATCTCCCGCGTGCGCGAGCGCCACCACGGCCGCTGGGTCTGCGGCCTCTGCGCCGAGGCCGTCAAGGACGAGGCCTCGCGCGCCGGCGCGCTCATCTCCGCCGAGGAGGCCCTCAACCGCCACATCACCTTCTTCGAGGCCTTCCGCTCGTCGCCGCCGCCGCGCGACCATCCCATCTCCGCCATGGGCCGCATCCTCCGCCGCAGCCTCGACTCGCCCAGGCCTCTCCGCTCCAACTCCGCCGCCTCGCTCGACCTTCCCCGGAGGAGAATTTCCGAAGAGACCCCTCTGGTTCGCTCCGGTAGTTGCTTCTCTTCTCTCTCACGGTGAAGTGACACACAATCAGAACAACTCTAGTCTTTTTCTTTTTTTTTTTTTTTCTCTTTTGGTTCTAACTGAAATGGGCTTTTTGCTCGTTGGAATATTCTAATGTGTATATAATAACTTATATTTTGTGGGGAAAAAAAAAAAGTCTTTATAGGATCATATATATTACTCAATGAATATGTTTTCTTGGTTTCTTAGAAATTGTGGGTTTATTAGTTTTCTGGTTTTTTTTTTTTTCTTTGGATTGTTCTTTGATATTCAAGAAGGAAGGAAGATATGGAAAGAATGACTGAATTCAAAAGGATAGAATAAAGAAATCTAAGAGCATTTTTTTTTTTAACTCTCATCTGGTTATTTATTTGGTATAAATAATTAGCTAGTTTTCAAGGGGGAAAAAAATCGATGTCGTAAATTTGGAAATTCATTTCCAAAATTTAATAAGCAAAATATATATATATATATATATATATATATATATTTTGTAGGAGTAAAAATTGGCATATGTTTGGGATGATAAACTAAACCATTTGTTTGGAGTGAACATTTCACTCATTCTATCTTATTTCTTATGATGGAAAAAATAATTTAGAATGGTTTAAAAAAATAATGTAAAATAGTTTGATTTTACGAATTTCAAGATAGTATAAATAATTAAGATTTAAAGATATTATATAAAAATTTAAAAAATTGAAAAAAATAATTAAAAAAAATAGAATAAAATAAGGGGAAGATTTGGGTTTTAGCCATTTTTAAACTCATGTTTCAAAAATTTAGCCATAGTTTCACGAATTTAAGGAATTACCCATTTTCGTTGTGTAACAATTTTCGTTACACGTGTAACAATTTTCGTTACATGTGTAACAATTTTTGTTACCCGTGTAACAAAAATTATTACTGGGCGTAACAAAATTTGTTACATGGGTAACAAAATTTATTACACGTGTAACAAAAACTGTTACATAACGAAAATGGCTAATTCCTTAAATTCGTGAAACTATGGCTAATTCTTAAAAAAATTACCAAAAATTTGGCTAAATCCTTAAAAATCTCTAAAATAAGATGGATTATAAAATTAAAAATAATAAAAAATAAAATAAAATAAAATGAGGGGCCAAACGAGAAGCATGTGTGTGATACAATAGATGGTGACAGAAAATGAAGTTTCTGAGAAAATTCTCAGAAGGAAAGAAAAAACAGACTGAAAAACTAGTGTTATTAGTTTTGCTTTCTACACTGTGGAAATTCAATGAATAGCACATTCCCAAATCCCAACTGAGAGAGAACATGAGGCCTAGAGCCTAGATTCAAGGCAATCTTAATTGCCAAATGTCAAAATCATTGTTACTCTGTGCTATAGAGGACAGAAGTTTATGAATATATCTGACAAATATGAATTCTTTTTTTTTTTTTAATTTTTCTGTGGGTCAGGTAAATTGACATCCTATCCATACAATGGTTAAGGTTGTGTTTTTTTTTCCTTTTTTTTTTGGTAGAAAGCAAGAAAATCTAATTAAAGACCCAATCTGATGTGTATTTTAAAACGTTTTATATTTTTTGACAAGCCCTAAACTACTTTTTGGTTTAATAATAAGACAGGGAAAAAAAAAAAAGGGAACTGATAGGAGGTGACAAATAAAAACAATGATAAATAAAGTCCAAGGGCTAAGGTTGTGTTTTGGCGTTGTTTTATTTATGTTTCTCAGTCAGCTGTGTTGACTTGATGAAAGACCGGAATCTAATAATTATATTTTATGGGTCGCTAGCAAATGAAATTTGGGTTTCACTTTCTTAATAGTAGTTTTAACTAACCTAATAGAAATATATAAATATTGGAAATAGTATTAATAGCTAAGGCATAGGCCTTGTTGCTTTCAATAATGAGTGATGACTTATGAGGTCTACTTTGAGAGGAAATTAGTTTGAACAAATTGAAGCCAATGGCAAGAGTAATAGCTTGTAATGCTATTAAATAAACGAATGCTATGCTTCTAAAAAAATCAATTCTATGCAGTGAATGGTGACGCATCTATTATAATAATAATAAAGCATTTCTCTATTTGAATATGGAACTATGAAAGAATTGTTTGTTTTTAACTCTTATCTTATTGATAAGAGTAAGACCAAAGCGTATTAGAAAAGAGTAATTACTAATTTACTATAAAGAATATTCTCTGTGTTTCGTTGAAATTCTAATTTTATACCTTAAATTTGTAAAAAAGTATAAATTTATATACGTGTAACGTATATACGTACGTTACACATATAATATATTATGTTACACGTATGCTTCATGTATATTACGTTAATTTTTTTAATTTTGACATTCTAATACTAAATCTTTCAAACTTTACTTTTAAAATGGTTAATCTTTTAACTGGTCTATAATAAAATTTGTATTACAAAATTTAGAGAAAAAAACGTAGAACCTCGGTGAAACAACAAAGACACTAATAGAATTTGCCGAGTAAAATTTGGATAAAAAAAATGGAAAAAAGAGAAGACCAACGGTGAATCGATGATTACCTATGGCCTTTGCGGCTAAAACAGAACGACAAACAGAATTGTCATATCATATGGACATTGATATATGTGAAATGATTCTTTTCACTATAGAATGGTAAAAAGCACATACGAGTTGACTTTCTAGAATGGCATTACGGCGTTGGCCTCATTGCGCTGTCAATACTTTTATAAGCAAGTTCAAATTGGGAATAATTATGACTGCTTTTGTTTTGTTTTGTTTGTTTTTTTTTGACATAAAAGAACATAGTAGTTCTCTCTCTCTCTCTCTCTTTGAATAAAAACATCATCATAAACGTCTATAATTTATTTTTCATATCTAAATGTTTTTGCGACATTACTAATTGTTGGCCTAGTCTCGATATTGTAACAGTGCCTTTGACGGGATATCTGACTTTTTGATGGAAGACGGGATATCAACTCACTAGCTAAAGTTTATGCCTTGAGCCAATGGTAGTTCACTTCCGTAATTGATTGTGCTGAAAAACAAAGTGATTTTTTAGAAGCCATTTTGAAGTGATTGTGTGCGTGAAATTAGAAGGTGCGAGTTATGCAAGTGAAGTGGTAGACATGAGTTTTGGGGTATCGGTTTTTACCATGTTGAGCGTCGCATATATTGCTTCCAAGAGTCGCTCCTGCTTCACGACCGCCGCCGGTTGCCTTTTCTCCACCAAAAGCGCCGCCTATCTCAGCTCCGTTAGTTGGGATGTTCACATTCACTATGCCACAGTCACTACCACGAGGCCTGCATAAAATTGAAATGAATTTGACATTTGTAACAGAACTTTTAACTCTTTCTTTAACATGTACTCAGCAAAGAAAACACTTTCTTCTCTCTATAGAAATTATTCCGGTTCAGACTGTTCAACACCACAGTTTTATATCCGAAATGATTTGATAGGACTAATTACGGTAAAACCTATTTCAGGCCAAGGCATAAGATACACGGTTTTTTTTTTACAAAGAATTTCAATTCACTCACCCAATCCATTTGAAAATAGCATCAGGCCTGCGAGTGAAGATTGAACTACTCAACCCTTGTGGTACAGAATTGTTCAAGTGAATCGCCTCTTCCAGATTCTGCAAGTTATAGAATACAATAACAAATCCCAAAAAATAGATTCCCAGTTTCAAAGATCAAAAATAAGGCGAACAAGACAAATGAGATATACTCTTACCTGAATTCTCATGACGTATAGAACGGGAGCAAACAATTCTTCCTTCACTACTGAAGCACTAGGAGAGATCTCGACTATTGTTGGCTGTACGAAATTCCCATCAGATTTTATGATTGAACCCCCAGTCAGGACCTTCCCTCCCTGCTTACAGAAGTAACGCGTAGGTAGAGATTAGATATGTTAAGTGCAACATTGCGACAGAAATTGGACCTAGAGTTAAATTAGTCTCAAAGCACACAACACATGCCTGAGATTTTATGGTTGAAATTCCCTTCTCAAAATTCTCCCTCGAAGCACGGGTATGTAGCGGACCAACAAGGGTTCCTTTCTCCAGAGGATCTCCTACTTTGACTTGTTTGTAAACTCCGACAAGTTGTTCTAATACAGTCTCGTATACACTTTCGTGAAGAAACTGCACCAAGGAAGAGTGTACAGTAACACAAACAAGAACATTAAAAAGGAAGATAAGGAAAACTATCAGTTATTTTCAAACTCATATGCGCGCATTGGTGCGTAAGCAGAATCATAAATTCAAAAGTCATTACCAATCTACGACATGTTGTGCAGCGCTGTCCAGCTGTTCCAACAGCTGCAAACAAAATTGAACGCACAGCCAGCCCAATTTCTGCATCGTCCATAACAACAATGGCGTTGTTTCCGCTCAATTCAAGCAAGCATTTCCCAAAACGTTCATTAACAGTTTGTTGCACCATCAAACCAACCTGTAGAAGAAAAATTTGGAGTCAATCTTAGGATCACAGAGATTATTGATACTCTTCTTGTCATATATATTTCAATAATAAATGAAATAAAGGCAACACATGTGGACGAAGCACCTTTGAACTTCCAGTGAACGAAACTAGGGGTATTCTTGTATCTTTGGCTATTGCTTGACCAATTTCTGCTCCTCCACAGAATGAGGTGAATATTGCACCCGGCAAGTTGTTTTTCTCAAGAACCTCGGCCACTAACTTTGTGACAGCAATAGTCACCAATGGAGTTGTTGGAGCACCCTTCCTACAATACATGAAATCTTTTTAAACGAGAATTGCATAAAAGATCTAGATGTGCTCAATAACAATAAGCAGATAATATCTCAGTCTGATTTAGAAACAAGAATAATTCTAGTTGATCTGCCCATTGAGTGGGCAATAATATGCTTGCTTGGTTGATTCTACCAATTGAACATGGAAAATGGTGAAATATAAAAGCAAACTATATCGATTTTGAACTAAGCATATCTGTCAAAATGTTACAGAAAGTATATTAATTGCTTCATTTTGATGATGGCTTGAAGTATGAAAATAAAATTAAAACTGCGAGCAAGGACTAGAACTTACCAGACAACACAATTTCCACAGACTAAGGCGATGCAGGCATTCCATCCTAAAGCAGAAGCAAGGACCGTCTGATCAAACTCCAAAACTCAAAAAGATTTGTGTATATTTTTCAGAGAAGTTAATAATTTATAGGTCGTTTCATTGAAGTACGTTCTATTACACATTATCTATCATACACATGAACTTGAAGATCGGCAACCACATCTTGAGCATATTTACCCCAAATGAAATAATATTTCCAATCTAATTACACAAGCACGTGTTTAGCTCATATTAGATCCCAAAAAATACAGTACCTTCTTCTCTCAAGTTACAAGTGATGATAGGCACATGCCTCTCTGTTCTATAAATTTTAGAGTAACAAAAAGAGAAGAGACGAAAAAAACCGCAAGTGCATTTATACTCGCATTCTATTTGGAAAAAAAAAATGTCCAGACTAGAGTTATATCATGATTAACAGAAAAATAACTTAGTTCATAAATGATGGCAAGAATAGGAACGCACCAAGAACAGCGCACGGGAAATTGAAGCAGTGATCACTCCAACTATTCCCAGTGGATTCCACATCTGCATACAAATTTTGCACATGTCAAGGTTTTTATTTGAAGGAAGCTAGCCAAATCAAAATAGATGAAGCTACAAATACTATCTCAAAGACGTCGACGGATCAATTATGACTTGACCTCAAACATCATATGATTTGGACCTGCAAACAAGACACAACATATTTCTATCGTTCAACATCTCAAACAACAAACTAAATCAAAATCAACAAGAAGCCCGAGTTCATTAACAGTTCAACTCACGTTCTGAAGGTATAATAGACCCGTTCAGTTGCCGGCTCAGCCCGACCGCATAGTCGCACATATCAATAACTTCCTGAAATAAATTAAAACTAAGTTACTAAAAATGTTGTTTGTTTTTCTTTTTTCACTAATCAACATAGAATAAGACTGTTAAAGACTAGTCAAAAAAGCTCTGACGAGCATATAGATTTCAATTTCCCACAAAACAAGAAGTCAAAGTACCTGAACCTCCCCAATTCCTTCGGGCAGAATTTTCCCCATTTCGAGCGATACAATCCTGCCCAGATGATCCAACTTGGCTCTGAACGCGTCTCCGATCTGTCTCACGATCTCGCCTCTCTTCGGCGCCGGAATCTGTACGGAGAGCTCGGAATGGTAAACGCCTTGTTAAAAACAAACAAACTTTTCAACTTATGATATCGAAAAGGGAAAACAAGAAAACGATGAGAACTCACAGTCATCCATGTCTTGGCTGCTTCATTGCAAGCACTCAGACCCTCCTCGTAATCCTCCATCGAAACCTCCTTGACTTCAGCGATTTTCTACGCCCAAAACAATTTACACAGATCAACGATTTAACCTTAATGTCTTATGAATCTAAACAAGAAAAAGAAAGGAAAAGGGAAACAAAAAACAAAAAAACAAAAAAACGAACCTGGTTGCTCGAAGGAGTGACGGTGGAGATGACTGGTCCACTGGCTTTCCATTTGCCATTGATGTAACCTCCGAGGTTTTCTGGTCCCAGACCGATCTCCTTCAGAAACTCGAAACCCATCACTGGGAATATTGAACAGTGATCGATAGAACTGGGTTGAACCCCCAAAAAAAAAATGTATACAAGAAGATTGAGAAATGGGGATTTGGAAGGAATTGGCAGCTTTAGAGAGTGTTTATGGAAATGGCAAGAACGAAGAGGAAGATAGTGATGGTGCCGTACTATATATGTATGTATTATGTATATATACACATGTCACATAGCATGTGAAAATATGGAATTCCATGGAACAAAAGTCGGGTGATTTCTGGGTATTATCTGCTATATTTTTCCGGGTATTTACCCGAGAATAATGGAATTGGAATGTCGGGTGAAATCGGGTAATTACCCGAAAATTCCCCGAATAATCACAGCACACACCACTGCCAATCTGCCACACACACCACAGCTGTTGTCCACTGCACACACACAAGACACAACCCACTACTGCTGCACTGCACTGCACACAAACACGTGGACCACATCAATATGGAATTGTGGACTAAAAAATGGGCATGACTAAAAAAGGTTACGTGGCACAAGCATACCGGGTAAATCCGGGTAAAACATTCCAATTTGCACAAATTTTCAAGTGCCGTGACTAAAAAAAGTCATCCAAAACCGGATAATGGCCGGGTAAATGTTGGAATAGGCGGGCAAAATTTTTTTATCCGGGTAAAGCCGGGTAAAAGTTGGAATAACCGGGCAAAATGATGTTATTTAATATTTTTGGAACAGTTCCGAGTATATACCCGGGAGGAAGCACCGGGTAAAATCCGGGTAATTACCCGGATTTTACCCGAAAATTTACCGGGCAAAATTTTGCCCGGCTACTGTGCATTCCAATATTGCACGCCTTATAGAAAGGTGGCGTGGAGGGCTGGCTTGCTTAGCTTGATGCATTGGAAACGTTATAGATAGATTAGCAGGATTTGTTTATGTTATCACCAATTATTAGTAACGAATGAGTCACTCGACCATGTCCATCGCTATCCAAAAACCACCCCCAAAAAACAATAATTTTTAGAGATTTTTAGCTAAATGGTCTGTTTTTAGCTTTAATTTTAAAAAATTGATCTGAGTTTATCATAATTAAATTATTAGCCTCCATGCCCATTCACATACATCCACACAGCCCAAAATACTTATGTTCGTCCAAATTTTGTTAGAATCTGTAACAAATATTGTTACAGATTGTAACAATTTTGTTACAATAGGTAACAACTTTTGATACACATATATAACAATATCTAGTTTTTATCATACATTTATCTGTTACGATTTGTATTAACATTTGTTACTTGTTGTAACAAATATTGTTACAATTCATAACAATATTTGTTACAGATTATAACAAAATTTGGGTGAAATATCTCATTTTTATCACACATTTATTTGTTACGATTTGTATCAATATTTGTTACATGTCGTAACAAGTATTGTTACAATCCGTAACAATATTTGTTACATATTGTAACAAAATTTCGGCGAATAAGGGTATTTTGGACAGTCTACAAGGGTTTGGGGCTAATAACTTAATTTTTGAATAGTTGAGTCATTTTCTTAAAATATGTTATTGTAACAAGTCATTTTGCTAATGAGCCCTAATTTTTATAAGAGATTGGGAACTTCTCTAGCTGTTTTTTTAGCAAATAATTTTATATTACTATATTTATTTTTTAAGATGCGGGACCTACTATAAATTTGACAAGAGAGATGCTACAGACTCATGGCCATCTGTGGCCGTGGGCTCACGGTGGCACGGGCCCACGGCCACGACGCCCACGATTCAACAGATGCGACACCCGCATCTGTCGTTAGTATTTTTTATTTGACAATCTATGATTGTTTCACCCTATAAAAAAAGAAAAAATCACGGAAAAAACTCCAAAGAAATTTCTTTATTGAGTCTTTTTAGTGGTCAATTTGATTTACTTTACGGGGATTGATATTCTTTTTTTATGATAAAAAATCATTCTTGATCATTAGATTTACCTTCTTAATGGACCTCACATCTTAAAATGTTAAATCTGATGATTTAGAATTGCTTTCAACAATTAAAAAATAAATAAAAATTTTGAAAAGTTTCCTATCTTAAGGGGATAAATTTGACGATTTTGAACTATTTTTCACCATAAAAAAAATAAAAAACACCAAAGAAATTTCTTTATTATAATACAAAACTTAGTTAATAGTTTTTCACTTGAACAACCTATATGTTTTATTACTACTTTCCGTTCTCTTGAATATCCAAATACTTTAGTGACTCGTAACTCGTAAGCTACTTGGATAGAGAAATAAGAAAATTCAGTCGCCGTATAATTTTTGATTGAAAGTAAAAAAAAGAAAAATAAAATTTGTTTAATTTAAAAAATAAAATGATTAAACTTGTGTCGTGGAAAATTTAGAATAGAAATATGAAATTACAATGAAATACATAAGATACTTATGGTTCTTTATAAGGAAAAAAAAAAGGTAAATAAATTAAAAATAGATGGATCTTTCTTCAAATTGCTTAAGATTTTTATTATTTTGTTTAATGGTTATGTATTATGTATAGACTAACATTCGAACTAATAATAACATTATCAATCCTATCTCATCACCATTCAATCTTCGACAACGTGTGGCAAAAACATGATAGCAACTTTCCGCAAGTTTATGGTTGCACAAGTAATACAATAGACTTTGAGTCTGGATATGATCTCCATTTGAATGTTTTCATTCTCATTCTTTTTTACTTTTCTGATCGCAATGCAATACGTATAAATCTTAATCATTTAATCAACTTCGAAATTTAAGAAGTCAACAATCATTCTAAATGACTCATTTAAATATTTTCTCCAAATTGTTTGCAAAAAAATATTTTCTCCAAACAAAGTGTTAATAATTTTTCATTTTTCATTTTGTTTTTTTTTTTATTGTATTTTTGTAAGGTTTTGTGTGTTATAAGAATAAAGGCAATCTCCCAAAATAGGACCTTTGTGTCATTGCTCCTTAGTCTTATTTGGGAAAATTACCAAAAAAAAAGTCATTCCATGCTACTTTAATAATTTATGTCTTTTGTTTGAATTTTAGTGTAAAAATAATGGCACAAATTAAAAATATAGAATAAAGAACATAAATTATTAATGTCTTAATAAAAAAAAACATTCATCAAAATCCCTTGATTGATTTTTTCATTGATTATAGAATTCTCGTTGAAAAAGTTTTAATTGCACTCGATATTTTGTATATCTATTGCGCACTTAGACCAACTCCAGCGTAACTGCAAACGCATACGCAAACGCAAATTTCGTTGAGGATCTAAAAAAATCAGCTCCAACCACACACCATTCTCATATCCAAAATGAGTTTTGTGAATAGTGTAACACAAAATATGGTGTTGCACTATTCATCAAATTCATTTTTTGTTTAAATTTTGTTATTTATAAAATGGCCCCTTGATTTTATGATGTTTTTATTTTTGATCTAAATCATAATTTTTAAGTAAGATTTATATTGATTCTTTGGTTTTAATATATTTAATTTTTTGTGTTTAATTTATTAAAAAAAAACTCATCATTTTTAATAATTTAAAATACAATTACGTACCTAATTAAAATAGAACACTGATTAATTCAGATGCTTAAATACATATTTACTATTTTTAACTTTTCTATTTGTGTGTTGTAATGTAATTTTTTTTAATTGAATGAACATTTATTTTGGGCAATGACATAATTTTATTTGGAATTAAAATATTTTAGTTTGGCTAAAATAGTCAAATAATAAATAATTTTTATTAAGTCATTGTGAAAGTAAAATATAAATGGGTCTAATTTGTAAATTTGATAAATATAAGGCTATTATTAAAAATTAATATAAGAGCAGTGCTAGACATACCAATTTTTTAATACCAACTCATGTGTCATATTATAATTGATGAGTGTTTATCAATAAATTAGAAGGATACCAATTAAAACATAACACTTCAATTGCCACATAAGTTAGTATTAAATGTTCGTAAAAAAATTGGCATGTCTAGCATTATTCTTAATATAATAAGTGATATGAGAAGGAGTATACTCAGAATATATTATTTGGTGTTAAAAATAGTGTAATAGGTTGGAGATGAATTACTATTTGATGTGACTTTTAATGTATTTTGGTGTTGAGAATAACCCCTTGTTTGGCCTACCCATTTTACCCATTCATTTCATTTTATTTTTTCATTTTTTTCAACTTTCCTAATCCTCCAAACCATTCTATTCCATTCCATTTTTTTCAACCATTTTTTTCAACTTTCCAAATTCTTATACAATATCTTTAAATCTCAACCATTCATACTACTTCGAAATTAGCAAAGTCAAACAACTCTTACATTATTTTTACAAACCATTTTCAAACTATTTTTTTATATGAAAAAAATGAGATGAAATAGCTAAAATAACCACCCTAAACAAAGGTAAGAAAATAGGTTGTAAATGGCCTTAAGCACTTTCATTTCTGTTTCATATAAATTTGGGTTATCTATATAAATGCCCCCCAATGTTGTGCTATTGTTGCAATTCGCACCCTAATGTTTTAAAACTGTCATTCTTACCCCCTAAAGTATTAAAAATTTATAGATTTGCCCCCTCTGTCACAATTTATAAAAAAAATAGATTAAATTAATAACATAACATTAATCTGTTGGTGCCTGGATAAATTTTTAAGATCAACTGCCTTCAAATTAATAAAATTATAGTAATTAATTTTATATTTATTTTCACAAACACCCTCTTATGTTGTCTTTTCTTCTCAAAATGTACCTCGATCTTTTAAAATTTTGTATTCATATCCTTAAAAATTTGTACAGGCGCCAACAGATTAATTAAAAATTATACAGGCGCCAACAGATTAATGTTACGTTATTAATTTAACCTTTTTTTTTTACAGATTGTGACAGAGGGGGCAAATTTATAAGTTTTTAATACTTTAGGGGGTAAGAATGATAATTTTTAAACATTAGGATGCAAATTGCAACAATAGCACAACATTGGGGGGCATTTGTATAGATATCCCTATAAATTTATTGGTTATTCACTTATTCTAGCGTCGATAAGGTTAAAGAGTTTTCAATATAAAAACTGATCGCTTTTACATATGTTTCTCTATTTTTGATTTTTTAATGAAAAATTTAGCCAAAAAAACACTATTTTAGTATTTACTATGATTTACTTTGTTAAAAAAGAAAAACTCCCTAACGTAGAGAGAAAAATTCATAGAAAAATTCTTGTAATTTTAGAGACAGAGAGAGAAAAAATAAAAATAAAAAAATCTGTACAAACAAAGCAAACTCCTCCGCGTGAGATATTGTATTGTATTTGTAGCAGAAAATCCAAAATAAAATAAAACAAAATAAAATCGCAGAAAAGCCAAATTGAAGAAGCTACCCATCACCTTCGTCTCCTTCTTCCTCCAAGGTACTTTCGCAACTCCTATGGCGATTCCTAGCACTGTAGAATCATAATCTCGCGATCGCCTTCCAAATAAACCCTCGTACCCATTGCGAATCACCAATTGATCTCGAAACCCTCGTTTTGCTTCGTCGAATTTTTCTCAGCCAAAGGCCAATCTAGGTCTTCTGGAGAGGGACAGAGAGCGCGACCATGGCGCCGAAGCTGGTCTCCGGTTGGAGAAACCCTCGTTTCCGCGGCGCTTTCAATGGAGTCTGTGCCCTGGTATTGTTTTTCTTGTTCTATAATAATCAGAATGGTTTTGTTTTACGCGATCAGAGAGGTCAATTTGAGATTATACGCCGAAGGGTTTCTGAAATTGATGGTGATTCGTTGAACCGTACTGTGTTTGGTAATGTCTCGGAGACCAATGATTTAGTGCTTAGCGATCCCAAATTGTGTGCTGGGTTGTTGAAGCACGAGGGTTTCCGAAGCCATTGCGAGTACTTGACGGCGCATCCCGAGTGCAATTCGGGGGGATTTTTTAATTACATTGCTTTCTTTTACTGCGATTGCGCGAAAGTTAGCGTTTTGGGTTATGCGGTTTTGATGATTTGGATGGCTGCTCTGTTTTATCTGTTGGGGAACACTGCGGCGGACTACTTTTGCTGCTCCCTGGAGAAGCTCTCGAGCCTGCTGAAGCTGCCCGCGACGGTGGCGGGGGTTTCGCTGCTCCCTCTCGGGAATGGAGCTCCCGACGTGTTTGCAAGCATTGCTGCTTTTGTGGGGAAGGATGCTGGTGAAGTGGGGCTAAATAGTGTGTTGGGAGGGGCGGTTTTCGTGACTTGCATTGTTGTGGGGACGATATCTCTCTGTGTGGCAGAGAAGGGGTTTCGGATTGATAAGAAGTGTTTCGTCAGAGACGTGTGTTTCTTCCTATTTACGATTGCGTCGCTTGCCGTGATCTTGTTTGTTGGCAAAGTTAGTGTTGGGGGTGCAATAGTGTTTGTTTCTATTTATGTGGTTTATGCATTTGCTGTTGCTGCTAATGAGGTTTTGAGGAAACATGTGAGGAAGTTGAGGTTGGATGCAGTAACGCCGTTGCTTCCAGTTCGAGGGAGTATATTTTCACAAGGAAGTGAGGAAGATGATTCGGTGTATGCTTCACTACTTGAGTCCGAGACTGAAAGTGATGTACCGCATCTCCCGAGTAAGTTGCCCCAGTGGATGTGGGCTTCAAATGTGGCAATCTATTCAAATCAGACCATGAAAGTTAGTGCAGAGAACCCGAGGCCCTTGTGGGGTTGGAATGAGGAGGAAGAAGTTGTAACTGAGAAAGCATTCTCTTGTTCTAAGTTTTTATACATGCTGGAGATGCCATTGACAATCCCCAGACGGTTGACCATTCCTATTGTTGAGGAGGAACGGTGGTCGAGACCATATGCCATTGCCAGTGCCTCATTCGCGCCCATTCTTCTGGCTGTTTTATGGAATACCCAAGAAAACATTGGGAATACGAGTGGACAAATTGCATATTTTCTTGGTGTTGCTTCAGGTGGGGTGCTCGGTGTGCTTGCGTATCTATACACCAGAGCTGATCAGCCACCACAGAAGAATTTGTTTCCGTGGGTTTTTGGCGGATTCTTCATGAGCATTGTCTGGTTCTACATCGTTGCTAACGAGCTGGTTGCTTTGCTGGTGGCTTTAGGTGTTATTTTCGGTATTAACCCTTCGATCTTAGGAGTGACCGTGTTAGCATGGGGCAACTCAATGGGTGATTTGATGTCAAACACCGCATTGGCAATCAATGGAGGAGATGGTGTGCAGATAGCAATGTCGGGATGCTATGCAGGTCCTATGTTCAACACTTTAGCCGGTTTAGGAGTCTCCATGCTGCTCGGAGCCTGGACCAAGAGACCTGAACCATACATAGTTCCTAGAGATAGTAGCTTGTTTTACACAATGGGCTTTCTTACGTTAGGGCTTCTTTGGTCGCTCGTCGTGCTGCCGAGGAATGATATGCGTCCCAATAAGATGTTAGGATTCGGTCTGATAGCAATCTATTTGATATTTCTCTCCTTTAGGCTAAGCACATCAATCGGCTCTGTTTCCCTTGTATGACTAGTGCGATGACGCGGCCTCTCGGCCACTAGAGGTGACGATTTTCTATTGTAAAGAAATTGATGTAATACATGGTCCATAGAGGCTGGAAGACCAAATCTTCCTTTGTTGTAAATTATTGAATTGGTATTGATAGTCAGATCTTTGTTTTGATAGGAAAAATAATTTGTCAAATCGGATTTTTCAGCTTCATGTTTTGGTTGTGTTTATTAAGTGATTTGTGGTTGTGGAATTGGCAAATTATTGTCTAATCATACGTTGATAAGAGAATGCCTTCTATATCTAAAATGTTTTGCTTCATGCTCTAAAACAGTTGATACTTGATCAAACTAAATCGACTTATTACATGACAATTTTGAATTCTTATGCTAGTAATTTAACTTCTCGATTAGTACAACTATTTAAATGTATTTATTTAAATAGTTTTACTTTCTCAATCTTAAGGTTATAAATAGTTTTTAACCTTTTTAAAGTTAAATGCTCAAAGTTTTTTAATCATTTAAATCACTGGTCATATTTAAATGATTGTACTAAATCAAAAGTCCGTTTAAACATGATTAGTGATTTAAGAGATTAAAAATTTGAGCATTTAAAAGGTAATATATATATATATATATGTATGTATGTATATATATACTTTGGAAACTATTTAGATAGACGTAGTAAATACAACGTTATCTTTATTTGTATATAAAAAAATACAACGTTAACTTGATTTGCAAGCATAGAAGATAAAAAACTTGAAGGTAACTACAGTTTATCAGTACTATCATGGCAGAGTAAATATTTTACCGAACTTTAAAAATCGCCTATTTACAAAAAAAAAAAAAAAAAAAAAAAAAGTAATAACACGATGGTAGTTGGAAGCTAAAGTGAATGGGAGGTGTTGAAAAGGGTGAGTTGAGCATGCAACATTTTTCTTTTCTTGTCTTGTTTTTTTTTTTTTTTTGTTTCTTTTTTCAATGATGTGTGTAGTAATATTGTTTTGCAAATAACGACGTGTTTGGTTATAAAATTGTTGAAAACACATAGAAATGCCCTTTGAAATATGTTATTGTTATAACTGGGGATTAAAAAATGTTATTGGTGTCCTTTGGTGCTTAAAATAGTTAGGAATAATTTTACGTTTGCCCTGTGAACTTTTGTGTCAATTTCACTGTGCTCCGTAAATTTCAAAACGTTAAGTTCGTTCCTCTTTATATTCAAAATTTTGTCAATTTGCCCCTTCCATCAAATATTTGACAGAAAATCCTCACATGATGCATGTGGTGTTTCTAGAGATGATACATTGGTAAAATTGCAATATTGGTCTTGTTGGTGTGGAATTTGAACCAACGACGTGATCCGCACCTCTAGGATGTGATGCGGCAATGAAAATGAAAAGTTGAACGGAAACTTAAAAGGCATGAGAGTTTAAAAGTGATTCGGCCCTCCTCCGGAGTAATAGCCTACGTCTACTATTTATGGGATTTCTCGTGAAATGTTTTACAGAGATTTTTCCCTTATTTCTCTCTCATTTTTTTTTCTGTTTTTTCTTCAATCCTTTCCCCCTTCTCTTTATAGACGAAGAAGGAGGCTACAGTCCTAATGATACAAAACGTCCCATCCCTTGAGTCACGGGTTTGGTTCACCTAATAAAGCTGCACCTCTGCTGGGAGCAGTTATCCTGAACTTGGCAGGATAGAGTTGTAGCTACAGTGAATTCCCTGCCCGGGGTGGAAAAGGCGGGAGAATAATCATCTGAGTTACCGCGAACAACCTTTCTATCACTGGGGGTTGCTGGCTTCGAGGACCGAGTTTATCTCGCGCGTTCTCCTTCGAGGCAACCTCCTCGGGGATGGATCACCTTCGGGGATCCTCAGTCCTTTTATATGCCGGCTCGTCGTCGAGGGGCTTCCCGGAAGCTCCACTTCTTCTAGCGGCACTCTATCTCCGGGGGTATAGGATCGAGGATCATCTCCGATAATTCTTGTCCGTCCTTATCCATGATGTGGTGACTTCGCTTAGTTTGGTGGAGTCAGGGGCTTGTGCTCTCTCGAGAGTTCCCCGGAGCCCGCTCCTGGACACATTGGCTGACGAAAAATCACTGACAACAGGTCTAATATAGCTTCTTCTTCTTCTTCTTTTTTTTTTTTTTTTTTTTTTTGTCAAAATGCTAAATTTATAGCACTTAGAATAACTTTTAGCAATGATGCTTTTAGAAATACACCCACTAAATTTTAGAAAAAATGTTACTAGTATCATAATTCAATAAATCTTAACTGAATGAAAACTAAAATTTATGTTTTCTACTTCCCATGAACTCAAATATATCAAAAATCTCTATACTAAAATTTTATAAACCTAAAAAAGAAAATCATTTAGATTCTCTTTGTCTAGTTTTAAGACATAAAATATTTTTTACCCTATTCTCATTTGAACTTTTTTCTTTCCCTACATTTATACAAATAAGATAAGTTTATACCTAAACCTACTAATTTTTACCTCAACAACCCATTTCCATCAAAATGTCAAGCGTAAAAATGAAAAATTTTCACGATATTTTTTGAAAAACGATTATTTATTTATTTATTAGAGTATAGTATAGTAGGTGCACACAAATTTAGGTCTCCCTAGAATAACGCCAAGCTCTATACCACAATTTTCTTTTTTCAATATCAATAGATAAGATCTAATCTAATAAACAAAATGTACATATATCTATGTCACTCTCGTAATGCACGTAATTCCGAGACGTCACGTTAACCAATTGCAATTCCCATAAATTGTAAAACCTCAAATATATCACACTCATTACTCATTTCTTTCTTCACGCTACAAAACTCTCTCTCTGTCTCTCTTATTCCCTGTTTGGCCAAGAATCGCTTTTACGACAATCAGCGGTCTCTCGCGAAACAAGATGATGCATATGACCTTATATTGGAGCAAAGAAGTGACTCTCCTGGTCGACTCGTGGCGGACCGATTCCTGGCCGAGTTACCTCCTCTCCTTGCTCGCCTGCTTCGCCGCCTCGGCTCTGCACCAGTGCCTCGAACATCGACGGCTCAGATTCAAAGCCGCCGCCGCGGCCGGCCGATCTTCGACGATCGCGGCGCCGCTGCTGGTCTCCAAGCTCGGCGGCGCGGCGCCGCGGGCGGCTTCGGCGGCGCTGTTCGGCTTGAGCTCGGCGCTGGGGTATCTGCTGATGCTGGCGGTGATGTCGTTCAACGGCGGCGTTTTGGCGGCCATCGTGGTGGGGCTGTCGGTGGGGTGTTTCGTGTTTAGAGGCGGAGATTATGGGGAGGAGATCGTGGCCGTTGATAATCCCTGCGCTTGTGCTTGATATTCAGATTCAGATGGGTTAACCGTTGTTGTTGTTTTTTTGTTTTTTGTTTTTTTTTTTGTATTTTTCAAAGGTTGCATTTGGAATTTGAATCTTGTTTCCTCGTTTTCTATGTATGAATGATAAATATTAATGAAGAGTGAAGATGAGCATGTATGATTCTTTGAAGTTTGTTGGGTTTGATGAAATGGAGAGAGAAAATGAAAGGAATAGTCGAAATAAAAATGAAGTTAGATACTTGGATATATAAAATTTTGCCCGACAAATTATCGAGTAATATTTGGATATTACCCGGTAATTACCCGGATGTAACAACCGAGTATATACTCGGCAAATTGGCAACAATTTGGAATAAGTGAAATTGCCCGGTTATTCCATCACTTACCCGGCTTTTACTCGATTTTTGATGACTTTTTTTAGTCATGGACAACCCCCCTCTCTCTCTCTCTTCTTTCTATATATTTTATTAATTTTTTTCTATCCTTTATGCGTTTCTCCCCCTTCTCTCTCCCTCTCTCTCACTTTATTTCACACTAATCATTACATCACGTCATCATCAACTACCTCCCCCTCTCTTTCCCTCTCTCTCCTCCTCTTTCCCTCTTGGTCTCGTGATTGACATTAAAAAAAAAGAGTGGAGACCGGGTAATTACCCGGATTTACTCGGGAATTACCCGGCTATTCCACTAAAAAATTCTCGGGTATTACCCGAAAATTTTTCCCGGATAATTTTTGGGTAATTACCCAAAAATTACCCGAAATTTTTTTCGGGTAATACCCGTTATTCCATATTTTCATGCCTAGCTATAAGCGTATGGTAGCCCGTGGTATAAAAGCGATACAAAGGCAACCAAGTTTGGCCAAACTCAACCTCGCTTGCACACGTTATGTGCTACAAACATCGCCCTACTACAAGTGGGCAAGATGAGCATCTAGCAAATGAACAAAGCAACGCACGTTTACCCAAGGCCCCAACACTTATTTTAGTTCCACTCACCAAATAAAGGAAGACAACCCTATTTCCGGTCAAGGCACCAAAGCTGGGATCTCTAAACACCCAACGGATCAAGTGTTTCTCAATGTGTTCTCCCTTACTTTATCTTTGATCAGACCCAAATCCTAGTGGAACCCCCTCTATTTCGTTTTTCAACTCGAGACCCTTCCTAGCTAGCAATGCCTTTTTATAGGCAAGTGCGGCTGAATACCCTTCAGTCAAGTAAGGTTTGTTTGGCCACGCCAATGTCCACTAAGTCCCACACTTGGTGCATCACAACTACCCATATCTAAGTCAATGTGTCTCACGTCGACACTTAGTTGGTTGCTGCCCGTTGGTCCATTCTACATTCCTTTTGATCACGTTCACGTCCAGCACGAACCCAAGTTGCTTTGCTATCACTACGCTAGGTGTTCTTTTTTGCACCAACGTTGCCCATGTGGTTTGCAAAATGTGCACATGTAGCGCGCCCAAACTCATTATGCGTGGCTCATGAAATGTGTGCATGTTGCGCCCAAATCCAACCCGCACTAGCTGTGATGCTACCTGTCTGGCCCATGCCTTGCTGCTTCTGCAAAGTTTGCGATCGTGGTTGTGCACCAAGCCCATTGCACACGCCACATGTGCTACATGCTAGGTTGCCCCACCAATTGTCATATGCCTCATGTTTTCCACTAAGGCCACCTGTCTCGATAATTCATTATTACTCGGCCACTCGTTGGCGTGCATGGCCTACATGGCCCGTAATTCTTGCAACTGAACATAGTGGTGCGCAACACGTGGCCTACAATCTACGGCATCCCTCAACCACATTGGTGCTGAGTGGCACGCGTCGCCCTGCGCACCACATGTGGATCGTCCCTCATGCCTCGGCAGCATTGATCAATTTCTGGCAAGACTCACTTAGCATAATTCTCAGCTAAGTGTAGTGCTTGAGTGCCAACTCAGTCAAGCATGATGTTTTCTTGAATCTTGTGGTCTTCATGCCATGTAGCATACCATAACTCCCTTGCTAGCATAAATTCCAACAAACATGCATGTTATCCAATCATGTTGACATGATATCTTTAGTTATTGCATGGCATATTATTATTTATAGGCTAAATTTGTAGTGCTCCATACCTATTGGTGCTCCACCAATGAGTATAAGAGAGTGTAAAAAATCATTAGTACATGCTTTAATGTCATTACTATACACTTTTTTAATGTTACATTGGCACACCACTAAATAGAGCATTGTAGAAAGGCCCATCATTTTTATAATCCCTTTTTGTGAAATATTGGCATACACAACAAGCAAATGTCCATGATTACGTCATGTTTTCTATACCTAAACTCGGTTGTACTTATGGTAATACAAGAAGAATTCAGATCGTTTATCTTAATACCCCCACCTGAATATCCCCCATGGGAGAAGCGTCCATTTTTTCTGTCCTTTTTTGTTCTTTTAATTCTAACACATAAATAAAAAATAATTAAATATATATATATATATAACATATTTTGTTCCAAGCTATTAATCGGGAATCAAAATGATTTTGCTTCAACGAATAATACAAATTTGAGTGACAAAAAGGAACAAATAATTAACCTTGCAACACAACAAATAAAAAGCATAATCTACACAATACTTGCTGATAGGGACAACATAAGTTATCCATACAATACAATTAGCAGAAAAATCAGATAAACAGATACGCATTCATATTATAAATAGCTGACAGAGCAATTATCATACGAACTCGAGTTCTTAAAGCAAATCAGATCGCGCTGTAAAGAGACCTAGCTAGCTAGCTTATTAGCACCTCGTCGACTCGCCAAATATGTAATCAAGAGTGGCAATGACCCCGAAAACGAAAGCTTGATCGACGCCGGGTTTCACCACTACATGGTAAAAATCTTTGCTCGCCATCAACCCCGCAACCTCCTTCTTCACTCCAATCTGTATTGCATTAAACATTTATTAGCACATCACCCGAATGAACAAGGCTAAGAGAATGAGAAAGTGATTACTACTCACTTACAAATTATATAAGGACATTAGTGAATTAATTTTATCAAGCAATACATTCAATGTATTTTAAAGAATAAATTTCAAAAAGATCTTGAATTTAAAACATGTATTGTTTTTTCCTTTTAATTTTGATGAGCGTCAATTTACTCTCCCACTAAAATACTGGTATTAAATTATTGTATCATTATTCAAGTTAGTAATTGACCTGAATAGGTACAGACAAAACATACATGTGCGTTGAGGCTCTAGTTTCCTTTTATTATATAACTTTGTTATGTTTCATCTAAAAATTTATGGGGTCGTTCAGATAACAGTTTGATTTAAAAAATTTGGATTCATTTACAATTGCTACAATATCAATATTTTTAACTCATATACAAAAAATTAGATTAATATATTCTTGTTACCTTAAAATCTAACTTTTTAAATTTTCAATACAAATCTTATCTCTTACAATCTCAATTCAAATACTAATAAAGCAGACTTTTATCGAAATAGTAATTTGAATTCAAGATTTTTCAAATAATAAAAATAATAAATCAAATCAAAATAACTCGGATTTTGTATATAAGATTGCTATCTAAACAAAACAAATTCAAAGTTATTTGCTAAGCTTTTTCAAACTTCATGGTGATAAGTTTGTCACATTTTAAAGTTCATAGCTATAGGGCAAAATAATACAAGTGTGAAAATTCAACTTTTGAAGTTCCATGATCCACATTATGAAAGAGTTATAGTAATCAATACCTGTGCTACAATATTGCCTCTAGAATCGACGATGCTGCAATTGCGATCTGGAAAGTAGCCGTTAATCTCAAAATCAGAATCCTTTTTCCTTCCTTTTGCTTCCACAGAGATTCGAATCGCATTGTTTCTCGTGAAACACGAATTCGGCTCTTTCAAACTGAAAACCAACTTCGGTGATCCTTCGTAGTCAAAAGTATAACCCTTCCATGTCTTGTAAATACTCAACGCCTCAACCATCGCCCCCTACATGTATAAATCAACAACGGTATATTTTTATGAAAATTTATGTTACCAATGATTTGAATTCTAAAGCGTCAAATATTATACTTTTTCCGCGTATATATTATGATCTTCCATCTTTATCAAGCTAAAGCAGACTTTTTATACCAATTCATCTTACGATTTTGTATTATATCATATTTCAGATCATATCAAAGCTAAACTCAATACATCAATGTTTTCATTAATGTGTCTTTTACAAGCACTAATTAATAAAATATGTTAATGTAACTTTGTGTAGAAAGGAAGTACCTTTCGGCGAATGAGAAGCAGATCTTCTCCATCGGAACCCCTAAGAATGAGCTCATCTTTTGTGCCAAGAATTCCACAACCATCAACTCTGAAAACAACCCTTTGGCTACAATCTGTTACCACAAAACCTCCTCCATTTACTACATGAGGTCTTTTTCTTACCACAAGTACTACTTGAGAAGATGAACAATATAGCTTGCTCACTATTGCCATGATATATATCTATAATATTATACTATTTGGTTATGGTTCTTAATTGGGCTTATAGAGCTTATCAAATCGTAGTATTTATCAAGTTTCTGAAAAGCATGTTAATTATTAATTCACGAGAACTATTTCTTTTTATAGAGAAAAAGGAAAGAGAAACCAAGAGCAAGAGCAAATAAGAAAAGGGTTTTGCTCATTCAAAGGTTTGGCAAAGTTTGACTGCAGAGCAATAATTATACGTATTGAAACTTATAGAGGAATATATACGCACACGTGGCACAAAGAGACATTGCTTGTTGAAAAGGAGGATTGTTACTTAACGCGCACTCTATTGGCCGCTCAAAAGGGAGCTTAGCTCTATTGAAATCAATGGTTTCGAGTTATGACTTGTGACTTTGCATGAGCATTAGGTTTTGAACTTTTGGGATAAAGGCAAAAATAATTGTAAGGAATCTTGAGAACTAATCAATTAGGAAAGCAAACTTCAAAAAGGGTTTGTGAGACTTCTGAAAATTTGGCACTTCAATGACTTGGAAGCGAATCTTTTCGATAGACTTTAAACTTGTTCCGAACAAGCCATATAGCTCTAATTAGTTTAAGGTTTGTTAGGGCATCTGAGTTAGTAGACTAGTCGTTTAATTATATTAACGTGTGGGTCACTCTCTAATTCGTGATTAGTGGACAATTAATATCCATTTGCTTCCCCCTCTTATTAAAAACCAATTCAATTTACACATATATGACACATTCTATTATTATAACATGCTAAAAAAATAATAATTTGAATGTTGCATTTAGGTGGCGATGATGATCACTACGAGATATACAAGTCTCTTCTGAAGCTCGTTGCTTAATCGTTAACAATTCTAAATTAGCTATTGAACGTAGGTAATTAAGATATACAAGTAATAAAGAAAGAAGAGAAAAGGTGGTGATTGACTTTGGGAGGGTATATGTTTGAATGCGCCTTTTTTTGTTTACCTTTTATGTTTTTGATCTAACCATTATTAGTATACTAGCTATAGGCACATTATTTCTCAGTTGCATTTTTATTTTGTGTGTTTTTAAAGATAATATCTCATAATTAATATTGCATGTGTTCAATCAATACCACGTTTTATTTTGAATAGTCTACTGTGGAATAATACATTTTGTCATTGTAGATAAATTATGTTGCTTCGTCAGCCAAAAAGCATAGTGCACTTTTGCTTATTTTAATAAAGATCTTTAATAAACTCAGACGTATATTTCATATCATCAAAAACTCACGATCGAATATGGTATTTCCATAAAAATATATGAGATAATTATGGTTGTTATTACGAGTTATTAGCAAGGTCATTTTATTCTGAAGACAATTCGCCCCGTACAGTTTTACTCGTCGAATTTGGAAAATCGACTAGTACAAACGACCCCAGGAACAAGTTCCACGAGAAGCTTGCTTTCAATATAGCAATCGGCAAAAGCGATCCCGAAGATTGTCTTTGGGAGAGGAGATCCTCGGGGTTGATGTAGACCTCCTCCCAGAAATTAAGAGAGAAAGCCGTGGACTGACTCGCCTCGATGAGACCAAAACCAGCTCTCACTCACTCCTCAGGGTTCGACCATTGACTAGGGGTGTACGTAAGGGTAAAGCGCTGGTCAGACGTAAGCCAGAGCCCACGTGTGATCAATAATTGAGGAATGCCCCTCTTTTGGCCAAATGAGGACCTATGCCCCATGTTGCACTTTTAATTTATGCGCCAAAATTTATACTACAAACATAGAGTTAAAACGTGGAGTATACCACTTGGACATAGATTATTAAGTAGGTATGAATGACCTTGTTTTGCAATTCCACCTTTTATTTTTTGGATTATGAGAAATAACTATTTTTTGGCACAATGATAATCTATACCCTGTGTGTGTTGCACTTTTAATTTATACCCCAAATTTTATACTACAAACATGGAGTGACAACAAAGGGAGCACACCACTTGGGGCATTAAGTGGACTAAGAATGGCTTTTTTATTTTTTATTTTTTGCAATCCCCTTTGGAGGAAATTTGATCTCATGCCAGTATGCCACATTTAACATTCAAGTTTGCAATATATGTCACTATTGCATTTTATGCCACTCTTTTCATTGTCACATTACTATGTTGTTCCCATTTTTTTCCTCTTGTCTCCTCATTTGTAAAAAATAAATGGACAATTCGGTCAAATTCACTATTAAAAAGTGACATGGACCGTAAATCTTATTTTAAAGTGGCGTTTTTCAAAAAAAAAAAACTATGTACAAGTGATATTTTTCAAAATTTCCTTTTTTTTTGGTGGGAGGGGGGGGGGGGGGGGGATTTTGAGGAATGCTTCATTCTTAGTATATTGATAATCTATACCCTATGTGTATTGCACTTTTAATTTATATCTCAAAATTTATACTATAAATATAAAGGAAAAATAAAAGGAGCACAATACTTGAGTATAAATTATTAAGTGCCATAAGAATGACTTTATTTTGATTTTTTTTTTTTTTTTGGGCACACAAGAGTCCAACAACAGCCCAACGCTAAGCCTAGCCGACTAGCCCAACCAACAGCCCATTCCACGCAATATTAGCTAAGCGAGGGAAAGACAATTGCAAGCACGCAAACCGTGAATATCTCAAAAGAGAGCCAAATATAGCGCATCGCATCGCATCGCATCGCATCGCACGATCTGAAACCGAGATGACGCATCGGCCCAGCGATGGGCCCCACAGCCGCATCACGATCGAGGCTCAAGCGAGTGCGTGGGGTTGCGGGTGACGTGGCAGGCAGGGTTTGATCGGATGACGCTAAAGTAAAACACAGGTTGGGTTTGGTTGCGTCAGTGAAAGAGGTGACAGCGAGTCTGTGCGCTGATCAGAGCCAGGAAGCCCCAGAAGAAATGGTCTTGCCAAAAAAAATAAAAAAAAAAGAAGCCCCAGAAATGAGAGTGTTACTTTGGACACCTACATCACATTTTTGTTATTTGTTCGTTATTGCACATTGGGTTTCATTTTTGGCAAAAAAAAATCCATAACATTCTAGGGATTTATTTGTCATCACTTATTACACATATTTTTGTATTTTGATTCTGGAATCAAGTGAAAGCTGTAGGAAATTGCAAATATACGATCTTTGATTCTCTCTCAATCTAATAAGTTGTTTCGAATGCTCGATGCTTTTCATTTGCATTGGTCTTTAGATTTATAGATTTCACTAATACTCTTTCAAGTCTAGAACGTCTTTAATTAGAGGTTTTTTTAGCTTGATTTGTTGTGATGATCTTAATCTTTTGGGTTTTACTCTATGACCTGCAAGTTTTCTGTCTATTCTAAGACTATCTTTGTTTTGTGAATTCCTTCTGGACCTCAAATTTTCCACTTTTCGTCTTAGTCAAAACAACATAGTTTTATCATTTATGTAATTACAATCTCTTGGGTTGTTTGAGGTAAACATGCAACATAGTTTCATGTTCTATGTTTGAAATTGTTTGGAAATTATAAAATCTATCGTATAAACTACAAACAAGGGTTTGAAACCGTAAAGTTAACTATTTAAGGATTAAATTTGAAATATCATGTTTAAAATATCATGTGGTTTTTTCAATAAAATAGTAATTAAGTTTCTCTATATGCTCATTATGTTTATCACCAGAAATTTCATTTCTGATATTGTTGTTTGTTTAGGGTTTTTAAATTGGGATCTCCTACTTCAAATCAAGACTCACACTTTGGTTCATGATTAGAAGAGGAAAAATAGTGAAAGTGAAGAATAATCGAAGAAGAGTGAGTTAAATTTGGTTGAGATTTTTCTTAAAAAAATTTAATCTATAATTATTTTTTCTAATTCTTGATAATTAACAATTGTGTAAAGTTGCATAATAATATAATGTACCTTCACTTTATTATCTTTATTCGTGGAACATGTAGGGAACATTGTAATTTTCTCTTTACTTAATACTTGATATAATTACCACAAAGTTCTACTGCAATAAAGAATGCAGTTTGACAATTTCCTAAATCATAGTTTTCTTTTATTTTTCCCAAAATTGTAAAACCTAGAACTGAAATGATCCAAATTAAAAAAATGGCCCAAGATTCTGAAAACAGATTACAGATGACAACTAATAAAAACAAGCTGAGAGAAGTATGAATGTTTTGACTTTTTCTTCCCATAATGGGTCATATCATAGTCACACTCCTACTAATGCCAATTAAATTAATAGTCTAAAAATAACCTCATTTCTTTTCAGTCAAAACCTCTATTATATTACTTCTCTCTCCTGCCAATTTGACACACACAAAAATCTGTGACGAAATATATATTAATATCATTAAAAAATGATTCTGAATCAGTCGAGTTGATTAATATTAAACAAGGAAAAGGAATTCGATTTCAAAGAACACATAAACACCCACCACTTGGGCCAACATTAGTTTTTTGTTGTTATTCTCTTCTTGTAAGAGAGAGACAAAAAGGTGAAAATAGATTTGCTGTCCAATGCAAATTCCATTTCTTCATGTCAAAAATCAAAATTACCCTGCTCATTCTCAAATTCAGGGCTTATTAATTTGTCCACAGTGACAAAATAATAATAATAATAATAATAATTATTATTTAATTTGCTTTTCTTTTATTTTTTTTTCCCTTCTCTTTCCAACGCAGCGGTCACGTGCGGTCTGAGGTACTTCCCATCGTGCTTTTCGCTTATTTCTTTCCTCTCTGCAGTCTCAGTCACTTCTGCTACAACAAACAATACATTACAAAAAAAAATAAAAATTTGAAATATTTGAAAGAAAAAAAGAAAAGGTATGTTAACTTGGCAGAGTGAGTTTGTGAGTGTTTTTACTTTTACGAACCAAAAAAATCTCACTCCAATTCAATCAAATCCCTTAAACTTAGCCAAATGGGTTGGTTCTTGCCAGACTCTTTGCCAGTCGCACAGGCTTTTTCTTTTTCTCGTTTTTTTTTTTTCTTTCTTTTTTTCACAGCCGTCTTTACCATTTCAGTTTGTTATTTTTGCCATTGTAATTTGGTAAATTAAATATATTAATACTTTGTTATTATTTACCACCGTGCACACAAAATAAAGACGTGCCTCGAGAAGTCCTCGCACTCAGAGGCAGAGCCTCCAAAAAGATTTTATTTTAGTTTATTTATTTTACATTTTTTGCACCACTTTTTCAGTCTTTTGAGCCTGTGAGATAATAATAGCTCTCTTTTAAGGTCTCTCATAATTACTCTTTTTTTCTTCTTTCCAATCTTTTATTATCTAATTAACCACTACAGCCTACGTATGATACATTACATTTATATGCCCACTGCAGAATTCTGCACACAAATCCTTATTTGTTCCTTTTTCTTTTCTTTTAATTTTGGAAACATAGCAAAATCCAAAACAAGTTTAATTTATAAGTTTTTCTTTCAAAACTAAAAAACCTTGTTCAAATGTACATTTAATCAAATTTTTTAATATTAAAGTAAATACTTAATTATAACATTTAATTTTAAAATTTTCTAATATTTTAAAAACTTCAACAAAATTATAGTAACTGAATTTCCTACTTAACAATAATTGATTGAATTACTAAAAAACAAGGAAATCATTGATCAATTATTTATTTTTATGTTACTCTAACACATTAATGTTTGTTTTAATTTTGCTGTAAAATTTAAAATTTTCTCGCTTCACTCTAAATTTTAGGGCATCTCCAATAACCAATATGATGCTAAAATTTAGCATTTGAGTGAAAAAATTACTTTTAATTTCATGTTATTTTTAATGTCAAATTTTATAAATTTTAAATATAGTATAATGTCAAATTTAATATTTCAAAATGAACATTGATTAATTATTTTTTTACCATAAAATATGAAAATAACTATGATTATAATTTTATATTATAAGAAAATCTCTTGTATCATAAAATTATTACCACACATGTTTCTTATTATTGGCTAATACTGATTGTCATTGATGAATTGTGGAATTAAATAATAATAATAATACTACTAATATTTAAAATGCCACTTATTTTACGTCAAATATAATATCTGGATATTTTGTATGCTAATTTTGAGATTATATTAGAAATGGAGTTATTAGTGAAATTGATATGTGGTCGGGCGTCTCAATTTTCTTATGTATTAGAATTTAAAGCGTTTAAATAGTGCTTTTAAATCCTAAAAAACAAACGGTTTTTATATGAAATAGCCATCTATTATATTAGTTTTAAACACCTAGCTTATGTTTGTTTTTATTAGTAAAATAGCCATACATTCGTGTTTAAATTTTTGAGACTGCAGTCATTATTTTTTGAATTCAACTCTTATTGTTTGTTGCAGAAAATATTATCTAAAATTTTGTGTCTCTAGCCATAAAATTTGTGACTTCTTTGGCAGCTTTTTTTTTTTGTTATTTATAAGATATTTTTTGTTTATTAATAAATTTTATAAAATTAGTTGTATAGACAATCATTTATTTGTAAGTTAATTATTTTGTTTATGGATGTTTAATTTTTTTATAGTGTTTATTTTAAATTTTTTGAAATTTTGTGACTATAGTCACAAATTTTATGATTATGTATTTAATTATTTAGTCACAAATTTTATTTTTTTAGTTATAAATTTGTAAATGTTGACCTAATGATTATTTTACTAATATTTCAAAATATGAGTTATGTTTTAAAAACATAAATTATAAAATGGTTAAATTATGAAAAAAATTAAACGCATTAATTGCACATCTCGTACTCATAATATGAAGGGTTTAAATTTAAGGATCACTAGTGACTTTTACTTTAAAAACATAAATTATAAAATGGTTAAATTATGAAAAAAAAAATTAAACGCATTAATTGCACATCTCGTACTCATAATATGAAGGGTTTAAATTTAAGGATCACTAGTGACTTTTACTTTCTCTTAAATAATTTAAAGCCTCTGTTTGGGTGGTTCTGCGGTCGTAAATATCCTTGTCAGAGCACCTAATTACTGCCACTGCCACAGTCTTTATTTTTATTATTTTTTAATTTCCCATTCTCCCCCTCTGTTAGTATAGCAGCTGCAATGGTTGTATTATATAATTCAGAAATACCACTATTCACAGGTACCTTTTTTTTTCTGAAAGTAGTTGAAGTGATATGACGTTTAAGCGTTTAAAGGAATAGAAATTAAACTTGTTTGGATAGAAATTAATAAAACAAAATATTAATTAAATTACATCTTGCAAAATTTACAAAACAATAGTTTACATTTATAATTTAAATAAAAAAAATTCAATTTGTTTTTCCAACTCAAATTAAAACAATCTATAAATACTTTTAATTTTAATCCGTAGCTTAGAACCTTGTAAATTAATTAATAAAAACTGCTCAATTTTAATCTAAAATACCATATCATACAGTGAGCAGCATAGAGGAGCAATTTCCAAAAGAAGTAAATAATTGAGAGAGCAAAAGAAATTGATTCACTTCACACCTAACATAATTTGCCGCTTCTCTCAGTCTCTGGTTTGTCACACATTACTATTACTGCCCTTTGCCTTGTTTACCACTCTGCTCTCTCTCTCTCTCTCTCAGTCAGTACTACACAACACAACACACAACTCTCTCTCTCTCTCTCTCTCTCTGGTTTCTTACTTTCTTATTAGGCATAAGTGCTTAGTACTACTTCCACACCACACTGCCTTTGCCTTTGCTCTCTCTCTCTCTCTCTCTCTCTCTTTCCTTATTATGCCCATTCCATTTCCACTTCGTTTTTCGCTCTAACAAGTGACAAGTATCTTTCTCACTTCTACTTAGATACAAATATATATATATATATATAATGGCTGGTGGTGGAGGTGGTGCTACACCGCCGAGCAGGTCGTCGACGGTGCCTTCGCTGCCGCCGCCGCGCCCCAAGTCTCCGCCGGCGTATCCGGATTTGTACGGAAAGCGCCGCGAAATGGCTAAGGTTCAGATGCTTGAGAGGGAGATTGGTTTTCTTCAGGTCACTATCCTTTTTTTTTTAATAAATAAATAAATAGAAATAAGTAATGTGATATATATATATATATATATATTGTATTTTTGTGGTTTAATGTGGAAATGGAATAGATTTGTTAGTTTTGTTAGTGCATAATCTAGTGCTCTGTTTGTTTGAGAACACACAATTTTTTTTGTGTACGTTTTGTTTTTCTTTTTGTGATCAAGTGGAAGTGTAATCCTTTTGAAGTGTGTTGTCACTTATCAACCATTTTTCTTTAAATTAGTTTGGAAAAGTTTCAATCTTTGCTCTTGGACTCTGAGCTTGATTGTGATTAGAGAGTACTTTGCCACATGAGGGTTTATGAAGTACAAAAGGTAATATGTGGAACTAGAGCCATTGACTGTGTTGACATTCTTGGTTTATAGAGTAACTAAAATGTTTTAGACCCTTCTTTCAAGTTAATGATTTGTGTTTAGAGAACCTATACAGACCTAATTATGTGTTAATCCACAGCTGATCTGTTAGAGGAGTTGTAAGAATTTTGGCCAATATTAGAAAAGTTCAGAGTAGCATAGCAAAATGCCCATCAAGTTCTTGACAGGGCTTTGTCTGAGGAACTGGTTTTTAGTAATTAAACTAAATACTTTTGCTTGTTTTGTTAAATTCTGTTCTTATATAATGATGTAATTTTCACAAATTATAAACCTGAGCAGGAGGAATTAAAATCCGCCGAGCGAATTCAACCCGCTTCCAGATGCTGCAAAGAGTACGTTCGTTTATCAATAGCCTCTCTGCGCATGTTGTTTCACATTTGTCTCTTTTTATTCACATCAAAACTATGTTGAGACTGTCTAGATTTCCATTTTTAGCCAACCCGTTATGGATTGATTCTGAGACTGTTTTCGCAGGATCGCTGAATTTGTGGTGTCAAATCCCGATCCCTTAATACCTACGTAAGAACACAGTTACTGAAATTTTTTTTTCTCCTAATGCTAAAATCGCTGTTACGAATCCTTACATTGTCTCTCTCAATCAGAAACCGGAAGAAGCGCCGTTCGTGCTGTTTATGGAAATGGCTCTGGTATGTTCTAAATTAGCCCGCATTAACTCCGGATTTAAAGCATTTCAACACTAGAGCATGAATGTCACAAATTAAAACACTTAAATCGCTTTCTTTTGTCCTTTGTGTCGAGATTTGGTCAGCCACGAAAGTAGGCTCTTTCTGTTGCGTTTTTTTTTCGTTCTTGGCGTTAAACAAAACTCCTACTGCTAATGCGCTTCTTATGTCGCTATAGGGTGGAAATTTCGGTAACTAACTAACTAACTAACTAACCAACTGACACGAGCATGCTTGTTTTGTAGTCGAATCCGATGCTTTAACTTGTCATGGATCTGCTGTTGCTGCTACTCCAAATGCTGCTCCGTTCACCTAGAAATGCCACAACGCTGCTGCGACTGTAACTGCAGCCCGTGCGAATGCTGTAGTTGCCCGAGCTGCCCCACTTGCTCGAGTTGCCGCCCGAGCTGCCCCACTTGCTCGAGTTGCCGCCCGAGCTGCCCAAGCTGCCGTCCGAGCTGCCCAACTTGCCCGAGCTGCCCGAGTTGCTCTTCGTGTTTCAGCTGCGCGCTACCGAAGTGGCGCTGCTGCCGCTGCTCGTGTCCGCGGTCGAATTGCTGTAAAAGCCTCTGTTGCTGCAGCAGAAATTGCTGCTGCATTTTCCCATCCTGTTCATGCCCTGATTGCTCTTCCTGCAAATGCAAATGCAAATGCTCATGCTTTTGTCCTACATGTCTATAGGTACACTCTTGTCAATATACGAAATCATCATGTTTGTAATCCATTCTATTTATATTTCTGGCATTCTTCCTATATTTAACTACAAATCCATGCGCTCTTTTCAGCTAGAATATTATTATTTTGCAAATACTACGCAATCAAAAGTTTTAAAAGAAATAAAAATGTCGCAATTTGCATATGGGTTATTTGGTTTCTCTATCTATGAATTGGATTATTGCTAAGACACGCACATTACTCATTGAATGGCTATTTCACCATCCATCCAATTGACATGATAATTGATTAAAAAAATGTTCTTGGGGTCTCTTAATCAGGCATGACAAGACTGAACACAACTGAGATTAGGATATAAAATGTGGCTTGAAATTGAGGGCTCAAAAAGCTTGTGTCTCTTATGGAAACTCCTTTAGTGGCCGTGGTTACACTTAATACTATGGTTAGGACTTTTCATGTTAAGCAACAGGCAATCTGACATGGATAGGTTTTTGGGTTTATCGTCCAATAATTCTCCCACTCTGACGTCCATAATTCAAAATACGTGGTCCTACAGAGCCAGAGATTCATTATTGTTTTTTTTTTTTTTCTTTTCAGATCGTCAATGTGGCAGGCTTTTGATGGGTTGAGTTGAAAAACTCTCAGCAAAGCGACAGGCCCATGTTCGAAGCTGATTCCCATCATTTTATTTATATATTTTCCTCTCAGAAATCCACAAAAACACTCTCATATAAGCATATAGCCCAACCTGTCGTTGTAGCTTTGTAGTGGTATATAATATATTCCGTGTCATTCAGCTTCCATATATAGAAGGGTGCAAAATGGAAGGCCTCTTTCTTTGCCAAGTTGTCTGTTGCAAATTTTGAAAACTGTTGGTTTTGTTTTGGGGACTCACAGGACTTGTCACAAACAGAAGTAACAGGTGGTGAACAGTGAAAACTTTGGCTTCTTTTAAACAATTTTTCATCTTGCAAAGTGACGTCAAAAACGGTGTGTGATTGCCATAAAAACGATTGCCCAATACAGTACTATTATCATATGTCAGATTAGTTCAATAATAAGCAGAACTTATTTGCAAGCTTCTTTTCTTTCTTTCCCTTCCACTTTATGCATTGGCTTACAATTGCAAAACCCAAATTACTAAAAATTATTTCTTTTTTCAAATCTGACTTGAAATCATTAGGGCCTTTGGGCCGCTCTTTCCTCTTGTGAAATGGGCACAAGAGAAAAAAGGCAACAAACAGTTATAAACATAGCCAAACTTAGGCCCTCACAACTGCGTCCACGCAAAGGCGACCGGACTCCTGACTTGATGCTCAGCGTTGCTCCACACGATGGATCCGAACTCGGACTTGGCCGTCCTCGTCGCGCCTTTGCTGGCCACGAACGTCACGGTGTACCTAAGCCGCTCCCCGACCTTTGTAAACGCGAGCCTATCGGGCTTGACAGTCACCTTCACAGATGAAGGTGCGTCCACAGCCACATTGTACACAGAGGCCGCAGCGCCCACGTTGGTGAGCCTGCGAGTGTAGCGCACGACCCTCTTGCTCCCGAACACGACAGAAAACGAGGGGTAGTTGAGCGCGCCGGGGTCGGAGAACTGCTTTGAGCAGGTGAAGTTGCGGTGCTTGACAATGGCTTGGACATGCTCGGCGGTGTAGCCCAAGGAGCAGACGAATTGGATGTACTCCGCGGTTGAGATGTCGTAGACCAGGCCTGGGGAGATGGCTTTCTGGGGGTCGACGTGGCCTGCGCCGTGGGCCCACGGGTTGGAGAAGCCGCCTCCTTCGGCGTCCCTGAGAGGGGACTTGGTGTTGTCTGTGACATAGGCTGTTGTCATGAGAGCGGATTTGATAGCGCTCGGGCTCCAATCTGGGTGGGCTGCTTTGAGCAGCGCAGCTAGACCACTGATGTGTGGGCAAGACATTGATGTACCTATAATTCCCAATCAATGATACAAGCTTTGTTAGACACAACTTAATTCGTTATTATCTTGGACTATATTATCAAATCCCAGGACTGTTCTAGGTTTGTAACAAGTTTAATGCTAAAATTTTATAACAAAATTAAGGCTGTTTAAACTATTGCAGTGACTCACGCTAGAGTAGCGAAGTCTACAACATAGTATTTGTCTTGTCGCATAGGATTTTATCTCTTAGTACAAGCTGGGAAGCAAACTTCTTGTTGTTGTTTGTAGGTATGACAATTCTCAACTCCTATTATTATTATTATTATTATTATTATTTGGCAAAGAAAGTCTATTGGCTATTGCTAGTCAAGGAGTCAGTCTTACTATGTTTGAAAAATTCCACTAATTAAAAACATTCCATGCCAAATCTTGTGCTAACATATTGGTCACTTTCTATTGGACATATATGATACTAAATTCCATAATGGATCGCCAAACACAGGTAGCAAGTGAAACATCTTTAGATAAAAATAAAAGTGCTTAAGGTTTGCTCCGATTGCAATATCATATTGTTAAAGTAAAATATGATTTAGATTTCTCAAACGGGCCATTAACCATTTTGTAGAGAGACAACTACCTAGCAGTGAATTACAATTCACAAACCATGAAATTGCAGTTAGGAGGGGGCAAAAAAAAAATCTGTGGGGCCTAGTTTCCAATCTTTTATCCTATCTATCAAAGCATGTGAAGAAATTGTAGTACGAAAAAACTGAATAACATCTCACGGTCAAGGTCAAGAAAGAAACGTAGATATAGCCGTTGCATAAAATACCTGACATGATGTTGAATTGGGTCTTTCTCGTGTCCTTCTCGAGCCCGGTGGGGCCAATCGCCTCCGACCAGGCGGCCAGGATGTTGACACCTGGCCCAATCACGTCCGGCTTCAGGATCTGCGGCGTCACCAGATTGGGCCCCCTCGAGCTGAAAGCCGCCACCACCGGCGACGGCCTCACGTTCAACACCGTCCCTCCGAAGCTCAGCACCGCCGTCGGATTCGCACTCGACCGCGCGTAAGCCCTGATCTGATCGCCGACTTTCTGCCCCACCGCCACGGCGGGCAGCAAGTGGCTGTCCGCCACCAGTTCCTCGCCGTTCGCGGCGGTGTTCGCGAGGATCATGCCGATCCCGCCCGCGTCCCGCACCACCGCGCCCTTCTCGACGCGCGCGTTCACGCCCCTGTCGCACAGCACCACCTTGCCACGCACCGCGTCGGGTTGAAGCGAGCCGGGCAAGCACAAATTTCCGGTGCTGTTAGAGCCCTTGTTGTAGGCCAATTCAACCGGCTTGTTCCCCATCCCGGGCCCGCTGTAGAGGGAAACCCCATTGAACCGGGTCTTGTCACCCAACAGAGCGTAAGCCGGGAAGTCCCGGTCCAGCGTCCCGGCGCCAACGGTCATGATCCAGGGAGCCACATTGGCCAAGGAGGCCCGGGTGGGCCCGCTGTTCCCGGCCGAGCAGGAGACGAAGATCCCCTTCTCCACTGCCGCGAAGGCGCCGATGGCGATGGTGTCGCGGAAGTACGGCGCGGAGCCGCCGCCGAGCGACATCGACAGGACGTCGACGCCGTCGGCGATGGCGCGGTCCATTCCGGCCAGATGTCCGACCCGAAGCAACCCGTGCTCCAGCACACCTTGTACGCCGCCACGCGCGCGCGCGTCGCCATCCCGCGCGCCGTGCCGCTCGCGTACCCCAGCAGGCTCGCGTTCGCCACGTGCGCGCCCGCCGCCGTGCTCGCCGTGTGCGTGCCGTGCCCGTCCCTGTCGCGCGCCGACGCCGCCTCCTTCCTCGCCCCCCCGCCGCCGCCGCCGGCGGCCATCTGGTACCCCTTCGAGAAGCTCCGCGCGCCGATCAGCTTCCTGTTGCACAGCGACGGCGAGAAGTCTGGCGCCGCCTCGCACTCGCCCTTCCACCGCGCCGGCACCTCCGGCATCTCAGCGTCGTCGAAGCTCTTCGACTCCGGCCACACGCCGGTATCCAAAACCCCCACGATGACGTCATGCGCCACCGAGCCAGCCTCACGGTACTCGCTGAGCCCGCCTTGGACCTCCAAGCCCAGAAACCTGGGCGTCCGAGTGGTGTGAAGACTATACACAGTGTCCTCATAAACACCAACGACAGAGTCCGATTTCCTGAGAAGCTCGGCTTGTTCGGGCTCGAGCGAGGCCGCGAAGCCCTGGTAAGAGTCGGTGTAGGCGTAGAGAAGCGAGTCTTCGTCCGGCGAGGTCGTCGACGCGACGGAGTGGAGGCTCGCGCTGTACCAGTCGCGGTGGGTCAGGAAAGCCACGGGCTTGGCGCGATCTTTCATGTGGACTATGTAGGTTTGCTTGGAGTGGCATTGTAGGAGAAGGAAAGAGAGTGTGAACAAGATGAAGCAGAGCTTCATGGTTGGCTCTTGGCTGAGTCTGTGTTGTGTTGTGTTGCGTTGAAGAGAGGAAAAAAAAAAGAAAATGAGAGAGAAAATGAAATAGTCGCTTAGAGGGTGCGACTGTCAGGAGGATAGAAGGGGAAGAGAGACTCATGTCGGGTTTATATAAATATTGTTAGGTTTGGAATAAGGACTGATTTTTCAACTTATTACTTAAATGCCAATTTTTTTTTTTCCAAAGCTTTTGGCTTTTGCTTTAATAAGTAGCTTTTTGTGAAACGTGTTTAAGCCAGAAAAGAAGTTAAATCTATGAGTTATTAATTGTTATGCATTTTTTTTTTTTTTAAGAAGTTCAATTGTATTCTCGGAATGATTTTTAGAAATGCCACATCTTATGTCTTCACGTCTTTGACTGATTTGTGAAAAAAGTTTAAACAATCTAGCAAATAGTTCTTGGATTGAGAAATTGAAAAAGAGAGGAATATGATAGAGGATTAGGGGAAACAATTATAAACCTGGGGGATTTTTAGATCAAAGTCAAACCTTGTCGTCAATAATATTGAGGGATTTTTAGTAGCTATTTTAGTCTAAAAATATTTAGAGAATGGAACAAACTCACATTTGGGTTAAGATGATCATCTCATTTTCTAGTTTTTTTTTTTTAAGCCTACATTTATTGTCTCATTAAAACCAATTGACAAATATGGTTTATTTTTTTGCTGTGGACAAATATGGTTTATTGAAAATAAAGATAAGGAACCAAGAAAGATAAAGAAAAAGTGGTGAAGGCAAACGAGTCATTCAATTAGACGCGTTTTTTTTTTTTAATTTTGGGGAATAAATTCGTGTAGAGCTCTTCTTTCTTTCTTTCTTTTTCTTGTTTTTGTTTTTTTTTGTTTTTGTTTCCTTTTCTTCTTGATGGGAGATTGGAAGTGGGGTTGAACATGTGAATTGGTGTTTGGTTTTCCAGAGTAAGGCACTCCCAAATTACAAATAAAACGGCTGCACTCTAAAATAGAATAAAATGCTACTATCAAACAATGTATTTCATCTCCAATCCAATACTCTATAATAAAACAAATGAAACGGGTGGATAAAATCATAAAATAAAGCGGTAATACTAAAGTGGGGAACGGAAAAATTATCCACTTGTAGGGAACGATTTTCAAAGCTTTTTATTGCCTATCTAAAGCAAGTGCACGAAGTTCTTACGACATCTTATCTTTCTCTCTCTCTTTATTTTTTTTGGAAAGAACCCCAGTTCCCGCAGCTTTGAATTGGAAAAGAAAAGCACAATTTTTTTTACAGAAAAAGACAAAATTATGCACTGCTATTTGCATGACCTGACCTCCTAGGCTCCTACCTTCTTGATCCCCGTGCCACATATTATATTTATATATTAGAATTAGAGGACTGCTATTGGAGAGGCGTCTCCGCGATCTCGGCCGTCTGTGATTAGGGATGTAAACAAGCTGAGTAGTTCATGAGCAATTCAGTATTCGGCTCGATAAAAGCTCGTTTGTATTCGGCTCGTTATGTAAACGAGCCGAGTTTGAATATGATTTTAGGGCTCGAATAATAAATAAACAGAGCTTGAACTAACTAACATTCGGCTCGTTTAAGCTTGCGAACATGCTCGATTATATGTTCGTGAATAGACTTGTTTAAATAATATATATGTATATATATTTAGAGTTTTAGTCTTTGCTTTTCAGTTGTTTTTTTTTTTTGTTGGGATTGCTTTTTAGTTATTTTATTTTTTAAACATAATATAAAAAAAAGTAACCTAGACTCCCTCAACCTCAAGTCACGGTCTCACCCTCAAACCTCCCGCCGCCCCTCTCTACTCGCCTTCTCTCGCCTTCTCTGCCTCCAAACTCCAGCGTCCTTGTGACTCTTGCCTCTCCTGTCGGCGCCCACCTCTGCTCCCCCGCCTCCTGCCTCTCCTCCCGTCGGTGCCCACCTCTGCTCCCCCGCCTCCTGCCTCTCCTCCTGCCGGCGCCTGCTCTACCTCGTGACTCCCGGCCATCCTCTGCCTCGCGACTCAAGATCCCCTGCCTCGCAACTCTCAGCCCTCTGCATCGCGACTCCCGGCCCTCCACCTCGCGACTCCACCGACTCCTGGGCTTCGCGACTCTGCCGAATCCCGCCATCTCCCAGCCCTCTACCGACTCCCTCTGCCTTTGTCGCTCGTCACGACTCCTGCCAACTCCCTGTTTCCACCGAGCTCAAGCTCGAGCTCGAAAAAAGCTCGAACGAGCTTCGTATTTGAACCGAGCTCGAACACTAAACGAACGAGCTCGAGCTCGAGCTCAAGTTTTTGTTTTTTATCGAGCTCGAGCTCGGTAATTATTTGACGAGTCGAGCCTGAGCACTTCAAAGCTCGGCTCGGCTCGGCTCGATTACACCCCTAAGCGTGGAGCTCACGTGAGTCTCACTGTGGAACCTACACTTACGGATGGCCTAGATCTCTCAGACGCGATGTGTTTGAGCTTAACATATCTCTTAGTATTATTATTATTATTATTTTCACTCAATTGCCCTCCGTTTCAATTGGATTACTAATTTTTTTATTAGAAAAAAAAAAGAGAGAAGTGATTGTGGTGGGGCACGTCTTATCACAAAAGAAGATTAATCTTTTTAAGCAGCGAGATTCATTAAAAAAAGAAATTTAACGATCTAAAATTATTTTTTATGATAGGGTATGTTTTATTACAGAATTTTTTTAATAAAAGAAAAGTATGCCTTATTACAGAATTTTCCAAAAAAGAAAAAGAATACCAATTCGTGCCAATTGCGCCTCGCTTATTGTTATTATTATGATTATTATTTGTTAAAACTATGTGAAAAATTGTAGCAATGCTCAATTTCTAACATATAAATTGAAATACTTTTTTTTGGTAAAATATAATGAATATCGAAGTGATTCAATTACTTATATATGGGTAATTATTTTGACGAGTAAATAACTAATGTATTTGTTAGTTACTCAATTAGTTTCAAAATATTAGTATTTATTTTTATTGTTATGTAAATTTTGAATATTTTATTTCTTTACTCAAATATTTTAGTATTCATCGTGGCTTTTATTCTTATCATTCTTTTAAAATTTCCATAATCTATTAAACGAAGGCTTAACTCAAGTTGATTTGAAAAACGCGACTAATTTCACTCTTACCCTCAGCAAAACATTTTAAAAATAAACAATCTTTAAAATGAGATTGTGAAGGCTCGAACTTGAGCAAAAATAATTACCACTAGCCAATCTAATAGTGGTACTACTATCATCTATTAGTCATTATGTGTTTGTTGGCATAGATTTTTATTATTCTAATCTACACTTTTAACCTTAATAGCTTATGTTAACGCAAATTGCGAAATGATATTTGCTTTGGTCAAGGACACAACAGAAGTACCGAGTCACAACTCCGCAGAAAAAGAAAGTACCAAATTGTAATCTTTGTGCCTGATTTTAGGCGTAATAATTAGTTTTTTTTTTCTATGAATTTTAGGCGTAATAAGTTAGCGCGAAAGATGGGAAAACAGTGTAGTTATGTATGGAATGGCCATAATTGCTAAGAAAAACCTCTTTTATTAAGGCTGTGAAATGGATCTATGGTCCAATCAGCAATGCTTTTCCTTGATAGCAATGCTGAATTGGTGGGCCCTTTGAATGAGGTGTCTCCAGCTGTAACGGTGTCTCTATGTGATTTTTAAGAGAAAAGAAAGTAAAAGTTTTGATCTAATGAGCAAACCAAAAAAACTAACACAGATTACTTTTTGCTTCATTCACAATACAAGACAAAGCCACTATCCTTTACGGTGACGCTAAGGTGGTGAACGAAAGATAAAACCTATTGGTGAGGAACGATTTTCAAACCTTTGTATTGGCTATCTAAAGAAAGGACACACGTAGTTCTTTATCACACCTTATATTTGCCTTTTTCTTAAACGCTTCTCTTTTTTTTTTTTGTTCTCACTTAAAAAGGGATTTTCTTGTGAGTTTTGTTTTGTTTTGTTTTTTGTTTTTTTGTTTTTTTCCAAACCAAGCTGAGCCTAAGCGCTTATAAGAAGTGAAAAAGAGATAGTGCAGACACACACACAGTCACACACACACATGATAGCAATCGAGCACGCCGTTTATCAAGGCCTGAAGGCCATGCTATATATGGCTATGGCTAAGCTATTATGCCCAATTGGTAACGGCTAGATTTTACAAAGACAATACTCACTGCTCTGCTCAGCTGTCTCTCACTCTTCGACTGTTCTTTCTTTCCTTTTTAAACTCTTCTTTTTTTTTTTCCTTTTAATTATTAAATCCTTAAATTAATTAAAGAAAGTGACTGCATGCTTTGCTCATGCACGCACGACCACCTTATGAGACTTCGCTCCAAAGTAATGATCTTTCACTCTTACAGAAGAAGAAAAAAAAAAAAAGAAAAGAAAGAAAAGAAAAGGAATGAGTATTGGGTAATCTATCAAAATTCACCGTCCAAAAAGAAAGAAACATCCATTATTTTCCTCTCACGCGTATTTGTGCTTGGTTTTTCCTTTTTCTTTTTTTCTCTTAAAGTTGAGTTTAATTAAAATGATGGTAGCAATAGTAACAATATTTCCAGAGAAAAAAATTATATATGTATGTAGCTTGAAATAATATTAATTTGTACATGTATTTCTTACTGGTGTTGTACATAATGTTGTACTTCAGTTTCAGTCAGGAATACAAGTAAAACAAAAACAAAATTTTGGATGAATGAGATAACAAAAATAAAACTGCAGAAAAATAAAGAGACACCAAAATTAGTAACTCAGTTCAATAACTCTACGTCCGTGAGACTATGCCCAGACGATAGAAAGTTATTCACAACTTTGAAACGTGTACACCCGGGTTTACACACGAAGGACTCCCTCTTAATTGCATTTTCGTTTTTCACAGTCTCCTCTTCATGAATGACAACACGAGATCTCATCGTTTTCATATGTCTATTTTTATAACTGAAACAAATTAAATCGAACATTTGGTACTTGAGAGTAGGCCAGTGCATTGGGAGATTTTTGGTATTTTGGGAAATTTCAATTATTTTTTATATAATTAAAATTCTTATTTTTAAAATAAAAAAAATCCCAAAATGACAATCGATTTCGGTATTTCGTTTCGGTTTTTTGTCGATATTTGAGTATTTTTGATAACTCAAAGGTTAAACGAAAATAAAAAAAATGAAATTAAATTTTCTACTCCATATTATTGATATAATAAGATATATCCATAAAAAATAATATTTAAAACAAAATAAGTTCATAACTTTTACAAGAAAGACATGAAGTGAAAAACTATTTAACATAACAAAAGACTAGGGCACAAAACTAAACTCTCAATAAATATATATATATATATATATATTGGACAGCTTTTCGTAAACTAAAAATTAATTTCTCAAAACTAAAAAATCATCCAAAAATTTTGGTAATTACAAAAAATCGCTCAAATAACCTCATGAATTAATTTTGTCAATTGTTTGCCTTATTGGTTTCAATAATGAACGGACAATTTTTTTTTTTTTGGGTTTATTGTGAATAGACATACTTAGGAGTCTTCATAATCTTAAAAAGATAATTAAATTACTCATATTAACAGTAATATCTCAATGTTAAGTTTGAGATCATGCTAAGTGCTAACACCATCTTCAATGCAAATGCCAATATCAATGTCAAATTTGGTACTAAAAATAAAAATGTTATATTTGACATTGAATGTCAATGCATTTATGCTACTTTAAGTGCTAAATTACTGTTTTACTATTTTTTTTAAATTAAATTTATAAAAGATAAATATCACAACTAATAAATGATAAAAATGTGAGTTGCAAAAATAGACCAAAATTAAATGTTTGTTTTAAATGATAGTCTGTGTTTAAAAAAATTAAAAAAATAGCCATGTTACGAATTGTATAACAGAAAAGTGTCACACAAAATATAACAGTTCTATAAATATTTATAAGATATTATTTAACACTTCAAAAAATAATGAGTAAAACTTGAAGTGTTACAAAATATCTTACAAATATTTACAGATGTGTTATATTTCGTGTGACACTTTTCTGTTATACAATTCGTATGGCTTATTTTTTAATTTTTTGAAACATAGGTTGGATTTTAAAAACGAATTTTTTTTGGCTATTTCCTACGATTTCCCTTATAACTACAAGTAGCAATAATTATTTTGGATAGAAGATAATATTTTATTATATATAATTACAATCATAATAACTTTTTTTTTATATGTTGGAAAAAATAATCAATCAATAGACAAGTTCAAATATCATATTTTTGGCACTTTTTATATTTGGTGTCAAATTTGATACAAAAAATAACATTTGTCAACTTTAACACTAAATATAACATTGTATTGGAGAATACAGTTTGTACCAAAATACTAAAATTTTGCGTTAATACCCTAAAATAGTATTATATTGGAGATAGTTTAAATAAGATAATTATTCTCTCTAATTATAATATAAGTACATTCTGCTCTAAAAAAAAAATTAAAGAAGTAAGTTTTCTACACTTGAAGTGAACAGTGTCCAATTTCGGGTATAACTTTAATCAAGGAAAGCTATCCATATTTAAATATGTCTTTTTCTATATAACTAAAATGAATAATTGTTCTATATTTTTGAAAATTTTAATAAAATAGTCACTTTTTAGAAAATGATTTTTAAAAATAGTTATAGTTTAAAAAAAGTAAGAAAATAGCTATTTCAGAAATTTTTTACATATGAAAAAAAAATTACAACAAATTTTATTTGTAATTTTGTTATTGTAAGAAACTTGTAAGAAATTTTTCATAACGAATTTTTAAATTTTTTTAAACTGTGATTATGTTTTAAAACACAATATTAAAGTGATTATTTATCTAATTGACTCAATATTTTATATTAAGAATTAATAGTAACCTAGCTGATCCATATAGTACCACTAATAATAAATAATTAGAAGATGTCGACTTTTTAAAAGATCACAACGAAAATGAATTGTAATTTATTAGCTACTTGTAAGCACTTTATGATAAAGGACACCCAACTTTTAACATGCTTGTTCATTAATTAACTACAAATAATAGGGTATTACTTCAATTATTCCTTCTCGTCCTCCTATAGATCTACTCCGACTTTTTATTTAAGATTAAAAAAAAAACTACTTTTAATATAATTAATATAGTAAATAGCGCGTGTTGTTTAGGTGATCACATATGAAAGTGGGATAAATAAAGAAGAAATGTTGGAATTGATCACATAATAGTAAATAGCGCTCGTCCTCCTATGCTCTACCAAGGATAAGTAATAAGTTGGAACATGACCGTTAAATGTTTAATTTAATTTAATTAATCGGTAGCGACAATGACACTTTTGGGTTTTGGCCCATAAAATATAACCGCAGATAGTGGCGACAACACGGGCGTAAGAAATTAGAAACGAACAAATAAACAAATAAATAATAGAAAACATTGCAAGGCAAATACAATATAATTAGTTTTGAAAAAGATAATTTAGACCAATTGTATTAAGTAATTTAAGAATTGAAAAAGAATAGGCATTTAATAAGTTTAATAAAAGAAAATTTCGAGGAATGTTTTTTTTTAAATTTTTATAAATGATAATCAATGTCTCATGTCCGTTGTATTTTTAATTTCTGACCTAAAATTTATACTATAAACATATAGTGAAAAAAAAACACATACTAAGAATATAAATTATTAAGTGGCACTAAAAATAACCTATACATCATGGAATTGTTGTTATTAGAATGAATATTCCTAACTCTTTTTGGTCAAATCAAATATAAGAACAAGAATTGTGATACTATTCTATTTTCGTTCTATCAAACAAAAAATAAACATAAGAGAGAAGATTTACATTGAGAATTCGAAAAAAATATTTTTACTTAAATAAAAGTACTAAAATATAATTAAGTTTAAATTTTGATTAATGTATAAAAAAAAGTACTATATAAGAATATTTGAATCAATTTTTTTTATTTGAACTATTTATCAAGTAGCCTCTTAGATTTTGTGTAATTTTTTTTGAAAAGATACACGCTGCCATGGAATTTTCTATGAGTACTAATAAAAAAAAAACATAAGCACATTACATTATTTGTTTTCATATTATCGGAGATAAAAATAATAACATATTTTATAATTATAAAACTAAAATTATGTTCAAATTGAAGATAAAAACGAATAAAGAAGAAAAAACGAACAAACAAAAAATAAAACAATATAAATCTGAAAACCCCAAAGAAAGAGCAGAAATCCCGCACGCTTGATTGCTTTTTTACCGCTTTATATTTTCTTTGATTTATATTCACATTATCATAATATCCACGCGTTTTGTGCCGTTCATCAAATTATCTTTTTAGTTTTCTTTATTTCCCAGTTCCCACCGACTTTCATATTGTCGAAAACAAAAAATATGTCGAACCATGTGGCAGAGCTAAAGCGATCACCAACTTTGGACCCCAAGAAACATAATAGTGTAGAGAAAAAATTAAACAGATTCATGAAGATGTCTTTTAAGAAAGGAAATAAAGAGAGAGAATGAGGGCTCTTCGTGTGTCTGTATGAGCACTATTTCTATGTTTTTTTCTCTGACAAGCATGACTTTCCTAATTAGTCTTAATAAGGCCATTAAAGGATTTTTTTTTTGGGTGAAGTAGGCAAATACCCAGAATTCATACAATAATAAAAATAAATACTCAAATTTTTGAAGTAATTGAGTTTCTAGTCAATTTGTGAATTACTTGCACATGCTTTTGGTACAAAGTGAATTACCACCACTTACCACTGTGTAAGTAATTGCATCTTTTGGGTAATTGGTTATATTTTTCAAAAGATTGGGTAATAACTTACATTAAGTTTTGAAAATTGGGTATTCATTATAATTTCTCTTTTTTTTTTTGGTTACGAGCATTAAGTTTTACTTCCAAAAATTTTCAATAGTTTGTATATTTCTAAGTTTTGCTTCCAAAGTTTTCGATAATTTATTTCTCTTTTGCATAATTAGATCGACTTGTGTCTCAGTTTCAGCTTTCCCATTGCATGCAATAATGTCCATTGCCTTCAAAAATTTCCACACAAACTTATTAGAGTAATTAACGTTATTAGCTTTTAAATTTATTATACACTGACGATTTGATTTTTTTTTCTTTAATGATTTGGACTTTGAATTTTCAGATCTACACAATCAAGCAGAAAAATTAGAGTCTATTTGGTATTTGATCATTTTTTATCTATGTTTTAAGAATAACCATAGTTTCATGAAATTAAGAAATTAGTCATTTTCATATTTGATACACATTATCATTTTTGATATGTGTGTATCATTTTTTGATACCGTGTATCATATTTTGTTACAAATATATCATTTAACAAAAATATGATATATGTATATTAAATGTGAAAATGATTAATTTATTAATTTTATGAAACTATGCTAGTTCCTAAAAAATTAGCCAAACGTTTGGCTAAATCATTAAAAATCTCAAAAAAATTATGATTCTTTCGTGACAATTTTACACGCTCAACTTCTTGCATTTTGGCATATTAATCCCTAAAATATTTATTGATAGATTAATTTATCACAAAATTCTTTTTCTTTGAAGTTCAGCATATATAGTTAAATATTAGGGTTCGTTGACAGGATATGAAACTTCGGGCTCCAAATTAAGTCAAGAACAAAAAAATTTCAAGTGCCAAGTTATCTAATCGCAACAAGTTGAAAAGAATTATGTGCTAATATTTTCAGTAAGTATGATGCTTTGTTTTTTGGCTCTGGCAATCTTGTTGTCATTGTTGTTGTTGTTGTTGTTTTTTTTTTTTTTTTTTTTTTTGCTTTAATACTGCATAGCTTTTTGCTGTCAAATTAAAAGATGATTACACAATACTTTTTCAGACACGAAGTGAAAATAAAGAAATAAGTGTAAAAAAAAAAAAGAAAAAGAAAAGGGTTAGCAACAATCACGGAAGTGAATGCAACAAATGCAAAAAACAACAAAAGTACTGTTTTTAAGAGTGCATGGTTTGAAAGCTTTGGACTCAACTTTGATTGAGAAAATACCATGATGAGCGTCAAATTGAACTAACCCTACCCCGGGGATTTCGCTAATCACGTACAACTAGTACTATTAACGATACTAGAAGATTATTTTGTAACATTATGGTTGAAAAATCTAAAGAAACTTTCCTTTGGAAATATCTGGGACTTTGATGTCGGGTCAATAACCCTTGGAAACTTGCGATTAACGAAAATGCACGTGCCTTTAATTAATTCACGATTAAAAAACAAGGACCATTTGATAGTTAGAAATGGTAAATTAATCATTAGCCATAAAAATTATAAAATTAGAATAACAACATCATGTATTCAAGGAATTGTAATTTTTAGATTAATTTATTTGGTACTTAGCTATTTTTTAATCTATATATTAAAGAAATAGTCAATATTTTCAAAATTTTAAAAATTAGCTATTAGCCCTTAAAAAATTAAGGATATAAAGGTAACATTACACCATCATTTAGTTAAAAAATGACTATTTCCTTAGTTCATGAAAATATTGGCTATTTTCTTAAAACATCATCTAAAAATAGCTATTTACTTATTTTTTTTTGGGATTAATTGAAACATTGACTAGTTTCTTAAAATTTCATAATTAAGAAATAATTAACTTTTAAAAAAATGTCAGTACATGAACTTTTTTCTTTCGTTTGTAATTTTTTTTTCTTGGTTCAAATTTGTTACCCAAGTAAATGTTAGCATTAATATGATTTCAAGATATCTTATAGTGTCCCATATTGATCACGTGGGGACAGATCAGACAGTTGCTTCAAATTAAGTGATGTACATGACTCTTAATATGCTTATGGTATAAGCACTTTAAGTAAAATTATGAGAGCTATGAATCAAAATGGACTACTTAGGTAATATTAATAATTCTTATCTTATGGATATAGTAACAGATTTTAATATTATTCCAAAACAAGTAATTGCAGTGTGGGACCTCATTATAACTAATTATAAGGATACAGTATTTCGCACTTACATACAGTGAGATCGATGAACCAGTAAACTACATTATAAAACATTAAAAAAAAAAAATTCTTAAGTATAGATCAAAGCTAGTGATAAAGCTAAAATTACAAGTGACTTCAATAATGCAAAAGAACTTGCTAATATATTGCGGACAATATAAACTTCTAGAATCGAAAACATAATCATTGCTTAAGCAATATTAATGATTAAATTAAGCTGATATTTAGATGAGCACCATTAATATCTATATATAGGTGGTAGAAAGAAAAAGGAAAATAAAAATATATCAGAAGCGATAGCTTTTGATCAGCCATAATAATAACCTTGGACCACTTTAGCTATTGTTGATTTATGGGGTATTGCATTGAATTAATATCCAACTTTATAATATTTTTTGCTTTTAATGAATACAGTTAGCTTAATAATTTCAACTAAGACATTTGAACGGACTTGTGGTACGTATGCAACTTATGTACCTCATAAGAAGAAAATAGAAATGGAGTGATTTTTAAATCATGAATTTAAATATCATTAATTTTAAAAGCTGTCAAACAAGTACTTTAGATTAATATCCTATCCTGCGTACATAAATCCACTAATTCCCAATAAAAAATGAAAGATAATTGGTACAATACAAATCATCATGAGCATGGATGTTTACATAAGTACATATATACTATGATTGAATAATATACTATAAATATTCTTTCAACAATTATGCTCTTCTATACTTATAGCGATTTAGACGGTGAGAATGAGATTTATGTTTTTAAAATATAAAGTTTATTAAAAAAAATTACTTTGACGATTCAAAATAGTATTTCATATGTAGATAATATAATTCACCAAATTCATTTTCGTTTTCACACTATCCTTGTGCAGTACTTATACTTATTTTTTAAAACTAATGGGACAAATTTGGTGAAAATCTCTATGGTAGGCAAAGAGTAGGTAATTAAGATTAAGGTGGTCCTACATTATCATTCCAGCCAACACCAAATCAAGTTCACATTGCTATGATATTCTCACAGAAAAAAGGAAAAAAAAAAGGTTTTCTGTATCACACAAAAAAGTAGAGAAGCAAATATATTGAGAGGTCCATTACTAATTTTCCCACTTCTTTTTATGCTACAACTGTATTCCTTTATCTACCAACTTAGAACACTGCTTTGAAAAAAAAAGACCTTTTAATAATATGGTCATAGACTTTGTTGATGACCGCACAAAAACTCTAAAAATACAAAATCTCAAAAATGATAGTTTTCAGAGTGATATACAAAGCACTAACAAAATAATCACATGATACTACTAGAATCTAGATCTTGCCATCCCATAGCTTGATATGTAATATTTTTGTTCTATTGGAATTTTTAATGGGTCTCATTAGGTTTCTGGCTATTTTGTGGCCTATATTTTAAAGAAATTATATACTTTTTTAAATAGTAAGATATTAGTCATTAAAATAAAAACTCATATATGACCAGACAAAAATACCCTCACTCTACAAGACCATATGATGGAAATAATTTTCTCCAAAATAATCCTTGCTCTTTAGCGACGACCTTTTTCCTCTTCCAGTGTTGAACTTTGCTTTCGCTTTTAATGGCGACCTCATCTCTCTCCCTCTCTCTCTCTGACGAGAAAGATAAATGTTAGTAAAGTTGACTCAAATTTATTTTTGATAAGTAATCAGTTTGGAAAACAATGAACTAACGGAAAGAAAAGAGGAAAGAGAAGTTTTTCTTTTGCATCACTCCTAGGGCTTATGTGCACCCATATATATTTACTTGTGATAAAGATAAGATTAATGCGGCTATGGGCGTGAAAGATGAGAGCTAATATAAGTATGTCACAATTGAAAAGGTGAGGCTGAGATTATGTGTGTAGAGATAGCCGGCAAAAATAATTGTAAGTGTGAAGAATGTGAATAGCCCCATTATGATGTAGTCGCACCCGCACTTAGAGAGAAGGTAAAAAGACATGAAATGTGTGCGTTTATGTACAAGAGAGAGAGAGACGAAATAGTGTAATTGAAAATTGAGTGTGTGAGAGATTCAAGGGTGTTGTGTGTAATCTATATCTAATATTAATGAAATTAAGGTATATGGATAGTGGATGTAGGTAATTCACATGATGATGAGCATTGTTTATCCACACCAATATTTCGATTGTCGTTTTTGCAAAATTCAAATGCTTACATTATACTGAATGGTAGACTCATTTTGTGCATCTTTGTTAATAGGTTATACTAATTTTCTATTATGAATCTTTCGAGTGAAATTTGTAACTTAGCATCAAAGTTCTCTGAATCTGGTTATGGGATTTGGGATTTCGGTTGGCATTGAAGATGGTGAGAAATTAGGGGTTGGGTGTGAATTGGAGACTTTTCCCTATCTGTTCTATATTGTAACACATTTTATAATCTTAATAATAAAAATGTTCTATAGCATAACAAATTGTTTTAATCATAACAACATTTGTTACGTTCTGGACAAAGTTAGGCATCATACACAGTCAGGTCAGAGTTATGATATATATCGTAACGAATTTTATTACGATCTATACAAATTGTATTACAATATATCGTAACAAGTTTTTTTTACGATCTGTAAAAAAAAATCAATACATAATATCCTATATATATATTTATATGTATGTAACTATTTACTTAATTTTTTCATTCATTGGCTAATAATTAAAAAATGTCTTTTAAAAATGGCATTTAGCCGAATCTTTTTTTGAGTGAGGACTTCATACCCACCGACAAAGAAGAGAGGGCTTTTGAAATTTATGAATGAAAATGGGCTATGCTATGGATATATTCTTGTATAGGTAGTCCTATAGACCTACACTACACAAGTCACTACTACTGTGATGTGATTATATATGTACAATAATACAAAGTAGTAAACGTGTTGATGCATATTCAAGATCACTCATTCATCAGTATGTAGTGTGGTACAGTGGAAGTTAGAATTCCACTATCCCAACATGCAATTGTTGTGCATGATCTCAATTCAATAATTCACTAGATCGCAGCCATCTTTTTATTTTTATTCTTTATTTTTGCCCTTTCTGAAAACTTTTGTACCTAAAAAAGTTATGGTTTAGGCTGGATTCTTGGCCTGGCATTATATTATCATCATCGTCATCATATATATTAATGCTCTCAAATAACAAATATTTCATATATGAAAAGTAGTTTGCGTTCATGTGTCTTGAGTTTGTTGGACAAGTTTCTTTTTTAAGTTTGTTAGCAATTTACATTTAAATTTTTTAATAATTAATAAATCCATTTAAATTAAGAATGGGCGCCAAAATTTGGACAGAATATAAAGAACAATATGTCAAATTCTAACAAATTCAAAAGTCATTAGGACAAATTACTTAACAAAGAAATTGACGACTTCATTATTAATTTGTCAATTGTAAAAGGAGATAATTTGCCACTCCGGTTAGTATATGCAAAAGCTATTTATACAATAGAAATGCTCAATGACCATAATTTTTAATTAAAAAAACTAATTATTTTTTAAAATAGTTGAATAAGTAACTATTTTCTGAATAATATTTTAAAAAAATCATCAATGTTTTTCATTAATTAAAATATTATTTATTTTCTTAACTACATGATAATATAGTTTTACATTTATGTCTTTAATTTTTTTATGTACTAGTGATTAATAACTTAATTTTTAAAAATACCAGTTAATATAAATTAAAAAATGATCAAATGCCAAATATATCCATATTTTTTTACTAAAATTTTTTATCACGTAATATCTCTCTTTATACAGTGTAAAATATTTGTCTTTTTTTTTTCTCTTCACGTGCAAACAGTTCGTATCTTTTAATCCAAGGACACAAAACAACTCAATACACGCCTCGATGATTTTACACTTCTTTTGGGGACTCGAAGCCGAAGTTTAGAATATTGACCTCATTCATGGTCTTGGGAAAAGTTGATATTTTGAGTAACTAGAAAGATAATGTGCCTCCTAATTAATAGAGGGACGTGTCCAAAGAGGTTGATTTCCAAGGACAAAGATAATATTAGATTAGTAATAAAGACACAATCATATCTCTTCATCACTACTGCTTGGTGTGATTCACAAAAAGTGTTGGTGACAAAGTCTTGGACATTTTGTTGAGGGCACATCTAAATCAGAAAGTTCCTTTATTGTTTGCTTGTTTTAGGGCTTTTTTTTTTTTCCCCCCCCTATTTTTATGAAAAGACAAACATAGAGATTTCTTGCTTTGGCTGGCTTTTTTTATATATTTTATTTCAGGTTTTGGTAATGATAAAGACGTCGGCTTTGCACAAAGTCTAAACAAAATTGCAGCCTTTCTTTCTTGATTGTTCTTTTAGGAGAAGTCCTCTTGGGATTTGCGGGAGGACGTGACAGGTGTGCCTTTACTTTTGAACTGTACAAGTATTATATTGTAATAATTCCTATAACAAATCATCAACGTCGCTTTGGCCGAGTGGTTAAGGCGTGTGCCTGCTAAGTACATGGGGTTTCCCCGCGAGAGTTCGAATCTCTCAGGCGACGATTGTACTTTGTTTTATTGAAATTTTACATTTTGATGCACTCTTTAGGACTCAAAATCTTTGTTGTTATTATTATTATTATTATTGTTTTTTGGGAACTTGTTTCTACAAATATGCATATGTTGGAAAATTATACTTGCATCTATTATTTTTAAATTCTTCTTAATTTTTATGATGGAAAAGAGTATCTTTATAAAATTTTAATAAAACAATTGATTAAATAGGAGATTTGACACATTTAGTGTGATCAAATGATACTTCCCTACTTCCCTATTATTAATTTCTTAATGAAAAAACAAGAAAAGAGAGAGAATCACATTGAACAATCCCAATTCTTGATTTGGATTGACCCTATGCCCCTTCTTTCATGTGAAGCCTAGCCTTACGGACGGCATTGCCCACTTTCCTACACTGTATTTTGTTGTTCAACTCCGCCCATACCACAGCAGCGGCTGGTACTAAGGTCGACCAGGTCCGGCTACCACTTGACTGTTGAACGTTCCACAGGGGCATTGTAAAACTTCCTAGTTTTGTAATTATTATTATTATTTAAACCCTTATTTTTTGCTATTTAATTTGGAAGTAGATTAGCAAGCAGAAAAAGCCAAGCTATTTTACCAGGCTTCTTTGTCCGAGTAAATTTGCAAGACCGTGTAAGCATGGCTTATGCTCAAAATCATAAGAACAAATCCATGTATTTAAAATAGTTGGAGCATTTATTCATTCATTCATTCATTATGGTAATGAAATAGGCTAATTTAATTGGAAAGCCTCCATATAGCATACGACAAAATCATAACTTCGAAGAAAGAATATGAGAGAAATTTTTGGCTTAATGCTTGATAACAGAATGGTATTGTATACAGATGATGTCAAACACAGACAATGCTTCTTGGTAAAAGTAAACGATTTCACAAAAATCAGCAAGAGTACAATAAAAGGGCTTGAAATAATAGACATGAAGAAGAATTCACACCCTTCTTGATATTAAAAAAAAAGAAAAGAAAAAAGCAAAACAACAAAAAGATACTACTAGAGTAGCATAGTGAGAGAAACTTCAGGCCTCTGTGACTCCCAGCTGCTGAGCCACAAGAAACTTCTAGTGACCATACTTCTGAAACTCCCATTCACTGTTATCTGTTTCAACAACAAGCAAACCAAGACAATTATAAGATACTAGTTAAGGAAAAAGCATGGCAGAATTTAACACCGTGTAAATGTAAGAGGCATCGAAAATATGAGACCAATAGGGCGGTGCAAAGAGACATACCCAAAGGACAAACTTGACGGGTCTTCAGCCATCGGCTAATGCAGTGGAAGTGAAATGCATGGTTGCAAACCCCTACAGAAATAGAATTCACAAATTTAGTAAAAAGCACCAAGCATAAACATTACACTCATCATAACATAGATATTAGTTAGTCTAATCCACACAAATTATCAGAGAGAAAGAGATCACAAAACAGAGATGCACACAATACCTTCAGAGGCCAATTATTCAATTTAAGCATTAATCAACAACAGAGTGTGTAGAGTGTTTCAGGCAATTAAGTAACACAGTGTAAAAAATGTCACATAAGATAAGTTAGATAACTAATAGAGCTCGGTGCAAACACTGGTGAAATCGCAAACAAGAGAAATTCAAGCTTTGTAGAGCTAAAAAAATTAACATTCTACATGTGAAATTAACGTTTCAACCACACATTATACAGGACTAGACAAAAGGTGGCATCACAAGCAGCATGAGAAGTAGATAACAGACAAACTTATGGAGGGGTTAGAAAACCCTTAAATAACTGCAAAAAAGAATAACGTTAACAAAAAATTCAAACATTAAGATTTAGCTTCAATTTTCTAGTGGACTCTAGACCTACAAGAGTGAATTACTACCATCACTTGTCAAGTAACGAACATTGGTTAAGCTATCAAACTTCACAGAACAGAAAATAATACATATCCATCGAAGAGCAACATACATGCTAACTGAAGCCTTACAGATATCGAATCCGACTGGAAAAACTCGAGTAAAATGCTGTAAAAGCAAGGCAAGTAATGCCACTTGTCTAAATAATTAGCATAACTTTCCAACAAACGAAACGGAACAAAATCACAACCATAACAATGCTCCTTAATTATATTATACAGAAACAAAAACTCAATGAGCAATGATGTATCGAAGAGGCCGCTAATGTGCATCAATACTACTTTTCTTTTTCCACTAAATGGCTCAAATTCAGATTCATGCTTTGCGAGGAATATCAACAACGAACCTAAAACTCTACCACATGAACTATAAACTATCCTTACCAAAAAAATTTACAACATTTTATTACACAGACGACCTAGAAATAAAATAATGATTAAGAGAAGATTAACATAAACACTCAAACACTGAGCATAGTTTAGAGCAATATAACTTACCCCAAGCAACGGTACATTCCTCGCTTGTAGCGCTTGCCTGGTTCGCTTGGCACTCGATGCCTGATCGTCAAACAAACAAACAAACAAACAATGAGCGAACAACAACAACCACCAAAAATTGCGAAATATTTCAACAACACACCAGAGAGACACCGAGATTGTGAAGGAAAATCGAAAGGGAAAAAGAGACTCACAGAGATCCATGATGTGGTTCCTGCAGATCGCACAGTTATCGACAACAATATCTGCACAAAAGAGAATCACACAGTTACAATCGAAGCCCTAGGCTCTCGAATTCGGCAGAGAGAAAGGAGAAGAAAAGAGGAAGGAATCGGAGAGGCTAGGGTTAGGGTTAGGGTTAGGGTTAGGAGAAACTTACCCCATGCCCAGAGAGCGACGGCGTTCCACTTCTTGATCTCGAAGCGCTTGGGCTTCTTGGTGGAGGGACCGGCGCTGCTGGAGGGCTCGCCGGCGGGGACCATGGGGACGTCGGAGTCCAGAGTCGCCATTGGAGAGTGTGAGCAGAGAAATCAAGAGGTTTTTGAGCTAAGAGCTATGAAAGAGAGAGATTCGCGAAAGAAGGGATTTGGTTTTATTTTAGCAAAGGAACGAGCGAAAAGCAAGCGTGAAAGGTGTGGATTAAAATAGTAGATGAAAGAAGTTAATGAAAATCCAATTAGGATTGTGAGAGCTTGAAAGCAGACTTTGGATCCTAATCGGACTCGAACACGCCTAAGTGAGCCCAAAACGTGTCAACACTTTGGGCCTACTTTAGGCCCAATATGGTCAATTGGAGAATTTCATTTCGGGGGATTTTGAGGAATATCGGAAATTCTCCCATTTCCCGTTTCAAAATAAAGCCATGATGCCCATTTAATAATTTATAGCCCAAATAGTATGCTCCCCTCATTTCTACTCTTTATTTGTAGTATAAATTTTGGGATATAAATTAAAAAGTAAAATACCCATGGGATATAGATTATTATTGTACCAAGAATGGAGCATTTCTCAAAATCCCCCGCATCAATTTTAAGGTTTTTTGAGGGAAATTTTAGGACTTATCTCTCCTTTTTAGCTTTTGTTTTGATTTGAGGGAGATTAAATTTTGGTTTATGTCGCTCTCGATTTTTGTTTGCAAAATTTTCTTGAGAATTATAGTGTGTAGCCATTTCCAAAAGCTTGATTTTAATAATTGCCAACGCTTTGAATATTAAGAATATGGTCATTGTATATAAATTATATTATGCCAAAATTTGTTTTATGTAATAAAATTCTTTATTAATTATTATTTATTTTTTTAGGACCAATTAAGAAATTAACCATTTTAAAAGTAATATTTGAAAGATTTAGCGTTAGAATGTCAAAATTTAATGATTTAGCTATAACATAAGTGTAACATAGTATGTTACACCTATAACATATATGTATCATATCATGTTACATATATGTTACGGCTAAATCCTTAATTTCATAAAATTACGACTAATTCTTAAAAAATTAACTAAAAGTTTGATTAAATCCTTAAAAATCTCATTTTTTTTAAATTATGTAATAACATTTATTATGATGACTATTTTCTAAATTTATGAAACAATGACTTTTGTAAAAATTTACATAAAAATTGGCTTGTTTGACAAAATTCACACTTTTTCTTTCTTTGTGGTCAGAAAGATAAGTTTAAAATAGTTTAAATCGAAACATGGATCTCATGAGTGGTATTTTTCTAGGTTTCTCATTTTTGGAAGAGAAACGAGATTAGAAAATGAATTTCTATGTCGTTTATAAGTCCATCTTTTTATTGATGAAATTTGAATACAGTATTTACAATTTCATGCTTTTATTTTTGTTCCTTTATTTTAATATATCTTTCTTTTTTCAACTTTGTCGATAAATTGTGAAAAAGAAGATTGAAGAAGACTAGTCAAAGTATTTTCACTCCAAGATTCCATTCGAATGCCACCTAACCTTTGTTTATTCTATTATCACATATAAATTGAAAAATATATCACTAAGATAAATGATATAAGAGGAAGCTTCAGAATCAATCGCTCCATAAAAATTTAGTAAAAATTCCTAAATAATCCATGAATTTAGGCGAAGTTCTATTCTTAAATAATCGAACTCAAACTTGATCAACATTTATACATAAGAAGACAATATTGTCCTTTAATAAATTAACATATTACATTTAAATATTTTATTTTTCATTTATTTACTTTTTTTATATAATATAAGAAAAACACAAAATAATATGGCTAAAGAATTAAAAAAAATTGATAACAATAAACGAACATATTCTACACAAATCAAAAACCTTTGTTGATAATAAATATTTACTTTTTCAGCTTTTAACTCTTTATTCCCAGTAAAAAAAAAAAAAGAAAGAATAGAGAAACATCTTCATTTCTCATCTTCATCACTTCATGTTTGCTCTTCCTTCTTCGTCAACCACACACCGCCGCCCGTCAATCCCACGCTGTCAACCCAATGTCTGTGCCGTCGACCCCCCAACTCCGGTGCTAAACCTCCGCACCCACCGCGACCTCCGCGACAATGTAGAAAGTGACAGGCCCCTACAATTTAGAAAGTGACAGGCCCCGACAATTGCCATTTGCCATTGAAAGTTCACCTTCAGCCTTGAATGAATAGAAATTTCTTTTATTTTCAATCCTAAAAATTAAATTAAATTAAAATAAATATTTATAAGATTAAAATAAATTAAAAAATATTTTACAATATTTGCTTGTTTATTATGGAAACACTTAGGTATTGGACGTAATGAGTTCGAGAAAGGGGGAAATATGGAAATACTCGCGGGTTTTTTAACTCGAATAATACTAACATAATCATATCTATAGCTAATATTGTTGTAGCAGCATTTTTTTTTCTTTGCCTTTGTGCTTTAAAAAATTGAATATTAAAAAAACTAGAGTAACTATTTTTGTTATTCAACATTTAACAAGACAATCTCAGCGAAAAAAAAAGTTTTTTTAAAAAAACACAAACTTTAAACCAGTCAAAGTCAACATGTTCTTACTAAACTTTGGTTCCACTTCCCTAACACTCATTACATAATTATTTTTTATCTTTTCAGCTTTCACTCCCTCTCTCTCTCTTAGGCGATGATTGGTGCCAAGACTACCCAGGAGACCCATCTGAATTCAGATTATGACCAGCGTCCGTACTAACAAATTACCTTAATTTTTATTTCGGAAAAGAAAAAGCCCAAAAACCCCAGCTAAAAAGCAAAAATAAAAGTACATACCAAGAAGATTAAAAAAAAAAAAAAAAAAAAACCACCCCATACCTTAACCTATATGACTATATATATATGTCATGGATCGGATCTAGATCCGTCTATATCGCTTCATGGCCTATAGATATAGAAGGAAATAGATCCGACCAAAAGTGGGAATCACCAAGACGATCAACAAAACAAATAATAAACCAAAAAGAAGAAGCTCAGGGCAAAGAGCGCGGCATAGGCAAGGAAGTAACAAAAGCCCTTCAGCCCACGACAGCGGTGGTCGTCGCCGCCGTGTTTTTTGCCGCCGCCGCCTCCACCGCCGTTAACCGATCCCTTTCGCTGCCGATCCCGAGGCCTAAGCGGCTTTACAGGTCTGTCTACGCTTTTGTCCCTTGCCATAATAATATATATTCTCGTCCAAAATATACTCTCTCCCAGAAGTAATTATTAGCACAACTATATATAATACTGTGGAATTATCGAGGAACTATGCGTGTGTACTGTATATATATATATATATATATTTACATATATTTGTATTATGCGGTCAAAACTTTAAACCACGTAATGGAACGGGGTGCGTCGTAACTTCCGGGAAATGAGAATCCAATTTCTGAGGGATTAAGGAAAAGCGCGGTCTCAACTACAATTTTAATTTCCCCGTGTCACCCACACAAGCCAAGCCAGGCTGGAATGAGAAAATGGATTCAAGCCCTTGGGCTGCCTCGAATTTTTGTTTTGTTTTTGTTTTTTTTTAATTTCGGTCCAGATTGGACTGGGGATTGAGTATTGACTTTATAATATATATATTTCTTTTTCAAAAGTCCGGCTTTAAGACTTCGAGCTCAAAATTGGGCCGGATGTCTCCTATTGGGCTCGGGTTTGGGCTTCTGAAGCCCAACAAATAAACACAAGAAAAGAAGGGGGAAGGGGAAATTTCGAAGGGAAGTTTTGAAAAATGCCATTTTTGGACAAATTTTTTTGAAATATGCCACTTTAAAAAAAAGTTTGGAGTTCATGCTACTTTTTAGTAGTGAATTTGACCGAATTGAGCTTCTTTTTCTTACAAGTGAGGAAGACAAGAGGGGAGAATGAGAGTAATATAGTAATTCACTTAACAAAAAAGTGACGTGGCATGCAATAGTGACATAGTATGTAAATATGAATATCAAATGCGGCATGAGATTAAATTTTCTTAGATTTTTTTTTGGCATAAATAAGTTCATTCTAGATGTCACTAAATAATTTATGTCCTAGCTAGTAGTGTGTTCTCTAGATTTTTATTGCAACAAAAAAAAAAAGATCTTTTTGAGTGTCACATCCATGCCCAAGATTAAGCCTGAACAAAATGTTCGGATTTTTGACCAGAACAGAATCCCGATCGACACACCGTCCAGAATGTCGGCCACCACCACCGCCCGATGGTACCACGGTCGAAATTCGATCGAATATCGCCGATTGACGGACAGGGTCGGGTTATCGTTGGGAAGGTCGGTCGAAAACGACCCGACCGACGATGGAGATTCTAAAACTTATTCACATATTCAACGTCGTTTCTTTCCCACGGCCATATCGCTCTCCAAGCTGAATGTCGAGCCGTCGTGACTTTTGAGATGCCGCCAACGTCCAACGCCGACACGCCGTAGTTGACACTCAAGTCTCGACAGCCAACTTTCTTAGGCTCTCGGGCTCTCTCAACTCGTCTCTCATCTCTCGACTCTCTCCATCTCACACCGGCACTGGTCTCGCCATCTCAGGACGAGAAGCCCACCCGGCCGATATTCGAATGCCACCCGAAGCTCCCCCGATCGAGTCTTCCACGGTCGGAATCGGGACCTCTTTAGAAAATTTATAGGAAAACTAATTTTTCCTTCATATTTTTCTTTGTTTGGATGTCAAAGAAAAAGTGCGAGAAGAAAAAATAGTATTATTCTTAAAATACCTTGTAATTTAACATATGTTAAAAAATTATACTTAATGTAGTAAAAATCTTGAATTTCCTATCAAATTAGTCAATATAAAAATTTAAAGGGCCATTTTTGATTAAAAAAAAACCCAAAGGGCTAGTTGTCAAAACAATACAAATTGGAAAAATTACAGATTTAAGGCTATTTCAACAAAATACTACATATATAAGTTAATAGTCATAGAATATTACATATATAAGTTTCTTGAAGAGGTGTAATTTTTTAAATACCAAAATAACCCTATAAAATTATATCAGAAATAATAAATTATAAATGAAAATTCACCTTTTGTTAACATCAGACTTTTTTTTTTTTTTTTTAAAGAAAAGTCAAATTTCAGTTATAAGAATACCTAGTTTTGTGGAAGTGGATTTACAGAAAACAACCAAAATTAATGTTGACTAAAGATTTCATACAAAATAGGTATGGTGACAGTCATGAACGTTTTTTTTTAATTCTGAATATACTGACGATTTTCTGATAAAAAAAAAGATTGTTCAAGTTCAATCTAATAAAACGACAAACAGAAATATAAAAGAGGAAAGAAATATAAAAATCATTGCGAATATAAATTATATTCTAGTATATATAACAGAAATATCAAGAGAGGAATACAATAAGAATCTTTGAGAATGTAAATTATATTCCAGTATATACCACAGAAATTGAAAAGAGGGAAAAAATGAAAAAAATCATTGCGAATATAAATTTCATCCAATGGATCGGGTAGTTCCTTCTCCTTTACCTCTGCACTTGGAAGGGTCTCTTTTGTTTGATTCTCTATTAGTTTCGTCTTCTCCAACGGCTGTTCTTGATGCTTGGCTATTTTTAAGGATCTGTAATTTAAACCCTACAAGATTATATCAGTAAAACATTAAGAATTTTTTAGAATGTAAATTATATTCCAGTATATACAACAGAAATTGAAAAGAGGGGAAAAAATGAAAAAAATCATTGCGAATATAAATTATATTCCAGTATATATAACAGAAATACGAAGAGAGGAATAAAGTAATAAACTTTGAGAATGTAAATTATATTCCAATATATATCATAGAAATTGAAAAGAGAAAAAAATATAAATATAATTGAAAATGTAAAATATATTCCCGAATGTACAATATATCATTGAGAATGTAAAATATATTACAGAATGTAAAATAAGTTCCAGAAATACAAAAGAGAAAAATGTAAAAACCAAGAATGCGTGAATCTGCGTTATTGAGGAATGTTGAAGACGGGAATTTATGAAGAATAAAAAAAAAATTCAAGAATGCAAAATGATGAGGAAAACATTTCACGGTACTGATTATTTCCTAATGACATTTTTTTTTCCTGTCTCTGCAATGTCCCAAAAACTCAGAGGATTGTTGAAGGCGACGAAGAAACACAACCGTGGCGAATCCGTGGAGATGAAATTTCGTGAATGGGGAATATTGAGAGTGAGATTTTAAGAACTGCCCCTTTTATGTTGTTGTTGTTTTTTTTTTTTTTTTTAAATTTGAAATTTGAATGCTTGCCGATATTTTGTTGGGGGAGATAATTGCCTTTTTTTTTTTTTTTTTTTGTATATGGGTAACCCAAAATTTCGAGGGGATTAATTTTGGTAAATCTTTTTTTTCTTCTAATTTTCAGAATATATTTATTTGGGTATATAGTGATATATTAGTACATTCAACTCACATAACTTATATACGTAATAATCTCAATTCTCTAAATTAAATTTGTAATATTCTCTCTAAATAACCTTATATCTGTAAATTTCCCATACAAATTGGGCTTATTGGGCATCTTCAAATATTGTTTGGTCTCACAGTTATTACATCTAAAACCCGTCAACTCAAAAACCCCTCGACTCAACTCGAGCTTCGTTCAATGGCTCCGAGCTTCGTATTCGAATCGTCCATCGACGAGGAAGTCGATAATTCAGACGCCGAAGAAGAAGAACAACAGTCAGACCAAGAGCCAGAAAGCAACGACGACGGAGAAGAAGAAGAAGAGCGACGACGACAATCGAAACCCTCGCGAAGCCATTCTCAATCCCTGTGGAACTTCGCTTCGTACTCGAAATTGGTCGCCGAAGAACACGCCCGTCGGAGCACCACCTCCGTCAATTTCAAGATCTCCAAAGCGCTACAGCAACGCTCCGTTTCCGTCGTCGGAGAGCGGGAAATTAAAGCTGTTGTCCAGCGAGGCCCGCACTTCTCTGCAAAGCTGTCGTGCCACCTTACCTCCGTACGAGCCCAGCCCGGTGAGCTTTTGCGCGCCTCGTTGCAGTCCAGCCCGGTGAGAAAAACTTTTCCTCTACTTTTAGAAAAGAAAATTGAATCCTCATTTTCTTTTATAAAATTTCCCACACTTTTTCTGTTATTTTTTTCTCTCCAAAAAACGGTTCCAAACACAATAAAAGAATTTTCTTCACTTTTTTTCTTCCTTTCTGTTACTTTTTCAGGGTTCCAAACAAACCCCTAATGTGTCAAAAAAATGTCAATTCTCAAAATCTCCCAAAAAGAATTCTAAATAGGAAAATTTTTTTCTTTTGCCTCATCTTTGTGCTACTTTGATAAAGATGCACTCTATTCTTTGAAGCGCTATAATTTTTTTTCCTTTGATACATTAAAAAGTGTCTGATTTGCCCTCTTCGTTCAAGTCCGCTAGTTAAACCATGACGTGTCATAAAAAAAATTAAGATTTGACAATTGATTTTATCTAAAAATTGTCAAAATACCCCAGTTCAATAAATTTCAACAAAAAAAAAAGGAAAAATTTTATTAATGTCCTCCAAAACCCAAAATTTAAACACCAATAACAAAAAATCCTAATCAAACAATAAAAATCAAAACTCACATGAAGATCTTAACCAGATATGAAATTTTCACCAAATGAAAATTCAAACACAGATATGTAAAATCAAGCAGATAAACAAACATCAAGAAACACAAATACAAATCACATACTCCAATAAAAAAAATTCCACAAAAACAACAAAAAACACAAATATAAAACCACATATTCTAATCAGTGATTGTCCAGAGCGGGCTAGCGGAGCTGTTTGGGGTTTGGGTCGCGCAGCGGCATTACAACGCGATTTTAGATAGTTATATTTATCTTTTTTAAGTTATAGAATTTAGTAGCTAGAAAAGCAAATTAAATAAATTTGATGGTTTAAAATCGTTCTTTTTCTTAAGTATTTCCTCTTGACTCAGGTTTTGCTGACAGAATAATTCAATTATTGACTACATTACATTATTTTACGTCTTTGCCTTGCTCAATTCTGAATACCATATAATTAGCAAATCGATCTATACCAACTTTTCAGCATCTCTTGATCTCATCCTTATACCTTATTTATATTACATTTTAATTTATATATCCACTATTACATTATAAATATAGAGATTTGTCACAAATTATTAAATAACACTTCAAATATATATATATATATATATATATATATATATATTTCAGCTGCCCCTTTTGTGTATTTCACCTTTTTAACGTTCAAAACATTGGTTGGCCCATTGAACATACCGTGAGTCCTTGATATACTTAAATAGTGGATATCTTATGATTCTTATTAGGCCACGATGAAAAGCAAATGCAAAACATCAGATTGTGGTCATGTTAACTTTATCTTTATTAATAAGTGCGCTTCTCATGTGGGGCCGTATGTCGATTATAAATGCATAGAAATATAAAAATATGAACGAAAAACAAAACTTGAAAATACTCGGAATTTGATTGTAGTACTATTATCGTACGTTTTTTTTTTTTTTTTGGCTGCAAAACTATTATCATACTTTAATATCTTATAATGTCATGAAATTTATCATCGAGTTTGAAAAAGACATTAGATCATTACCTAAACAGAATTGTTGCAAGTGTTCTAACTCAATATTTAACTTTAGAGGTAAAAGATAAATCAATTATAGTGCCGCAACTTTTAGGGTATGTTAAGAATAGCGCCAAACTGTAATACAAAAAAGCACTCATTCTATTTCTTCACACTATTAGAACAGAGTTAAAAGAATTCATTCTCTAATTAGGTTTTACTAATCAAAACTAACTTTTATTTACCAAATGGCCACAAATCGATCTATGAACCAAACTAGCACGTTTGACTATAACTAAGTGTATCATATGATCATTCATATTTTACATCCCTTATTTAAGAAAAAAAAAAGAGTTATGTCGAAATTGTTTCTCAATGTAATTAATAACTACTATTGTCAACACTAGAAACTCGTCGATAGTGGTAAATTCTTCCTTATACTCAATCTGGCCGTTTGTTGAATGAGTTCAAGCGATTGTACAACCAAGAAACGCATGTTCAAAATGCCGAAAGGTGCACTAAGGATGGTAATTTGGCATAATATTGGCTCGGTAATGCTTGAGTGAATAATATGATGCTCACGAATTAAGCGTAAGAGAGAGGATTAAGAGCAAGAAAATTTTGAAAAATGTCATTTCTGGACAACGTATTATGAAAATACATTCAAAGAAACATTGCAGTCAGTGCTCTTTTTAGCAACAATTTGTATCAAATGATGAGATAAAAAGGTGTTTTGAGCAATTGATAAAAAATGTCACATTCAAAGAAACATTGCAGTCAGTAGCGCTCCTTTATCACATTAAATTATTCCGTATAGTCTAAAAATTAATAAAATTTTTAAATTTATAGAAAGATAAAATAATGAGATCTCCCCAGACAAAAACTTTCAATTTCATACATTGTCAAGAGCCCTTAAATTAATTATCAACTTGGGACACGTACAACATAGCAGTTTCCACATGCCAAATATAGGAGTACTATACACCAACAATCATTATTATAAATCACTTATAAAATTATTATCTACTAGACAGTTTATGCCGACATGCATATCTAGCATTGTTTTAGAAAATCAAACCCATCATGTGAAATAGGGTGTTCAACCAAATCAAATCACTACTTTTTATTAAAACCAAACCACCATTAATTAGTTTGGTGGTTTTTCAGACGAAACTCAACCAATTAAACAATCAAAATGAAACCAAATCAAACCAATTATAGTTTGTTTGGTTTGGTTTATTTAATCGGTTTGATCCTTTTATTAAAGAGATTATTAAGTAAATGGCCTGTTTTTAACTTTAGTTTTAAGGAATTGACCTGAGTTTGTTATAATTAAGTTATTAGCCTTTAGACAATATGTATTGACTTTTTTGCCATTTGATACATGAGTTGGAAAAAGAGTGATGAGAGATAAAAATGAGATTTCATAGGGATTTGAGGCTAATAACTTAATATTTGAATTCTTAGGCTATTTTCTTAAAACATAGGCTTTCAAGTGGTTATTTAACAAATGAGCCATTTATTAAATAAGCTCATAAAAGTTCTGAACTTAATAAAATAACATCATTCATCAAAATCAAAGTTCAGCCTCATAATCTAACCCAATTAGATAAGGACTAAATTCAAAATATTTTAAATATCATAAACAAATTATATTAAATATTCTATGTGTTTAAGAAGATGCAAGGGTATTCACGTCTGAACAACTAAACAAAGTTGATCCGCACTAGAAATTCCACCAAAACCATCCCCAAAATATCCAACACCTGATTAATAAATAACAAATTAGTTGTTCACGTTAAGTTCTCACAACTTCTTAGCAAAAAAGGGGGAAAAAAAAACCCCTCCATAGATGTAATATAATTTTAAAATACATGTGTATATATAAGTTGGTTTGGTTTGGTTTATTAACAAGGTCAAACATGAACCAAATCAAACTAATTAAAATTTTAAAAATTTGAAACCAAATCAAACCAATTATAATCGATTTAAAATTAGTTTGGTTTGATTTAGATTAGTTTAGTCAGTTTGATTTAGTCCCATAGGTTTTTCGAACACCCATAATGTGAAATTGTGAATCATGTAAGAGGAATAACTTTTCATTCCTTTTTTCCCATCAATCAAATGCCATTATTGCTTCTCCACATATTCAGCTATAAAACACACACCAAACTCCCGAAAACTCCAACCAATAACTAAAGCTATAAGAATTTACCAAAATGGAATCACTAATTCCTTTCTGGAATATTTTCCTCCTCATCACTCTCTTAACTCTCACTTGTACCTTTCTAGTAAAGACACTAAAACCATTTCTCTTTAACCCAAACACCAAGCCCATAAACCACCCTCCTGGTCCCAAACCATGGCCTCTCATCGGAAACCTAAACCTAATTGGTCCTCTCCCTCACCAATCCCTCCACAAACTTTCCCAAAAATACGGCCCGATAATGCAGCTCAAGTTCGGCTCGTTCCCCGTCGTCGTGGCTTCCTCCGCGGAGGCGGCCAAGCTCTTTCTCCGGACCTACGACCACATATTCGCCTCGAGGCCTAAGACCGCCGCGGGGAAGTACACGACCTACAACTACTCCAACATCACATGGTCGCCGTACGGCGACTACTGGCGCCAAGGCCGGAAGATCTTCCTCACCGAGCTCTTCAGCGCGAGGCGGCTCGAGTCCTACGAGCACATCCGCGCCGAGGAGACGCGCGCCTTCGTGTCGAGGCTCTTCGCGCTCTCGGGGAGGCCCGTCGTGCTGAAGAAGCAGCTGTCCCGCGTCATGCTCAGCGTCATAAGCCGGATCGTGCTGGGGAAGAAGTACTTCGCCGGCGACGACGAGGCCGAGGAGGAGCAAGCCGAGGCATCGGAGAAGGCGGTGAGGCTCGGGGAGTTTCAGGAGATGGTAGAGGAGCTGTTCTTGCTCAACGGGGTGTTGAACATCGGGGACTGGATTCCGTGGCTAGGGTTTTTGGACTTGCAGGGCTATGAGAAGAGAATGAAGGCTTTGAAGAATAAGTTCGACCGGTTTCATGACCATGTGTTGAGCGAGCACAGGGCAAAGAGAGAGCTGGGAGATAGTGGTGGTGTGGCGAAGGACATGGTTGATTTGCTTTTGGATTTGGCTGATAATCCGGACCTTGAAGTCAAGCTTAGTTATGATGGTGTCAAGGGCTTCACTCAGGTACGTACTAGCTAGTAGTACTATAATATATTTGCTGCTACTACTTCTTTAAGTTATATTGATTGATAAATATGAGATTTTTATATATACAAGAGTTAATTACACACGATTGAATGTGTAAAATGTCTTTTTTGTTCCCCTTTAAGTTATTAATTTAGTAAGAGTTATGCAATTAAAAAATCATACAAATCAATTGGCTTTAACCATATTTAAGTGGGTAATCTATTTTTTGGTAGATCTTGCATCATAAAATAATATATTTGATAATTAAAACCGTTTTCCATCACGAACATCCCTTCTGTATATAATGATATATATCTTACCCAAAACATTTTATTAATTTCTATAAAAAAAAATAACGTGAGATTATTAATAAATTTTTCTTTTGTCGATGAGATAGCGAATTCAAATTGTTTTATCCTTCTCATGATCCATACCAAAATATGACTTCTGAAAACAAACTAATCAAATTTTATGAGCTTGTTTATTGAGAGAGATTTTGTTTTTGTTACTAGATAATATGAAAAAGAAAATAAAAGTAAAAGTTGAGCTGTTAAGTAAGAGTCATGAACCAATATTTTTAAAATTTCTTAACGAAACAATAATTATATATTACCAAACAAAAAGGATATCTTGACGTTATACTATACTTTAAAACTTTAGTACAATTTTTAAATCTTCTTGGAAGAGTTTTGAATAAAATATATTTTATAAGTTTGATTGGAAGTCTTTTTGTAACTCCATTTATTATATAATTTCAAAAGATTCAGATTTTCTGTACTTTTCTTTGTTCCTTTCCTTTGATCACCTAGTTATTTTATATTTTATTTTTATTAATAAATAAACAACGTAAAATAATTAATTAAAAACTGGGGCTACTTTTTCCATTTTATCCTATTTATCCCACCACTTTGGGTGGGATAAGTATCTATAGACATAAGATTATAGTGTGGTGACTCCACATCTTTTACTAGAATACTTTGCATACATCACAAACAGGAAATTAGTATTATTTTTATCCGATCAAATCTTATCCTCTCCTTTTCCCTCCTCAAACACACCCTCTATATAAAAGATGTGACATCTATACCATCACTAATAAACCAATAACTACAAAAGGATAATAAATAAAGGGTGAAGTAGGAAAATATCTAGAATTTATATAACAATAAAAATAAATATCTAAATTTTTGAAGTAATTGAGTTTCTAGTCAATTCGTGAATTACTTGCACATGCTTTTGATAACTAAGTGAATTACCACTACTTATCATTATATAAGTAATTGAATTACTTTAGTAATTGGTTATATTTTAAAAAATTGGGTAATAACTTACATTAAATTTTAAAAATTGGGTATTCACTATAATTTCTCATAAATAAACTCATATGATCATATAGCGATAATATTGTTTTGGTTTTACGTTTTTCTATCGAATCATCACAAATAATTTACAAGGACAGAGAAAAAGAAAAAGAAAAACGTTTTGTTTTCTCTATTATTTTGCTGGCCTTAGTCCTTTCATTGGACCCATTTTTTACAAATTCAAATCGAATCATGGCTTCTTTTGATGGTGAAAGTTACTATACAAAATATATATGGATATTATTTATATATTTAACAAAATATTTAGATATTTAAAAATTTAATTTGTGAGAAATTTTACAAAAATATATTTTAGAGAAATTACAATGAATATCCAATTTTTAAAACTTAATGTAAGTTATTACCCAATCTTTTGAAAAATGTAACCAATTACCCAAATGTTTCAATTACTTACACAGTGATAAGTGATGGTAATTCACTTTGTTACCAAAAGCATGTGCAAGTAATTCACAAATTGACCAGAAACTCAATTACTTCAAAACTTTGGGTATTTATTTTTATTGTTATATAAATTCTGGGTATTTGCCTACTTCACCCTATATTTTAATGATGAAAATTACTTATATAGACGTGGATATCAGTATGTGGAAATAATATTCAAATGTCAGATAAGGTTTGGGTAAAAATCTCTAAAATGAATTTAAAATCAATAGTACTCTATCAATTTCTTTCAAACAAAAAGGTTAAACATTATTTTTATGTGCATATTACTTCATAAAAATCCGGATTGGTTAGAAATAAAATATTTCTGTTATAAAATTTTCATAGCTTGTGCCTTGTGTTAAAGATATGCTCATATAAATTTTGAATTGGTTGGAAATGAAATAATTCCACATCAATATTTTCATTGCTTGATAGAAAATCAAAATAAGTTAGAAAAAAAAGTTCATAGACAATTTGAACTGGCCAGAAATAAAATATTTTCACATATATTTATAGGAGATTTTGAAGAATGCCCCATTCTTGACACAATGATAATCTATATTGCATGTGAGTTACACTTTTAATTTATACCTCAAAATTTACACTAAAATCGTAGAGTGGAAATAGAGAGAGCACACCACTTGGGGTATAGATTATTAAGTGACATCAAGAATGACTTTATTTTGAAATTCTCCCTATATTTAATAGCTTGATAAAAACAATTTCATTATAATAAAACATTTCTATATGAAAACTAATATAAATAATCACATAACAATCAATAAATAAAACATGAAGAAAATTCCTTAATATCAGTAAGGTTATAATAAAATAAAATAAAAAACAAAAGGAAAAATAAATTGAATATAATAATTACGTATATTTTGACTATTTATATAAGGTAAAGTGTTATATGTAATTTATTTAAGAAAATTTTAAATATTGATTGTATATTTATAAAAATATCTATTTTTTAAAAATATTTTTGTAATATTATATAGCGTGATACTGTTCCACGATTTTTTTTTTCAATTTTTAATATTTGCCTCTTAGTTCTTTTAATTTTTGTCTTATTTATTTTTTACTCAATGTTGATATTCAATATTAATTAACCATATTTCTTATAATTATATCATTGATATGCATGTTTTATTTTATTTTTCATGTTTAATTAAACAAATGTGTTGTTTTGACTCAAATATTAAAGTACTTGGTACTGATTTTAGTTAATATTATTAATAATATACAGATCAAAATCATAAATTATTAAGTACTTCATTCGCAGTTTGTAAATAATGAAACTTACAAATGGGTTAATGCGCAAAAAAAAATGTTGTAGGGTGAACTATATAATAGTTAAAAGTTAGTAAAAAATAATTGAATAATACAGGTAAAAGGCATATAGAAAGAATATTCTTTTTAAAGTAAAACATAGGGCATTGAGTTGTAGATAAAATACTATTTGATAGAGGTATTTACTATGTTTCTATTTTAGAGCATTATGTACTTTATTTTAGAGTTTTAGGCTTAGAGATTAATTTTATATATTATGAATACTGATAAGTTGAGAATATTCAATCAAAATTTTTCTCGAACACAGTAGCCTTAATCATAAAAATACGACCAAAAAAGTCGGAATAATAAACAGCAACAATGAAGATGATAATAATGATATGACGGCAAATATCTGTCAAAGTGATTTTAGACCGCTAGAGATTATGCTTTTAGAAAAAATATCACCATATAATATTACACTTCACTGATAAACGAGCTCCACCCACAGTGACCACCGGACAATAACTAGTTTGGTAACTTTTCAAACAAATTTAAAAAATAAAATAAAAAAACAATAATGAAAACATATGTTCACTCTTCTAATTTTTACTGAATCCAAATTACCTAACAACTCACAGGACTTGATAGCCGGAGGCACTGACACGTCGGCGACGACGGTGGAGTGGGCGATGTCGGAGCTCCTGAAGCAGCCCCACCTGATCGACAAAGCCACCGCCGAGCTGGACCGCGTCGTCGGAACCCGCCGCTGGGTGTCGGAGCGGGACATCCCTGGGCTTCCCTTCCTCGACGCCGTCGTCAAGGAGACCATGCGGAAGCACCCGGTGGCGGTGCTCCTCGCGCCGCACCTGGCCCTCCGGGACTGCTGCGTCGCCGGCTACCACGTCCGCGAGGGCACGCGCGTCTTCGTCAACACGTGGAGCCTCGGGCGCGACCCCTCCGCGTGGGACCGCCCGGAGGAGTTCCGGCCGGAGAGGTTCGAGGGGAGGGCGGTGGACGTGAGGGGGCAGAGCTTCGAGCTGCTTCCGTTCGGGTCGGGTCGGAGGATGTGCCCCGGTTACAGCCTCGGGTTGAAGATGATTAGCTCTGCCCTCGCCAACTTGCTCCACGGCTTCAACTGGAAGCTGGGTGAGGGCGTGAAGGCCGAGGATTTGGATATGGATGAGCTTCCCGGCTTGACCACCGCCCGGAAGAACCCGCTTGTCGCGGTTATGGAGCCCCGACTTCCGGCCCATCTCTACGACACCGCATTTGACCCCGCGGGGCTAGTCAGTATATAAAGATTTCTACTCTATTGTTGCGTACGTGTTGCAATATTGCAGAAGCAAGATTAACGTAAGTAGAGCAACGTGTGATGAGTGAGGTTAGTAGTGAGAGTGTTCTTGCGTAAACATTTTATTGTTTTTTTTTTTTGGTGGTGATTTCTACTGTCTTGTGGTATAAATATGCATGTGTAGGGTAAATTAGGTTCTACTGTCACGTGAGCTTTGGGCGAGTTGAGCGATCTCGACCGTCTGTGAGTGTGGGGCTCACATGGATCTCATCGTAAGATCCATGATCTTCTATCTATTTTGTCTTTTTCTTTGAAAATTTCCTTTTCGTTAAATGTCGAAAAGTTGTGCGGTGTTACTAAAATATAGTTGTGCTTTTACTTTTATATATATATTGTGGGGGAATTTTATTGAAAGTTATCACTTATGGTTGTGCTTTTATTTCTAGAATACATGTGAAATTGCTATATTAATAAAAGGTATTATGGTATATATCATTTTTTAGATTTTTTAGTTATAAATTTGATCAAATTGCCTTTTTCTTTATCAAAGAAGAAGACAAAAAGAGAAATAGTAATTTTCTAAACATAATTTATAATTTTCTCATTTAGTGACATGGCATCAAATTTTCTTTAATGTGTAATATGACAATTTCCGCACTACAATTTCTCTCAACGAGCCCATAACTACATGTCAATTTAGCCTAAAACATAAATGAAGAAATATATGAGCCCTATAGCAGGTCAAATTTTTCAACGCCTTAATAATATATTATTACTACATATTTGATAACATGTGTCAATACAGGTTAAATTACTATATAAATTCACTGTTCACACGTTTTTGTTTTTTGTTTTAAGGAATACACACGTTGTAAGTTTTATGAGCAATAGTTATGAATTTATTTTTTAAGGCCGACCAGATAATTATATATTCCAGCTTCCACGTTTACTCCGAGAATGAACTAATGACTCGAGTAAATTAAGATTCTCGAGTTTTTGAATTACCTACTCAATTATTGCTTAATATAAACGTGACATGGTTTGCATTGTCACATTTGTTTCTGTTTGGATCGAATCTAAAATACAGTACCCAATGAGCATGGGATTTTGGTGGTATCTCCGGAAACAACGTGTCTGTTCAATTGATTTAGCGATTAGAAAAACACCAATTTGGTTGGTGCTTATCAGAATTTATACCAAATTTTGGATTCGCAATGAAATTATTGATAAGAAAAAAAAAAAAGATGAATGGGAACTTGTGTTACTCCTTAATTAAATATACAATTTAGCAAGCTCCGCGTTGTATTTTTCAAACTGCTTAGCTGTGTTTGACAATATACACTAACTCCTGAAAAATAAATAATAATAATAAAAACTATATATACTACTAATTCAAGACACCAAAAAGTTGGTGAAATTTCCACTTTTGAATTAGTCTGCTAGGCGTTGAAAAACAAAACAATTAATTAATTGAACTCACATTCCGGGATTCTACAATTTTAATACACAGAAGAAGATCAAAGCAAAAAAGAAAGAAAAAAAAAATATAGTTCCACAATCTGAAAGAGCTAGTTCAGATTTACACTTGTAACCCAACAAGTTGTAACAATTAATTAAAAAAAAAAAAAAAGTATCTCTCTATTTACAGTCTCTGATTCTACATAATTTTTCTTTTGGTAACTATCGTTCTACGTTCTTTTGGTTCTGTGGTGCAATGGAGAGTTCAAACCATTCCTCTGCCGACTCTGCCTCTCCCCATTTTCCGAGTAAAAATTCGGCGATTTCGGCGACCTCATTCGGTGCCGATTCTCGCTGTGGCCGTTACCATTCTGTCCCTGATGATGAAGCGGGTGGTTATGGTGGCGGTGATGATGATGTCCGTTCTCTTTCTTTGTCTCTTTCTTCTCCGCTTCTTCGAACAAAACGACACTCTCCGCGGGGACGGTGTAGACGAAAGGCGCGATCGCCATGTCGTCGAAGTCCTTGAGCGGCTCCAGGGTGCTGACCACGGTGCTCATCGAGGGCCGGTGCTTGGGGCGGTGGCTGAGGCATTGGTACGCCAACGCGGCCGCCTTTCTAGCCCCCGCTTCGGAGTACTGCCCCTCGAGCCTCGGGTCCATTATCTTGGCCAGCTTCCTCGGGTCGGTCAGCATCGGCCTGGCGTACTCCGCAAGGTTCTGCTCCCTCGCTGGCCGGGTCTTGTCGACCGACCGCCTCCCCGTGATCAGCTCCAACAGCACGACTCCGAAGCTATACACGTCGCTCATCGCCGTCAAGTGACCTGAATTGAAACACATCATACACCAAAGCATAACAGTGTGAATATTTTTCTAGCTGTGCAAATGTAACGTTTTAGGTGACCAAAAGTGAATGTCTAAGATACGTGAATTATGTACCTGTCATGATATATTCCGGAGCAGCGTAACCCTGAGTGCCCATTACTCTTGTGGAAACGTGAGTGTCGTCTCCTTCTGGGCCGTCTTTAGCGAGCCCGAAATCGGAGAGTTTCGCTGTGTAGTCCTGAGAGTTGAAAGACAAGGTGTTAAAAATCTTGATGATTTTTTTTGTTTTGGTCAATAACATAGCAAATTGCTTTTATTTCTTCGGGTTGAGTGCGAAAAAATCATTAGTACTTACCGAATCCAACAAGATGTTTGAAGCCTTAAAATCGCGGTAGATAACCGGTTTCTCGGCTTCATGTAGGAATGCGAGACCTTTGGCGGCTCCAAGGGCGATCTTCATCCTCGTTGACCATGGCAGAGATACAGAATACCCTGTGCAAAAAAATAATAAAAAAAAGTGGTGAACAGCGTTAGACTTTGTGTCTAAAAGGCTTGAAATTAATAGCCCAAGCAATAAATACAAGTGGGGTTCATTGGAATTTTGGTTTCTTTTCATACAATAAAAGCAAATTAAAGTTAGTAAAGACGAAAAGAGCTACGCATAACGTACTTCTGAATAATTGATTTTCCAGGCTTCCTCTGGGCATGTACTCATAGACGAGTAATCTATGCTCTTCTTCACAGCAATACCCAATCAGCTTCACAAGGTGTGGATGTCTCAATTGCCCAAGAAATATCACTTCCGTCTGAATAATCACAAGTCACAAGAAGAAGAAGAAAAAAATCAATAAAATAAAAAAAGGTGCAAAAAACTACTAAATATATATCTATATATATATGGCAATATGAACTTACCAACCACTCTCTATGGCCTTGCGTGCCGTCCAAGTCCAAGAGCTTGACGGCGACCGGTTGAGCCTTCAAACCGGGCCTAAGCTTGTCGTCGATGAAGCCTTTATGGACAGGCCCGAACCCGCCTTCGCCGAGGAAGTTGCTGGAAGAGAAGCTCTGCGTGATGACCTTAAGCTCGGCGAGAAAGAAGACGTGGAGGTTGGAGCCGGCGAGGGATATGGACAAGTCCTCCGAGAGCGTTGTCGAGCTCGGGTTGCTCAAATCCGAAAGCGATATCCTTTGGAAGGAAGTCTGCTTCGCCACAACCTTCTTCGGCTTATTCGACTGCGCGAAATCGGGCTTGTAACAGCTCGTCACAATTGATCTCCATGTGCTTTTCTTGATTGCCATTAATCAATAGGAAAAGCTTTGTTATATATGTCTTCGATCAAAAACTCTTGCACGTCTTTTATGTGGCAAAATAAGCCTATGTGCATATATGGTATGGTTTTGATTGTCTTGGGAGGGTTGGAGAGGAAAAAAGAATGAAAGAATTAATGTTTGTTTGTGATTTGAAATGGGCAAAATTGGGAGTGGTTTTGAAGGCTTCGAGAAGAGAAAGGTTCAAAATACTCTAAAAAATCACCAACTACGCTCAAAGCCAAGACAAAGGGAAAAGAGGGACACAACTCCTTTTTCAAGCAAAGCCAATTGATTTTTGAAATTTTTTTTTTTTTTTTTTTTTTTGGGGGTGGCTCAAATGATTTGTTTATGATTCCTTTGCGTTTCTCATTTATAACATGTCGTTCTTTTCGACTCCTTTGTTTATTTATAATATGGATTTTACGCAATATGATATGGTTTTGATTGATGGGGTAACGCGTTATGAGTCTTGCATAGTTTGTTCTTTTGGAAAATGACATGCCTACACTCCTTGACTTTTTTTAATTAAGGCTTTAGGTGAGAAAATAGCACAAACAGAGATAAAGCTGAGGAAAAAAAAAAAAAAAGAGGAGTATTTGACACCACTGTCTCTTGTGTTTGTCATATTTTGGTATCTTAATCATGAAAGTTAAGGACTAAATTGGAAAAGAAAACAACTGTTGAGTTCTAAAAGGACAACACACAAGAAGTTTTAGGGAGCATAAGAGTATGTGTTGGTAAGCTGGAAAAATGAAGGGAAAGAGGTGGGTGGACCTAAATTTGGATAAAATTTAATAGAAAAGAATAAGAGAAGGAAAAGAGGAGGTAAAAAAATATATGTGAAGCCCACTATATTTTATCCTTCTAAAATTAGAAAAAAAAAAACTCTTTTCAACCCATTTTAATAAAAATTACTATGTTATTCATATTTTTAAATTTTAATAATACAATGAATAAATAAAATAGTAATTGTTTAATTAAATATTTTTATTTTTCTTTCATAATATACCAAACACTGTAAAAAAAAAAAAATTCTTTTCTTTCTCTACTATTTTTTATCACCTCTAATTTTTCTTTGCATCTACTTTTCTTTCTTTCTTTCCAAACAGAGTGTAAGTGTTAAGAATCACGATTTTTCTGTCAAATTTCAATATTCATGTTTTTTTTTTCTACTACAATATTCATGATTATTTGAGGCTATTTGTCTAAAGAACTTAAAACTCGGGTTCGAATTTCTAAGGATATAATATAAAAAGGCCAAATTATCAAAAAATGAATTCAAAGACCAATATTTCTAATTACTAAAAAAATTGAGTAAGTTTATGGTATGGTATGATAGCGTAATTTTCTGTCTTAATAATGTCGTGAACGATTAATTAATCATCTATCCAATCACATTTTAAATGTAGGAATGTACAAACTCTTAATTAGAAAACGATTTAATCACAATTATTTACGGTAGGATATTCTCATAACCTAGCCACAAAATTTTTTCAACAAAATTGAGTAAGTTTATGGTATGGTATGATAACGTAATTTTCTGTCTTAATAATGTCGTGAACGATTAATTGTCTATCCAATCACATTTTAAATGTAGGAATCTACAAACTCTTAATTAGAAAACATTTTAAGCACAATTATTTACGGTAGGATATTTTCATAACCTAGCCACAAATTTTTTCAACAAAATGAAATATGGAAAGATCTTTCTCTCTTTTCTAGGAACTCCTATTGATTGAAAGCAACAATTCAAGAAGTTCATAATTATTTCCTCACGGATATATGAATATCCACGTAATATATTGAATCCTCCAATATCGCAAATTGACTTCTATATTTTCTAGTATCTTTCAAAGGCAGACAAAAAAAGCTAGATAATGAATCCAGCTATTTCACGCTGTGACTGAAAATGTCCACATAAGAAAACAAAAAAATATTATACTTCACAGTTCACAGCATGCACGAAAAGGCCAATTGGAATTTTCTAGTCAAAGGTGCTTTTTTCAAAAAAAAAAAAAAAAGGGAAAAACAAACAAAACAAAAAAGAAACAAGATTAGGATTTGTATATAACCTTCGGTAGGAAAATAGAAGGTTGGTATTTATGCAATGTTGTTTGATTAGCTTCTAGAACCATTATCTATCTATCTAAAGTTCTCTAACTAAGCTCCAAATGTTTCAATATTAGCCTGTTAGTAAGGTAATTACTAAAATAAATTGTGATCATAGCCGTCTGGTGTATGGTCTTATTTTTCTCAGGTAGGCAGATCAAATGGTCATGATTCTCACCATGCTGTTGACTTTCTTTTTTTTTTTTTTTAAAGAGAAGTTATAACAAATGCCTGATTTAACACTTAATTTTTAAAAAAATATTATATGAACAAAATTGTAAGAAATGCCAAAAATATTTTAAAACTTATTGAATTACTTACTTAGTAAAGTTGAGTTAATTACCAAAAATATGTGAAAATAAGAGAAATTATAGTAAATATTTAAATTTACTAAAAATATGTGAAAATAATAGAAATTATGGTAGACTACTTAATTTAGATAAATGCTCAATATTTTAGAAATTTTGACAAAATATTTAAGTAACTCAATTACTTGCATAGTAATAATTAATTGAGTTATTATTCTAATGTTCAAGTGATTAAAAATTAGCTCTTTTTTAATTATTTAAAAATTTGGGTACATATTTTAATTACAGTGTTCAATATACATATTTCCCACGTCACCCTGAAAATAAATGGTGATTGAACATTTTTTTTTTAATTTTGCTTAAAAACATTGGAGGTTTAGTTTAATACTTTAATTGCAGTGTAAAATTTGAATTTTTTGCAATTCCTGCTTTTTCTAAATAGTATCAAGAAAGTAGGGCCCAATTGAGTGGTTGTTAAGGTGTCAAAGAGAGACATAGCCAATGGTTTTGCATAAGTCTTGTTTTTATCAGAGAGATCTTAATGGAAAATAATTTAGTTTTGAAGATCTTAATTTAAATGAACTTGGGCTACACACAAAACAAAACAAAACAAAAAAAAAGAAGGTTCATTTGTTGCTACAAAAGAATCGTCCAATGAGAGATGTCACAGCGAGAGGGCAATTTTGTCAATGAGGGAGTAGGTAAGTGGGCCCACTGTCTGTGTCGTCACCTATGAAGTCAATGGGTATTATTGTCATTTGCAAAATATAACGACCTCGTCAACAATGCAGTCTTTTGGCTTTGGAAGTGGATTCGTGTTCCTTCGGCACGAGGAGAAATTTTTTTTTTTTTTAAAGGATAAAGAAATTTTGTAACAATCTCGTATTAACAAATCACATTGTGCATTTTGGAAACAAAAACAAAGAAAGAGAGAAAATTTCAGCGGTATAGTATGAACAAAATCAACTGCTAGTAATGGTTTTGAAACTAGAGAATTTATAATAAATATTCAATTTTAGCACTTAATTTAAATAAGGGTTAATTTCACCATTTCCCCCTCTATTTTAATCCGAATATCAAATTGCCCCTCATATTTTAATTTGTTACATCCGTTCCCCCTATACTCTTAAAACGTTCCAAATTTGTCCTTCCGTTAACTTTTCCATCCAAAGTTGCCATGTGTCACATAATTATAGAGGTTTTTGTGCATTTATAGGTGAAATTATGTTTCTGCTCCTGTTTGATACTTTTTTTTCTCAAGTTTTTTTTTTGTGCTAGAAACACTTAATTAAAAAAAATTAATTTTTTTCTTCAGCTAAAAATTTGATAATTTTTAGTTTTCTTTTTTTGAGCTAGTGATTGAAGAAAAAAGTTTTTTTTTTCAATCAAGTGTTTCTAGCAAAAAAAAAAAAAAACCTTAAAAGAAAAAACATATTAAATAGGGGCAAAAACATAATTTCACCTACAAATGTACAAAAATTTATCTAATTATGTGACACATGGTAATTTTATATGGAAAATGGTAACTTTGGATGGAAAAGTTAACGGAAGGACAAATTTGAGACGTTTTAAAAGTATAAGGGGAACGGATGTAACAAATTAAAGTATAGGGGGCAATTTGAGATTCGGGTTAAAGTAGAGGGAGAAATGATGAAATTAATCCTTTAAATAAATACACAGTGTTTTAAAATAAGATTATTAAGTAAATAGCTATTTTTGAAGAAATTTTTAAGAAATGATTAATGTTTCGATTAATTACGAAAAGAGAAATTATAGTGAATACCCAATTTTTAAAACTTAATGTAAATTATTACCCAATCTTTTGAAAAATATAACCAATTACCCAAATGGTGTAATTACTTACATATTGATAAGTGGTGGTAATTCATTTTGTTACCAAAAGCATGTGCAAGTAATTCACAAATTGACTAGAAACTCAATTACTTCAAAAGTTTGGGTATTTATTTTTATTTTTATATAAATTCTGAGTATTTGCCTACTTCACCCTTAAGAAAATGATCATTTTTTCAACTACATGATGTATTTATTTTACCTTTATATCTTCACTTTTGTATTGGTTAATGGTTAATTTCTCAATTTTTTTAAACTTAGGCTATTTTCTTGAAACATAGATAAAAAATGGCTAAATACCAAAACGATTCATTAAAAATTTTGATAATTATTAAATCGCCAATTCTCTGGTGGGAAAAAATATTATTGTGGGAAACGAATTCTGGATCGTCAAATTTACTTTTTTAATGATTTTTTTAATTAAAAAGACAAATCTAACGGTCCAGAATTCGTTCCTCACCACAACTTTTCCTACCAGAGAATTACCGATTGCCACCCCTTTTTATTTAAATTATTTTTATGGATAATTTTTTCTAAAATCTGTTAACACTTTTTTCTCTCAAAATAAATAAAAAAGAAAAAAATTTCACACTTTTTTTAAACTATTTTATTTAATAATGCTTTACTACTTTGATTGTAGATAAGAACATTTTGATGTTTCAATTTTTACTTTTTGTTTACATACACATTATGAAAAAAAAAAATTATGGTTTTACATCCATTTATTTGATTACGTACACTACTCTGCCTATAGCTATAACTTGGAAAATTGATATAAATATCAAGGAAGGAACATAATCAATTTTAGTATTTGAAAACGAGAAGTGTTTTACATGGGCATAGAGGGGCAAAATAATTGATATTGAATTTTGAGAAACGGTATCATATATACGTTATTACGGTGTATAGTTTGAACCATTAGATTATTCTTTATTTATATATTTTTAATTTAAAAAATAAACAAATTTAAAGATTCAGCATTGCAATATTATATACAAAATACACTACCGCACATTTCTCTATTTGATTTTTTTCCCCCCTCTTTTCTGGGTGGTGCAACGATTGATATTGAAAGTTGAAAATAACTTATAGAGAATATGCTTTTGTTTTCTTTCCAAAGCTAACACACAGAACTATTATTATAACTATTTATTGTCTAATTAAACTTCCCTTTTGTGCATGAATCATTCTTGTTAAATAAAAAAAGAAAACTTTTCGAAAACTTTTCCTTTTAAGAACAACTGAATACTACCTGGATTACAACACAAATATATATATATATATATATATATGTGTGTGTGTGTATATATTAAAATAAACTTTATTGGTGATCCCACAGACGATCCCACTAAATATAGCACCTAATGAAAGCTGTTCACAAATATAATAATAAACTAACTAATCCAAGCAGCACTAATGACTAAATAAAGTGATTGGAAACATAAGATTATTGCCTTACGCATGTAGCTTAGTTAGGAGGAAAAGACACTTTTTCTTTAACAAAGTGTTTATAATTTTGATTTTGGATGTAAACTAGACCCAAAAAATAAAATTATGTCATGTGTTAGGTAAGGTAATGGTTACTCATATGCTGAAAATAAAGTATAATACTTGACTATATATGGCTATTTAATTAGGCTAAGACTATATCTCCTTATCTTGAATGAAACTTCGCTTCACAAGCCTAATTAATTTTGAAACAATGTATATGAGCGTTACCCTTTGAAATTTGCAACATAAAGTGACCAACTTTTGGTAAGAACTAAGATAAGAGATTTGGAAGCATAGACCCGCTGTTGAAATTAATATATCTCATGGCTTGCGTATATATTCAATTTCAATATTTACTATTGGTAGAGATAATTGTTTTTATACAATAATCGATCAATTAAATGTTTCATCCCAATAAGGTCAAAATATAAGATGAACAAATCAAACAAACCACAACTACCACCACGCTACTTTCTTCCATGGAAATTAGCCAAACAACCAAACATGAAAATTTCTTGAAACCATGTTTCATGTCCCATTGACTAGAAAGTTATATGTCGTCCTTTTTTTTTCCTTTTTTTTTTTTTTTCATTGTAACCCTTTTTTACTTGATCAAATATGTTAAATAAAAGGAAAACAAACACATATATTGAATAGTATCCCTAATTGGATAGTCAATAGATATATAATTAGTAGTTCGGTTGTGTCGTAATCCATGATGATGTACCACAAATTATGATGCACAAATATCATAAACATGATTTTAAGTTTTGTGCCTGATATTGGACCAATCAACCAAATTAGTGCAATTTCTAGTGTGGAAATCGTACAAATTGCACCAAGTGGAAATGTATAAAAATCTCCTTCAATTTTCATTTTACGTAGTTGGAATTTGTTAAAGTGAAACATTCAAAAATAAGTAACGTTATATGTTTTTCAGAAAGAGTAGATGAATAGTAAAAAAACACGTGACAATAATTCAGCGTGATTAATTAGTGCGTGTGCGTGTAGAATAGATTGTGAACTTTAATTAAGTTCGCAATTAGGAGATCAATTAGTGTGTAATCGCCAGGCAATAGCTTGTTGTGTTTGTCTTTGTGAAACGAAATCTGAAAAGCCGAAAAGACGCGCGGCGAAAAATAGGGTTTTGGGTCAAAAGTCAACTGTCTAATTGGCTAAAAGGAAATCAAAAGCTTGAATTGGTCATATCATTAGTACTCTCTTTAGTGGTTCTATAACCGTGTCAGCTGACACGCCTCTCTATTAATAAAAGGCGACTAAAAAGTCTTTTAATTCATCTTAAAAAAAAAAGAAAAAAAAAAAGAAAAGAAAAACAGTATAAAATGTGACAAACGATGTCAATTATGATTGGCTAGTGAAAATGTGACATTTTTTTTTTTTTCAATTGGTGAAGATCGAGCTAGAGGATTGTATTTTAAAATGGGTGTTTCATGAATTCAGGTCCAAATTATTTGTTTTAGCTATCTTTTCCGGTCTGTTCGTTTGGTGGGGTTAGATTTTGAATGATAATTAAGAATATCCTTATTCCAAGTTTGGTGAAATTGAAAAAAAAAAAAAAAAGAGGATAAACGTGTAAAGTGTATCCTATTTTCTTTAATTTCTCAATTATTTGCTTAGTACTCCTAGGTGAATGTGGGATCGAATCATAGTTACTATAGTCTATTCCATAGCTAAACTAATTTCTTCCAAAATAATGGAATATCTTATGATTTTACGAACTAGTATGGAGCCAATTTTTTTAATCATTTTTTTTTCTCTCGCGGAAAATAAAGTGACATTATGTAATATTTTAAAATTTGTTTGTACTGTTACTAAACAATGATTATTATCATATTCAATATACACACTAGATACAAGATACAAAATAATTCTAAGTATAACGTAATCAATCTAATTCTAAATAATAATATTATAACATCTTGTCTATTCGTGCACCAAACATATCTTTTTTTTTTCTCTCTTTCAAGAGAATTGCAAAAAAAAAAATATATATATATATATATTTACGTGTCACTTAATTATATTCTCTACTTTATTGGTGTGCTTCTAAATTCTACTATGTATTTGTAATGTAAAAATAATGACATAAATTAAAAATACAACACATAAGGAGTATAGATTATTAATGTGTTTAAAAGAGGCATTCGTCAAAATCCTCTATTTTTCTCCATTTTATTTAATAAAAGATTGAGGCCTAAGTAGAGATCATCAGAAACCTAATATGTACGTGCGACAATCGACATTACTTGTACGAGAAAGTCCAGAGGGAAAGGATTTGAATACTTAACCTCATGGCTTTGGAATTAATTTGATATTACTTTGCAAGCTATTAGGCTCTCATAATAGATTCCAATACAATCAATAGGGGAAATTGCAAAAAAATAACATTTTAAGTGTTACTTAATAATTTATACCTCAATTGATGTACTTTTTTTATTCATACTTTATGGGGGTTTTTTTTTTGGTAAAAATAAAGGTTGAAATTATAAATGCAACACAAAAGAGAAATTAAATTAATAGTGTGTCAAAAAAGGCATTCATCAAAATCCTCCTTTCCAATATCTTCTTTGTATCTCTAATCTTAGCTTATATCAATATTGTTGTTAAAATTACATATTCACTCATAAATGATTGCATTAGTTGGTGAAGTTATCACAGTTTTGACGGGATGGAGAAATATATATTAATTTGCACTGTCATGTGTCATCAGGCATATGTAAAGAGTACATAGGAGTATAAATAATTTAGTATTAGTTAACGTTTTATTAGTTAAAATTTCAGAAAAATTTTAATAAACTAATATGTCATCAGGCATATGTAAAGAGTATATAAGAGTATAAATAATTTAGTATTAGTTAACGTTTTATTAGTTAAAATTCCAGAAATTTTTTAATAAACTAACTTAATATTATTAATAAAGGAGGTCCCAAGTTCAAATCTAGACACTTTTTAGGCGTTTCACTAAGCATCTATTTGACATTGTTTCTAGAACCTACTTTTGTATTATTAAAAAAAATTAAAATAGATATAAATGTTTGATAGACATACTCTTTAGAAAAACATATAACCATATCTACCACTATGTATATATATTATAATTTTAGAAGCAAGTTTTAGGTTTTTATTTTTTATTTTCTACCAAGGCTGCTTCTCATATTTAAATTACTAAAATATTATCTTTAATTAATCGTCACTTTCCTACTAACTACTATTTTTTAATTTTTCAAATTTTCAATAATTATACATGTCCATAGTATTTTGACAATATTTTTAAAAATGCATTTCATCAGACGCCATACATACTTAATAACTCTATTAGATTACTTCTTCTTTAGTTTAAACAATATTTTTTTTTTATAAACGCCTATGATGGAAATCATGGTCAACAAAGACACTAACCAATCTCAGCATATTATTTCGTCTCCCCTAATATTGTGGACAAGCCAGTTCTTGATTAAGAACTTAATCGAACTCTTATCTATTAGTACTTTGTTAGTTTATTACACTTGAATGCATGAGAGATGATTCTGCTATTGCTATAGATCTACAATTTAAAAATTCAGATATTCCTTTTTCTATCTCATTCCTTCAAGAAATTTTGACAACCCATCAAATTTATTTTAGAAGAAAACATATAAAGTTCTATAATTATGTTTACTACTGATATTGAAATATATTTGATGAATTGTCATATTATTATTAAAAAATAGATAATGAGATTTAAAAAAAAAAAGAAAAAGATTGATGACGTGGATTCCTATTAATAGGTACATATTTCTCTTTCCGGACCGGGTATATATATATATATATATATCTATATATATATAGCAACAATGAATTCCCATATTGTCAAGGGGGCGACAATTGAATTCAAAAGATCAAGGCTAATTTGAATTAAATATGCATCATAAATGCAATTAAACAGATGCAATTCTGCGATGTGCATGATGTTGTATCATATCAAAGTTTGTGTATCAAACTTTTTATTGTTCTCTGATCGTTTGTTTTAATAAATTAATTGATGTAACTTTTTTTTAGGATTTTATAATAAATAGCCATATATTTATGTTTGTTTTTAACAATTAGCATATGTTTGCTTTTATTAGTAAAATAATTATATATTCGTGTCTAGATTTTTGAAACTGCAGTCATTGGTTTTTTGAATTCTGTTTTTATTGTTTGTTGCAGATAATATTATCTAAAATTTTGTCTCTAGTCATGAAATTTGTAACTTCTTTGGCTGCATATTTTTTTGCTATTTATAAGATATTTTTTATTTAGTAATACGTTTTGTGAAATTGGTTGTATATGCAATCATTTATTTGTGAGTTGATTATTTTGTTAATGGATGTTTAATTTTTTTTTTTGTGTTTATTTCAAATTTTTTAAAATTTTTGACTATAATCCACAAATATTATGACTGTATATTTTATTTATTTAGTCACAAATTTTATTTCTTTAGTAATAGATTTTTAGATGTTGACCTGATGACTATTTTGTTAATATTTCAAAACGTGGTCTCATCTTTAAAACATATATTGCAAAATAGCTAAATCCTTAACTGACCATTTTTTTATTCCATGTATTGTAATTTACTTATTTTTATAAATTAAATGATTGTATTTGTTATGGCAATGACTAAATGTAAACTAATTATGTTTACATTTGCTTATAAAATTTTTAGTACAATTTAGAATTTGTTAGACAAGTTGATTGTAAAGTTATATTTATTAATTGTTATGCTTATCTTTTAATTTTTTTAATTATTTTGGTTATACTAAAATAGTATGAAATATTATGATATTGGCCTTATAATTGCACTAACTAAATTATGTTTTTCTTCTTTGCAAATAAATAAATGAATTCATTTCTGAATCATAGTATAAGGATAACTATGATATTAGTATGGTTTCATGATCTTTTTGTTTTAGAATAAATTAACTAATTAAACAAGTAATTTTCTAACACGCTTTTTAAATTTTAGCTCATGTTTTAAAAAATTGAAAAAATAGTCATAGTCCAATAAAAAAAAATCCATGGATGATTTTCATCTATTATAGCTAGTTGATGTCTATTTTTTATAATTGAAAATATTACTATATTTTTAAATCATCTAAACGAAATGGTCCTTTCTTATAATTTTCTTTGGTTTATGTTTTATTGCCAATTTACCACTTCTATTGGTGTTTCACTGTTCTACAAAGATATTCGTTTTACCTCATCTGTTCATTCTGTTGTTTTTAAATATTCTGTCGTTTTATTTAAGACGTCGTTTTCTTGTTTACTGTCGTTTTTTACATGGAATGTTGTTGTTGTTTTTTTTTTTTAATTTTAATGTCGTTTTTACACTCAGATGTCGTTTATATAATGGCTGCAGCCTATATTATATCGTTTCTTTTGAATTTCAATGTATTTTATCACAAAACTTAATGTCAAAATAGTCATAGTCCAATAAAAAAAATCCATGGATCATTTTCATCTATTATAACTAGTTGATGGCAATTTTTTTAAAATTGAAAACATTATTATATTTTTAAATCATCTAAACGAAATGGTCTTTTCTTATAACTTTTTTTGTTTATGTTTTGTTGCCATTTTACCACTTCTATTGGTGTTTCACTGTTTTACAAAGATATTTGTCGTTTTTACCTCATCTGTGGTTTTTGAATCTTCTGTCGTTTTCCTGTATAATGTCGTTTATGTTTACTGTCGTTTTTACATTGAATGTTGTTTTTTTGAATTTTAATGTCGTTTTTACACTCAGATGTCGTTTATATACTGGCTGCAGCCTATATTATGTCGTTTGTTTTGAATTTCAATCTATTTTATCACAAAACTTAATGTCAAAATATTCATAGTCCAATAAAAAAAATCCATGGATGATTTTCATCTATTATAACTAGTTGATGGCAATTTTTTTGATAATTGAAAACATTACTATATTTTAAATTATCTAAACAAAATGGTCCTTTCTAATAATTTTTTTTGGGCTTATGTTTTGTTGCCATTTTACAACTTCTATTGCTGTTTCACTGTTTTACAAAGATATTCGTCGTTTTTACCTCATCTGTCGTTTTCCTGTATAATGTCGATTTCATGTTTACTGTCGTTTTTGCATTGAACGTTGTTTTTTGAATTTTAATGTCGTTTTTACTCTCAGATGTCGTTTATATAATGGCTGCAGCCTATATCATGTCGTTTCTTTTGAATTTCAATGTATTTTATCACAAAACTTTATGTCTAATCACAACAAAACTATAAAACAATTATGAACTCGATATATGCTAAACAATCCACTGATTTTTTTTTTAAATTAACATAAACCACACTTTATTCCCAAAGATCATTAACAATATATTATTCTATTAATAATTAGAATAAATTATATGCATTCACATGTATTACATTTGTTTGCCACATTTGTCGCATGAGTTTTATACCATATTAAATTTAGGGAAAAAAAACTTTAAAAATCTCCCTTTAATAATTTTCTAAATTCTCAAATGTGTTTTCAAAATGACATATAAAATTATTTCTAATCTTAAATTTGCGTTGAGTTGGCATAGAAAAAGACATTATTATCAGGCCATCAGGTCAATATCTAAAAATTTATGACCAAAGAAATGAAATTTAGGACTATATATTGTATGCAACAAACAATAAAAACTGAATGAAAAAAAAAACTAATAACCGCAGTCTTAAAAATCCAGACACAAATGTATGGTTATTTTACTAATAAAAGCAAACACATTATAGATCTTTAAAAATAAGATAAATAGATGGCTATTTTATATAAAACCCATTAATTTATTACATATATATATTTATAAACTTAACAGTTAAACTTTTTAAAATTTCAACAATGTCCACATTTAATAAATTATCGACAAATATATCCCAATCAAAATCAAAAGCACATACTCGTCATCAAAGCAAACAAAATCCGAACCCCAACGACCCACAAAGCCCGAACCCAGGTGTACTTCGTAATTAAATTATTTACTAAATAATTAGAGAGCGTTGGTTGTTTATTCACAAGACTCTATAAATTTGATTATTTTCTAAATCCACCCAAAAAACAATGATAAATCATTCAAAATATTTTCTTAATTATATATATACACACACACACATAGATTTTGTTAAAAGGAATATATCAAATTATTTGTCTGTTGTCCAACAATTAAATGGGTAGTCGATGCTCTTCCTCTTTTAAACAGAATTTGAGTTGCGGTACCATAAATTTTTTTAATTTATAGTATCAATCTTTTAATATCAATTTATGTAATAATTAATGTGTCATATTTTAATTGATTAAATATTAAATTTTTTTATCAAGATGATAAATACTTATCAATAATAATATAATATATGAGTTTGTATTAAAAAATTAGTAAAGAAATTAGTACGTGTAACATTGCTTTTTTTAAGTACAAATGCTCTGATCAAACCGTTTTATACCGTAGCGTATGTGGTTGGTGCTCCGGCGCGAGCATTTGTTTAAGAAAATATCTTAGGTTATCCAGTCAGAGGACTCCACCTCGCAATATTCTTTCATATTCGGACCAGCAACAATGTATTTAATATCTATCCCCACATTGACTAATTAATTTTTGTTTTTATTTTTTTGCAAATAACTTTTGTTTTTATTCAATCAATGAAGAAATATTCCATAATTGCTTCAGGCCGCCAGCAAGAAAAATCAAAGAAAGAAGATAATGAATACGACTGCGACAATATGGCCCGTTGGTGATGTTCATAAAGTTTCTCGACTTTTCCTTTTCTAAAGAGTGGCAAAAAGCTCGGAGTGCCAGTTCGGAGTGGCAAAAATAGGATCAAGTAGCAAAATACTTTAAATTTACTAAACAATAAAAAAGTATTTAAATTTTTAAAATAATTGAATAACTAGTCAATTCATTAATTACTTACACATGTTTTTGATAATTAATTCCTAGTTTCTAAATTTTTTAAAACTTTGACTATTTTCTTGAAACATAAATTAAAAAATGCTAAATACCAAAAAACTATTTATTTAAATTAGGTGTTAAAAATTAAATATTAACTATAATTCTCTAAAAAAATAGTAGTTAATAGAAAACTACCAATTAATTTTTGAATATTTTAGTAGTTAATAGAAGAAGCATTTTCAGTTACATAAAAAACAACCTATAAGATACTTCTCAAACTATAGTATGTACACACTTCTCTAAAAACATATGTATCAAAAGCCTATATCTACTTTCAATTATTTTATAATTTAAAAATAGAAGCTAAAAATAATGCCAAACGGATCCATAGATGTAGAAAAAATCTTCATAAATGCATAATATATAATAATTTAAATATTACATAAACGCATAATTTTTTAATACATATAATTTATTTTATATTATTAATTTATTTTTCAAGTTAACACAAAAATCATTTTCAATAGACATTAAAAATAAAAAGAAAGAAAGGATAAAATTTTCTTTATTTATTTTATATTTTGTTGTTTCATTATTTGGGAAATAAATTAACAATTATAATATGAAATAGATATCTAATTTGCTAATGTCCGAGGAAAATTTATTTATGAATTTTTTAAAATTATTATTTACTTTGTGCATTATGTTTGAAGCACAAACTACATGCATTGTTAGAAAAATATTTCGTTTAGTAGGAGATGTTTATGTGATGATTTCTTTGGGATTGGATTTTCTTTTAATAAATAACATATTTCGAAAAGATAAATCTTTAGTATACTTTAAAATTTAAAAATCTAACTATGTCAACATTTTATTTGTTATAAAGATTATGACACATGTTATTTTTTTAAGAAAATAGCCACTGTTTACAAAATAATTTTAAAAAATAGTCACAGTTTCAAAAACTCAAAAACTAGCCATGTAAAAAATTTCTGACAAAATTTTTGCCTAGTATTAGAAATTTTTGACAATTTTTTATGTGTATTTTTGTTATTATAAGAAATTTTTTACAGTTTTTTGGCTAGTTTTTAAATTTTTTAAAATTGTGGTTATTTTTTAAAAACACACAATCAAAAATGACTATTTACCTAACTAACCCTTTAAAATTCGAATGCCTACTGTATTAAAAACAACCGACTTAATTTTTTTTGCCACTCATATATTCATTTATCTTCGTTTTAGGTTATCTCATAAATGACTCTTGAAGTTTCGACCCAATCTCAACTTGAACACCGGTGTACAATCTGTTGCATTAGGCATATATAGTATTTGATAAGTTATTAATTATTGCCATTTCGTCAATTAAAGTGGATGGAAATTTTGATGGACAAAAATCCTTTGCATCAAAAATAAATTTCGTTTTTAATACAATTTTGTCCTTAACTATAATGCTCGTTATCTCATAGAATTGTTTTTCCTATTGCCTTCCTCGTTATGTTTTTTTTTTTTTTTTTTTTGGCTTTTCTAAATCACCCTATAGAATTCGATGTTGACGGCTACCAAAACTAGATGTTGACCATCGCTCCGATCAGTAAACTCGACGACGGGTTCTGTCTGTCGACCACGATGAGTTAGTTTGCTCAGAAGTCGAATTGCTTCTTGCAGATTCAAAGGCCGACAGGTCCACGAGCTCCGACCACGGCCGCTGCTACAAGATGGCTCCATCAAACGAGATCTGTGGTCCTCCCCAGATCTTTACTCTTCTATTTCCCACTCTCCACTCTTCTCGTCCATATCCTATATTATATTAAATACATCAATCCATATATATATACACACACACGCGCTCCGCGCGGGCGTAGATATGTTATAAAATTGTTATAATGACATTTTTTTAAGTAAAAAAAAAAGGAAAAAATATTTAAAAAATAAAGCAAAAAATATTAATTTTTTCTTCAAGTTAAAATAAGTATAACATAATAAGTGTAAAAAAAAAATAAGAAAAAAAATTATAACTAACCATGATAATATTTTTTTAAGGTCTAAATGTAACAAATATAGCCTTAAAATTACAAGAAAGAGAAATTTAAAAAATAAAACAAAGCAAAACAAAATAAAAAAGCTAAAGGATATTAAAAAAAGAAAACAGAAAAAAAAAGAGAAAGGAGGGAGGAAGTGCAGGTATGTGCAACTGCAACGACCTAATACACGATACCAATAAAATACCATCAGAGTTCATATATCATAAATATAATATGTAAAGTTGTAAAGTGTTTCATGTCCCAAAAATACGAATAAATTTGAAATTTTTATACGAGCTCACAAAATATACTTTTACTATTAAAACACGGCATTCCAATCGTGACCCCAAAATATTCAAAACTAGTATCTATACGAAGATTTGTCAAAATAATAATTCGGCTTCAGAAACTCTTGCCAATAGTTAGCCAGCAGTAGAGGTGAAATCGGTTTCGATTATCGATTTTTTTTGTAATTTTTGTAACCGAAATCAAATAATCGGTTATTATAAAATGAAAACCGGTTTTTTTAAACTGAAACCGAGTTTATCCGAAACTGAATTTTTGGTTTTTTAATTCGGTTTCGGTTAATAACCGAATTAAATATAATTTAAATTTTAATTCGGTTATTCGGTAAAAAATTCGGTTATTCAGTTAAAAAATTTGATTTTTCGGTTAAAAATCGATTATTCGGTTAAAAAACCAATTTTTCAGTTTTTAAATTCGGTTTTTTTAGCTAAAATTTAGGTTTTTCGGTTAAAAACCGATTATTTGGTTAAAAATTCGATTATTCGATTAATTCGGTTAATTAGTGAAAAAGACCAAGTAAATGCACCAAATTTTCGGTTAATTCGGTTTTTAAGCACCGAATTTTTGGTTTTTTAAAAAAATTTGATTTTTGGTTATGGTTTTAAAAAAAATCTGCTAATTTTTTCGGATTTTCGATTTTAATTTTCACCCCTAGCCGGCAGTCCACCTAATGCTCCCAAAATCGATCTCGTATGCACCCACCGTAATAGAAAATGGTAATTTCACCCACATGGTTTATAAAGTATTTTAATAGAACCGAGATTACAATACAACACACAATCAATGTTGGACATATCCACATTGTCGTTTTGTATATAAAAAAAAAAATTTGCGCCATCGTTTTCTATAATGTACTGGCAAATGGGAATTGAATAATGAGGTACTTGATTATGCGTTCATATGAAAAGGGAAAATAATAATAATAACGGGAGATAGACCCATCTTGTTACCTGCATAATATAAGCTTGTAAATGTAACGAAACAGCTGGCATTTTTTTTTTTTTTTTCCCTTTTTGCTCTGAACTCTATTAGGGCTCTCCTTTTGATTTCCAGATTAGGACAAGAATATATATTTTCAAAAACTTAATTAATAATAGGGTGCATGTAAATCCATTCCTAGTCTACTCTTTACACACACGGACATAAATATTAGTTTTGAAAATTTGAATTTAATATATAATAGCTGCCAATTATAATTATTTGTTTTTCCAAAACAACCCTTATATTTCACTTCAAACGAAGAAAATCATTTACATTTAAAGTACACATATGTCTACCAGCGATCGTTTTTATATTCTGAACGTGCAATTCATGTCAATTTGATAATCATATCATATTATATACTCTTCAGTATCTAATAAAATCTCTCTACAGATCTTCAAAAGATATACACACACGTTGTATATTGTAAATACAGCTTTCTTATTACCTAATATCTCCTAAAACAGATATATAACACTATAACAGATAGGAACCATTGGCAACGTATAATAAAACAATAATACTATTGACATCTAATGATAATTCTTTTTACATAATAATTTTTTTTTTGTTTGTTGTTGTTATATTGTTGCTTCGTTATGCAAATATGAATAAGGTCAATAGAAATTGTGGGCATCTTCAATGCTATGTTTTGACATATACGGTGATAAAAGGCTTTTTTTTTTTTTTTTTTGGTTTGTGGCTAAAATGCCGTTGGAACCGGAATAAGTCAAACGAACCTCTACACCGGCTAGCTAATATTGCGTGTGTGTGTTTTCTTTTTTTACCTAACCTTTTTTTTATATCATTTTATGCTATAATAATGTGCCATATGTTAAATGTTTATCATATAGTTATAATGATGTTATATTCAACCAATTAAAATTTAGAGCGAAGTAGGCAAATATTCATAATTTATATAACAATAAAAATAAATACTCAAACTTTTGAAGTAATTGAGTTTCTAGTCAATTTGTGAATTACTTACATATGCTTTTGATAACTAAGTGAATTACTACCACTTATCACTGTGTAAGTAATTAAATTATTTGGATAATTAGCTATATTTTTCAAAAAATTAGGTAATAACTTACATTACGTTTTAAAAATTGGATATTCACTATAATTTCTCTAAAAGTTAATGCCTAAAATATCATGTAAATGATATTAAGAAGTTGATATAAAAAGTGGCATATTTATTATTACTCAATATAGATTTAAGAGATCCAGCAAAAAATATATATATAGATTTAAGAGAAAATGCCATAAAAAAATCCCACGCTTTTAAAAAAGACCAAATAAAATATTGCGTGAGAATTTGGTCAATTGAATGTGCAAAATGCCAAGCATAAGCTAAGTTTCCGCAAATTAGAATTCCCGTCAATAAAATAGTCGAAGTACTTCCTTACGTCATCGAAGTATATATGCATACAAAAATGACATCCATTTGGCATCTTCCTTCCAAGCCCCAATAAGCACCAATCACATCTTAGCGGACTCTCTCTGTTAACAAACTAAACACCCCTTAGTTCTCGGAGAGAGAGAGAGAGAGAGAGAGAGAGAGAGAGAGAGAGAGAGAGAGAGAGAGAGAGAGAGAGAGAGAGAGAGAGAGAGAGAGAGAGAGAGAGAGAGAGAGAGAGAGAGAGAGAGAGAGAGAGAGAGAGACATGGCCCGCCAAATCTCGCTGCCGTCCCTACTCGCCGTCCTGCTGATCGCCAGCGCCGCCGCGGTGGCAGCGTCGAGCTTCGACGAGGCCAACCCGATCAGAATGGTCTCCGACCGTCTCCGAGAGCTGGAAGAGCAAGTCGCGCAAGTCCTCGGCCGAACTCGCCGCTCTCTCTCCTTCGCTCGCTTCGCTCACAGGTAAAAAATACTCTCTCTCTCTAATCGAATCCGATCGTGTTAACTCAATTAAACTTAATTATTTTATAAGTGAAATATATGTTTTCTTTTTTTTTTTGTTTTTGGAATAAGGTATGAGAAGAAGTACGAGACAGTAGAGGAAATGAAGCTCCGATTCGAGATATTCAAGGAGAATCGGAAACTCATCAAATCCACCAACCGGAAGGGCTTGCCTTACACTCTTGCTGTGAACGGTAAGGTTTTGTTTTGTTTTTTGGTTTTGATCAGAGAATATCTGGATTTGACCTGATTTTTATAAAATCTACTCTACAGTTGAGAAGTAGTTTTCTAAAAATATTTACTTTAGCTAAACTCATGTTGTAAAAGCGGATTTTTCTGGTAGCAGTTTTTTTTTTTTTTTTTTTTAAATTAAGTTAACGACTTTTTGCGGATGTTGTGATCCTAGAATTTGCGGATTGGACGTGGGAGGAGTTTCAACGCCACAGATTGGGAGCTGCTCAGAACTGCTCTGCCACCACAAAGGGCAACCACAAGCTCACTGATGTTAATCTTCCAGAGACGGTATTTGTATTTATTACCGATAAACATAAATTGAAAATTCATACGTGTTTAGATCCAACGCTTGTCTATTGTATCATTGACATATATTACGAATCATAACACATGCAGTGGGTCCGTTTGGATAACAATTTGAATAAAAAAATTTTGAGTTTATATCTTTTTATTAGGGTCAAATTTAAATCACCTTATAATAGTAAAATATAATTTGAATCCTATTCAAATGACCCTGAATTTATGTGGTAAAATGTGAAATTAAGCAAGTCTCATTTCTAGCATACTGTCTGCTCACTTTTTTAATTTTATTGCATTACTATATACATAGTTTTTTTTTTATGTCGTGAAACCATGTAAATCTATTTTAACCAGCGGTTAAGATAATTAACAACAAGGTAAATAGGTAGAGACGGTTTTCACTTTTCACCCTAATTATAGGTCATCTGCGGCGGAATTAGAAAATCTTTTGTAGGAGCCTAGGACTACGAGGGTCATAATGTGAAAAAATATATATTAAAATTATTTTACAAATTTTAAAAAGAATTATTTCAATTAGAAACAAAAGATATATAGCTATTATTTTGAGTTTTAAATAAGGCACTAATAATAAATTATATTTTTTAGGGGAACATAAATGAAAATCTTTCTAAAATTTAATGTAAAATTGTGTAAATTTTAGAATGAATGAAAATTTTTCTAAAATTTTGGGTAAGTTTTTCAAATTTCAAAAATTGAGGGGGCATATAGTGGCTCCGCCCTGAAGGTCATGCCAGTAATTATCCACAAATAAATAACTGCAGCAAAATTTTATTGTACATACAGAAAGACTGGAGAGAGGATGGGATAGTCAGCCCCATAAAAAACCAAGGCCAATGTGGATCTTGCTGGACATTCAGGTCAGTCAAACGTATTCGAAAAATTCACTCTGTTAAGCAAAACTATAAGCTACATATACAATGTCCAAATGCACATACGCTTTCAATTAATCAAGCTATAAACATTGCGGCTTTTCGCAGTACCACCGGGGCTCTTGAGGCCGCTTACGCTCAGGCATTCGGCAAGGGAATCTCTCTCTCGGAGCAGCAGCTCGTGGATTGCGCCGCAGCATTCAACAACTTCGGCTGCAACGGTGGACTGCCCTCGCAGGCCTTCGAGTACATCAAGTACAACGGCGGCCTTGACACCGAGGAAGCGTATCCTTACACCGCTCAGGACGGCACGTGCAAGTTCTCGGCGGAGAATGTTGGCGTCCAAGTCCTCGACTCCGTCAATATAACTCTGGTAATTAATGGCTGCAAGGCATCTCTTCCTCTTTTTTGGCAAGTCTAAGAAAACTATTGTCTACTGCTGAATAAGAGCATCTCCAATGTAATGTCAAATTTGTATCGTCGAAGGATTAGTCCAAAGTTGTTGTGTCTTGAGAGTGGTTTTGCAACAGGGCGCCGAAGATGAGTTGAAGCATGCAGTGGCATTGGTTCGGCCGGTGAGCGTGGCGTTCGAGGTGGTGAGGGATTTCCGTTTTTACAAGGCCGGAATCTACACCACTGAAACTTGTGGCACCACTCCCATGGTGAGCACTTGTTCTTACAATTTGATAAAATTTCTAGTCTTTTGTTGAAGTGTAAAAATTACTTTCAAAGGCTTTCTTGTATTGTTAAAAACTTTTTTTTTTTTTGGGCAGGATGTGAACCATGCTGTTCTGGCAGTTGGGTATGGAGTGGAAGATGGTATTGAATACTGGCTTATCAAGAATTCATGGGGAGAGAAATGGGGAGACAGTGGCTACTTTAAGATGGAACTCGGCAAGAATATGTGCGGTAAGTTTTCTAACTTCTGAATTCTGTCGTAGTATTTTTTTTTTTTTTTTAGTTTAGAAATTTTTATTTAGTATAGTTTGTGTAACGAATTTAATACACATATAATATTCATTGTTATGATGATTTATCTTTTTTTATTTTGACAATTTATTATATTAGTGTACAAATACAAATACAGGTCTGTTGAATAAAAGAACCTTTAATTTATTGTGTTGTTGAGAATAAAAATATAATGCGAATTGACGGTTCTGCTTGATTGGGAATTGATAACAGGTGTGGCAACTTGCGCTTCATATCCTGTTGTTGCTTAAATAAGTTAAATGCGAATTTCAAGGAATGGGAGGCCATTTTGGAGGCTATTTGTGATGTGGACTTAAGCTTATTTTTATCTCGACTAGAATATTGTCCATTATCTATCTTGCACTTATTGAACTCAAAGGGTTGTCATGGATTATCAATAATTGGTAATAATATCTAGATGGGATGTGTAAATTAAGATCCAGGACCGCAAAATCGTTTATTACGGTCACTCCGATGCAGTTAAAGACTAATCAAGGAAATTTACGACCTTCTCTTGTAAATTATTATTATTTTTTACATGAAGCTGTTGATGCATTATGATATTTTGTTGGCAATACTTTTGTTTGATAATAGTAACAGAATGAAATTATGTATTAATATGTGTGCTAAGTATAAAAAGGGTGATAATGAAGACAATAATCAAGTTTTCAAACAAATAGAAATATGTCATGAAGAACTTTTAAGGTCGATCGAGCTTTCAGATTATCGTCTCCATAGCTAATTGGTCTTGGCTAGAAGGTTTTCAAAACGCACAATAACTTCAATGAAAAGTTGCATACATCGTTTTATCTCAAACAATTTCTAAATTTGATATAATGGCTAGTTCTTTAAGCAAAGTTTTGTTAAAAATCATGTCTGCACCGATCGACGGGTTGACCGATTGATACAACGACTATTTTTCAAGCAGTAGCACTAGTCATTAGAGCCTAAAATGGCTTTAAGAATTGATTGATTGGATTGCACAAACTGGTCGACCAATTGAGGCAGAAACTACCTCAAAAAAGAGCTTTACTAACCTTTCCTTCAAGTTTTATAAACACTCATTCATGTCCAATGGCTAGAGTACTTTTATCACTCAACATTTCTGAGCTCTTGACTTTCAAAAAGCCCTCGAATCGCTTGATTCTTCATTCATATTTCATTTACACAATTTTCAAGAGAAATTTCAAATTTCTTGAGCCAAAACTAGTTATAGCTTTATGAATGATTTTCTTCTAGAGCTACACTTGTAAAATCACATTAAAGAGAGAATCTTTGTTTCTATACTTTCATATCATTGTATGGGATAGCTGAAGTTCCGGTTCTATTTCGGTGAGGGTGATTGTAAGAGGATCGAATAATCCTCGGGTTGTTCATTATTGATAGCTCTGTACATGGTCGATCAAGCAAAAATTGATCAATATAGAGGAAAAGGGCTATATTCGTGACTGAGGGCTTAGTAACGGGGGACATAGATTGTTTGAACTAACCTCTATAACCATCATGCTCGTCACTCGGCAGAAATCGCCAGAAAATTTTCGAGTCGAAGTCGAGCTCAAGCACAATAAGAGCCAAATTGAGCTAAGTTTTGGAAAGCTCAAACTCGGTTCTCCAATAAATTTTTGAGCTCGAGCTTGACAAGAGATTTTCTCGTCCCTCATAAATTTCTACTTTGGCTAATAAATCAAGTTTTCGCACTCTTTTTGGCTCAGAGCTCTAATGTCACCCGCTATCCTTCTCAGACGTGAACATGTTTTATGAAAAAACTATTAATCAACATTTCTATTAAACTAATAAATGGTTTTATGAAATATCTATTAATGAACATTTTTTAAATGAGTACAGATAAGGAACCGCGGGTCAAAAAAAAACAAAAAACAAACAAACAAACTCTTATAATTATTGATTACTTACTACTTAGTTAAAATGGTGTTATATTTTTGATAAAAAAAAATAGTGTTATATTTAATTAGTTAAATATAACACCTCATATACCATGTAAACTTTTGCGTGTAAATAAGTATGTTCAAGATTATTCAATATAGATTCACGAGAAAATATCATAAAAAACTCAATTTTTGATTTTTTAACAATACCAAACTAAAAACTATGTTTTCTATAATATCAATTATCAAACAAAATCCTATATTTATCAAAATAGATAACAGATATACCTTGTGAGAGAATCTGGCCAAACTAATGTGTTAAATGTCCTAAATATTTTGACTATATTCCTAAACATAAATGATAGTAATGAATTTAGTGTCTACGTAATATTTGGTCATTTCTTGATTCATATTTTAACTAAAAAATTAAGTTATTAATCACTAATACATAAGAGAACTAAATGTATAAAAATAAAAGAAAAATATCATATAGTGAAAAAAAATGACTAATTTTTTAAGTAATCGAAACTTTAGCTATTGTTTTAGAATATTATTCAGAAAATGATTATTTACTCAACTATCTCATTAGTAATTAAAGATTTATTTGTGGTCGGTCACAAAAACACTATCATTTTTATATGAACATAAACCCTTTTTTCCCTATAAAAATCCTACATTAGGACCAATTTTAAAAAATGTTAGAGATTTTTTAGTAGGTACATTTAGCTTCTTTTTTTTTTTTTTCTTCCACCCTTTTTTTCCACCCTTGTTTTTGCAACGATAGCGTTTCTCCAATCTCCATTCACTACAGTTGAAGTCACCCCTTGCGTCATTTACGTATACAAACATAATTACGAGAAAGCGACGCGAAAGTGACTCTAGAAACGACAGCAAATTGATGAGCCAGAGAGCTCCCATTCTCTTGACCCACCAATAGTAACCCCATTTGACATCTTCCTTGGCACTTGGCAGTCCCAATAGCAACCATTCATCCAAAGCTTACCTTATTACTCTCTTCTGTTAACAAACAAACTAAACAGACAGAGAGAGAGAGAGAGAGACATGGCTCGCCAGATCTCGCTGCCGTCCGTACTCGCCGTCCTGCTGATCGCCGGCGGCGCGGCGGCCTCGTCGTCGAGCTTCGACGAGGCCAACCCGATCAGAATGGTCTCCGACCGTCTCCGAGAGCTGGAGGAGCAAGTCGCGCAAGTCCTCGGCCGAACTCGCCGCTCTCTCTCCTTCGCTCGCTTCGCTCACAGGTAAAAATACTCTCTCTCTCTCTGATCGAATCCGATCGTGTTAACTCAATTAAAATGAATTTTTTTATAAGTGAAATATATGTTTTTTTTTTTTGGAATAAGGTATGGGAAGAAGTACGAGACAGTAGAGGAAATGAAGCTCCGATTCGAGATATTCAAGGAGAATCGGAAACTCATCAAATCCACCAACCGGAAGGGCTTGCCTTACACTCTCGCTGTCAATCGTAAGCTTTTCTTTCATTTTTTTTTCCTTGTTGATCAGAAAATATCTAATATCCGCTTTTGACCTGATTCTTTGTCTTTTGAAATATCTACTTTTTTGTTAAATCTGATTTTTCCGGCAGCAGTTTCTTCGTCGATCTCTGGCTAACAACTTTTAGCGCGTGTTGTGATCGCAGATTTTGCGGATTGGACGTGGGAGGAGTTTCAACGCCACAGATTGGGAGCTGCTCAGAACTGCTCTGCCACCACAAAGGGCAACCACAAGTTCACTGATGTTGTTCTTCCCGATTCGGTATATATATAAATATATATTTAATCATAAATTTCCAGTATTTTAGATCCATGACTTCGTTATAAGAATTCTTATATGTGTAGGGAATAGTAAAATATGTAACAGTTCTAGCCTAGTGACGCTAACTAGCTGTTTTCAGTGCTTCATATTAATGATTTAATTGAGCTTGATATAAACTTTCCACACTCAGTACTAATTCATTGCAGGGATTTACAATATAATCATGATTTGTATTGTATATACAGATAGACTGGAGGCAAATAGATATAGTCAGCCCAGTAAAAGACCAAGGCCATTGTGGATCTTGCTGGACATTCAGGTCAACTTCAAAAACTCTGAGCTATATATATAGTCCAAATCTAATACAATTTTAGCTCTAACATTGTGGGCTTTTGCAGTACGACCGGGGCTCTTGAGGCAGCTTACAAGCAGGCACATGGACAGGATATCTCTCTCTCAGAGCAGCAGCTCGTGGACTGTGCCGGAGCTTTCAACAACTTCGGCTGCCACGGTGGATTGCCCTCGCAGGCCTTTGAGTACATCAAGTACAACGGCGGTCTTGACACTGAAGCAGCTTATCCTTACACCGCTAAAGACGAGGCTTGCAGGTTTACGGCTCAGAATGTTGCTGTCCAAGTTATAGACTCTGTCAATATAACGTTGGTAATGACTGCATAGTCAATTTTTCACTTTCGGTATCAATATTTTGGTTGATAATTAGTCCTTCTAAGCATTTTTTTCTTTGAGCATCATTTGTATCAAAGTGCTGAGACAATAGAGAGTAATGACTATAATAAAGGCTTGGGCGCTGCTCTCTATTTTTTTTTTGCTAGGAACTTAAACTTTAGAAACTAGGACGAGACTTTTGTCATACTATTGTTCAAACATTTATCTTAAATGTAACTTTGAAAACATATGGGTGTTTACAGGGCGCTGAAAATGAATTGAAGCATGCAGTAGGAGTTGTTCGTCCAGTGAGCGTGGCATTCGAGGTGGTGAAACCTTTCCGTTTTTACAAGAGCGGAGTCTTCACCAGCGACACCTGTGGCAGCACTCCCATGGTGAGCTCTTCATAAGAAAATTCCTCGAGTTGGCTATGACTTTTATTACTATAATTATTTTTAAAAAAAAAATACTCTAACTGGTGTGGGATTCAAGACATGGTTCAACAGCTCTCTCGTATTAACGGTTTGCTAAATGATCTTATTTTTATTTATTTATTTTTTTTCCTTTTGCAGGATGTGAACCATGCGGTGCTAGCAGTTGGGTACGGTGAGGAAGATGGCGTTCCATACTGGCTTATCAAGAATTCTTGGGGAGCAGAATGGGGTGAAAATGGCTACTTCAAGATGGAACTTGGCAAGAACATGTGTGGTAAGTTTTCCAACTTCTGTTCAATGCCCAAATTGATAAAAGTATGTTAATGAAGTGATTTAGTGATGAAATAATTTACACTCTTTTCTGTGTTGATGATAAGAAAATATCTGATGCTTTCATTCATTTGGATGAATCAATCATCAGCTACAAATTGGTACTGGCATTGACGGTTGTGATTGAATGGCAGGTGTTGCAACTTGCGCTTCATACCCTGTTGTCGCTTGATGATAAGTTAGTGCGAATTGCAAGCAATGGTAGGCCATGCTTTGTGATGTCGACTTAGCTTGTCTCAACCTAAAATTGTCGCATTCTCTAGCTTTTATTCAAGTCCTTTCATGGGTCGTGGACTATTATTGGTAATAATAATATTTAGATGGGATGTACAAAATATGATACAAGACTGCATCCTTTTAAGACTAAGGCCTCTTTATGTGTAAATTATTTATTAATGGTGAAATTAAAAAAGCTTAGATAAGGAGAGGAACGCTTAAACACTGCTGAATATTATTTCTCATAAAATAAATATTGAATTGTACAATTATAAGTCTAAATATGTATTCTATGTGCAAGAAAATGAAATCGTAACAAACTCTCCTATAAATAAGGAAACACAACTAATAAAGTAAATTCATTGTATTTTCATTAGAGTACAATTTTTTTCTCAAGAATATTTAATTCTAGGATCTATTTGTTTTCTCTAGAGGCTTTTTACTTTTCCCTAGTGTTTAGTTTTCTCAAGTTTCTTTGATTGCCTTTTTCCCCTAAGAATTCCATTCATTTATCAATAATTGTATATGATCATCATAGTTAGATCTTATAACTAAACAAACTACAAAACAGACTTAAAAATAATACAAAACACATTCTCTCCCCCCCAAGCTGGATGGTACAAGTTGAGCATTCTTAGCTTGTCTATCATCTTCTCAAAGGAAGGCTTGAACAGAGCTTTTGTCAAAGATATTTTCTGTTTGTTGTGTTGTAGGCACATATGTCACATGAATAACCCTTTCCATCTTTTTTGTTATAAAATGTCTATTAACTTCCATGTGTTTTGGTACGATCATGATGAACTGGTTTGTATGAAATAGATATAGCATCCTTGTTATCACAGTGAATCTTCAGTGGCATACTGGCATTTCCACCTTCACTTCTAACTCTTCCACTAACATTTTCATCCATAGAGATAGAGCTTCACAAATTCCATGGGCAGTTGTTCTTAATTCTACCTCGGCGCTTCTTCTTGCAACCATGATTTGCATCTTGCATCGTCAATTAACTAAATTCCCCTAAACAAAAGAGCAGTACTCGGAAGTAGATCGTCTATGACTAACCGAACCTGCAATGAACATCAATGAATATTTCTATACGATGTTCTTTATTCTTCTTGAAAATAGTCCTTAGACCAGGAGTGCCCTTAAGCTACTTTAGGATCCTATAAACTGCATCCATTTGAACATTCGAGAGCGATAATGCATAAACTGACTTAAACAACTCAAGCTAGGGCGGTTCAAAATAATTTGAGATTTAAGGAGTTACTATAAACTTTTGGTAGTCCAATTAATATTGACATCTTCAATAAATCCATAAATAAAGAAACAAATTGAATAGTAAAAAAAGTACATTGAAAAACTAAAACATACACCATCTTGTTGGAGAATTAAGTCGACCACTCAAAAATTCGTAGACCGTTGTGAAAAAAAAGAGCAAAACATCACTCAAGACCTTCAAGGATTCGATTCTTCATGTCTTTCCTTTTTATTAATTTTATCCTCTAATTTTAAAGTGACTCTTACTCTCAGCACTTTTGATGTGGGGGAGAATTCTTGAAGCAAATTTTTAAACTAATGCAAAATGGCACAAAATAACTTTAATGGTTGTTTTAACGTTATAACACATTTTACAAGTACTTCTAGAATAATTTTCTACATCTCACCCTATTCCAAATATAACCCTCGTCTTTTCTTATTTTGTTAAAAAAAAAAAAAAAAAAAGCCATGTACCTATAAGTAATATATATAATATAATATACTTTCGATTGTCATTATGAATTTATGATATCCCAAGTTGAAAATTTCTCTTTCGGGTAAAAAGCCGTTGGAACCGATGAAAAGCCCAGCCAATCTCTACCTCGCCAAGGGTAAACAGTCTGGAGTCACCTCGTACGTCATGCGCGCGCGCGCGCGCGCGCACACATATACATATATATATATAGAGACAAATACAAACTCAGATACAATACGAGATTTTTGCCAATTATGAGAGAATCACACACCTGAGTCCTGACTAGACTAGCTCACGAGTCATGACCCGCCAATAAGTCAATAAATAACTAATCCATTAAGTATAAGTACCAATCAATCAATCATACCTAATTCTATATATATTTTGCTATTCTCTTCTTATGTTGCACAAACAAAGCCATAGCCACGCCCACGCCCCACAGTTTCTCGGAACAAACATGGCTCGCCAGATAATCTCGCTGCCGTCGGTAATCGTCGTCCTTCTTCTGATTATCGCTGGCGTCGCCGCAGCGTCGAGCTTCGGCCAGGCCAATAATCCGATCAGAATGGTCTCCGACGGCCTCCGAGAGCTTGAAGCCGAGGTCGCACAAGTCCTCGGCAACTCTCGTCTCGCTTTCTCCTTTGCTCGCTTCGCTTACAGGTATAACTCTCTCTCTCTCTCTCTCTCTCTCTCTCGCGCGCGCGCGCGCGCGCGCGTCAAATGCGATAGATAGAGGCCAGTGATGGAGCATGCATGTCCCCGTTGACTTTTTTAAAATTTTTATTTGGCCCTTCATGTTTATACCTGAAAACTCATACTATAGTATAAATAATTTGTTCATTATTACATCGTCATAAATTATACTCTTAACAAATATTTTTCTTTTCCGAAATTTCAATCGTATGTAATGTACCTATCCGTAGTAATCAGTCTTCTAGTTAAAATTCTTTTGAGTTAACTTTTATACCTCCCCTGAAGTAAAATCTTGGATATATTACGGCTAAATTGATTTTCTTTCTTCTAATCATTTTCTTTTTGAAAATTTGAGCTAATATATATTTTCTATACATATTAAAAAAAACATCCAAAATTTTTTATTTTACTCATTAATCATATTATAAAAAACATATATCTGTATACACACATGCATAGATACACACACACGGATTATAAAGAATTTAGCCATTTTTTAGTGCTGCTGAGTAAGTGATCAAAGTTTAGTTTTAACTAGCTAAATAATAATTTTCTTCTTTAATAAAAAAAAGTGTATTTGTTCTTTAGTAGTTAGACTAAATGGCTATCTAATTATGACAATTTTGAAAAATATCATTTTACACAACGTATTCTGAAAATTGTCTCTCTAAAAGAGATTTTATAGTTTACGTCAATTTTTAGAAGCGAATTTGACCAAATTTTCTATTTTTTCTACAAATTGAGAAATAAAAGGAAAAAGAATGGTAAAATAATTTATTAATAAAAAAAAGTGACATAGTTTGCAATTCACAGCATAGATGTAAGTTAAGACTTGAAAAGTGGCATTTGATCACATTGGAAAGTTTTAGAAAATGTCACTTCAAAATAACGTGTTTTGATGATTTACACCTTAACAAAAAAAAAAAAACATTGTAGTACAAATTACTCTTTAGCAACGAAATTTGTCCAAATTATCTTTTCATAATAATGAAGAAGACAAGAAGAATAAGGATGAAACTATAATTTGTAAAGAAAATACAAAATATATTCCCTTGATTTAGTTGAAATGCCACAATCCTCCCCTTAAATTGTCAAAATACAAAAACCGCTCTTTGTTTTTTTTTTTTAATTTAGTAAAAAACTATACGTTTTGTTGACTTTTCGTTGACAAAAAGTTAAATTTTTTTTTTTGTGAAATAATGGATTATATAAAATGAAAGACATGTTTTCTACGAAAATAGACTTTCTGCCAAGGTACACACTTAGTTGCAACTACACCAGAAACTACGTTAACACTACTAGACAGAATTACTAAACGATCAAGGAATAAAACAAGGAAATTAAATGGTGTGAAAAGTAAAGTTTGACACGCGAGATTGATAACGCGGTTCGGTGTGCACACCTACGTCCGCGGGGCCACGCCCAGATGGAAAGCAATCCACTAAGTCTCCAAAGATACACAAAGACACCGGACTTCTACAGAGATAGAATCCCTCTACTTTTCCTGTCACCGACTCTCCTGTACTACTTAGCTTACTTGCTTGCGAGCTCCCCTCGACTTAAGGCGATCTCTCCCGAGATCTCTACAGTCTCTCCTGAGACCTGAAAACTCTGTCTCTCCCGAGACTTACAATCCCAATTCGCTCAAAATACAACCTTGACCTAACTGTCACATAATTACCAGCAAATTGCTTAATAATAATTCTGCTCTAGAATTTACAAAAACACTCTAAAAATAAAACGAATTTCACTCTGTGTTTCTCTAAAAAACGCACACCCTCAAACTGCAGACTTCTGCGATATTTATAGACTTCAGGTCAGCTGAGGGTAAATCTAGGGTTTCCTGATTTTGTGGTCGTTTGAAATCTGATCAGATAATGATCTTATCTGATATTTGAATCTCCACAAAATCTGCTTCTGTTAAACTGCACAGTTTGAATCTGGACTAGATAATCTCAGCAGTTTAAATCCTCCACGTTTATCTGCTTCATGAATTCGAACTTGCTTCTAGAATATTCTTGAATCTTCTACTGAATCTGGACTTGATATTTTGAATCTGCTGCACATGATTTGGCTTTATCTGAAAATCTGCTTCAACTAAATTAAATTCGGTTTGCTCAAAATATCGCCAACTACAAAACCTCAACATAAAATAAAATTTAAAAACCCCAAGCATAGTTTACTTTAATCTGAAACAAATGTACAATTTTTTGTTAACAAAAAGTCAACTAAAGGTATAATTTTTTATGGGCCTTTCTACAATGCTCCATTTAGTGATGTGCCAATGTAACGCTAAAAGAGTATATAGTAATACTATTAAAGCATGTAGTAATAATTCATTACATCTCTCCTACACTTATTAGTAAAGCACCGATAGGTATGGAGCATTACAGAATTAGTCATTTTTTATTGAATGAAATGATGGGTATTTTTTGTATTTCGACAAACTGAGAGAAAGGCCGTGGTATTGCGATCAAACTAAGGGATATAGTAGTATTTTTCTTAATTTGTAAATAAAAAAAGGGACATAGTTTGTGATTGTAGCATGGATTGTAAATTTAGATTTCAAAAGTGACATTAGATCAAATTTTCTCATTTGTGACTAATTTATTAATTCGTGAACTAGATGCTTAAAACACAAACTAAAAATAACTAGATGTCAAACGTACTATATAGATTAAATTTAATTAAAAAAATATAGATTATACACATTTACTTATAGGAAATTATTTTGTGGTTTTTTTTTTTTTTTGTCAAACGATTTTGGAGCATCAGATTTATCTTTTTCAGTAGAACCTATACCCTAAAACCACTAAGAGATTATTGAGTAAATAGCTTTTTTTATATGATGTTTTAAGAAAATAGCCAAAGTTTTCATTAATTAAGAAAATAGTCATTTTCTGAACTACATAATGTTGACACATAGTTTTTTTAGGAACTAATAATTAATTTCTTAATTTTTAAAAACATTGACTATCTCCTTAAAATATTAATTAAAAAATGGTTATATACTAAATAGACTCATTAAATCTGACTATCTAAAATTATTTCCACTTAAAAAAAAAAAAAAAAGACCACTAGAAAAATTTCCCATTTTCTTAAATATAATTTAAAATAAGGCTCTTTTTTTTTTTCTCTTCTAAATAAGGCATGAAAAGAAGTACGAGACACTAGAGGAGATGAAGCTCCGATTCGAGATATTCAAAGAGAATCAAAAACTCATCAAATCCACCAACATAAAAGGCTTGCCTTATACTCTTGCCATGAACCGTAAGTTTTTCTTACACTCTTTTGGGCAATAGTTTTTTTTTTTTATTTTAATTTTTAGAACTCGGCTAACAACTTTTTAAGTTGGCAAGAGTACATAAATGTGTTGCTGTTAAATAATAGCGATCTCATACGTTTTGATCACAGATTTTGGAGATTGGAGATGGCAAGAGTTCCAGCGACACAGATTGGGAGCTGCACAAAATTGCTCTGCCACCAATAAGGGCAACCACAACCTTACTCATCATGTCCTTCCTCATACGGTATTATATATATACGTATTTATTTTAAATGAAGTTTCAATTTTGGTACGTAGGTAGTCTATGTTTCTAATCATGTAAGCCCATTTAAATCTATTTTAGCCCGAGATTAATATAAAACAACCAAGGTAAATTGGTAGTTGGTTTTAACCCCACCCTAACCAGAGGCCATTTTAATGATTGTCCACAAAAATTAAAGTACAAACAATTTTTTAAGCTAATTGAAGATTTATATCTCCGCAAATGTGATTACAAGTAACCTTCGTGTTGAGTTATAACCTGTAATTAAACTGCATTAGACCTTGCTAACTGTTGAATTTTTGTTTATGGTGTTTAGATTACAGCTGTAAAAATCTCAATATAATAGCGATTTGTATTGTACGTATACAGAAAGATTGGAGAGAAGATGGGATAGTCAGCCCAATAAAAGACCAAGGCAATTGTGGATCTTGCTGGACGTTCAGGTAACTTTATTTGAAAAAATCACTCTGTTAAAATAATAATAATAATAATAAAACTCCATTTATATGCTTTTAGGTCTAACATTGTGACTTTTTTGTAGTACCACCGGGGCGCTCGAGGCAGCTTACGCTCAGGCACATGGCCGGGGAGTCTCTCTCTCGGAACAGCAACTTGTGGACTGTGCCGGAGCTTTCAACAACTTCGGCTGTGACGGTGGATTGCCCTCACAAGCCTTTGAGTACATCAAGTACAATGGCGGTCTCGACACCGAGGATGCTTATCCCTACACCGCTACAGACCAGGCTTGCAAGTTTTTGCCGCGGAACGTTGCTGTCAAAGTCCTTGACTCTGTCAATATAACTTCGGTAATGACTACTGCATAGACTTAATTTCTTCTCTTCTTTTGGCATTATATTTTTTGGTGGTCCTAAACTTCTGAAATCTTAGTAGAAACTGCCAAGACGATACTCGTATAGAAGTTTAGCGACTAAAAAGAGACATTGTGTAATAATTGCACTAACAATGAGTTTTTAGCATGTTTAAGAATTATCGTCTTTTGCTCTTGAATAAGTTCAGGGGCTAAGATGAGACAGGATTAGTCCGAACTTGCATCTTGAATGTGATTTTACAAAATACATACAAACATTTGCAGGGCGCCGAAGATGAATTAAAACACGCCGTGGGAATCACTCGGCCGGTGAGCGTGGCATTCGAGGTGTTAAATGATTTTATTTTTTACAAGAGCGGTGTTTACACTAGCGAGACTTGTGGCAGTACTTCCATGGTGAGTTCTTCAGTGTGGAGATGTTCGATTTATTTTATTTTATTGTAATGTGTACTATAATAGCTTATATAGATTTTTGAGATGTCTATATATATTACATCAAACAATGATAAAATAATAGACAATAAAATAGACGATATGAGCTAGATAATACAATTTGTGTTGTATTACATGTGTTTTTTGTACTCTACAATACAAAGGTCTGAACATGTCAAACACCGTATTGAATTCTCTAATACAATACGATGAGTTTTGTATGGCGTACTAAACGTGCCGGAGGAGAATTTCTTAAGTTGGCTATGACTATTTATAATTTCATATAAGTTTATAATCATTGTTGGCAATGGCTCGTCTGACTATGATTTTATAAAAGTTTATAATCTTAGTTGAATTGTGTAAAAATTACAACTAGTAGTGTTAGATTCAAGAGATGCGAATTCAATAGCTTTCATGTATTAGCGCTTGGCCTTTTTTTTTTGGCAGGATGTGAACCATGCAGTGCTAGCAGTCGGGTATGGAGTTGAAGATGGAGTTCAATACTGGCTTATCAAGAATTCTTGGGGCCAAAACTGGGGCGACAATGGCTACTTTAAGATGGAACTTGGCAAGAACATGTGCGGTAAGTTTTCTAACTTCTGTTCAATGCCAAATTGATGAAGATAAAATGCTGAAATGATTCAGACAAGAATCACTTATCCACCAAGTTGAGCACAAGAGCTGCTTTTGGTCACCGCTGATAACAGAAATTACCACACTGATAGCAAAGTTGTCACCTGATTTTACCAATTACTACTTAGCCAAGAAGAGGAATTTTCAATTGACAACAAGATCCGAAACGTATGTACATTAGTTGATTGTGCTTGTAATGATATTGACGGTTCCAATTGAATTCCATTGGCAGGTGTGGCAACTTGCGCTTCATATCCTATCATCGCATAAATAAGTTAATGTGAATTTGCAAGTAAAAGCATTGGTTGTCTATGCTTTTGTGTTGCGGACTTAGCTTGTCTCAACTACAATTGTCTCATTCTCGAGCTTTTACTTGTTGAAATCAACGTATAAAATAAGATCCAAGTCCACAATTATTCTAATGCAGCTAAAAAGCAAAAAATAAAAAAATATAGAACCTTTTTGTAAATTATTTATTAGTGTTCGATGTATCATGGTATTTTGGTCGTTACTCGCTATTAATGCAGTGGGTAGCGTAAACTTCTAGATTGGAAGTTGAAACTAGACATCGTGAATTCTTCTTAGTATCCATTGAGAAACACCACAAGCGAGAGTGTTCAATGAAAAAGAATCAATATATCCATAACTGTTATTTTCAAGTCAAAATGTTAGTTTGGCTAAGATCTTCATCTCTTGCCGAGTAGAAGCAACATTATTTTTGAAATCTAACCAAGGATGATAGACAGGTAAGGCAATAGATATCACTGTGGGCTCTACCCTAGGCTCGATGATAGTGGACTTGCTTAATCGGTATCAAAATTATGTTTACACCAGACACGGCATACATGATGGTCTGTACTAGTTTGGAAATGCTTACAGATCTCCTTTATGATTGTGGAAACCCTTCGTTGATTCCTTTTTTTAACCATCAACTTCCAAATGAGGTCCACCGTAGTCCTCTACATGAGTGAGAATCCGGGCACTTAATGCTGAAAATGATTCAGAATTCGACCTGCAACCCAAAGGGGAAAAAAGATCAATCAAGACGCCAGAGAGATTAGTTATGCATTAGTACATGCAACAGTGGGATTTGTATTGTGAAGCACAGATTCAAAACCCTCACACACTGACCACACCGACTCATCGAGAAACAATAGTATCTAGACTTTAAAGCCAAAAGCAGAACCTACTGTGATAGCGTCTTCTGGATGCTAAAAGCAGTTTCCGTGGGCATGAAATGTATACATCCATTTATTTTATTATTGGAAAAATAACCACAAATACAGGTTTATCAGATTGATTGATTGAACTGATATTGCAATTTCTAAGAGAACTATAATCAGGCAACCAAAAGGAATACCATTAAAAAAGGAACTCACTTGCTCGGTTATTTGTACTAACACGGATTCATAGAACTTGATGCTTGGCACAATTCTAAAAGGATCTTTTCCATCTGAGGGGACCAACATAGGTGCTCTTCTGCGGTATCTTCAATTTATACAGCAACTGGTAACCCAGCATTTTCTCTTAAATGTGTACTTCTTGAGCATGACTTATCCAAATTTAGATCCTCAGTCACTAGTTTTTCAATGTGCCTCGCTTCATTAGGCATCCCGGCCTTCCGTAGGCAAGATATTAAACCATTCGTGGTAATTTTATCTGGGGTGCAACCAATCGCCAGCATCTTGTTAAAAACACCAATTGCCTCCAACATTCTCCCTTTCATACAATTCCCGAGTATGAGAATGGTGAAAGTGTGTTTGTCGGGCTTGCATCTCTTTGCCTCCATCTCGGCCAAAATCACGTTCGCCTCATCGACATTCCCGGCCTTGCAAAACCCATCAATTACAGGGTTGTACATAAAAGCTTGCGGAACAATGCTACTACAATTTAATTGCCTCACAAAATCACGAGCCTCGGGTAGTCTATTATCCCTGCACAGAGCATGGATAAGAACTGAGAAAGTATAACCATTTGGCAATACTTTTCTTGCATTCATTTCACTCCAAAGCTCTAAACCCTGGTTCAACTGCCCAGCTTGACAATATCCATCGATTAGAGAAGTGAAGGAGACAACATCAGGCCAGTAACCATGAAACATCATCTTCTCGTATAAGGCCACCGCCGAACCCATGTCACTGGCCTTAACAAAACCACTGATCAGAGCATTGAAAGTGAATTCATTAGGCTTGACTCCAAAACTAATCATCTCATCGAAAAGGGCAGAAGCCTCCTCCATGCGGCCCAACTTGCAATAACCGGATACGACTGATGTAAAAGTTATAACCCCCGGTTGGGGTTTACTGCTCACCTTAAGTTTCCTCAATAAGTTTCGACCTCTATCAACCTCGTTAGTCCTACATAACCCGTTTATCAGTGTGTTATACGTAACAATATCTGGAGAACAACCGAACTTCTCCATATCATTCAAAACCTCGAAAGCCGTCCGAACATCTCCGACTCCACACAACCCTCGGATGAGAATGTTGAAAGTCCACAAACTGGGACGAAAATGAGAAACGCTATGCTTTCGAAACAAGCAAACAGCCTCTGCAACTTGGTTCTTTTTAAGCAACACACTCAACAAACTATTGTACACAAACGAACTCAGTCGAACCTCGTCTCGCCTCAGCTCGTCGAGCAATTTCTCGCCCACATCAAACCTACCGACTTGCGCGTACGAAGAGACCAAAAACTCGATAACAGCGTTATCCGGCGAATACCCATCACTCCTCATGCAATCAAAAACAAACCTAGCCGAGTCATGAAGTCCCAATTGACAAAGAGACCTCATGAGCAAATTATAAGTCCTGAAACTATGATTGAGACTCAAATTAACCCTACTGAGCTCAAAAAACTTCAGTCCCAATTTCGGGTTATTCAGTCTTCTTATAACCTCAAAAGCAATCGAAGGGCTCAAGTTCTTACCAACATAACCAAAGCAAGTGTCCATAGAATTTGAACGAACAAATAGAGTGCAAACGACCTTCACAAGCCAAGCCTCGGAGTTCGATATTACCTCTTTGTCGTGAAAATGGCGAGCCCGCGAGCCTCCTTGAGCCAAGCTGTTGAAATGGGCAATGGCGATCTTCGAGGCTCGAGCCCAGAAGGGTCGGGTCGTGAACAAGAGAAGGCTCATCTGAGCCGCCGCGCCATCGTTCGGCTCGGCTCGGCTCTCGTACACGTTCTCGATCACGATTCTGGTCTGCGAAATTCTGGGGGATTTCGATTTGGATTTTGGCTTCGATTCTTTCATCTCCGCCGAAGTTTGAGCGAACCCAGTGATTAGAAACTTGGGACGAACCGAAATGTCGAACCTTTATTGAGAGAAAATTCGATGACTATGACGATGACGATTGACGATTTCAATAGAAGCCATATCAGTCCTGGGCGATAGAGATAAAACGTTTTAGGGCTTTTTGTTTTGGGTAACTGCGGCAAATGGAACAAAATTTTTTTATGTTTTTATAAAATAACACAATGCTTCAAAATATTCGACCGTTCCATTCCATTTTTTCATTTCAAACTATTCTATTTCATTTCATTTTTTTCAACTATTTTTTTCAACTTTTCAAATACCTATATAATATCTTTAAGAGATTATTAAATAAATGGCCTGTTTTTAACTTTAGTTTTAAGGAATTGACCTGAGTTTGTTACAATTAAGTTATTAGCCTTTAGACAATATGTATTGACTTTTTTGTCATTTGTTACATGAGGTAACAAATGAGTAATGAGGGATAAAAACGAGATTTCAAAGTAGTGTGAATGAGATTTAAGGCTAATAACTTAATATTTGAATTCTTAGGTCATTTTCTTAAAACATAGACTTCCAAGTGACTATTTAACAAATGAGCCCTATCTTTAAATCTCAACCATTCATACTACCTCAAAATTAATAAAGTCAAACCATTCTTTTTCAAACTATTGAGATGAAATGGTTTGAATTGCTCCCCCAAACAAGGATACGCTCTTTTTGTGGGTTTTTTTTTTTTTTCAAACACAAAACTTTTTTGGGTTACATTTATAAATTCTACTTTTATTAATAGGGCCATAGGGGACAAGTTTTTGAAAATAATGCACCACGTATAATAATTTAAAATATATATATATATATATAATTTTTTATATAAATATAAGCTAATTTTGTAGTGTTTGAGACCTATCCGTATTTCACTTAATATTGTATAAAAAAAAATGAAGAATTATTATTACATTTTAATATTATTATTATATACATTATTAATGTTATATTGGCACAAACATTTTAAAAAAACCATTTATATTATATATTTTTTTAATGTTATTAATTTATTTTTAAAATTTAAAATAAAGTTATATTCAATCAAAATGAAAAATGCAAAAAGAATAAAAATCAAACAAAAAAGAGAATTTTTTTTTCCTCAAATCACATGAAACTCGAACTCTCGAAGTGGCATTAAAAAAAGAGGCATAAAATCGAAACCCTCCGTTAGTTTGTGTACTTTCTTGCAAATTTTCTAATCTCAAGCCGACGAAGCCGATCAGAGCCGAGCCGAGATAAACGACAAGCCTCGATTACACATATACAACGAAGCTCTGATATGCCAATAGCGCACATTTTCTTGAAAACGAAAAAGAGTTTCCCTTTCAGACGAAAAAATGGCGTCAGAGAGACACAGTCCTTCGGCATCGACTTCTCACGAAGACAACGCTCTGTGAGTTTTTCTCCTTTCTCTTATGTTCTTCCAATTTCTGTTGCGAAAAAGAACGAAATCTTTGGCTGATTTTGGAGCATCAATTCGTAATTTGAGCCCAATTGGCCGATTCTGTATGTAATTGACTTAATGCCTACTCTGACACGTTTCAGGTAGAGCTTTTGTTTCAATGTCTGACTCGATTTGCTTCTGGAAAAGAAACCCAAAAAGAAAATGAAAAAGATTTTGTCGTGTTTGTCTTTGAATTTGTGAATTTTGATGGTTGATCGTTGTTGGGTGATTTAAGGTTTCTAGATATATTGCACGAAGCTCCTTTGTTTGGTCATAGAAAGTCCAGAAGCATCTTCGGGAGTGTCGTTTACTTTATATTACTGGCAAGTATTACTCTTTTTTTTTTTCTTTTTGTGTGTTTTTTAAAGTTTGTGTTTATTTATCTTTATTGGAAATTATGAATAATGGGTTGGTTTTGTGAATGTGTTGCATTTGAATGTCGTTGAGTGTAGGCAGGTTATGCTGCATTGGCGATCGGAGCGCCGTGGATATTTCTTCCGATTCAGAGATACATTTCGCCAGTGCTTTGTAGCTGTGATGTTGTTCTTTTAGCAGTAACAGGTCTTCTTCTTTTTTTCTTTTTTTCTTTTTTTCAGAATGGAATTTTAGCTCATAATTGTTGGTATTAGTATGGAATTGAAATGGCAATAGTTTAGGCAGTGAAACTTGTGAGACATTGAAATTTGAAATGATTGTTTGTTGCTTCAGGTGCGTTTCAACAGTATATGGTATCCCAGGTTCAGAAAATACGCTTGCAGGTATTTCTTTCTAGTGAGTCAAATTTCCATTTCCAAATTTTCAGTCAAATTTTCACTTGATTCATTGACCATGGGATGTGTCTTCTTGTGTAGGGTTATTACAGTTTTAGCCAGAAGTTGAAGCATATTGTTCGCCTTCCGTTTGCAACTATTGCATATGGTATGTATGCCTTGTGTTTATTAATTTGTTTTAGGATTTCTATTGCTTTCATTGTTTTGAATATGTAATTCCATATTGAAATCTATGCTTACGGTAGACTTTATAAAAAAGATCAGTATCGGGTGTTCTTAACATTTATGAATGCTTTGCCTCTGGCTAGGAACTGCTGGAATGTTACTTGTCATGGTTTGGAGACCTCACATCGGTATTCTTTCTATCTCGACAATATTGCGGTATGAAACTTAACTTGTCACTATATATGCTCCAGTAATTTCTTCATAGTGATAAATTTTCTTTACCATGATGGTTATTTTCATGAATGCACATTGATTACCTGTAAGATTTGCAGGATCATTATGATAGTTGAGGCAGTATCTGCTGGATCATTTATGAGTCTCTATATTGGTGAGCTTATGTGCTCATTTTTTTAGGTTTATGAGTTTAACTGGGAAACAGGATCTATTCTTTCTGATTGTTCATGTTATTTCCTTTGACAATATCTCTCGTATTTATTTCTGATTATAGCCTATGTGCACCAATACAACTCATTGAATTCTCAGCCTGATGTCCTGAAGTCGTTGTACTCTCCCCTACAACCATCGAGTTCATTGGAAGGTTTGAGGTAATCAATCATACAGATATTTTTCTATTTACTATATTCTTTGTACCCTGTATTGTTTCTTCCCCCCATAACTGAAATACATGCGAATATTCATTTGCCACTGCTACATTTTATCTCTCCCAAGTAAAATTCGCAAGTAAATCTCTTTACTGGATGTTTATTATGTTCTGTGATGGTCTATATTCGCGATCGTTTTGTGGGCAGCAGGTATTATGATGCTGGCAGGCTTTCTGATCAGCAAATGGCTTTGTTGCAATACCAGCGTGAAAACCTTCACTTTTTGAGTGAAGAGGTATATCATTCACTAGATCTTATGATCAGTAGTCATACTAGTTTTGACGAACGTTGGTTCAGCAATGATATAATGTGACCGCAAGTAGCAATGTCCAATATTTCATCTAAGCACTTTATAACATAGTTGTGTACATGAGCATTGCAGATTCTTCGATTGCAAGAATGCTTAAGCAAATATGAAAGGTCTGATGACGGAAGCACGCCCCAGGTGAAACTTGGGTCTTGGCTAGCTTTTTGTTCTTTTCTTTCTTCCTTCTTCTGTACTATTACGCTAATATGATCAAATTAATTCCATATATATATTTATGCTAAAATTGCATGCATATATCTTCATTTCATGCCATTTGCAGGTTGATCTTGCCCATTTATTGGCAGCTCGTGATCAAGAACTTCGGACGCTTTCTGCTGAGGTAATAGTGGCAAGTACTCTTGATGCTTATTGAGCGACTACGCTAATCCGCTTTAATTGCAATCCTTGTGCTCTTGGCACGTCTCCTCTGACTAAAGCCTTTTTGGAAACTACAAACCTTCAATTTCTGGCCAATAGATCAAGCTAAAGTGGTAATTTGTACATCGCAGATGAATCAAATACAGTCTGAACTTAGGCTAGCTCGGTCCTTGTTGGCTGAGAGGGAAACCGAGATCCAACGAGTGCGAACAACTAATAATCAGGTACTTCCATTTTCTAGCTTCCAATGACTGTCCTCAAGGCTAAAATACCCATACAAACCTTTTCTTTTTTTTTTTTTTTAAGTTGATAACGGCATGAGAATGTGATAAATTTTGGATTCATCCTGTCTGTGCTGCAACTATTCTCAATGTGACTTACCATTAAAACAGTATGTTGAAGAGAACGAAAGACTAAGAGCTATTTTGGGTGAATGGAGTACAAGAGCAGCAAAGGTATTGTCCTCTATTCTCGAAGGTTTTTACTAGCTAACAAATATTTCAATGTACATTAATCAGATTGTCAAAGTTTTGTTTATTTATCTATTTATTTGTGTATGAAGCTTGAACGAGCATTAGAGGCCGAACGGATATCTAATGTTGAATTACAAAAGAAGATCTCAATACTCACAAAACAATCACACGTACCACCCGAATCAACAGAGCGACGATCAGCGTAATTCGACTTGATTTTCTTCTAAGGTTGAAACAAACCCGAGGACGAAAAGCAAGTGAACAAGAAACTTTACACTGGTGTTCTCATGTACATATCTTTTTCATGAAGCTACTCCTTTTTTTTTGGACTAAGAGAAGCAGCTCTTTCTTTGGCTGGCTGGCTGAGTGTATTTAAGGAACTGTTCTTGGAACTCTGAGTGTATACTGAGTTTTTCTGTGTTCAATGTCAAAATCCATTTACAGATTTTGTTGCTCTGTCCTCTTGTCTTTGTTGGGTCCTAAAAAAGTAGGCTATCTTATTTATCAAACTGTTTCCCACTAGAAGAAGTTTGAAGCAAAATATGAACAAGGAAACGCATCTTTATTTAAGGGAATATTTTAAAATTTATCTTTCTGCCTATAATTTATTTGGAAAATTTTACATATTCAATTTTAGCTATGATTTTCTTACAAATTTTTATTATGCCTCTTCTTGGGAATAAACATATTGATTTATCTTTTCTATTTTTTAATGTCAATTTTAAAACTCAATTGTTGCGTAAAAGAAAATCTCAATTTGCTAATGGCTCACTTCACTAAGTCAATTTCTCAATAATCTTGGCTAAAGCTATTAATATTACAGGCCAGTTAAAGATTTAGCCATTTTGTAATATATATTTTTAAAATATAGCTAACGTTTTGAAATATTAACAAAATAGTCATCAGGTCAAAATCTAAAAATTTATGACTAAAGAAATAAAATTTGTGATTAAATAAATAAAATACACAGTCATATAATTTGTGACTATAGTCACAAAATTTCAAAAAATTTGAAATAAACATAATGAAAAAAACTAAACACCCATTAATAAAATAACCAACTCACAAATAAATGATTGCCTATATAACCAATTTTACAAAACTTATTACTTAATAAAAAATATCTTATAAATAACAAAAAACAAACGGCTAAAGAAGTCACAAATTTTATGACTAGAGACACAATTTTAGACAATATTATCTGCAACAAACAATAAAAACTAAATTTAAAAAAACTAATGACTGCAGTCTCAAAAATCGAAACGCGAATGTATGGCTATTTTACTAATAAAAACAAACTTAGGCTAGCTGTTTAAAACTAACATAAATAGATGACTATTTCATATAAAAACCGTAACACTAAAAAATAGCAATAACAAGATTTATACATATTTATCTTCAATCTAAACTGCGTTATATTTGTTCTCCTAGAACTAAATTTCTAAATTCCTCCTTAAACAAAGCACGTTATAAGCCGAAAAAGAATGCTGAGTATTATCTTTTTCAAACAAACGCCAGGCAATTACGTCTCAATGATTCAAAATTTGAACAAAAACAACGGTGTTAACCAAAATTTGCACAACAACAATGGTGTTATACAAGACTGCACCCTAAACCTCAAATACAAACTACAATGGACTAACGTGAGTGGTTTCGTTCAAGAAAAGGCAACCAAAGACGTCGTTAAAGAAGTCACGTCCTTTGATTGTTTCACCGCCTCGGAAAATTGCCTGTGTGTCGTACTTGCATGCTCTTGTACAGTCCGGACAGTAAGTAACCTGGAAAGGGGACATTAGATTTACGATTTTAACACCGAAGAAAAGGCAGTACTACAGCTAAAAGAGAGTGAATTAGACTAAAATGAGGAACCAAACCTCTAGTAGTTTCGGTTGGAATGAACTATCAAGCATGACATCCAAACCATAAATCGCCCTTGATGTGGGGCTATGCATCTCTGGATGGACCGCAGCCGCTGCTTTGAAGACTGAGCGGATCATAGTTTTTACTCTCTCGTGGATATCCAACCATTTAACTGTAATTAAACTCAGATCAGCTCAAGTTTATTGCCAAGAAAAAATGTCGTGAAAAACATTTATCATTTGGCCTTTCTTAAGGTAAAAGCAATTCAAAGTACTAGTAGGGCAAGGTGCTAATACCTTGGTGTTCCTGTTCAAATTCCTTCACAAACTCTGGCGTATTCTTGTGATTCAATATTCCTCGATAGTTCTGAATTTCCATAAGGAAAAATGAGTAATGGACGCAAAAAAATCAAGGCTCAGAGACCAGAAATGTGCTGTGAAATACATACCATCACAGTAAAGTGAGTCTCATACTCAAAAAGACTGTGTTGGTCCAGAGAATATGGGTTGTTTGCCAATCTAACCTGAAGAGAGAATCAGCAACAGCCCGAACAAGGCATCTTAGAGACAATACTGCGTAAAGAAGGCCTAAAAATATAATCCCCAAATGGACAATATAGACAACAAAAATACTCGGCATTTAGAAATGGTATGCATGACAATGAGAATACATACCCAGAAAATGTCCGAAAGGAATATCTCTAAAGGCTGCATACTGCGAACTAATACCATGTAGCGTAGGTCAAATTTCTTCCCGTTAAACAAAGCAGGGTGCTCGATATACTTTTGACATATCTTCGGCCCAGTCTCCATGAGCCGGATAATAGCAGTTAAATTCTCAGTTACAGTAGTATCTATAGTCCTTGCCATGTTCCAAGGTTTTAGTATCCAGAGATTATTACGTCCATCTCTTTTACGCACATTATAATCACCAATGAGTTCAGATAGATTGGTATCAAGGTTATAGGTGGGCTGCAGCCATTGAGGAGCACCATGTCCCTGTTTAATGAAAAACGATTTCGAGTTTAGCATCCTTGAGGAAGAATGTTTAGAAAATTGACAGAAGGGCAGAACCAAATTTGTCAATGATGTCAAATAATTGAAGAATAAAAAACTAAAGATAACGGAATGTGAGCTCAACCTTCTGAATAGTTTCTGCCAAATGATGTTTCATCACAATACAAGCCTCAAATGGAAATTGGTTTACGAATTGGTTCTCTGTTATTCCCGTAGCCTTCTTCATATCCTCATCCACCTGCACACTTGTCCATATGATATCTGCATCCTTTGGCTCGTTTGCTTTAAACAACAATCCAAGAGCACGAGCACAAGCACAATTAAGAAGTGTCAGGGCAGGGAATAATATCATTGAAATATTCAAGATATTGGCATACTTGGGAGGCGAAATTTTATGAATGAGATGTCCAGATTACAAAAATACACTCGACAGATTGATGAATTTAGCATAGAAAAGTAAGGTAAAACATACTGAGTACAAATTCAGAACGTGTCAAATTTTCTTCAACATGAGGTATGTCAGTGTAAACACGTAGAGCACGCCCATCATCATGGAGAAGACTTTTAGTTAGAGATGGCTGCTGCGCGGATGAAATAGTTATCTTTCCCGACTGTAATTCGTTCCAGTGTCTCTCATACCTCTGCATAAATTAATTTCAGTTACCATCAAGCCCTGTAGTGAGCTTCAGTTTAATGGACGATAAACATGGGCTTCAGGTAATTCTGTGAGAGAAAAAATTACCTGTATAAAATAATTCTCCGGTGTATGGAACCAAGCTGTAAGCCTTGCAGACCGTTGTTTGTCCTCTCCGATACCAAAGAGAAAATCACGGGTGCACTCGTCACCCTTCTCAACATTCTGGGTTGGCCACAAAATAGAGAAACTGAAAAGGAAAAAGGGGTTAGTCATGTATATAATATTCCTCCCGTTTTCTACTTGATAGCAACGACAGCTGCATGACCAAAAAGTTTCATAGATTTTATATTCAAGGAGGTTGATAACCGAATCAAAATGTAACAATGCTTCACGTGCAATATCACACACTACTACACTAGTCATAATGGTTTGTCTAAGAAAGCAGCAGATCATGATAGAGATAATAAACAACCTCACAGCAGATTCGAATGTTCCCTCAGGCATGAAGAGGAAAGGAGCCACTCTAAAGTTCGGCTCATCGCTGTGGCGCAAAGCTGAACCCAATTCATCCATCACGTACCTATTAATAATTTAAATACAAAGCAATGTCGATTCGAGTATCAGTAAAATTATAAGATCTCACATATTAAACCTCAAGACTATAGATTTGGTTTTTTATATGTTAAGTTGACAAATTTCCTGGAAAGAAAACACTTATGCTGCACACAGAGAACTGCCACATAGAATATAAACAAAATCTAGAATGCATACCAAACAGATGTTTCATCAATCTTCTCTTCGTTTGCAAGTCTGTAGGTCATTAAATACAGCCACATTGCATTTAGAACACGATCAGCAAGAGGCTCGTTAAGGGTCCATTCAGGAAGTCGTGGTAGCAGCTTGGAATCAATTATGTGTTTGTCCTGTTTTAATATCTCTGATGCCGTGACACCATTCAGAACCGAAATCTTAGGAAGGGATTCAAGGATTTTCACAGCGCTTTCTCCTAGTGGGCCAGGGATATCCACCTGCAAAACCAGTCTACACTTTCAGAAATAAAACTTTCAAATGTCATAATGCTCTGTTCCATAAGTTTTGCAATTCTAGATACAACAGTGTTGCTACATCATAATCTCATAGATATTTCCAAAAGAATCACCTCCAATGATTGTAAGCATGGGAATCCACCCAAGAACCGAAACAAGTCATCAGCAGGGTTATTTTCCAATGGGTTCCCTTGAATATTCAAGTACGACAGAGAAGGCAAGCAAATAGGTGAAAATGCCTGGAAAAACGCACCACAATCAGGAAGAACACATACTGGGAAAAAAAATAATAATAATAACAATAATCATATTATGTACGAACCTTCCATTCAAGTGCATTGCTAACTTATGAAAGCACAAAGAAATGGAACATAGAACAGCAAAAATCTAATGAACAAGATAGAAAATGAATTGTAGATGTTCGAACCTTAGTGATCAAACTGTGAATGCCTCTATTGGAAAGGTCAAGAGATGTGATCCCTTGCAACAAATTGTCCTCGTGAATATTGCGAACACCGGGATTTTCCTTGTCATACACATCACCACAGAAGCCCAATGCCCAATTGCCATAATTAGGAGTGAACTTCGAATTATAAATTTCCAAATTTGGCATTTGTTGCAGAATTTTATCTGTCAATTGACCTCCGCTGCAAATTCAAAAAATGAAAAAATAATAATAAAAAAAAGGGTCTCTAAATTTCTTTCAAAATATTGGCTATTAAATATCTTACCATTTACTTACAACCAGATTATTGTTCAGCCAGAGAGCTCGTAGGTCTTTGAATTTGGTAACGTCTTGAAAAACTACGTCTACATTCTCGAGCTTATTCCCACACAAACTAAGTGCAACCAAACCCTGTTGCAAAGCACAAAAAATATATACTTTAAGAAACTAAGAGAACATTTGATATACCGTGTAAGTCCATATAATGTTTACATGTTCAAACTATCGCATTATTCAATACAAAAACCTAATACAATACAAAGTCAACACAGCCTAAGTGCAAGGCTGCAAGCACACCCAGACACAAAGCACAACCAAAGAACTAGATTTTAAGAAACTAAGAGCACGTTTGGTCCACTGTACAAGTCCATACAATGCATTATATAAGACGAAAAATCAAAGCTAACATAATACAAATTGAATTATCAAGTAAAAGAAAAAAATTCACACTAGTGACTAGACTATATTATCTACTCTAATATAACACCATTTTCTCTCTTTTATTACAAACTAAATCAAAACTGGACTACGAACAACCAAACTAAACATAAATCCTCACAAACTCATATACTACAATATAACGCAATGCAATCTAACACCAAACCACTTCTGATATACAATAAAAACAGATTAACTGTGTTAGCCAAAAGACACACCGGAAATTTGTTCGCCAAATCCAACGACAACAACAAATCATCATCGATATCAAGCTCATCAAGCTCCAACCACCTCACAGACTCGTCTCCTCTCTCTCTCGCCGCTCCGATTTCGCTTTCCACGACCTCGAAAGCCGTCTTCCTCGCGGCATTTCCATCAGCCTCTCCACCGTCCACGCACATGATTGAAGCCATCCTCTCCGCCAATCCCGGCACTTCCACCAACTGCAAAAAAAAAAAAAAAAAAAAATCTCTCTATTTCTCGGAAGCCAAACAGGAAAAACTTTGCGGCAATCGTGTTGGTGTTACCTGGCGGTAGGCGTCGGAGAGGCGGAAAGTCCAGGCGTGGTCGACGAGGAAGACGTCGGAGTGCTCGGCCATGGAGTCGGAGGTGAGGACGAGCCTCCTCTGAGGCCCGTCGTCGTCGTCGCCGCAGGGGTCGATGCGGAAGAAAGCGCCGGCATCGAAGGTCTCGGAGGAGAGCTTGTGGAAGAGCTGGCGGTGCAGAGGCGGAGGCAGGCCCGAGGCGGCGAGGAGGAGGGCGTGGACTCGCGCGAAGACCTCGTAGGTTTGGATCTTTCCGGCGGCGGACATTGCGCTCACTTGGCTGTGACTGTGAAGTTGTGGGTCGACCAGACCACAGTCCACGGTTCAGTCACAAGGCTCGCTACTTTCGCTCTCTTTTGGGTTATTGCCTTTTGGTTTGGGAAATTTTGAATAATGTCACCTCTCCACAGTTTATTGTAAATATTGTCAACTAACTATAAGGGAGATTTAACATATTTAAAAAATTATTACAATTTTTTTTTAATTAGGTTAATGCTTTATTTTTTGTAGGTCAATAAAATATCAATAAACGAAATATCGATTATTTTTAGTTGGTATTTTTTTTATTAAACATGATAAATAATTTAAATAATAAAAATGAATATTTGGTAAATTCACGTAATGTAAATGGATTTAACTGTTACTTTGTCTATTAACCATAATAAGTAATTTAAATACCACAAATAGATTATTTATCTAAAAACAAAAATCATGTACATTTTTTTTTAAGTTCTAAAATTAAATTATTTAGTTACAAATCTCAAATAATAATTTATGTCACTTTTTAAATATAAATTTAACTAAAAAGTAATATAATAATTTATTATAAAAAAATGAAACTGTGACTGTGATTGTAACTTGGCGATCAAAATTTCACCATTGGTTTTGTCGGGAGCAAGAAGCTTGGTGTTGGCTTGAGGAGGCTGCGGAGTAGTTGGGCCTCCGACGTTAAGTAATGTTCTTTGGGCTAATATTTGGGCCTAGATTATGGGGAAATTTTGAAGAAATAGGAGAATTTTAAAATAAAGTCATTATTGATACCACTTAATAATCTATATCCTATGTGGTGTATTCTAATTATTTCCACTCTATATTTATAAGATAAATTTTAGGATATAAATTAAAAGTGTAACACACATGGGGTATAGATTATTATTGTACCAAGAATAGGGTATTCCTCAAAATTCCTCTTTTGAAAAAGAGAAATTATAGTGAATACCCAATTTTCAAAACTTAATGTAAGTTATTACCCAATCTTTTGAAAAATGTAACCAATTACCCAAAAATGCAATTACTTACACAGTGGTAAGTGGTGGTAATTCACTTTGTTACCAAAAGCATGTGCAAGTAATTCACAAATTGACTAGAAACTCAATTACTTCAAAAGTTTGGGTATTTATTTTTATTGTTATATAAATTCTGGGTATTTGCCTACTTCACCCTTTGAAAAAAGAAAATTGCAAAACAAGACAATTCTAAGTGTCACTTAATAATCTATGTCCTAAGTAGTGTACTTTTTTTGTTTGCATTCTAAATGTGTAGTATAAAATTTAAAATATAAATTAAAAGTACAACATAAAAGAGGCATAGATTATTAAAGTGTCAAAAGAATGACGTTCTTCAAAATCATCAATTTCAAAAGGATCTACTTTTTGAAAAGGGGGATTTCAAGGAACAACGCATTAACAATCTATGCCACATTTATGTTGCACTTTTAATTTATATTCAAAATTTTACACTACAACATATAGAGTGGAATAAAAAAGAAAGCAACACTTAGGACATAGATTATTTAGTGACACTAAGAATAACATTATTTTGCAATTCACCCAATTGTTAAAAATACCACTTCTGCAGAACTTGTTTTAAAAAATGTCACTTTAAAAAAAGATTGTAGTACATGGCGCTTTTTTACAGTGAATTGACCGAGTTGTCCTTCTTTCTTTCTTACAAATGAAGAAGACAAGAAATGAGAAATGGGACAACATAGTAATTTGATGATAAAAAAAAAAGTGGTATTATATGTAATTATGGCATAAGTTGCAAACTTAAATATGAAATGTTGGTGTGAAATTTGAACCAACGCCGTGATCCGCACCTCTAGGCTGTGGTGCAGCAATGAAAAGGGAAGAATTGGCCTGAAAAATTAGAAACGCGAAGGTTTTTAGAGTGGTTCGGCCCTTCTCCTGAGTAATAGCCTACGTCCACTTTTTTTAGTATTTTTGGTAAATTTCTTATGGAGAATTTGACCAATTTTTCTTCAAACCCCTTCTCCCTTCTCCTTCCCTTCCTTTTATAGGTAAGAGACGGATAGGTTAATGAGATTTGACACCCAATCCCCTAAATCACGAGATTAGGTTACCAAATATACCATCACTCATAATCCCTTAAATCTCGGGATTACGTAGCCAAATACACTTACAGACATTCATCGGAAATTAAATATCTACAGTGATATAATCCCGAGTTCTATGGGATTAGTTACATAATGTCCCACGATCGGGGTTAGATAAACAGTAGAAAAGAAGGACCTAAACTATAGCGCGCGAACTCCATCTCCGATCAGGGGTCACCAGCTTCGCGGGTTGAGTCTTCCGTCTTTAACGAAGTCCTTGCTTCCTCTCCGAGGCTAACTTTGCGGGGGTGGATCATCTTCAAGGATCCACGGCCTTCTTGTCCGTCAATCCCTATCCGAGGGTTTTGTCATAAAATTAATACCACCTCCGGTGGTGCTTCTCCAGTTTATCTTCGAGGGTATAAGATCGAGGGTCACCTTTGACAGTCCTCGTTCATTCTACGATCGAGGGAAGCTTCCGTGATGACGTGGCATTGTTGTGCTGTTGGAAACGAACGCTTGTATTTGCATTATTTGCTCTTCGGGGACTCCGCCCCCAAAGCTATAATCGCGGACGAAAAATCACTTACAACATGAAATATAACAGGATATCAAATTTTCTCTATATTTTATTAGGATATTATGAGAACATTTGAAGGGGATTTTGAGGAATGCAATCTATTGATACATAAAAATGTATACTCTTTTTATATTGTAGTTTTACACTACAAATATATAGTGAAAACAAATGAAGCACACTCCTCGGGGCATAACATTAAGTGGTACTTAAAATGACTCTATTTTATAAATCCTCTAAAATTTGATTCCCAAATTTATAATCTATGCCACTATTACAAAACTATGCCACTTTTATAATTAAATTATTATTTTATCTTTCCTCTTATTTTCTTCACGTGTCAAAAACACATGAGTAATTTGGTCAATTTTTATTCGTAAAAAGTGACATTGACTATAACTTTTTTTTTATATTTAAAATGATAAATTTCAAAAAATATTGTCGCAAAGTGATATATTTCAAAACTTCCAACATATTATGTTTTAGTTATCATCGTATTTTTTTAGAAAATTCGATCTGATGTTATCTTTAAAATCTAAGTTTCGATTCGCGAATAAACTAAAAGAAATTTTTTTTGCAGAATTGACCTAATTGGTGCACCAATTTATGGCCATGTGATATGCTCTATTCTATGCTTTTAGTATAAAAATAGAGAATAGAAATTATAAATGCAATATAAAAGAGGAATATATTAATAATATATAAAAAAGAGAATTCATCAAAATCTTAAATAAAATAAAATAAAAGACAGAAAACGAAAATAGAATAAAGACAAAAAAACTAATTGACTCATATTAACAAACAGTTAAGTGAGATAAATAAAAAAAAATTGTGTGAAAATAACAGTTTTGATAATACAAGATATAATTCATTACTTTTTTATTTCGGCATGAGATGCAGATATGAATTTTCTTTTGATTGGGATTAATTTTGGTCAATAAGCATGTGTATTATCCATATTTAGCAATTAAACATAAGGAAGCCCGTTCAATTAATAAAATAGAAAAATTCATTCTCACCGACCAAAAGTAGTCAACACACTTAAGTAATTTTTTATTATTGATTTTTAGAAATCAGACATTTTCTTTTAAGGGAAAATATCCTATATCAAATCCCATCATCCTCTCAGCAAAAAAATAAAAAAAAATCCCATCATCCATTTGCAAACTGCAAGTTGCAACGAATTATGCACCGAAACCAGATTTTGACCACAAAATAGCAAAAATAAAAATAAAAAGAAAAATGAAAAGAAAAAAATGAAGGAAAAAAAAAAAAAAACCTGCTAAAGAAGGTAGTAGAAATATCCAGAAGAAAAATCGAATGTGATCCGTCGTACAGGCGACAAAACAAAAGTGGGACCCATCTGACGCATCTCCTTACAATCAACGCAAAATCACGAGATCAAATCCGGTCAACCAGCGTAATGGTCAAATAAATCATTGTTCAGAATTGAAACATATAATCACTGCACAACACTCGAACCCTAGCCTTTCAAAATATATTTTTCTGACCGGAAAAGCCTCTCCCTCTAATATTCTATTATTATTACTATTATTTTTGTAACGGATAATATAACAGATAATGTAGTTTACTTGTTCGAAAAGGGCATCGAAAGCCTGGTTCACCCTAATCAGGATAAGGCTTTTTTTTTCAGCTTCCTTATGTATTTATTTATTTATTATTATAGGGAGATTCTTTTATACGATGGATGAAATGTGCATGAAATTGTGCCTACTATAAACATACGCCACGTAATGTACAGTACACCATAAATAATACACGAAGTATAATATATGTTTTTTTTAATTAGTATTTTCGTTTTTGTCCTTGCAATAAAAATACACCATGTAAGTTTTTTATACTCATATTTTGTTTATACATATTCTCAGTGTTCAAAATAGACTAACGTGATGCATTTTATTATAGACACAACGGTGAGAATACTAATTTAAGAATAATAAACATTGATTCATAATAGATCAACAAAATACACTATAGAAAAAAAAGTTAAAATTTAACATAATTTTAATGTTAATTGTGAAAATAAAAAATATAGTATGTTAATGTATTGTAGGTCTTGTATTATTATTTTTTCAAGGCTAAAGTCTTGAAGTATTTATAATGCACAAAATGTGTACGGGATTAAAGGGTCTTTTATTATTATATAAGTTTATATTAAGAAAATAATATAAAAGGAAAAAAGAATATGTCAGTAATGGCGAGAAAAATATCGCCGCACCATGTGGCGAAACCAGCTATTAATACAATAGCGTCGCTTCTCTTCCTCTGTTTTTTCTTTCCTGTCTTTCCTTTCCAATTCATTCATTGCTTTTTCTCAGTCTCTCTCAAACCCTCTATCTCTCTCTCTCTCTCTCTCCTCTTGAGCTCAGCTATGTCGATTGCTCTGCACAGTACTGGCGGCAGAGGCGGCGACGGGATGCGGCCGCCGAGGTTCGACGGCGGCGTGCCGTGCCGGTCGATCTACGAGGACCGCCGGAGGCTGGAGGAGCGAGACACGGACTCGTGCAGTTCGTCGTCGATCGGACGGAACTCCGACCTCTCCGGCGGGTCGTCGGACGGCGAGGATTCCGGCGACGACGAGGTTCAGAGCTCATTCAGAGGACCGTTGGACACCATGGATGCGCTCGAGGAAGTTCTTCCGATCAAGTGAGTGTTTCTTGTTTTGGTTCTTGCGATAGATTTAAGATTTATCGATTGTTGCTTGTTGTGGCTTCGACTTTCTTTGAAGTTGCTAGAGCTGATTTAGGTTTTTGCTTTTGTAGTAATTTTGGTTTGATTAAGTAGATTTCAGTCCTTACTTCTGTGAAACACTTGATCTTTCTGAGATTTTGACGGTGTAGGCTTTTGTACTTCAACGAAATCTCAAGAGAATAGGAAGAGAAACAGAAGGGGGAAAAGAGGGGAAAGAAAAAAAAGAATGACTGTTTGATTCAAGACTCTTGTCAGAGCAAAAAAGGAGAAAAGAGTGAAATTTTTTATGAAATGAGCTTAGAGTTGAGACCAGCATGTCATTTTCTCAATGTTCTCAGAAGCAAGCTAAGCATGGGGTTGTATCTTTTTCTGTGTGTGATTGGATTTGTTCTGCTTCTTTGCTGGAACTTTGTTTTCTTGTTTTTTTAGTTCGTTGTACTTCTCTGAGAAAACAAGAAGAGTCAACTATTGCATTTATTTTAAAGGATTTTTAGTATGGAGTTAGTATGAGCAAGTGTTGGTATTTTTATTTTATTTTATTTTTAATAAAAGCCTTGGTGATACTAGATATCATGATTCAGGAGCTGACATTCCTCAAATGGTTTTATTTACTGAAAAACCTGAAGATCTCAATCAGCTCCTGAGGTTGCGCTTGAACTGGGGATTAATGAGTTTACGCTTGATTAATTAATTGTCTGTCGGACCAGAGGAAAATCGGTTATGCGGGGTTCATTAGAAAACATTTTTCGTTTTGTAACTAATTGAACTGGAGATGTAGAAGTTATGTCGATACCGGATTTTCATACAAAATTTTATGAAGCATTTCTGGAAACCATAAAAGTAAGGCATGTCGTTTGCTAAGAAAAACAAAAGTGTTCTTGGTGATTCCTTAAATTACATCTAAATTATCGCTATCTGATCCATTTCAGGAGAGGCATTTCCAAGTTTTACATTGGCAAGTCAAAGTCGTTCACAAGCTTAGCTGACGCTACATCTACTTCATCTGTCAAAGACATCGCAAAGCCAGAAAATCCCTACAACAAGAAGCGGAAGAACTTGCTAACTCGCACCAACCTGTTAGACAAAAACCGCATTTGCCCTTTGAAGAGCATCGGAGGTGGAACATCGAAGCGACAAGCGAACTTCAACCGAAGTGCGTATCTTCTCAGCGAAACGACAAACAGCAGTCACGATGAATCGAGCTCGGTCTCTACTTCACCACCATATAGCAGTCTTCCACCTTTGCACCCACACGGTAAAAGATTGCCACTGGTTGGATCTTCATCGCCTCCACAACGGCAATCTCCTTGGCGGTCCTTCTCGCTGTCTGATCTGCAGTCTGTTTGTGAACCAACACCCAACATTACTGGCTTGGCCATCTCTGGTGAAGATAAGAAAACTGAAATACACTGATTTTATTTTAGCCCATCTTTTTGCGTTTTAACACACATGGCCTTGGTCTGAGAGAGTGTTTCTGTTGTTGGAGATCTTCTCAACTATTTCCTCGTTTATTCTAGGGGTCTTTTGTGTTCACTTACTAAGCTTTAACATACTACAATGTTTAGAGGTTTTGAGAAATGTGGTCATTTATGATCTTTCTCAGTTATATCTAATGTTATGTATTAATGAGTCTGATGTGACAATATATAGTACAAGTCTAAATCGAACTTTTCTCTCTCCTAGATCGCCGACCATTTTCCATATTTCTTCATTAAATACACTGAAGAAACAGTTGCCCAATATTGCTCTTTTACTTGGAAACAATGTTGCAGTCAAATTGTGTTCAAACAAGCATGTTTGTACTTTGTACATAATGTTAGCCGCTTTTTCAATCACCAAGTTCGGTGACACATTTTTGAGGTTTGCTGATAGTAAATTAATTGAGCAAATTATTAGTTTTATTGATGATGCACTATACCACAAATGATAATAAAATTGAGAGACATTACTCAGTGATTTTGTATTAGCACGTCTGTCTCCTTCTCGTAAGTCGTATGTACGGTATTATAGATTATTATACTTTAGTTTGTTATTTTAGGATTGAAATATTTCAAAATATATGTTTGATAAACAGCTACTTTTAGCATATTTTCTAAGAAAAAGCAATCCGGCTTGTTGTTTGAAAGATTTCAATTCGGATAAAAATCTTGCATCTAAATCAAGCTTTGATTTTTCAACTCATTTTGATAAATTTGTATTCGGATCTAAAAAATATATATGTTCTACTGAAAAAATAATTTCAAATCGTCATATTTACATTTTCGACGGGTTTACTTCTTAATAAAACTAATCTAACGTTCATGTGACCGAAGATTATTTCCGAATAATATCCCATCTAGTTTTTTTTTTTTCAATCCAAATAACAAGAAAGAAAAAAAATTTCCATCTACTTTACGTTTTGAAAAATTGCATACATAATTCAATGCATGACGCATACTGTTGTGCGTAGTTCATATTGTCATAAGAGAATTGAAAAAAGTTCTTATTGTCGTACTAGACGAGAACACAGGCGGACAAGCACATATAAATCCTTTCTTTTTGTTTTCCTAACATTTTGAAGTAATAAATAATATAGGAAAAACATAACAACTTTAATATATTTAGGGTCAGTTAGATAAATAATCATTTTGGATGGTGTGTTTTTAAAAATAGCCACAGTTTCAAAAAATTTAAAAGGGGTAATAAAACTATAAGAATTTCTGACAATAACAAAAATACACATAAAAATACCGTTAGAAATTTCTAACACTAGACAAAAATTTTGTAAGAAAATTCTGACGTGGCTAGTTTTTAAATTTTTTGAAACTGTGGTTATTTTTTAAAATTATTTTGTATACAATGGCTATTTTCTTAAAATTCACATATGTTTATTCACAAAAAATAAATTTGGTATATATTAGACCTATATCTTATACTTTATTATTTATTAAATGGCGAATTAAAAAATCAAAATTCAGACTGATTTAAATAAATAGAATATAAGGTCTATTTAGTATTTAGTTATTTTTTGGTTCATATTTTAAGAAAATTATAAACGTTATAAAAAATTAAGTTATTAGCCATTAATACATAAGAGAATTAATAACATAAAGATAAATACATAAGAAATGCTAAGGACAGACGCGGGTGACGCATCTGTCCAATCGGGATCGTCCGTTGACGTGGGCCCTACGGTGAGACCCACGTGGGCCCCACGCCCTACGTGGGCTCCACGGACGGCCACGATTCGACAGACGCGCAACGCACGTCTGTCCGTAGCACACCCCTAAATACATATTATCACGTAATTAAAAAAAAGTTAATTTCTTAATTAATCGAAATATTAGCTATTTTCTTAAAACATCATTAAAAAAATAATTATTTGATCAATTATCTCTAGAAAAAAAAATTACTATAAAGTAATGTGAGAATAATTAATTTATGTAATTATAATTGGTGTAAAATTTCGTCACCAACTTCATATGGTAGCACTTGATCGTGAGCCACCGCTTGAGGTAGATGTTGAGCGACGAGTCAGCTCGAGTGAGCTCGGTGCTTTACCCGACTGCGAGCTTGAAGAAGAATATTTGGAGAACATTTCTTCTGGTTGGGACTTGGGAGAGTAGTGTTACTCTCCCCATTTGAAATGATCCTTTTCCCTCGGCTACATATAGGACCAATTTCTTTCATTGGTTGCATTACTCATTAATTTTATGATGGTGATAAATGAGCCAATCGTTAGTTTCATAAAATTAGGGTGAATTTGAGACACGGATCGTGTTCGACGCTTTGATGGGGAAATGGTACGGTGCGTAGAAGGCGGCTTTCATCAAACTATTCACATTCCGACGAAGGCTATAACCGTGTCTAGTCCGCTCTGGCGCTTCACGATCTGTTGCAGCGGGGGTTCGGTTGGAACTTGTTCAAAGATTTGAGGAAGAAATTTTTTCGAATGCTTAATGGAATTTGTTCAAAGATTTGATTTTTAATTTATATATATATATAGTAGTTGTGAAATCTGTGTATGGTTGGTTGGTGTATTTGGAGATTGTCTAATGAATTTGAAATGTTTTAGTTGATAGATTGGATTAGACCTTTCGTAATACCTCTACGAATAAGTTTGTTTTGCTGTACTGCCACAATCATAGAGAATTTGATGAAGAAATTCAATCAAGATTTGTCTTATGCTGACCAAATCAACGCGTTTTTTTTATTTGTTATTTGTTTTTTATTTTTTGTTTTGTTTTGGGTTATGTTCATGGGCACTTCTGTAATGTTTTTTTTTGTGTGGTGGGAAACAATTATGAACCATCGGATTCATATTTTTGGTGGGTCCCGCGTCTTAAAAATGTGAATATAACAATTCAAAATTATTTCTCATCACAAGAAAAACTCACTACAGAATTTCCCATGTTTATTGTGAGTTTATTAAGTCGGGGGAATTATTGAAATTTTAATAATTCAATGGTATATTAAAACTAGGTCAGAATATTAAAAGGCATTCACGAAGTAATTAAAACTAAAAAAAAAAAAAGTTAAAAAACAGCACCATGTCATTCTTCCGTCTGATTTTCCTTACAGAAGCGCTAATTTGCTAACAATTTATAGAACGAGGCCAATTTCGGACTCTTTATAACAATAGGGGTTAAATATGTAATTATTCTAATTGTATCGGTTAAAGTACTATTTAACCATTGTCAAAAAATAAATTTTTAATGTTATAAGGAATAAAGTTGTAATTTGATGCAAAAAGTTATGAATATTTAGTGTTTTTTCCTCCTACGTGTGAAAGAACTAGAAATCGTGGGCTCAAGAGATTGTTCATCCCTCTTAATTTTCTGAGAAAATTTGGTCCAATTCCTCCTTTGAGATCTGAGTTTATAATCTATACCCTAATTGTAAATTATGACATTTTTTTTATTAAATTACTATTTCACACTCATCTTGTCTTCTTTTTCGTCAAATTTGCTGTTAAAAATGACATTTATTATAATTTTCTTTTGAAGTGCCAATTTTTAAAACACAGTGTCCTAAAGTGGCATTTTTCAAAATTCTCTTTAACTTTCCATTCCATTTTTCTTTCACTGTACCAAAGAAGTAACATTAGCCTAATTAATTACTCTTCTTTCTATGCACTCTCCTATACTTCCTTCCTGCCAAATGTATAATTTAATTATTACAACTCCTAATCCTAGATTGTTAGTTGGATTAAAGGTGAGAGGACGGACATGTTGAGCGAGATATTTAATTCTTTGTAGCAAATGTGTAAAAAATTCTACATATTGTAATAAATTTGTTATAGAAATTAATACATTAATATAAAAAAAATTAAAAAAAATGACTAATAATTTAATTTTTTTATTTGTTGGCATAACAGCTTAAAAATGTGTTTTTTTTAAATGGTCATTCAGAAAGGAATTATTTGTTGAATTGTTAGATTCATTAGTTGGGTTGTTTTCTATTTAGTGAGAATCCTTTAAGGGTTTTTTTTTTTTTTTTGTTTGTTTTTGTTTTTGTGGTTTGGTGGTGAGAAACGTTCTAAATGGCCAACTTTATTTTTTAGTGAGCCCACTAAAATACAATTGATTTGCTCTTCCCAAATTAGTTTTGGTACGCTCACACTTTACAGTACGAATTTGCCACGTACTAATTTTGCACATATTTAAGTTTTTTCACACTTTTTCCTTCAAATTAGACTTATGTATCACATTTTATTGTGGCACAACAACATTATATATGATGCTAAATCAAATATATATATATATGATATTCTTGAGAATTTTATTATGAATTATTATGAGAATTTTATTATGAATTATTATGAGAATTTTATTAAAAATTATTATGAACAATCAAACAATATAATCTTAAAAAAGATATCTCGGTATCTCATATAATTGAATTACGATAGGAATGAAACACAACATTTATTAGGTGATGATTTAGAGATTAGTTTACAATCAATAATGTGGCTAGAAGTTTGAGGATATTCCTAATTTTACAATCACATGTTTGACTAAAAGGATGGTTAGGGGTGCCATTGAGATGAAATCATGAGGTGGAGTTGGGAAGCCTTTTCTCGTTCCATCTCCGTTTTCTAAATATTTATTTATCTCTGCAAGAAAATACCCGCTCAATGCAGAGAGAAGAATTATTTCTCAAACCTGTCTCATATACCTATTTAAGTTAAAAGAAAAAGAAAAAAGGTATATCATGAAATTAGTTTAAATTTCATCAACAAAACTAAAATTATAATCAACGTCTAACAATGATCTTTGAAAACCAATCAACAGATATCCATAATAACTAAAAGGCCAAAGACCTAATCACCAAAGTCTAATAATTAGAACACTATACATAATTAAGTTACGTGTATATATATATATATATATATTATAATGGTATACTCATTGAGCAATAGAGTAATTCTTGTGTGCCGCTTCGACCAATTTAGTTAGTGTTTTGATCTCCATACATACTCTATTTTTATAACGAAAATGCTAAGAACAGACGCACATTTGGCGTCTATCCAATCTTAATCATTAATAACTGTGAGCACTACGTAAGATCTATTGTGAGGCCCACAGTCATCAATGGTTAGGATTAGACAGACACCACACCCGCGTCTGTCCATAGCATACCTCATTTTTATAAATAAAGTCTATTTACATTTTAAAAAGGACAAGAGTCTCCCGTAGATAACACGTAAATGAAAATTTCTTGCGTCCCTAATATTTAAGGATTTTAAAACATTCTCCAATTTCGGTCTTATTACATAGTCAAATGTCAACATTGATCACTTAAAGCCACAATTTGAAGTCTCGATCGTTTGTTGAGAAACGGCCGACATATTACAAACAAACATGATAATAACGAAACAAATAGTACGTGAGGAAGTGAAAAATTAGTCGAATCTTATTAGAATTTTTTTTTAATAAAAATATGAAACAGACAAAGTGTTCTCTTTCTTTTATGGTCAACGTTAAAAGAATTACATTGGCGATACAATTTAAAAAAATAAATAAAGGAGGAAGAAAGGATATCTATCACGATTACGAAGACATATTTTGAAAAAATTTGAAGTATATTATAATGTATGATTTACGTGTCATTCATGCACGTCAACATTCATCTATTACAGAAAAGAAATTCAAACTCTATAACTGAACTGACTATAATTTCCTTTCTTTCCACTCATTTAATTACACTTGTTTACAGATACTTCCTGAGTAATAAAAAAGTAATCTCTTTTTTCTTTTAAATAAAAATTTCATAAGTTATTCTTTTTTATTTAATTTATAGACAGCAATTGATAGATTATCATTAAATATAATATGGAACGGCAAAAGACTACTGCCAAACCACATGAATTAGCAGTGAAATTAAGCCAACAATTGATTAACTTACCAAACAAGTAAATAAAAATTATCCCAATAAATTAAACCAAAATGTATTACTCCGCAATTTGATTAATGTCATTGGTAAGGCAGTTTTATCATTACCAAAATCTCAATCCCAGAAAAAGGAAGGAGCTTTAATGCTCCCCAAATAAAATTGCTGAGCAAAGATATCTAGCCTTATGAAAACGTCTCGCTGTCATAAATGTTTCTATTATATTATTATTATTATTTTTTTCATTTCATAGAAAGAGATCATTTTTCTCAAAAGAAAAGCCCCAACAAATTAAAACCCCTTCTCAAACAGACTTATTATGAGACGATAACAACATCATTATTACACCAAACACATTCCATGTTTTTTACATGGGATTCCCAAAACTCCATATAATTTCCTTCTAAGTACTCAATCAAGCACTATAACTTCAATATTTCAACCCCTTTTTTGGCTTCATGAAAATCCACTTCAGGTCACTCTCTAATCTTATTTTCTAATTACAATAATCTTAAACTGGGTTTGAGTATTTCTCCACTAACTAATCATTGTTTTTTTCTTTTTCCCCCTTTTTAATTCCCTATACAGATTCATTTCAGAGACTAGCAGTACTGCAACCATAGACTATAATATTAATAGCTACTATACGAAATACTCACATTAATATATCATTATAAATATGGCTTCTTTATCATCATCATCATGGTCTTCGAACGTGCACGTCTCCAAAGAAGAGTTCAACCTGTTCCACAGCATAGACCGCGAGCTCTACGCCCTGCTGGTGATCAACCTGTTCCGGGACCCGGCCGAGTCGATGCAGGTCATGGCGCTCTGGCTCTGGCTCGAGCGCAGGGGCTTCCGCCACGTCGTCAAGACCATGCTCTCCCTCCCCCACTTCCTCGTCAACGAGCTCGCCGACGAGGCCGTCGCGTGCCTCAACCTCATCTCCGCCGCGGCCAAAACCCCACTCTCCCGCGCCGACGTCCCGCTCACGCAGTCCCTGCTCGAGAAGGACGCGGGCCTCGTCCCGCTCCTCCGCGCCCACCGCCTCACCGCCGCGCAGGAGATCGCCAAGATCGCCAACGATGTCTGCGTGCGCGCGATGGGCGACATCCTGAGGCAAGTCGCCGCGGCGGCCGCGGCCGCGACCGCCGCGCCCCAGCAGCCCGTCCCGCATGGCGGCAACCGCGCGGCGGCGGCGGGGGCGGCGGTGCCGGCCGAGGAGCGGACGATGTTCGTGACGTTCTCGAAAGGGTATCCGGTTTTCGAGTGGGAGGTGAGGGAGTTCTTCACGCGGGCGTACGGGGAGGCATGCATCGAGTCGCTGCACATGCAAGAGGTTCAGGGCAACGAACAGTCGCTCTTCGCGCGGATAGTGTTCAAGAAGGCCGCGACCATTGACGCGATTCTCAATGGGCTGACCAAGGCCAAGTTCACCATCAATGGCAAGCACGTTTGGATGAGGAAATTCGTGCCCAAACGACCCAAATCCACGACAGCCGTAATGGTGCAACACCCACACACACTAGAAGTGACTGCTGTGCCCAATTTTCCTGATTCCTTGTTCGAGTGAATTTGGGATTGGAATGTCAATGAGTATTGTAACTTCTTTGAGGATTGAATAAAGAGAAGTTTCTCCACTATACCATAAAGACTATATAGAAGGAAGATATATTTGGAGTTTTGTTGTTATTGTTGTTGTTGTTATTATATTTTTGGTTTCATTGGATGAGTTAAGCTTTGTGACATATATAATGATGATACATATCCAAGGACAAAATCCCTTCACAGGGGGGGGGGGGGGGGGGGGTGGGGGTGTGTGGGTGTGGGGGTTGGGGGGGGCGTTAATTTCCACTCTATTTAAAACATGGATTGGGAAACTAAAAAAGATAGCACATGAAGTATTATTTATTAATAGCATGTTTGGATAAACCATTCGAATAATTCCTAGTTTTAAACCATTCAAATGGTTTGTCTAAACAAGTTATATATAGTCTCATTATCATATTTCTTCAAATCTTGACTAAATTTTGAGGAATTATTCTAAGTTAGTATTAGAACAGACAACATGATGAATCAGTAGATCTTCTTATATTGTGAGTTTGTTTATATATATGATCCGAGTAAAAGAAGGCACACTGCTCATGTCTGTATAATCCTATGTTCAATCATGAATATAGTAAATAATTTATATTTAAGTTTCTCAATATAAAAAAAAAAAAAGAAATTCATGATCAATCTTTACTTACATGTGTCTAAGAGATTTTAAGAATTTTTAGAAATTTTATTATTGTAATTTTACCTCTCTGGGTATTTTACTACTGTACATTCTATTAAAAAGAAGAAGAATAAGGAAGAAAATATCCTTAAATGCTTGGTAATTTGGCAGGCTTTGAATCTAGCAAAAGGAATTTTCACTTCTCTGTATTTTATTTAATGTACATTCTATATGTATAGAAGAGGAAAGAAGGCAAGAAACAATTAGTGTGACAGTCTAGATTTGGGAGAAGCCTCGAATCAAATAGATATATAAGGGAATGTATGTATATATATACATAGTATCTTCTGGATGTTTATACAGGTTACAAAAACCTAGACATCATCATACAATGGAAATTTCAGGTCGCTGTGTATTTTAGTGTATTTTTTAAAGATGGAAGAAGAAAAATACAAAAGAAAAAATCTAACAACCTAGACATCTTACAACAATCCTGAAATCTAGTTGATATAATAGATGATAAATGATGGTAAAATTATTGCAAAAATAATAAAAATTAAAATTTAGAAAAGATTCTCAAAGAGAAGGATAAAAACAAAAAGAGAAATTATAGTGAATACCCAATTTTTAAAATTTAATGTAAGTTATTACCCAATCTTTTAAAAAATGTAACCAACTACTCAAGTAATTCAATTACTTACATAGTGATAAGTGATGGTAATTCACTTAGTTACCAAAAGCATGTGCAAGTAATGCACTAATTGACTAGAAACCCAATTACTTCAAAAGTTTGGATATTTATTTTTATTGTTATATAAATTCTGGGTATTTCTCTACTTCATCTAATAAAAAATGCATTATGTGTTGAGTTTGTTCAATTATAAATGTGGGATTTTGAGAAATGTCCTTTTTTTTCAGATTTATAATTTATGTTATTTTTGTTTTACACTTTTAATTTATACATTTATTTTTACATTATAAATATAAAATATAAATAAAAGGAGTATACCACTAGGGATTTAAATTATTAAATGACATTTAAAATGATATATATATTTTTTTGCAATTTCTCTATTATTTATATAAAACTACCGCGCACACTTTGATTTGTTCAAACTTAAAAGCTTGAGAAATAAGGACATTTTAAGAGTGTATTCAATTTTGGAAAGAATTCCTTTTCTTCGTTGAAAAAAAAAATCTCTACTTAAAAAAAGAAAAAGATTATACTGTAAAATTAAACACTCTAAACATTTGAATAGCCCTTTAAATTTAAAGTCCGAACTAAAATTTGAAGGGACCAAATATATATAGAATAACTCATGTCATATTAACTATTTATTTCTTAAATCCCACGATTTTACAAAATCCAATAAAATTATGATCGCTTTTATGTTGATTTTGGATTAGGTTTTGAAACTTTTCAAAAAATTGAAATTCAGTCCCTTGACAAGAGCAACATGGATTTATTATTTATCATTTGTACTTGGACATTTTGTTGATATATTTTTAATATACTAAATAAAATATCCCTTTGTTTCTCATAGTCATCATTATGCATGACTTTTGGTAAGTTCTCAAAAGGTGCCTATACGGCTATACTAAAATGAAGTAATTAATGTATGAAATTTATATGGAGGTGTTCATATGAAAAATTCACATATTAGGACCAATTTAATTATATTGGTTCACGGTGTTAAGTTTAAACCCCCTTATCTTCAATTGTTAAAAATATATAATAAAAAAAATTGTGAGAAGAAAAAATGATTAGAGCATCTTTTAATAATTTCAAGGTTATTGACTTTTTAAATTTTAAGTGAGTAAGATTTAAGTATTAAGATAATTGAGTAAATAGTCATTTTTATAAACGAAGTTTGAAGGAAATAGTCAATGTTTCAATTAATTAAGAAATTAGTCATTTTTAAACTGCATGATGATCTGTATTTATCTTTATACCCTTAGTTCTCTTATGTAAGAGCGATTGATAATTTAATTTTTGAAAACTTTGATCATTTATTTAAAAGATAGACCAAAAAATGGCTAAATACTATATAAACCCTTATGATCGGAGAAATAAAAAATTATTTTAATGATCATATCTGAATGTTTGTACCAAACCAGGGTTAATACCTCAATATTCTAAAGATATGCTTTACAAAAAGCGACAACATTATTTATATCATAGAAACCGTAACTCATTAAGAGTCAATAAAATTTCTTTGAAAAGTGTTGCTAGAAAATTGGAAAATGAATAGTTCCAATCATTTAGTACAAGTTATTAAATGATAGAAATTTGTAAAAATTCACAAATAAATTTACCCAATATAAATAACCGTAGAATTAAAATAAAAATATAGGGAAGATAAAATCGACTTTTACGTCATAATCTGATTGTGAATATCATATGGGGCAATACATCAACGATGAAAATTAATAAATGGCGTAATAGGTGCTTTTATAAATGATCTACCTACTTTAGAGTTCAAATCTGGAATTATAGTGGAGTCATCTTAGAATTATTAATTCAGAAAAATTAATTAGATGAAGAATTACTTAATTTGAATTAATGGGGTCTATTTGGTCTACTCTTTAACTCATATATTTGCAGAAATAATTAGATGTTGATTCTTGACGTCGTTGGAAATAAAAACAAGGGCATGAGTTCGTCATGGAGCTCGTGAATGAAAAAAACAAAAACAAAAACAAAAACAATATGTAGATTGATTTTATTGAATTATTCTTATAAACACTCATTCTCAATACGAAGTTGGTAATTTTAGCCTATCTTCTGCCGTTCTTTCTGCTTCTTCAGTTCGTTATTTTGCTATACTATGTATGCGAGCAAATTGCTTGGTCGCTTATGGCTGGCAATGGCAATTTCGTGCCCCTAACGCACTATGGGATTAGATTAATTTGTCGTCTATGAGACTAGTAGCTTCTAGCAATCTTTCTTGTTTATTGAATGAGGAACATTTTTGTAAAACCCGACCTTTTTATTACACGTAATGTTATGAAAATTAAATAAATGCATGCGGATTTTTGTTCCAAACTTTTATATATGTTTTACCTCACATAAAATGATAAGTAACGGCATAGTATCAGAGCAAATTATTAACAAAAAGGACATGTAGTTTGACTAGAGGAAACTACATGTAGTTTAGGGCAAACAAGCAAATGTAAGGAAACTACGGGGCAATAAAATAAATTAAAAATTTATCCCCTAGGGCTGCTCTTAGGCGCCAACTATAGTCTGAAAGGAGAGGATTTTATTTCCTCATATGTCCTCGTGAATATCAGAAGAAATCATACAGTATTTCTGTAACAACTCAAGATAGGTCAAATGTATACTTTTAGAAACAAAATTTTTGACAAATCAAGAGAGAATCAAGAGGATATGTGCGCATTTTTTAGGCTCTAATGGCTGAGATTTTTCAGTCAATAAATGCAGAGGAAGGTCAACCAGAATCAACTAAAAAGGTGAAATTAGGAGATTATGAGAATAAGTTCAAGATTAGGAGAATTAATGACAGAATATCTCCCCCTTCCTTCCCTGTATAGGCGCTAACTCCCCCTATAAATAGAGGCTTAGGCCTCACTCATTTCTCACACTACAATCTGAGAACTTCAGAGAAAAAGAAAGAGAGAGAGAGAGAGAGAGAGAGAGAGAGAGAGAGAGAAGAGTAGAAACTCTAAAGAATTCGAGAGTGTTCTTGAGAAGATGATTGAATTAGTAGAAAGATTTGAAGGTTTACTTCGCCGAGGTTAAGGTATATCGAAAGCCTCGTACGTTTAAGTTTAATTTTATTTTTGATCGAGGCTAACTCGAAGTTATCGATTATAGGATTCGAGCGTTCGTGGGAACTCGAAGAAAAACCAAGAACACTCAAAAGCGAATTCGAAGGTTTGCATTCTAGTCACCTTAAATTATAGAATATCGAAATTAGGATTCTTACAAGTTAGGATTTCAAGATTTAAAATTCAAATTTAAAGTCTACGTTTATTTTCTTAAAAATTGATATTCTGTCGTTTTGATGAACTTAGAAGCCGAAATTCGATTTTTTCATTAGAAGCAAAAATGTAGGAAATTTAATTTTAAGAAAGTTTTTTGAAATATAATTTTTCGAAATTCGGTATTCCTAACCTGATATTATACAATTTTCTTAATTCGTTATAATAGCTTTATGGAAAAAAATATATAATCGGTAGGTTTTCTGAAAAAATTTATAACTGAAAAGTTTCTTGTTTTTAGAAAATAAAGAGAGTCTCTTCGGAAAATTTTGTCAAATTCGAACTCTAGGCCCCTTAACTATGAAATTTTACTAAATAGATTATTTTATTAATTTTCTAATAAAATCTATTTTATTTAAATTATTAATAAAAACAAGTCTACAACAGGACGATATGGAAAACTGAAACGATCTGTTCTAGAAAGATTGGTTCTTAAATAAGAGCTATTTTGTGATCCCCTCCACACTTACCTAGGAACCTCGAGGAGTTCAATCTAGGTAAGTTGGGCCTAAAGTGGGGCCATAGCACTCTTTCCAATCGGCCTGTGGACGTTTCAGTAAATACTAACGCACCGTTATAGACTTGTTATATATATGAAAATAATTTTATAAAGATCGTTTTTAAAGATTTTTGCCCCTTTAGATGAGACGTTAGTGCAATAGGTAATTCATGTCTAAACACTTACAACTAGTTTATGTTTAGGTTTGCCCGCTAGCTCCCGACACTATACAAACAGCTCTTGTTAGGACTTTTCATTTGAGGTGAGTACAATCTCACTACAGTTTGAAGTAGTTCAAAATAAAATGTTATGCAATGTTATGTGACGTAAATATTTTCCTGATGATGTATTATATGTTGAAATGTTTCAAGTATGTTGTCATGTTTTATATATTTACAAGTTATAAGCATGACTATGATGTTCAAGTTATGATATTCAAGTATTATGTTCAAGTTATATGATCATCAAGTATGTCACTTAATTAAACAAGTGATAATCAAGTTAAAAGCTGTGTCGTACCGCCCGTTCTTCTTGTGTCGACCCAAGGGCATTAAGGAGACGGTTTTTCATGTAATGTATATTTTGCCTTACTCACCGAGGACTTGCTACTCTCGCTGACTATTGACTGAGCGCGCTCCACGAGGTCCGACACCATGATGAAGATCCTCTAAGAAGAAGTTAAAGCAAGTTAAAGTAAAACTATGCAATGTATAATAAAGACTAAATTATCATGCATTGCATACTTATGTTTTTGTAAGAAAATAATTGTATTTACTGAGCTTTAGCTCACCAAGTTTTTCCTTCGTATCGTAGGTAAGGAACCTATGGTTTGAGGATGGGTTATGCGGTGGCGGTGTAAGGCATGCTGTGACAACCCGACTATTCAGATCGTCACTTTAACATATACTTTATACTTATACTTATACTTTGGTGCGGAAAGTAGAGACTTTTTTTTTTGTACTTATACTTAATATGAACATCATATTTATTATTTGGATACCATAAGGATAATTATCTAGAAGAAAAATATAATCATATCAATAAATAATATTTGTCTGAATGAAATACTTATTTATAAAATACTTTATAAAGTAGAAGATTTCTTTATTAATGGTTCCCATTACCCACCTCACATGCCTTACACCGCCACCGCACAATCTATCCTCAAACCATAAGTTTCTTACCTACAGTGCGAAGGAAAAACTTGGTGAGTTAAAGCTCAGTAAATACAATTATTTTCTCACAAAAAGCATAAGTATGCAATACATGACAATTTAGTCTTTATTATACATTACATAGTTTTACTTTAACTTGCTTTAACTTCTTCTTATAGGATCCTCATTATGGTGTCGTACTTGGTGGAGCGCGCTCAGCCAATAGTCAGCGAGGGTAGCAAGTCCTCGATGAGTAAGGCAAAACATACATAACATAGAAAACCGTATCCTTAATACCCTTGGGTCGACACAAGAAAAACGAGCGGTACGACACAATTTTTAACTTGGTTATCACTTGTTTAATTAAGTGACATGCTTCATGATCATATAACTTAAACATAATACTTGAACATCATAGTCATGCTTATAACTTGTAAAAATATAAAACATGACAACATATTTGATACATTTCAACATGTAATACATCATCATAACATCATCAGAAAAATATTTACGTCACATAACATTGCATATCATTTTATTTTGAACTACTTCGTACTGTAGTGAGGTTGTACTCACCTCAAGTGAACAGTCTTAACAAGAGCTATTTGTACAGTGTCGGGAGCTAGAGCGCAGACCTAAACATAAACTAGTTGTAAGTGTCATGAATTAACTAAACTAACGTCTCATCTAAAGGGGTGTAAATCTTAAAAACGAGCTTTATAAAATCATTTTCATATATATAGCAAACCCGTAACGGTGCGTTAGTAATTACTAAAATGTCCCCAGGCCGATTGAGAAGAGTGTTATGGCCCTGCTTTAGGCCCAACTTACCTAGATTGAAATCTCCGAGGTTCCTCGGTAAATGTGGAGGGGATCACAAAGCAGCTCTTATTTAAGAACCAATCTTTCTAGAACATGTCGTTTCAGTTTTCTATATTGTCCCATTGTAGACTCATTTTTATTAATAATTTAAATGAAATAGATTTTATTAGAAAATTAATAAAATAAACCATTTAGTAAAATTTCGTAGTCAAGGGGCTTAGATGTTGAATTTGATAAAATTTTCTGAAAAGACTCCTCTTACTTTCTAAAAACAATAAACTTTCCAGTTATAAACTTTTTTAGAAAACCTACCGATTATATACTTTCTTCATAAAGTCATTATAACGAATTAAGAAAATCATATAATATCAGGTAAGGGAGGCCGAATTTCAAATAATGTTATTTCACAAAACTTTTTTAAAATTAAATTTCCTACGTTTTTTCCTCTAATGATAAAATCGAATTTCGGTTTCTACGTTTATCAAAACGGTAAAATATCGATTTTTAAGAAAATAAACGTGGAATTTAAATTCGGGTTTTAAATCTCGAAATTCTAATACATAAGAAATCCTAACTCCGATATTCTAGAATTCAAGGTGACTAGAATGCAAACCTTCGAATTCGCTTTTGAGTATTCTTGGTTTTTCTTCGAGTTCTCACGAACGCTCGAATCCTATAATCGATAACTTCGAGTTAGCCTCGATCAAAATAAAATTAAACTTAAACATACGAGGCTTTCGATATACCTTAACCTCGGCGAAATAAACCTTCAAATCTTTCTACTAAGATAATCATCTTCTCAAGAACACTCTTGAATTTTTTTTTTCTTTAGAGTTTCTACTCTTCTTTCTCTCTCTCTCTCTCTTTCTTTTTCTTTCTTTCTTTTTCTCTGAAGCTTTCAGGTTTTGGTGTAAGGAGTGAGTGAGGCCTAAACCTCTATTTATAAGGGGAGTTGGCGCCTATACAGGGAAGGAAATGGGGGATATTCTGTCATTAATTCTCCTGATCTTTGACTTATTCTCAAAATCTCCTAATTTCCCCTCTTTGGTTGAAATTGGTTGACCTTCCTCTGCATTTATTGACTGAAAAATCTAAGCCATTAGAGTCTAAAAAATGCGCCCTTAATCCTCCTGATTCCTTCTTGATCTCTCAAAAATTTATTTCCAAAAGTGCACATTTGATATATCTTGAGTTAATACAGAAATCCTGTGTGATTTCTTCTGATATCTACTTGGACATATGAGGAAACAAAATCCTCTCTATTCACACTATAATTGGCGGCATTTAGTAGCCCTGGCGGATAAATCCCGACCTCCCCCGCCACCACCCCGACCTCCCCCGCCACCTCTCCGACCTCCCCCCGCCACCTCCCCGACCTCCCCCTTCTCGGATCATCGTGCAGACCTCCGTCGGGAATGATCGAACGAAGTTTTTTTTTTATTTATTTTTTTCAGTTAAACTTCGATGAAACTTCGGGGAAACAGCAAGATCAATTTCCTGGTCAAAAACCGGGGAATACCCGGTTATTAACCGATCATTCCCGCATGTAACATAATATGTTACAAGTGTAACATAATATGTTATAAGTGTAACATACGTGTATTATATTTATGTTACACGTATATTATGGCTAAATCCTTAATTTCATAAAACTATGGCTAAAATAGCTAATTTCTTAATTGATCCTTAAAAAAATAATTACAGTTTTAAAAAATATAAAAATTAGCTATATATATATTTTACACACTAAGAAATTTCTATCAATAATAAAATTTCACATAAAATTTGCTATAAAAAATTTCTTATGATAATAAAAAAATGATTATTTTCTTAAAAATTTAAAACTTTGACTATTTTTGAAAATTATTTTCTAAAAAATAGCTTTTTTTTTTTTTTTTAACTTCCTTTAATCGATGACCCACTCAACAATTCATAAATAAGCCTTATCTGTAGTTTCACACATACGAGACTCGACTTTATTGGAATGGTTGAACTGTTGAACTTGATCAACATAAATCATTGAGCGGATAAACCAACTGGCTAATGCACGCTTTTCAATCTATATATTTTGGAAGCTTATAATGCATAGGGGCATAGGGCACGTGATTATATTTTCATTTGTTAAAAATTACATATTAAAAGATAAATCATACAACCATGGTACTTACATTATTGAATAATTATAATTATTTAAAAAAAATACTAAAATATCATATGATTTTGTGCTATTATGTTTAAATACAATTTATTAATTAAAACACTATACATTTGTCCCTCAATTTATTGAAAAATGCCAAAATTACCCCTTCGTAAGCTAAATCATGACATATTTCCAAAAAAATAAAATTTGACTACTACTAAAATCTTTACCAAATAAACTTAATTTCAATTTTATAAAGACCTAAAGAAACTTAAAATAGATACCTCCTAGATTAGTTTATAAAAAAACCTAAATCGTAACAATCCCAAATCAAATCCGTTTGACAAACTAAGTCACAACAAAAAGCAAATTCATAAAATCTTAAAAAATTAAATCTCAAATATCACTCTCTCTTCTTTGTTTATCTTAAAACACATATAATAACGGAGTCAAAATTGTATAATTCATCTGTGTTAAGAATTATTAAAGGCTATGAATGTTTCTAGCAAAAATAAATAAAATATTGGGCCCAAAAAAAGACTTTAGACAAACAAATGCATACAATAATTAGATAATTACTATGATGCATCATACATGGCTCAAAATTTATTCAAATATTAAGAAAAAAGGTTAATAGAAAAAAGTAAAGGATTTGTTTAGGGAGTTTAATGGTTAAAATTATAACATGAATGAAAATTGGGGCATTAGTGAAATTTTTAGAATAATTTAGTGGTTACATTTTAATTATTTTTGTTGACACATCATCATTTGAAACAAAAAAGACAAATAGAATTGGAGGGAGGTGCGAATTAGTATGTTTTTTCTTTTTAATAAATACGGGGCAAAAATATAATATTTTAAATAATATAGTGAATTTGAACATAATAACACAAAATCGATTATATTTAAGTTTTTTTTTTTCAAATAACGGTTCTTAGGTTCAAATTTTTATATATGAGGACTGTTAGTCTATGCTTAGCATATTTCTTTGTGTATATATATATATATATATATTTGCACCAAAAAAAAAAAAAAATATATATATATATATATATATTATATGAGGGTCAGTTGATGATGATTGAGTTGAGTGGTGGGAGTGCTTCAATGCTCAGGCCTTGCCTCCCTATATTTGAAAACTCTGAGGTGGGAATATCATTCATCCCATTTCAGGATAAACAAAAAAAAAAAAAAATGTGGGCCTCTTTCCCACGTAGCCGTTGTAAAGGTACAACGGCTGAATTAATTCACCAAACTTTACCACCTATAAATTCAAAAAAAAAACCTCTCTTTGTCTACAAGCAAAGTCATCAAGACGCCCCAAAAAAAAAAAAAAAAAAAAAAAAAAAAACATAAACCAAAAGCCAAAAACAAAGCCACCACAGCACAACATACATGGCATCCTCAAAATCCAACCTCAGAAGCTCATCCTCCTTCCCCAACCTCCTCCTCTCCTGCCTCAACTTCACACTCTTCGCCCTCTCCGCCGCCTCCGTGGCCCCCACCGTCCTCCTCCGCAACCCGCCCACCTCCACGGGGGCGGCCTTCCTCATGGTTTCCGCCACCTCCCTCCTCTCCTCCTTGGTCGGTTTCTACTCTCAGCTCACGCGCTTCTGCTTCGTCACGCACCTCTCCCTCCTCCTCGCGTCCCTCGCGGGGCAGCTCCTCGGAATCCTGGCCCTCTTCACCAGGGAGAATTCCACCCTCTCCTCGATCAAGTCCCCAAGGGACCCCCGCGAGGCCAGGCTGCTGGCCAGGCTCGAGTGCGGGGCCCTGATGGCGATGCTGCTGGTCCAGGCGGTGGTGCTCGCGCTGAGCTGCGCCGTGCACAGCTGCTGGGTGAGGGAGTACGAGGGGATGGAGGCCGAGAGCGAGGCCGCGGCGAGGAAGAGGAGCCGGCGGGCCGCGAGGGTGACCGAGGAGTCGCTGGCCAATGCGGAGAAGATCGCCGAGGCCAAGGCGAAGGAGCTGGAGGAGGGGAAGATGATGAAGGGTAAGTTTGGTGGGCATGTTCAGTGGGTCAAAACTGATTTTGAAGGCTGATGAGGCAGAGTAATTAGTTTGTCACTACTCAAGTCATGAGCTAATTGGGTGATCAGTTCTTAGATTGGTGATTAATTGGTGTGTTTTGGTCACTATGGGTGTGGCCATTGAATCATTGATTGTGTAATGCGGTTTTGTGTTACTAGTGTAGAGGTAGAGCCAATAATTGGTTCGTCCAAGTGTTTCAATGTTGATCATGTATCTATTAATGGTTGCCTTTTTTCATCTATTTAAATGGATCACTTTAAAATAAATTATTATTTTGAACTCTAACAACAAAATATTGAGAAAATAATTTTGAATATTGCTAAATTATTCAAATGATTTATCCAAACAACCTATAAATACTATGTGCGTTTCTAAGTACAAACATGTAAATTTAACACACAAAGAATGAAAGGAAAACATTATATTAAAAGCTTTTTTCTTTATTGCAACACCAAAAAAATGGCACACTAATTACTCCAAGTAGAATCCTACCTGTCAGGAGAGTGGGGCCAAGTGAAGGGGTAATATCCAGTCAAAATATAGTGTTAAACATTGTAGCACCAAGTCTTTAGGCCTAATAATTATTATTTAATTATCTTGTGCTGTAAGATTGGCGATTAAATTTTGGAGAAAGTATTATTACGTAACGTGATTTATCAAGAAGATTGTGGTAGTTTCAGTAGCGGGGTTAATGTTTTACTCTCAAATTATACAGATAGAGAAAGAAACAATGAATCAGGAAGTAGTTACATTTTAGTACAAAGCGACGTAGTTTTAATGATAAATGCAGAGTTGTTTTTAAGTTGAATGGCTTGTATTCGTTGCCTTCTCATGGTCTGACCGCACGATAGTGATCAGAGGAGTCCGTAGAAGATTTCTTGGTCGTCACGGCAAAGCTCATGGGAGAGCTTCGCCGAAACTTGGCCCGAACCCAATCTAAAGCTCCTACAACCACTCATACTGGTGGTTTGAGCCACATTGAACTCCAATCTGCTTAGAGAGCTCCAAGTCTTGCCGGATGCGTGGTGTTTTTTTTTTTTTTTTTTTCTTTGTGATTGTAGAGGGTTTGTTAAAGGCTGCTTCTCGGACTTCTTGGGAAATTGTTTTGCTTTTGACGCAGAACTTCATCGATTCACAGTGGCTGTTGGATATGTTCATAAATTTCAGTGGAATCCCTTTATCGGTAGAAACAGATTCTTCTTATATGGTCTTATTGTTTGGAAATAATTCGGAGAAAGTGCCTTCGAAAATTTAAAAACAGATGGATCAGAGCTCTTCGCCTAATGAAAAGGTAATTGTGTTGCAGACAAATTAGTTTCTTTGTTGATCACTTTTGATTAAATGATTGGTAGTTTCAGACCCCGGATGATATTCATCAACTTGTGCTTAGAGACTTAGTTCATTTACCTTTTTTTTTTTCTTTTTTTTTTTTAATGAGATTTTCTTAATGTTTTAATTATTTATTATTTTTTTCCCAGGTTTGTTTGGCAGGCCAAGATTGTTTTGACACGTTTTGTATATGTTCTTTTTTTTTTTTTTTCAATGGTATTGGTTTTCGAGTTAAAGACTTATTGGTAAACAGTTCAAGATTTAGGCTTATGTCAATTTTATTGTGACACATTACTAACTTGAAGTCTTTTATTATATCATTTTAAATTATTAAATAAAATTCAATAATATATAAATTTAGGGAAAAAAATAATTTAAATACGCTTTTTTATATTGAACCGTCGAAATTTCAATTTCACATTTAGAAAATTGATGTATATTTAATTTGAATTTCATTAATCTCTATTTTAAAATGGAACATAAATTATTTCTAGATTATAAACTATATATATTTATTTAAACAAGAATAGTTATCCTATTTGGAATAGGATTTTAAATATCTAATTCTTATTAGTTATCTATTGGTTAGATAATTATCTGCTTTGAATATTAATTAGAATTAGATTTTATTTATAATTGGATTAAAAAAGAAAGTAAAGAGTTTACTTGTATACATACATACATTTTAGAGAAATTATAGTGAATACCCAATTTTTAAAACTTAATGTAAGTTATTACCCAATCTTTTGAAAAATGTAACCAACTACCCAAAAAATGCAATTACTTACACATAAGTAAGTGGTGGTAATTCACTTTGTTACCAAAAGCATGTGCAAGTAATTCACAAATTGACTAGAAACTCAATTACTTCAAAAGTTTGGGTATTTATTTTTATTATTATATAAATTATGGGTATTTGCCTACTTCACCCTACATTTTATTTAGTTGTTGCATATTATATATGGCAATGGATTTGTAAAGATGTTCGTACGCATATATTTATGTATTTTTTTATTTATTTATAACATCTTTAAAAATAAATAAAAATAGGTACAATTTTGAATCCAATGAGGTTTTGGAGTATGTCTATTGAACACACTTTCTTATTCTTTATAAATAAATCTCATTCTATAGAGAGAAAGATACCTCGCAAACAAGCTCAAATTTCAAAAGCTTATTGAGAGAATTACTAGACATAGACACGGTTTAGAAAACTTTCTCCAAGGCCGATAACATCGTTTTAATACGCTTTACCTTAGCGGTATCAAAAAATACGCCACGAAGACGAGAAGCTTATCACATAAAATTTTCTTGGTAAAATTCTTGATCATTAGAATGTATTTATCACATAATTATATGCTTATTTATTTTTTAATTAAATTATATATTCTTAATAATTTGATTAAAGTGTTTTATAAAAAATTTAAAAATATCTTATTTCTGCCTTACATACAACTTTTCCAACAAAAACAATCTCGTCAGTACATGAGAAATTGAGAATGAATGATAAGTTTTGAAGTCGTAGGTTTTTTTCTTTTTAATTATTTTTCGGAAAAGGATAAGTGGACTCTCAAAATTAAAAACAAAAAGATATTTCCTCGAACATCTTTATCAACTAAAGAAAATTAAAAAGGAAAAAAGAATTCCAAAAGAAAAAACGGGATAAGTGGACTTCCAAAATTAAAATGAAAAGATATTTACTCGAATATCTTTACCAATTAAAAAAATAAAAAAGGAAAAAAAGAATTCTCAAAAGAGGGAGTAAAATCGTCAATCAAACTCTTTGGAACCAAAAAAATACCAAACTTGGCGATCATTATCACAGCTTGTCAGTTTTATCGCCAAACAATATTATAGTTTGCGTAAAGCTTTTCCAACTCCAAATTCTTGTCGATTTGCAATAATTTCTTTAATCATTATTTGCCCAAATCATCGCTACACAAGAGCTTAGCGATTTGGAGTTCGAAACCCAAAAAATAAAACGTAAAGTCTCTAACTTTATCCAAATCGCCGCCGTTTCTTCGTCTGGCTTTCTCCCAAACGAAACCGGTGAGTTGGGTGTTTTCTCTTTCTCGTCAAACCTTTTTTTGTTTCTTTTGGTTTTTACAATTTGTTCGAGCAAAATTTCGGTTTCGAGCTTCTGGGTTTCTGAGAAAAGCTTAGATTTTTGTGATTTAGATGTGGATTTCGTTGTCAGAGAATCGTGACTCGGAGAAATTGATGGGTTTAATCGGCCGAGTCCACTCGGTTCCGAGCCAAAACCAAAAAAAAAAAGGAATAATAATAATAATCGCTGTCTCACGCTTATCCATTAAATTTCTGACTTTCTGTATAACGTTAATATTACGTTATTTTCTACAAAACACGAACCTTTTATTTTAATTTTTCTTAATTTTTCTAAAGAAAACATTTATGAATTTAGATTTGCCATATCGTGTTAGTGTTACATGCATTCTCAGCAGAAAATATGAAGTTTTTTTTTTATGATTATTATTTTGTATTTTTTAGTTTTCCATATAGAAATTTTCACTGTCACAGACTAATAATGAGTGAATTTGGCATTGCCATGTTGGTTTTAACGATATGATGTGTTCGATTCCCACACACACATGTGCACCACACCATGACAAACCCCATTAAAACGCTTGCCTGTCTCCGAACGAGATATTAAGCTCTGTGTTTTTCTTTTAGCTATAATTCAATTTCCATATAAATGAGGAATAATTCAAATCCAGCCTAGATTTTGCCACACGTCACCATCTCTTCAGGCCATCATCGCCATGACTGTGGGTCCCATAAAGGCTCAAGGATAATGTGGTTCATCCACTTCAAAGTGGGCTTTCCTTCCTTCTCTCATTAAAACAATACAATATATATAAAAAAAGCTCAAAGAAAAACGAAACATGTGGTGTTTTTGTCTGATCCCATTTTCCATGGTCCACAAGCTGTCAATACAGGCGGTTATAACTGCTGTTTATATCCATAACTTAACTTGTGTGACACCATTTTTTTTATTCTTTCTTTGTTCTAGGTACTTGATTGGACAAGGTTGTTCGGGCCACCATTGTTTGATCGAGAGATAATTCTCTTCCTTGTAGAAGAATTCTTTCCATAACAGAGGTTCTGGAGGAAGAATTGCTCTCATGTCGACGGTTTGGATTCGTGGCCTCGAGTTCTCGAGCTTTTCGCTTGCCAGCGGAGTCAAATGTGATAGGAGAGTTAGCAGAACATATGCAGCATGGACAATGTGAGTTTTCTTCATTGATGTTAAAGATGCGAAATGAATTATGTGTTTGTTTTGTTTTGTATTGTTTTTTTGTTTGGTGTCTCTGTGAGTTGTTTGATTGCATTTTGAATCGTGCTAACAGGACAATGGATTCGAAGTCGTCCGAAAGAAGGAAAGTGGAAGAAATCTCGATACAGCTTCCACCAGTACCGTCGCCAGTTCCTCAGCGCGAGTCATTGTTGAGTAACAAACTTGATCTGCGGTTTAATAATCTGCAACTGTCAGAGCAGGAATTAATCCAAGAGAAAAAACTTTCGTTTGGATCGTTTGTTGCGAGAGAGGCCGTGGTTGATGAAGAATTTTGGGTAGGTAATCATTATCCAGACAGGAGAGAAAAAAAATCTTGCACATGGATATTTTGGATGTAAGTAATTCTTGTTCACAAATTGATTTGTGTTGGTTCTTATTGTGTTATGGAACCTGTGGCAGACAGCGGCATGGCTTCGAGCAGAGAGTCATTTGGAGCATCGTTTGAACGAAAGGTATGTGCTATATAACTACAAATTAAATATCATCTTGCTTTTGTGTGTATCATTTCGTTGTTACGTATACAAAGAGGATTGGCAAATTTGATTCTAGTTTATGCTTGGTTAACACAGATACGCTGATAGTCACAAAAGGAAATTTGCAGATCAGGTAGGAATTACTCGTTTCCTCTCAATGTTCTGTTTAGTTACATCAATATAAATCTGTACAATATTGTTGATAAAGCATGTTTGTTGTGTAGGAGTTCAATGCCATTAAGAAGCGAACCAAATGCCCACTTGGACAGAAGAGCACATGCATTGTCACGGTATGGCAGTTGCACTAGAGTTCTGACTTAGTTTCGGATCTTCGTTTGAGTTTGATTAAAGATCTTAAGAAGTCAAAATTTTCAGCTTATGTCATTGTATCTTCGTGATTGTGTGGGAACAATGTCCTTTCTTGAATGAATTATGATTGCCCTTAATTCAGCTACTAATTGTTCTTGTATCAAATCTATCAGGTAAGAAAGGAAGTTAAGAACGCGAAACGGACTGCGCTGAAAAGTGTTGTTGGAACTCTTGACTTGAGCATCCGGTACTTGCTTCATGGAGAGACCTTTCCGGGGGTATACATTCTTTCTTCAATCTCCTTGAGTGTACTAGTTTGTCCTAGCTAGTGCTTTCTCGAACATGGTAACTTAGAAATTAATTCCTTTTTATTTTTATTTTTTCAGGAACGCATGAAAGCTCCTCTCTTCTGCAACATCAACAAAACATCCCAAAATAGATACGGTTATGTTTCAAACTTGTGTGTTTCCAAGTCAGCTCGTCGCCAGGGGATTGCTAGTAATATGCTGCATTTTGCGGTTGAATTGGCCATATTAGATGGTAAGATTGAAGTGAAGCAAGAATCTGGTTTTCTTCTTTCGGACTATGGAATAGGCAAAAGATCTCATCTGATATTGTCGTTGTGCTCTTGTTTAATAATAGGTGTTGAACAAGTATATGTGCATGTGCATAGGGACAATGGAGTGGCACAGGAGCTCTACCGCAAGATGGGGTTTGAGGTAAGAATCGTTTTTTTCTAATCGTTTGAGCTCGACTTCAATCTGCTGTTCTGATGTTATATTACAATACAAGAACTGATGAGCTTTTTTACTCTCATATCAGGTAGTTGAAATGGCAAGCCCTCAATTGTTGGAGGAACAAACACTCTTGCTTTGTTTGAAGATTTAAAAATACCATTCAGGGCATATTCATATCCTTGGTATGTACAGAGAAAAGGATTGCTGTCAGTCATTGTTGACATGTATAACTGAAAGTTCGGAAGTAAAATCTCAAAAACACTTGGTTCTTTGTAAAGGAGAAGAAGAGAAAATGGGGTTGGTAACTACGTTTATGTATGAGCTCTGTTTTAATAATGAGCTCTGGTTCAAGAAACCTTGAACAAATGTACAGACATTGACTTAGCTGGTTCAAGAAACCTTGAACAAATGTACAGACATTGACTTAGCTTTTTGCTTCAAAAACAGTTGGCTAGTTTAGGGGGTTGTTTGGATTGCAGTCCGAGTATTTTTTTATTTTTATTTTTGGTTTAAACCATGTTGTTACAATAATCACACTAATAAAAAGTCAAAACTTAAACTATTTTAGTGTATCCAAACGTGATTTTTGCAGTAATGATGAAGGCAAAATATGAGCAGCTCTTGATAAGAACAAGCTCATAAGAAGAGCGAGTAAAATAATGGTGTAATCTTAAGGACCAAAGAACACTAATCATTGTCATTTTAGTGCTCATGAGTTCATATGCTTAAGAGGTTAGCAAACAAGAAAAAAAAAAAATGAAGAGTCTGAATTTCCTCATCCCAATGGATAGCCTATTGGAAGGCTATCATCTTCGTCGCTATCGTGAAGAAGAGAATAGTTATACCAACCGAATATAAACCTTCTCGGCGGTGACCGGAGGAAATCTTCCTCAGTATAACGTGCTGTTTAAATATATATAGTCGTAGTGCCAAATGACCAGAAAATTATAATAATGACATAACAACTTTGCTAAAGTAGCAAAAAAATAAAAATAAAAAACTTTTCACATGAGCACCAACGTGAGAATTCTGAAAACATTCCCTGGATATTTAGCATTTCTCACGTTTATTTAATGTCAATCATTAACTCCAAGGTTGGTTATACAAAACCGTAATTATTTATAAACCCGGAAATTTAACAATTTAAACCCTTTAGGTTTAAGATCAGTAGCAAAACATCCCAATTTGAAGGCAATGGTAAAAGAAAAAGGGATAAATAAATTTTCATTTCTTTTTCAGGAATATTATTAGATTTTTTTAGATATTAGTTCTACTACTATTTCCCAGATAAGTGTCAATTTTTTCTCCGGTTACATATTGTTAATTTGTGGTGTTTTGCTACCAATTTTAAAACTAATGTAATTATTTTCAAAATTAAAAGTTCATGTTGCAAACTGCCACCATTGTAAAGCTATGTAGTCATTGAAAAAACCCCAAAAACATTAATATTAGTTACCACTGGTTTTCGCGGTTAAAAATGCTCTTCACAAACGTGGATCGATACACTTGTAAGAAGAGCGGAAACTGAAGAAGCACAAAGATGCTCACCGGCAAAGAAGCGAGCAAGGTTATCGGAATAGCGATCCATTTCAGCCTCTCGTTTAGGACAATATATATCGTTGCACCAAAAGCTGTCACCATGGTGGCAACAGAAAGGAAGAGCGAAGCCAACCCTGTGATGAGTTTCTTCGGTAGAGATTCGCAGAAATCTTCTTCGGCGTAACGCGCAGTTATGATGGAGAAGAACATCAGAAGGGAAGTTACAGACGAAAATAGAGCTAGTGTGTCGGCGACAGCAAAGACAATGAATGCTTTGGTCCAAAGGTAGATTGGAACGCCGTCGTCTTTGTTGCCCCCAGGCACGGTGAAGGCCGCAGCGAATACGAATGTGGCTATCAGAGTCGACACGATCATGCAAGAATTCGATGTGTCCTTCATCCATTTCTCTCCCGCTTCAGCGAGTCGTTTGTGCTCTTCTGTAAACAGCTCTTGAGCGCTTCTTTTCTCTGGATCTTTGTAGGTCAATAAACCAGGATGGACTAACTTGGCCACTGCCTATGTACAACACAAGATTGCATTATTAGATATATATATATATATATTTTACAAACTATGTTGTGATTACAAGTATAGATGTTAATTTTTAAAAAGAACATGCAATATATTCCTAAAGATCATCTTGATAATGTATTATCTTATAAATTTAGCGAATTATTAATTTAGCATGTTAAACCACACTTTTGATTACGACCAAGTTTCTTATTCGACAGAAAAAAAAAAAATAAAAGGTCGTCTTTTTCAAAACCCTCAACCATATAAACAAGATTAGGTAAAGTACCTTGAACCATTGCAACTCTCTCTGCATTTGTAACGCCGAGCCAGACACGGAGCTGAGTTGAGCATGGGGCGCTAACCTTGCGGCTAGATGAAGTATGGTTCCGTAGCTAGTTGTAGTAGCGAATTTGAAGTTCGATTTCCTCTCGTAAAACAAACCGAAAACCTCCTTTTGCCGGTGTTGAATGGCTACGTGCAACAACGATTTGTCAAAGGTACCACCTAATGGCGCCCATGCAAGTTCAGGGCAGCTTTGCAACAACAGCTTCACAATTTCTGTTATCCCAAGACTTGCAGAATCATAAAGAATTTTGTATTCTCCGAAATCGTTCAACAGCATGCTGCCACCATGGTTGTGAATCGCATCGCAGATGTGCTTAACTAAGGCAACGGCACAATTATGTTTTAATTTCGTCTCTCGGAGGCTCCTTATGGCGTTCGGTGCTGCGAAGAGAAAATTAGATGTAACGTAGACATTGATCAATATTTATTTCAGTTAGCACAAACATCCAAAAACTAAGAAGTATGATTTAAGAAATTTCCTACTCAATAACATGGTAGCACTAACGAATGCTCTTCGTAACCAGCGAAGAAATATGGTATCTGAAAAAAAAACATACATAAACATGAATCGGCGCCAATCATACGTATCACATAATGTGCCTTTCGCGCACCTTCCGTAAAAGCAATAAAATCCTTTCAACGGTGAAGTATTAAATTAGGAATTAAAATTTACAACCTTGGTCTGCTTGTTGTGTTAAGACAGATAATATCCTTGAGAGGTTTCTACAGCTTGGAGAGTCATTTGCAAGGCTTGTTATATAGTTTGGAGGTCTACAAGTCCTCTGCACAGGTATACCTAAATTGCATATAAATTATGAGGATGACAACAAGACCAAATCTGAATGATTTTGGTAACACTTTGAAGCATAATTTAGTAGGTTTTGACTTCAAATTTGTAAAGTGAATGAGCCAACTGCAATTCTCTTTGGTAAATACTCTGTCAACAAGCACAATTAACTAAAAGTTTGTGAAAAGAGAAAAGATTGGTTACATGAGTAGATCAATCTATCCCACCACCCAAGCCTACTGCCACTCAAGAAACTGAAAGGCGTCACCGTCAATGTGTGGAAAATAGATACCCCGTCAGGCGTGGTAACGGTGGCTAAACCAGGGTAATGCTCAATTAGACAAAGCAGAATATCTGTTTTTGAGACAAGGAAACAAAACTTCTAGTATGTAAACGAGGTGAATTGTGATGATGAAACCAAAATATTGGTGAAAATCTTTAGTACACTCTTACCGAGATAACCCGCTGCAGTGAGCGTGAGAACCAGGGTGCCAGCAGAAGGGCCGGTGAATGGGGAAGTGATGCCCACGTCTTTCGTAACCATGCAAAGATACCAAACCAAGTCCTTATTTTTTGAACCGTGGTGAGCAGAAACGACGAGTGGGCACCACCCATCTTCGCCGCTCACAATATTTGGCAAGTCGGGATTCTTGCTGACCATTGCCTTGGCTGCCTTTGGACTTATTCCTGCATAGGCGCCAAGGTGGAGCGCGGTGCGCCCATATGCATCAAACCTTGCGATAGTGTCCGCGGGCATGAGCTCCACAATGTTGGCCACAAATTCCGAGTGTCCTTCACTGGCCGCAACATGTAAAGCTGTGGATGAGAAGGGCGCGACTATGGCTGTAGCTGCTTCAGGGTGTTGGTCTAAAAACCGCCTAGCTTCTTCCCAGTCTCCTCTTAATGCCGCTTGGTACAAGGGTTGGTTTTCATTTCGATCCCCTACCAGAATTTTGTATAGCTTATCAATTTCATGTGTGTTCGCAGTAAAAAACAATTCAAAGAAACTTTTTTTTTCTCCTTTTATAAAATTCAATATATGATTCCAAAAAGATAAATTCAAAGCTCAACCTTCTCTATACGCCTAGTTTTGCTAGCGCTACAATAAAGGGGTAGGAAAAAAGGTAGCGGTGACCGGCTTTGTTGTACCGGACAGCACTCTCTAATATAAAGCGGGTTCAAAGGTGGTATTCGGGGTGTATTTTCTTTCTCATACTTAAGCTAGTATAGGTTTTCTTGCCAAGAAAAAAATATCATTTCAAACCTACCTTGACTTGCAAAGCAAGAAACCTGTCCGAAAAAAAAAATCTCTTTTTAAAAAAAAAAAAAATTCTTTTGGAGGGGAAATGGAACTTTTAGAGCAACAACCTCGACCAGAAACCGAGATCTAAAGAAGGTAATGAGTAGCTACATACCCCACTTAGTAAAATCATGGGTATTCGAATCCTGTCGCGGTAAGTTCACACTCGTCGAAGACGATGGATCCCGGATGATGCCTCTTGGTCTTCCTGCGGAAACTCTTGTTCCCGAAGGCGATTTTTTGCTGGCTTCACTTCTATGATAATTCCTCAGTATTTCCTCAAAAAGAAGATCATCTTCATCTAGTTGCCCGGGCATATTTGTAAGACTAACTTCACCGGCTTCATTTGGCTGGGACATGTCCTCAATCATTGGTTGTTTCTGATTATGAAACATTTACTATCTAACTGTTGTGTTAATATTAAACGATGAAATTGCTTTAGCTTGCTTTTTTCTTGTTACCTCAAAGCCTATAAAACGATGCGTCTCATTTGGATTGTTACAAGCTGGAGATGACTTGGCATTCCAGTTGAAGTATATATATATATATTTTTTAATACTGAATTTAGAGCAAGTCATGAATCCCATGAAAAACTGTTCAATATTATTTTTTTCCTATTGCTTCTTTAATTTGTTGTTGGAGTTTTGACTAGAGAATTCTTCTTTTCGGTTTTGGTAAGAAGTGAGCTGTATGTATATTATTTCATTGTGGGTTTTTGGTTGACTAGAGTGAAGAGAGATGGCGAGTCAAAACCCAAGCCCGTAATAGGATATCTGGAGCAGGTAAACCTCTTGAATATTTTTGGCTGCAAGAAAAGTTCGCCATAGTGAAAGATAAAAATAAATGAAAATAATATAAAAAGAGTAATTTGCACCCTCGAAGTTGTCGAGGTTTGATAAGTTGTTTTTGAACTTTTTTTCTTGGCAAATTACACTCCAAACTTATAAATGTCGACAAATTACTCTAAATTGATGACATAGGTCAAAAATTCAACGTAATTGAGAGTGTAAATTGCCCAAAAAATAAAAATTTAGGGGAAACTCTGAAAAATTAGGGACCATTAACGCAATGGCGAATGCATCCGGAGACAATTAGGGCAGTTGCCCCTCCTCATCTTTTCAATGGACAATTAGGTCACTATGGTTTTCTGGCCAATTTCAAAGTTTTCACGTCAACGCCCAATGTGTTGGTGCGCGCAATTATGTGCACCAACTTTCAGTTCATCATAACTTCTTCGATTTAACTCCGATTAACGCATATGACCTATTATTAGAAAGTTCTTTCAAAGATCTTTAATTTGATTTGCAGCTATTACTAAATCATCAAGATTTTCGTTGTAAGTTGGAACTAGATTTTTTACTACACACTCTTGCCTTTTTTTTGCCCTGCTTTGACTCGATTTCCCGCACCTACCTATAATTAGACATATAAAACAAACAATATAAATAAATAAATAAACCACAAATTAATTGTAAAAATATCCTAAATGTGTGATTCCTTGATAACAAAATGTGTAAAAATATAAGGCCAATTATGTAATGTTCAATATCCATTTGCGCTCCATATATATGTAAATGAGTTGTAACGTTATAAAACACTATTATTACTAGTTTAAAATAAATGTTACAACAACTCTTGATAACATTACATTTTTCTTATATAATGTTACATGCAACAAAAATAAAATAGAACAATAAAGAAAAGTCTAAAAGATAATCACATCAGTTGCCTCATCTTATTTAATATATTTGTATTTCTAAAAGATAAAAAATTCACTAAATATTATTAAAATTTAAGTATTTATTAATTAAGAGGTACAGAAGCTTTGTTGTGGATAGTATGATAGTAGATAATGGTTTAAATTATTTAGTAATGGTAGATTATAAATAGTAATCTTTCAAAGAGAGAAAACAATGTTTTAAAAAGTTAAATTTAAATATAGCATCTCATTGTAGAACAATATGTGATTCTCATACTACATACTTTAGCATTTTGGTATTTTAGCATATTAAATACTAAATATAACATTAACATGCCCTTATGCATTGAAAATGATTCAACATATGAAAATTCATCCCAAAATCCTTTCATTGCTCCCTCCCCCTCTTTCCAATTTTCCCTTCTACCCAACGCACCCTCAAATACAAAAAAAAAATGCAAGTCAATACCAAATGCAAGTTGGGGAGCTAAATAGAGTTGATTGAGTCTTGATTATGAATAATCTTTTTCCTTGAGCTTATCTTCTACTAATACCAAGTCTTGATATATATATATATATTTCCAATCTTAGAGAAGCGTAGAACCAGGAGACCACCACACATTTTTTCTTTTTCAAATAAGAAAAAAACATTGCGTGTGACACGAGAGGGATGTATGTCATCCTGGATTTGTTGGCTTTCAAAAGAAAAATAGAAAAGATAAGGAATCCCTTGTGCATGCGTGGGTAAATTTTTTTTTATTTGTTGTTTTATTGGTTTTTTTTTTTTAATCTCTATTTCTCTCTTCTGCTCGTCCTTTTTTTTTTTTTTTTGGACCTTTTGGTTTTAAACATTTTAAATTTTAATCGCATTTTTTTTCCCTAATGATCTTGAATTTTTTAAACCATGGTTAGTTTTATTTTTTTAATTTTATGATTTTTCATGTTCATTGTGTTATACATTTTTTAACTCGAAAGATTTTGCATTTTTTTTATATGCTTTGTTTTAGTTTTTTGGCATTTAAATAAATAACAAACTAAACCATCTTTTTTCATTAAATAAACAATTACCACATCAATTTGTCAAAATGACGAAAGTATACATCCATTATGTTGACTCTTGACAAAACTACCTTATGTTGGTTTTGGCCAAAATTTCAATGTGTAATTACTTAAGTATTAAGAATATTTATTTTTTTTAAATAAAGGAATATTGTATTTTTAAATTTATACGTAGTAGAACAATAGAATTTTATACTATTTTCTCATTATTTATTTCCATTTTTGAACAATAGAATCTTATGTTGTGTTTGAACTGTTTTTTTTTTTTTTTTGGTATTTTCTTTTTACCGTCGTTGATCATATTTATTTTTTCAATCTTTTTAGCTCACTCTGTAATTTTGTTTTTTTGCATTATAACTTTTTTCATTTTTTTTTTGAATTTCATATTGTTTTACAAGAACTAAAAAAATGTAAGATGTCATTTTCTAACCATTTTTGGTCTAATTTTTTTTCCTTTGATCTTTCTACACCAATTTTGAATTTTTACAGGTTGGATTTTATGAGTATTTTCTTTACGAAGAAGAAAAAAAAAATTCTTACAGTTAATTATTCCTTCGAATCAAATTTATTAATTTGGGCGTTTAAAATTTTAAATTATAAAAAATTAGCATGCCCGAAGCAACTCGTAAAATTTTAAAGTCGATTTAGAAGAATATTGTTTCAGGCAGCGGTGCTGAAAACAAGGTAAATATATAAAGTTTCAAGTCGTCCCAGAATAATAGGAAGATTCTTCAATAGTGCATGATTTTTTGCACTATCGATAGTGCACGGTTTATAATAGCTTAAAAAATACATAAAAATAAAAAAAATTTCGTACACATAAGCACATTACATTCTCTATTTACATATTATCGATTCATTACTTCAAGTTTAACACAAAAAATATGTTTAATCGGTTATGAAAAAGATGAAAAAAAAATTTGTCTTTTTGATTTTTTTTCTTGTTTTTTCTGTTTTCATCTCCGATTGAGTATAATTTTAGTTTTAAATGTAGGAAATGAATTGATAACATGAAAATAGACAACGTAATGTGCTTATGTGTACGAAATTTTTTTATTTTTATGTATTTTTTAAGCTATTATTAGCCGTGCACTATCGATAGTGCAAAAAATCGTACACTATTGAAGAATCTTCCAGAATAATAATGTCAATTTTGTGACTGAGTCATCTTGGCAATTTGTCCACGTCTTCCTAAATCATGAACCCACTCTATATGTTGACCTATGATTTTCCAATTACATTGTTGTTGCGTATATGGGCGGCAAATAATGACTAATTAATAAGATATGAACAAATTGCATATTAAATGAGAGACACACAGGACAACTGATACAAGTAAAAATGGTTCATAGCAATCGGACGAGTGAAAAAAACGCCCCTTTGTCGTTAAGGTACTACAAAATGTCATAATATTTGCAATGCGAGCCTCTACTCAACGAGCAGTGAACTTTTAACTATACCAAATGTTTGTAAAAAGCACTTTACACCGATCAAGATAAAAGGTCAAAACAAAGTTTTTCATCAAAATTTACAGGAAAAGGTTTAGCTTGACTAATTAAGCTGATCCTACTTTCTATGGAAACACGGGCACGTTGAACTTTATGCGTCCGGTTTGATGGCAAAATGAAGTTTCTTAAGGATTAGGCTTCCAGAAATCTTCTAGCACTGGAGACATTTTGAGGCCAATGATTTTTACCTCTGGATTTGAATGCCCATTCAGAAAAACTTCCGTAATCTGCAAAAACAAACGCATAATTTATTTTGATATCTTATGGTCTAAAAATCAACTGATTTTCTATATAGCTAATATTGCTTCGCAGTCAGAGAAACTGGTTGATTATGAAACCTTGAACCGGTATATATATTCTGTTTTTGAGATCGATCTGAGAAACGGGTTGAATATAAAATCTTGCACCGGCGTGTATATTATATTTGAGAGATCGGTGAAGCCGGTCGAATATAAAATCTTGCAGGGAATATATATATATAAATAAATATATATATATATTCTGTTTTAGTTAGGGGTTTACCTGAGTACATCCAAAGAGTTTAAGTACCCTGAGTGACAGACAATTATCCACAATGAGACCCAACGCATTATCTGTCAAATCTCGGCACCATGATAGATCAAGACTATGCAGTTTTCCCGCACGCCTGGCTATTGATAATGCAGTTTGGCAGCCAACCTAGATAAACACATGAGGTTTTGCAGAGAAGAAATTAAAACCACCAAGTTTTCAAGCTAAAAAATATATATGGACCACGTTCCAAATTTATCCATACGATTTATACAGCCAATATCGGCCGAGAATCAAAGCACCGCAGCAAAAAAATCTTAACAGAAGCATGCATTCCCGTGATGAGCATTCGTGGCTTAAGTTGATGCAGTTTTATGAGCACATAATACCATGAGGATGCTGTTTGTGCAACGCTCACAATAATAGGTAAATAGAAAGATAGATAGAAAGTTCTCTCTCTATACATACATTTATATATACATAGGGGAGAGAGAGAGAGAGAGAGAGAGAGAGAGAGAGAGATAATGTAAATACCTTCTTCACATTGTTCAATGAAAGTTCTTCTAGACACTCTCCAGATGTTTCCAGGAATGCAGCAATACTTTTGTCACTGTTTCACACAAGATTTCTGGTTACGACATTGAGGATGTTAGCTCATTGCTGCGAGCAAACAATGTCGCTCACAACCACATAGATCACATGAACAATACAAGAAGAAACACAAGTTCTGGGACAAGCTCTAAACCCAGAGTCCATCACTTTCTTAAATTTATTGTTGTGCTACAGCCAAGTTATTATTTGAATACATGCTGTCTACAACTAGAATATCCTATGGCGCGTTGAAGTTTTAAGAGAATCACAGACATTAGACTGCATTGTCATATTTCTACATTTAACCCAAATTCACCACATACTGGAAATCAAATATACATATAATTCAAAACATTAGCAGCCTAATGATTAAAGGGACAAAAAGCTTATCATAGATTGGTTTAGCAATTTAAACTTGATTAACCATCAGTAAACAATAGCATGCAGAGTAATGCAACATAAACTACCAAAAAAAAAAAAAGCAAAAAACGATCAACTCCGAGTGTTCACAAGTTTGCAACCTGAATGGACTGCGGCAGAGTCTTAATCGTTGAATTGACCGACAACCATTTGCAAGGTATCCTAAGGCAGAATCTGTCAATTTGCATTTAGAAAGGTCAATTGTACGTAAGCCAGGACATTTTTCAGCAATAACCTTCACGGAAGAATCTGTCAACTTTCTGCATCAGGTAAAACAAACAGCATAACCAACAAAGAAAACCTGAAATGAATAAGGGAATCGAACTAAATCATGCATCACAGGCAGGCACATGGAAGCAACTTACATGCAATCAGTCAGAATGAGCTCCTTCATATTATGGCCACAGATGCTAACAAATTCCAAGATAAACTCATCGCAAACACTCTCAATGCCTGCTACAGACAACACCTCTAACTGTTCAAATTTCTTTAGTTCCGGCACCATAAGCATAACGTCAATGCCTTGGCAATCATCAAGGTACAGTTTCCTCAGGATTGAGCCCAATGAGTTAGCTATAGTGTCAATGCTAGAGTAGGTGAGAAGAGAGCACTGGCTGAGGTTAATAGACGTAAGTGCAGGAGCAGAAGAAACAAGAGAATTTACTCCATCATCTGAAAGGCGACATGCACCACGAAGAGATATAGTATTTAGGGCAGGCAAACTGTTTGAGGATTGAGCAAAAGTAGCAAGCAGTACGTAATCTGGCAGACATCGTCCACACAGGTCAAGTTGTAGCACCTGGTTTCAAAAAAACAATCCAGCTTATAAACTTGAATGCAAAAGCAATGAAAGAATATGTACACCCATAGTCTATGCATCACAAGCCCCATCGCAGTTAGCGCAACATTGTCGCGAAAGAAAATCTTACATGTATAAGCAATAATATCCCAGGGAAATTTCTCTTTTTTATTTTTTTTACTTCAGTTTTATTCTTCTCCCTTTTCAGCTTTCTTAGTCCAAAGGGGCACTGTGATACTAATATAGCATAGCAGGCACTTAACTAGATAAACAACGTATATTTACAAAGACTCAATTATGTTGTATTTATGTTCTTAATCAAAGTAGGCGCACAAAAGCCAACCATAATCAGTTATGAAACTACGATGTGTGGAAAGGCCTGACACCGCTATGATGGCTCCGTGAATTTGATGCCGTGACATTGCACTATCCCCAGCAAGCCTAGTATACAACTAGTGATTAGGAAGATGGGCATTTGCCACTTGCTCTGCATTTTCCCTACGGCTTTAAAAACACTCTTAACCATCATATTTAAAGTTTTAATATATCTCCATGAACATGGTAGGTTCTCAGTGTTTTAGGCGTCGCACTGTTTAGTTGGGGATGTGTTTACCTGCTACTACATCTTGTTCTTCTCTATTGACGCGTTAATAACACTACAGCTCTTATAAGCAAAAAGACATAAAAGAAGGAATCAACGTTCTTATATAAAGACAAGCACTGTTGACAAATGAGAGGACATGCTAACAAAGTTATTGCTAAGATAATAATCTCTCCCCTGCTTCTATACGTAGAAACATTTGAGATACTAACCCAGCATTGGGCAAACACTAGACTAATCACAATCTATCTTCGAATAATTTTAGCCTAATGTAAACCCATTCAACAAACCTACCAAATATCTTCTACCCAAAGAACCAACCACCATCAATTGCAAGAAACTCAATTGTATACATATTTATGTTCAACACCCTCTTAGGAACACAAATGATACCATTATCGACCACAGAAATCACTTAGTTACGAAGTTATTAGCGTAAAACAAGAAACTAAGAGCTTTAAACAAAGGCAAGCAATGTCCAAAAAATAACTTAATAACTTACTGTTAAGCTTTTGGCATCAAATTCTTCCACAGATTCCATGAGCTCCTCCTCGGTCAGCCACGAACAATCGCTTATGCAGACCTCCATTGGCGACCCTTGAAGCAAAAGCCTAAGGAAATGGCCATTCAGTCTCCGAGAATCGCTTAGGAGTTTACACATCCAGTTCCTCAATGAATCCGGTACAATATCAAGCGAAGATATGCGACCAACGACATTGAGCAGAGACTTCAAGGACAGCTCTACAAGCGAGGGAACCAACACATTCGAGCGCTTGCGGTCCCGGCGATTCTTGGGAACCCACTCCACATCCGCAGGCTTGCCCTCCACCGAAAAGGTCAAACCCGCTTGCAAGCTTCTCTTCTCCCGGTCCCTAATAATCTTCCAGGCAGTCGAGAACGGACCGGGCCAGTCCTCGACATCCGGCCCCTCATCAACCTCCGCAGCAGGCAGTTCCTCGCCGCCCGCCCCGGCCTCCTCGCCATTGAAGTGAGCAAAGTGGGCAGCGCTCCGCCTCGCCGCTTCCCGAAAACCTTCCATCCTCTGTCTCCAATGCCCCTCGTCAGCTCCATGTTGCTCAACCCGCCCTTCAACCGGCACCGCATTGTGCGGCAAATTACCATCCCTGACTTCACGACCCAATCCCGATCCCAAGCCGCCATCGCCGCCGCCGCCGCCGCCGCCATTTCCATTAGAACCCGATCCCTCCTCGCCCAATTTCCCCTTCCCCATCTCCTCCCTGCTGAATCTCCTCCTCCCACCGCCGCCAGCCCCGCTTTCGTCGCCCGAACCGCTCGCCATCTTCCTCTTCCCCTTCCCACTCTCCACTGCCGGCCCATCTCCGCCGCCCCTCTCCCCCTCCACCGCCCCGCCATCTCCGCCGCGTTTCGTCACTCTCCTCCCCGACCGCAGGCTCAAAACCCCAACCTCCCCACTCTCTTCCTCCTCCTCCTCGCTCCCCTCCACAAAGCCCCCGAGCTCAGACCAAACCCTAGCTCCGACCGAGCCGTCATTCATCAGCGCCTCGGTACCGTCCTCGGTCGGACTCAGCGGCTCGTCGTCGGCGGGTCTGTGAGCGAGGCGGGGGCTCCGCCTGGGCGGCGCGGGGGGCGGGTCGGGCTCCTTGGAGCGGTTGGGGGTGCAGGGCTCGATGTGGTCGGCCATGATGTCGTTTTGGGTGGCTTTGCGGGACTTTGGTGTCGTTTTGGGGGAAGGGGTGATTTCGCGAGAGCGTAAGACAGTCATGTTTTGGGTGTTTGGGATATGGCGGTGTTTATGTAAGAAGGGAAGAAGGCGAAGGGGCGTTTAGGTTTGTTTGCGCTATTTTTTCGGCTTAACAGTTATAAAAGAGTGTGTGATGGAGTGAGAGTGAGAGAGGCTTCCGTGGCACGCCTTTATGTTTGTTGGGTTTTCCCGCCACTTGATCAACCTCCAAGGCTCCAACTATATTTTTTTATTTTATTTTTCGATCTTCGTAAAAATAATCTTTTTTTTTCTTAAAATTTGTCACTTCCTTTATAAGCCATTTAAGCAAAAAAAAACAAAACAAAAAAATATTTTGGTTAAGTTGAGAAAAAAAATTAAGAATATTTGAATTGAGAATTTAAAAAAGCATTTTTTTTTACTATGTTTAAAAATCAAACAAAGAATGCTTGCCAACTTTATCAATTCATAATTTGATCTAATAAAACCTCTAAAATTTAAGAGAATTTTAAGAAAATAGCCAATGTTTACAAAATAATTTTAAAAAATAGCCACAGTTTTAAAAATTTCAAAAACTAACAATTTTTGAAATTTTTGATACGTGTCAGAAATTTCTTACAGCACATTTTATGTGTAATTTTGTTATTGTCAGAAATTTCTTACAGTGTGTTATGGCTAATTTTTAAATTTTTTCAAACTGTGACTATTTTTTGAAAACACACAATTCAAAATGGCTATTTACCTAACTGACCCAAAATTTAAATTACAATTCCCATCAAATATGTTTGGTGGGTAGGATTAAACATGAGATTTGATTAGATTGGGCTGGACTATGTAGTCGTAAGTGTGGTGCAAGAATGGATAGGATTCAATTTTTTCCCCTAAAATAAAAAGTCCTATGTAGGTCAGTAGGTGGGATAATTTATCTCACTCAAATGAATGGGATAGCATGGGATTAGACCAAAAAATATAGGTCCCACTTCTTTATTGATTATTTTATATTATTTTATTATTGATAAAATAAAGTTAAAATATTAATATTTTTTTGATAATTGATTAATTATATACTTTTTATTTTAAAAACAAATATTATATTTAATCTTATCCAATCTAATATCTTTTCAAACACATGATATTGTTAATCCATAATCTCATCCAATCCGATCTTAAATAATAATCAAATGTTATCTTATCCAATCTGGTGCACCAAACGCACCGATCATTATTAAAACTCATGTTATAACTTTTTTATTAACAAATTACTAAACCTATTAGCCAACCAAGACTTTTCTGAAATAAGATCTTAGACTAACCAAATACCTCTCTTACCAGAGGGATCAGTTGTCGGAGTGATCCAAAGCAGACACCAAATGGCATTATTTTTTGCTTAAGACTAGAGGCAAATACCCCTTGTTTGAATTAACCAAAGAACAATCAAACTTTGCTAGAAGAGCCTCATTGAGGCCACCAAGGCGTCGAATTCTAAGTCACCAATAACAATACCGACCACTTTAACAATATCAGTCGCCAATAAAGTCGATTGTTGTAGTGATGGAAGTGAAATAGTACCCTTTTTTATTAGGGGTGTTCATAAAAAACCGAAATTGACACACTTGCCCGTACAAAAGCAAAATTGCCCCAAAAATTTAATAAAATGATAAACCAAAAAATTTTTGCTTTTCATTGTATTGTATATGTAAATATCATTGTCTTTTACTTGTTCCATGTAAAAAACAATCTACAATTCTCTTTTATAACTAGTACAATATAACAAAATGGTCATAACTTTTTTTGGTAAACCACCCAAAATTTGTTCAAAACCGACGTACTAAAACCAAAACAACCCAAATTTGAGTTTCTCATTATTTTTTTTTTGTTGATCTATCCAAAATCGAAACTGCCTAAATACTCAAAAATCGCTCAATGTATACACATTCTTTCTACTATTTAAGGCGGTCCTTGTCTTATCCAAATAAACATTAATCATCCTTAAAAATCAAATTGCAAAGACAAGCCGGTACTTTTTCCAAATGACATTGCTTTCTGAACCATTTTCCACATTTGGAGGAAAAAGGAGAAAAGCTATCATTGAAAATCATCACCCACTCTAGTTGATTCTATAATTTTCTACGTAGACAAGTATATATCTCAGTTGAACAAAAATTCTAAAATTGTATACAATAGCCAACGATAAAATAAAACATTTGTGTATATCTTAAATTTCCAATAATCTATATTCTCTAGAATTACTTAGATATTAGAATTTTTTTTTTTTTTGAAAAGGTAGATATTAGAATGTTTAAGACCAACACTTAAGCACCTATAAATAGGTTCATGGGTTGTTATTTGTATGTATCAAGAAAGTCACAAGTTAGTAACAAATGAGTCAAGTAGGCATTATTTTGTTTCGTGTCTTTGTGCGACAATGCACAACGTAAGTCACCAAGGAAATCTAGTGTCCAAGTGTGTGAGTAGCAAAATTAAAAGAGTGATTTTTTTAGTGTTTCGTGTTCTCATAGAGTTATTACTCAAAGTGTTGTAGTGTATTCAACATCTATTATATTATATTGAAGTGTCCCTTTTCATAAACACTTTTTTTTCCCCCCTTCTAAATGGTTTCACAACATCCATACTTGGCCCTTCTAAGCATGGACGTAAAACTCAAGACTTTTTATGAAGTAGACCAATATTTTTCTTTCAATATGTGATAAATATTTGTCACTTAAATATATGCTATTCAATTCAGAGAGACAAACTGCTTTACTATAACTATAACTATAAGGGGGTGATATTACTACAATACAGTAATTAGCTATGATGTTTTAGTAAAATGTGATTTGAATTTATACTAAACGAATCCAAAAAAAAAAACTTTTCTTTGGAAGGCAAAGAAAATCTCTTTTGGGCCAATACGAGTGCTTGCCAACTTTTCACTAAGCAGGCGGACGGTTACCTAGCTGGCTTTTAAGTGGCATCTCAGTTTTGTAGCGAATTTGGACTTTCAACAAAGCCAAAAATTTCTGATTTTCATATACAACTACTATATAAAAGAATAAAAGATTGTTGACAAGTGGCTATTTTTGCCATAAATTCATTGACTGTAGTTTGTGATATGTACTATTTCTTATTTTACATGATATTTTTGGTACATTCCTTTGTCCCCTGAAATAAATCACATTATCTAATCAAACAAAACAAAACAAAACAAAAAAAAGAAAAAGAAATACAGCACATTATAACATTAGTTTCAAATTGAATTTGTACTTGCGCTATTTTGTGTTGCTTGGCTCATTTGTGTTTGTGTTTTTGAATATGTTTGTTCTTTTTTGTTTTTGTTTTTTTCCTCCTGAAGGAAAAATACATTTTTGTTTTCTACAAAATGAAAAATATAACATTAAGTCTTTGACAGAAAGAATATTGACCTCTTGGCTCCTTTAAACAAAAAGTATAGAAGGAAAAACATTACAAACTTTATTTTTCTCTATTTTGCCTCTGCTCAACTTTTTTTCCCTCTACCATATATCTTTGTTGTATTTTATGTCGTTTTTTTTTTTCCTTTCATAATAAGCGAAGTGTGTATGTGAGTCGTAAAAAAAAAAAAAAAAATCCTCATTTTTGACACAATGATAATCTATGCCACATGTGTGTTGCACTTTTAATTTATACCTTAAAATTTGCACTACAAAGATAGAGTGAAAATAAAAGGAGCACACCACTTGAGACATAGATTATTAAGTGGTATTAAGTTTGGCTTTATTTTGAAATTTGCCCTAAGAAAAATGGAACTTTTTTAGTGGGCTTGAGTATAAGTGTGCTGCTTGGCACACACACGTTCGAGTGCAAGCCTTCGCGCTTGCATATGCACACGCGTGTGTGAGACTGTAAAAACGCTATTGGCGTATGTTATGAGTCGCGACATATTTTTCATCACTTTGAACTACAATTAGATTTTCATCAATACTAGTGCTGTCAAGCAAATATTATAAGCTTTTTATATCCTACGAGCGTATTTGAAGGTCTGCAAAACATTTGAACGGACGTAAATAGAACATTTAAGAAAAGTGTACCTTACGTGATTTAAGCCTTGAATTTTTTCTTACCGTCTCCTTAAATTTCGAATAATTTCATCTTCAAATTTGAAAAAATCAGATACTTAATTCGTCATTTCTTTATGCACGTTTACTATCATATTATTCTCAAATTTAATGTCATCAAAATGAGCTCCTGATTTAATGAAAAAAAAAAAAAACACGTTTGAAAGTACATTCTCATGGGTTGAGCTACTAGTTTTTGCATAAACATACTTTTGGTTTATAGATCTAACCACTTACAAAAGTTCAACACAAAAATGAAGGTCAAAATTCAAAATATTACGGTTTAAATGGAATTTCATTTTCTAAAAATAAAAAATCGCATTGCTGTCTTAAAATCGGTTCAATCACCACACCGAATTTTCGATTTTGTTGACGTAACATCGAATTTTGATGTAGTACGGTTTTTTTTTTAATCGGTTCAATTCGATTACGTAGGTTTTTGACCGGCCTACTTCAAACTTCAAACTGTTTGTTGACAACCCAATAATATGAACTGATCAGTGTAGCTTTTTAATTATTTTTTAATTTTGTTTTCTAACGTAGTGATTAGTGCCATTGACCTTTCCAATTTCCACTAGACGAGTCAAATTTGGTGGGCAGAAGTGTACGGAGCAATGTTTTATTTTTTATTTTTTTCATATCTACGTATGTACGTATATTCAAGTCATACATCTGGCAAGATACGTAACAGAAATTTAAAAGAGGCTATTTTCGCATATTCATAATAATGTCTTCATTTTTTCCCCCACGAATGGAGGTTCTAAAGAGTAAAGATTAATACATACGTAAAATTATTTGTATTCATTGTTATGGAACTTTACGCAATATTCTTTTCACTCATTTGATGGAATAATTTTAGGAGACCATTTTGGAATCATTTTAGAAGGAAAAACAATTGCAGAAAAAGGCATATCGATGTATAACAAAAGGAAAAACAAAATTCTATAAGGAGAGAGAAAACATAAAAACTGCTAAAATCTAAAAAGAAAATGACAATAAAGTTTCAAATGGGACAAATATCCAACTTATATTAGATAGTGATTGGAAGAACTCATTTTTAATCGTTTGGTTCTCCTAACAATATAAAAATAAAGGCAGAGACATATAAGTCCTTTTCATAACTTGAATGAAAAATATATATATATATCATATATAAATATATATATATATATATATATTTCTAATTGGGTGAAGAAATAAGCTTTCACTAGCTAACATGAGTACGTACACAAAGATGAGATAAACCTCAATAATATTATCTTCTATTTCGTCATCCATTTTGTACCATTTCTTATACTCACCTTTGAGACTTGACTACTTGGACTTGGGATCTTCTTTGTTTAATTATTTGGATTCTTCGTAGTACTTTTTCTTTTAAAATAAATTATTAAAAATAAATATTTATTACTTAACTACTTTTATATGTCATTTTCTACATCTCAATTTGACCATTTCAACGAGAATTTTCTATTTTAAGTTAACATAAATCGATATGCCTAACATTTCTTTTCGATTGTACAAAAGGCCTAACATAAATCGATATGCCTAAAGATGAACATGCATGGATGGTAATAAAGCCTTTTCCTTTCTTTAATTCTTTAAATAAAGGAAAAAGATTAGACACAAATCTAATTCAAGTTTGGTACAAAGAATTCCCATAAACTGGATTTGTTTGATAAGATTCAGAGTTCTTAGACTAATCTACCTTATTTTATTCACCAAACCTTCTACCATAACCAACTCGAGTCAAAACCAAAAATAAAAAACACCAAAAGAATCAAAGAAAAATCCCAATCATTCGGCAATTACTTAAAATATTTCCAATTTCTAGCGCATATAAAAGGAAAAAAATACTGTATTTTTCTAAAATAAACGTATGTCTACGTTAATATTTAAATGTAATTTCCTAATAGCCAAAAAAAAAAAAACCTTAGTTTATTTCATAAAATAATAAAACCACACAATATACCAACGTATATACATGACACCGAAAGAATCAAAGAAATCCCCGTTGGCATTTGGCAATTACTCATTAAAATGAAAAAAAAAATTCCATTTTTTTTCTTTTTTTTTTCTTTTTTATTAATAAAGAAACTAGGATCCAAGATTTAAGGGGCAACCAAGTGTGAACTGTGAAGTGCCAGCATTATCATTATTATTGACTGTATATTGTACAAATACACCGTATCTGTTTCCTTGCCATTTTTTGATTTCTAAAAACAAAAATGAAAATTCCAAATTAATTTCATTTTGTTATTTATTTCCGAAAAAAAAAAAAAAGGAAAGAAAAGCAAAAGGAAAGAGCTCGCGAAGTTCCGATCATTTCATAGAGCAAAAAACCGGCTTTTTAGGCCGACACGGAGAGAGAAATAGAAAGAGAGAGACAATTCTACACGTAAACGACGCCGTTTCGGCACTAGTTCTTGTTCTTCTAAAGCTTGGAAAGCTCTGTCTCTGGTTCGTTAATGGCGGTTTGAGCTTTCTCTGGCCAATTGCTGGGAACCAAATCGCGAGGATATGCAAGAAATGGCTCACCATCACCACAGCAGCGATGGCGTCTCTCAGCGAGTCAACAGCCCGCGCTTCTCGGGGCCGATGACTCGCCGAGCCCACTCGTTCAAGCGCGGCGCGAACGCGAGCACTCAGAGCGGCAACAATGGCGGCTCGCAGGTGAACAACAACAACGGCGGAGGAGGAGGATTGAGTCCTCACCACGAGATTGAGCTGCAGATGTACTCGCCGAGATCCGAGATCGGATTCGCCGGCGGCGGCGGAGGCTTCGGCTCCGGCGGCGGGTTCGACTCGCTGAGGCAGCGATTCCTGCTAAGGAAGCCGATTGGGATTGGATCGGTCGTGGTCGAGTTAGGTCTCAGGGAGAGGAAGAAGCTTGGCCATTGGATGTTCTTCGTGTTCTGTGGCCTGTGCTTGTTTCTCGGCGTTTTGAAGATTTGCGCGACTGGTTGGTTCGGATCCACTATTGACAGAACTGGTTCCGATCAGGTTAGTTCAATTATATCATTGATTTCGTATTTTGTGTGTGTGTGTGTGTGTGTGTTTTCACAATTCCCAGTGAAAGTGAAAGTAATGTTTTGTTTTTTTGGGGTTAAAATAAGCGCTTGTTCTTGATTATGTTGTTGAAACTTTAGGATAGATAAACGTGACACAATGCTATTTTAGGAGACGCTTAATAAAGTTAAAATACGAGAATTGAACAATAAGTTTTTTTTTTTTTTTTCAGTGAATTCATGTATTGGTCTGAATAGAAACTAAAGTTCCACTTTAACAATTGGGTTGTGTCTGTCCGTGTTGTCTGAATTATCGCCTATGCTTTTGTTTAGGATTCGGCAGAGTCTGTATCTCATCTACTTATGAGGGATCAAAGCTCGAGAGATTATGGGTACAGAGATAAAGGAAACGATGTCGAACGAACTCTAATGATGGTGTCGACTACAGTAGTCGTTGATAGCCAGAAGAGCAAGGAAGAAGTAAGTTTTGCATAATGTTATCTTGATTCCATTGATGTCTTAGCTCTAGAAATGTGACGGGAACTGCTAAGAATCGTTTTAGGGCTTCTAAGTTCTAATTAGTATCCGTTTTGAGTTAATGTGGAGAATTTCATTCTTGTTCAGTACTCAGGTATCTGGGCCAAACCCAACAGCGAGAATTTTACGCAGTGCATTGACCAGCCTAAAAAAAAAAGTGAGCAACTTGATTAAAGTTTCTTTCTTAAAAAGTGTGTGATTTTTGTTCCGTATTTGATTGTTAGAATTTTACCTGTTCCTTTTTTTTTTTTGGTAGAGTTAGATCAGAAGACCAATGGATACCTTCTTATAAATGCAAATGGTGGATTGAATCAGATGAGATTTGGGGTCTGGCTATTGTGTATTTTTAATTTTTGTTACGAGGAAAAAAATGCGTTTAAATTTGGCTTTAGTCTGATGCATTAATAATTTAGAGTGCAGATTTGCGATATGGTCGCGGTTGCTAAGATCATGAAGGCAACTCTTGTCCTTCCTTCACTTGATCATACATCTTACTGGGCCGATGACAGGTTGGTTTTCTCTTATCCCCGGTGCTTAACTAGTCAATTGCCTTTTCCCTCTTTTAGTACGCTGCTAGAGGCTCTGTTTGTTACATGATGGTCCAGATGGCATGCTTTTGGCTTCTGTTAACAGTATTTCCTGGCTAACTACTTCATAATATGTTTGCAGCGGCTTCAAAGACCTGTTTGATTGGCAGCACTTCATTGAGACGTTGAAGGATGAAGTCCACATAGTTGAGAAGTTACCACCTGCTTATGCCGATGTCGAGCCTTTTGTAAAAACACCAATATCATGGTCTAAGGTACGCTTCGAAGTCCTGACAAACATATTAAGCGATGCACCTCAAATGCAAGTCCTTGCCTTGTCTCATTCGGTGCAAATATCATCAGCTTACTTGTGTTCTTACCTTCAGGTGAGTTATTACAAAACGGAGGTGCTTCCACTGTTGCAGCAGCACAAAGTAGTCTACTTCACTCATACAGATTCTCGGATTGCCAACAATGGAATTTCTGATTCCATACAAAAGCTGAGGTGCCGTGTTAATTACAAGGCCCTAAAATATTCATCTCAGATCGAAGAACTCGGGTCCACCTTGGTTTCTAGGATGCGACAGAATGGAAGTCCTTATCTCGCTCTGCATTTGAGGCGAGTATTTCATAATTGTATGTATAGTATTATTTGCCAGGCGATTCAAGTTATTTCGTAATTTGTAAATTCTGTCTCTGTTTCTTTCTTATGATTAGATACGAGAAGGATATGCTTGCCTTTACTGGCTGCAGTCATAATTTGACAGCAGAAGAGGACGACGAACTAATCAGAATGCGTAATGAAGTCGCCCACTGGAAGGAAAAGGAGATAAATGGGACAGAAAAACGGTTGCTTGGTGGTTGCCCATTGACTCCTAGGGAGACTTCACTTTTACTAAGAGGATTGGGATTTCCATCCAATACCCGGATTTACTTGGTAGCTGGTGAAGCTTATGGAAACGGAAGCATGCAATATCTCAGTGATGACTTCCCGAACATCTTCTCTCATTTGACTCTCGCTACAGAAGATGAGCTGAGACCTTTCAAGAACCATCAGAATATGCTGGCTGGTATAGATTATGTGGTTGCTCTTCAGAGTGACGTGTTTGGTTACACCTACGACGGGAACATGGCCAAGGCAGTTCAAGGACATAGACGCTTTGAGAACTTCAAGAAGACCATCAATCCTGACAAGTAACTACGCAACCTTTACATCCTTCCGTACTAAGATTCATACAGTTGTAACTGGTGACTATATTTCAATATCCAGGATATCTTTTTTACTTTCACACATTCTTTGAACAATAACTGTTATCTTGTTGCCGCTGCAGGATGAATTTCGTGAAACTCGTTGATCAGTTAGATGAAGGCAAAATCACTTGGAAGAAATTCAGTTCCAAAGTAAAGAAGCTGCATAAAGATAGAGATGGAGCTCCATACCGCAGGGAGCTGGGAGAGTTTCCGAAGCTAGAGGAAAGTTTTTACGCAAATCCCCTTCCGGGATGTATTTGTGAACAGGGTACTGAAAGATAATAAGAAAAGGTAAATTTGACGGGTCCTACCATTCTAATTCATGGTGTGAGTTCATCTACACAGCAAAGACAAAACACGGTGCAAAAACACAATTGGTTCAACGTTTGCGTAGAGAGAGAACGGCGATTTTTTTCCGACTGTCAAGAGAGTGGTTGGCAAAAGCCGCAGCTCACTTGTGGTAAAAAAATAATTTGTTGAAGCATGTGGGAATTAACACAGGAAGGTTGATGAAATTGCAAGCGTAATTGTAGGTTATTCTGTGACAGATAAATTTTATTATTTCACAAATTATTATACAGTTCCGGAACAAACGTTTATATACCAAGAATAGAATCTCCTCTCCATAGCAAACCACATTTTCAGAAACAATTGCCACTCTCTATTTGTTTTAGCTTATACGTGTTTTTTTTTTTTTCCCTTTCTGGGGACCAATTACAGCATGTAATCTACTTATTGAATTTGTGATAGCTGATGTATTTTGACTGTAATGCATAAAGAGATCACAAAGTATCAGTGACTCAGTTCTATATGCTGATGATGCTTCAGTCGTGGTGGTAACAATGTTCTTAGTTGAACAAAGCATTAACTTAAGTCTTTTGTAGGATAAAAACACAACAGCTCTTCAACATTTTGAGTAGCAAAGAAGAGAATTTCAGTGTCAGCAAGAATATCGCTAGTTCGGATTTAAGAAAAAAATACATGGAAAACATATGGAGGAACCTAAGCCTCTCTGAATGAATTCGCAAGCACTTGTAGTTTCCATTTGTTTGATTCACTAAAAATCTAATCGAACTTTTTTTCTTTTGGTCTTTGTTGCTGGAATTCATCACAATCTTAATTTTACTTGAGAGTTGATGCATGCTGGTAGTTGTGGGCTTGTTTGGCAAATTTTGTAGAAATAATGTTCGGCTTTGTGAGTTTAAAGGTTGCTTTTGATACTTGTTTAGATAGTAATTTGTATTTAAGAGCCCTTTTGGATAGCAATCAAAATAATAATAATAAAAAAATTAGTTTAAACCTTAATTGTACTAATAAAAAGTAGCGTTATACTTCTTTTTCTTGTTGTTTAGAAGAAAAATTCAAAACTATGTCAAAGAGTTTCGTTATCATGTTTGTTCCATAGGTAAATGAATGTTCAGCAGCAATACCAAATCGCAAGTTCGCAATGTGAAAAAGTAAAAATCAATCTGCAAAAATAAACAATTTTCACTTGAGGAGTTATCCTAGAGTTTTGGTCGCTTCAATTTCGCAACTTCAAGAACGAAAACATAAACAATGTCGGTCTCTTTTGATTCACAAGGTTTGTATTAAGATCTTCTTCCAACAAAATTACACAGAAAAGAGGGCACAAAAAATGTATACTAAAGACTCCACTCTTTGGACCTAAACCCCCACAAACACCAAATTAAAAAATAAATAAAAAATGGGGTTGATGATCACATAGCATCAAGGTTGTAGAATAGACTCAACGAGGTCGTAAAGAGGCGCGAGCTCGCCGTTGTCAATCAAGCGAAATTCCTGCAATATTGTTAAAAAAAAAAAGAGCATGTAGAACAAACAAGGATTTTAGAATGCATTAATTTGAATGAAATAACCATCAATGCAATGAAGAGACTTTGAAGCAAAGAAAACTCACCCATGTAAAGAGAACAAAGTGCTTGAAGCAAGTGTTGAGATGAGCCTCTTCCTTGAGAGACACTATCTTTTGGAAATGAGTGTGGTAAATGTGTGCATACACTCGGAACAATCGCTTGAAGATTGTCTTCACTACATCTTGGAAATTGGGTGGAAAAGGAGCACCTACATTGCACCACAAAAAAGATATATAAATTATTAATCTACATATTTTTATTTTATTTAATTATCATGTTGACATGTATCTATCATTTTAAGAAAAATAACCAATATTTCAAATATTTTAAAAAAATAATTAGTAATTAATTTAATTAATATAAAATTATGTTATAGTAATTACATTGCTTACTAGTTAATTAGTTATTTATTAAATAATGAAAAATGTTAACTATCTATTTAATACATGTTAAAAAACTTATCGCTCAATAAAAGGTATTGGTGATATCCCTCTCTCATCTTGAAATGGAAATTGTAATTTCTAAGTGGCTTACCTAATTTTTGAGGAAATATTGACTCATCATCAAGCTGAACTTCAATCCAATCCATTAAATACTCAACATATTTTGGAGCAGAGACCTCTATTGGCTTTCTGATAGTAACTCCATCAGCCCATCTATACTCATACCTGCAGATAGTTTAGACCGATTATTATCATAATATTTGCAAGCATTTAATTGTTCCAACTTCCATGTGTAAATAAAATACACAAAGAAAATTGTCAAACTCGTGCTTTCTATTTATTAAAGGGACATAGGATCTAATAAAGGGCTGACAAGAGATAAAATAATAAAAAACCAACCCATCTACATTCTACATTTAGATGGAATTTGACTCTTGTTTTGCCAACAAACTTTAAAATCAAGGGCAATGATCCTTTTAACTTATAAAGGTAAAAAGTTCTTAGCTACTTAATTCACTTTTCTTAGTAAAAGATCTAAAGAGATAATGATCACTACCATAGAAATCCACTTTACCATTGGTTCCTAAATTTTATGTCTTTAGTTGATAACCTTAAAATTTGATTAACAATGAATTTAACAAAAACTGAAAGTTTTTTTACCCTTGATTTCACAATCTCATAAAAGTATAATTTTTTTTTTCCTCTTATTTCTTCATTCTAGCGCTACAACTGAAAGAGCTTCATTTAATTTTACGATGGGGCATCTAAGTAAAGAAAAAAGAAAAAACATTGTAATAACTCAATAATAGCACAAACTAAGTAAATTGATTCTCTTAAACCCTTTCCACAGTTCAAATAACACATTTCTACATTTACTTAAACAATAATTCAAACATATTTCAATTTAAATTGTATGCGAGCAAAACAACAAGTTAGATCCCTACTTCAAATTGTCCAATTCAAAACTTTCAATTCAAATATAAAAATAAAATCAAATCAAATAATCACAATTTTAACCTGTTTGTCAAACCAAACCTTAGATTGAACGAGAATCTTCTAATTCAAATCCACTTTGAAACAATTAACCAAGAGAAATAAAAAGGGAAATAAAATGAACACGGGTACTTCTGTAGTGGATTTTTTTTTGTGGTGGGAAACAATTCTGGATCGTCGGATTCACCTTTTCGGTGGGTCCCACATTTTAAAAATGTGAATCTGATCATTCAAAATTATTTCACACCACAAAAAAAACTCACTACAGAATTTTCCATGAACAAGAGTAGGTTTTGATAATTGATTTTTAAAAAAAAAATACTCACTTTGGTCCTGCAGTCATGGTTGGACAATTGGAAGGCGTGCAAAATTCAGTAAGCGTGCCATAAAGGATATTCACTTGGTTGAAAAAGTCCACAGCTATATATAACAAAAATACAACAATTGATACCAACTAGTTAAAACAAAAGTAAATTTAAAAATAAACAAACCCAAACAACTGTGTTTAAAAAATTTTTAAAAAAAAAGAGCAAATATGATCTTACTATTAACTGCGAGCCATTCATTAATATCTTCTCCTGGAGGAAGCCTCACAGCTTCTCTCAAATTCCCACTTCCCAAAGTGGCATCAATATGTCTTTGAAGTTGAGCACCCTTAAAAAAAATCCAAAAAAAAAAGTGTTTGATTATGAAATATTAAAACTTTACACGTCAAATAATCCATTATATAAGTATGAATTAATAATCATTAGTATATACCAACCTTAGTTCCTGAAGGAGCACTCTTTTTCGGCCGAAATGTTTTCTGGTTTCTGTTACAAATTTTCAAGAGAGATTAATTGACCTATGTGTAATTGATTTCAACTAAGGATCAGTTTCTTAACCTTTCTTTATAACAAGAATATATATATATATATATATATATATGACTCTAAGATCACGTAGCAACGTAGAGAAAATGAAAATAATAAATCAGGATCCATGGAATACCAAGATTTCTCAGAAGACAAAAAGAAAATACACCAAAGAAAAAAAAAATCAAATTGAAACGAAATAAAAGAGAAAAAAAAAAAAAAAAACCTGCTTCCAAGACCAAAAAGACTCATCGTGTCTGTTTGATGTATCAGAATCCAAAGCTGGAAAACAGCAATAAAACGTTGAACAAAGAAGGGAAAATATTTGCCCACAGAATTATATATATATACACAAATATATACAATACAAGAGACAGAGAAAGATAGAGATTGAGAAACTCTCTCTCTATCTCTCTCATGTGCTTGACTTGGCTATTGCCAGTCTGTCATCTCTGTCTGTCTCTCTTTCAGAGCCAGCCAAGGACCCTTTTTTTTTTTTTTTCTCTCTCTTATTTTCTTTCTATATATGTTTCTGTTTGCCGACCTGGATTATTGTCCTCATTTTCTTTAGGTTAAGATAAAATTAATCAGTTAATTAATTCTCTTTTTGGAAGTAAGTGACCCGTTTTCTCTCTTGTGGTTTGAATGAGTAAAAATAGTAAAATTTTATTGGGTGAAGTAGGCAAATACCCAGAATTTATATAACAATAAAAATAAATACCCAAACTTTTAAAGTAATTGAGTTTCTAGTCAATTTGTGAATTACTTGCACATGCTTTTGGTAACAAAGTGAATTACCATCACTTATCACTGTGTAAGTAATTACATTTTTTGGGTAATTGGTTATATTTTTCAAAAGATTGGGTAATAACTTACATTAAGTTTTGAAAATTGGGTATCCATTATAATTTTTATCGACACGTCATGACTAGTTCTGAACAAATTTTTACGTACCCAATAAATCACTATTTTATCTTTAATTCCTAGAATTTATACCAAGATAATTTCTCTTTAATTTTTACTCTTCTTTTCTTATAATTAACCAGAAATAATTTTCGTCAAATGGCACGTCATATAATTTGTCATGTATTTGCTATTTCCTAGGATATTTAGATGATAAGAAATGAAGATAGTTATGTGCTATGATAACTTGGAGGTTTTTTCTTTTTAATAATTTGTTTGTCAACTTTATAAATAAAGGTTTCATTTCTTAAAAAAATGAAAAAAAAAAAAGATAAGTGGCACTCATGACTATGACCTCCCAAATTTTGGCAATTGAATGTGCAATTAATCTACTATTTTTTCCCTTGAATCAATCCATTATCCATTGTTTATATTTAATTTAGGAAGGAAAAGAGTTTAGGCTAGTTTTATGATTAATCAAGATATGATACGAGGCAGATTTATATCATCCAACTAAAAAAAAGTACATCCTTTGATTGCAATAATTAAGAAATTAGGATAAGGAAAGAATATAAAAATTATATATTAAAAAAAAAAAAGTGGTGTGTGCCAATCAAGTGGTAGAGAATTCGATTCTGCATCTTATTAGTGGGCTAAGGTGTGGGGCCAATAAAATGATATCATCTTATTCTTAGCTGTATTTTCTTGAGAAAAAAAAAAGTTGGAAAACAAAATGAAGAGGAACAACATACATCTTAGATTCTTAGCTGTATTTTAATTTAATTTTTCTTTTTTTTTTCTAAGTTTATGATAATGCTAGTGGAAATTTTGTTTTCCTTTTGGTATAAGCCTAGAATTTAGAAATATAGTGGAAATTTAGATCTTTGTTCCTAGTCAAGGTCTGCTTGAAAATATTGTGTATGATGGAACGAAACTTTAGCTTTTAGCAAAAGATAAATCCATGTTTTAAGTCAACCAATAAATACGCTGAACTTTCACTTTGGCAGATATGTTATGTTTGTTTGAAGTTTGAACTCATCAAATTTATAAACAATATCCACTTAATTAGTTTTCTTAATAAGAGTTTATATGTCTAAACTTTTGTAAACATCTCCCCCAAAATTCTGATTTAACTTTCGTACGCTTCATTTTTACTTTAATATTGTAAAATTTTCTTTAAAAAGATAACACAAAATAAATTTACTTAAAAACAAATTTTTCCCTAAAAATCCAAAAACTATTGATGATATATGGGAACCGTTAATTTAGCACTAACAAATTGTTATTTAAAAGAGGTGTATAAAGCGATAAGAGGCATGTTAATAGAATCACTCTTCTGAAAATTGTATTAAATAAAAACATAATAATAAAATAGATGCTAATCTTTGGTGTTGTCTTTATTACTGAAGATTTCTAAGAGATTTTAATAGACAAAATTAGAGATCAACAATATGTGGGGTTTCGTTTCCAAAATAATACTTTTTCATTTTCTTGGCAGGTGTTAAGGATTTACTTCATTTCCATGTCGTTTTGACATTTTATTATAGTTTTATACTTTTCTGTCGTTTTTCAGTTGGTTGTCGTTTTCATAGTTCCCGTCGTTTTTCATTTTCTAACGTTTTTTCACTTCCCCGCTGTTATGCAGTTTAATTGTAGTTTTCAATTTCAATGTTATTTTCATAATTTTTTTATCATTTACATTATGCTGTCGTTTCTAATTTAACTGTCGTTTTTGTTATCCTGTCGTTCATTAATCACAATTGTCGTTTTCTAAATTTTTCGTCGTTTCTATTTCTACTGTCGTTTTTTTATCTGTTTAATGTGTCATTTCTTCGAATTTCATGTCCTTTCTATTCGATTTTTTCATTCAGCTCATTTCTTCAAATTTGATGTCATTTTTCAATTTCTTTGTCGTTTTTCTGTTTTCATGTCGTTTTGCCATTTTATGTTGGTTTTCATGTTTTGTGATAAACAATTATAACTAGCCAGCAACTTCCTAAAATCCTCAATGCATATATCACATAGGGTGAGGATAATGTATTTTTGCACAAAATATGTAATACAAATCTATAATACAAACAACACTTTTTGTTATTATAATAAATTCAAATTAAATCTTTTGTGACTGATTGTTTTTGAAAAATCAGCGTGGAAAATACATCGAGTAATTTAGTACTAAATTTAGTTTTTGTGATTGATTTATTCAAATTCTTGTCCTAAATATTGACTTATTATCGATCCATGTCTTGAATATTATTTGGCAAAATTGGGAGTAGAAGAGAATTTAAATTGAGAATTTAGAAAAGAAAAAAAAAAGTGCATTTTTTATAATTGAATGCCAAGGGATTGGAACACGCGAGGACAATAAAAATAGTCGGAAAGAGGCTAGCCAAATCCAGGGATTCAAACACTCCAGAATGATATTACATGCTCTTAGAGGTCAATATATATTATATAGCATTGTTAAATAGTATTAGATAAAATAGATGCTAATCTACTGGTGTTTTCTTTATTGCTGAAGATTTCTAAAAGATTTTAGTAGACAAAATTAGAGATCAACAGTATGTGGGGTTTTGTTTCCAAAATAATACTTTCTCACTTTCTTGGTAGCTTTTAAGGATTTACTTCATTTCCACGTCGTTTTGACATTTTATTATAGTTATCTACTTTTCTGTCGTTTTTCAGTTGGTTGTCGTTTTCATAGTTCCTGTCGTTTTTCATTTTCTAACGTTTTTTCACTTCTCCGTTGTTATGCAGTTTTAATGTCGTTTTCAATTTCAATGTTGTTTTCATAATTTTTTATCGTTACATTATGCTGTCGTTTCTAATTTAACTGTCGTTTTCAGTTTTATGTCGTTTTTTATATCCTGTCGTTCATAAATCACAATTGTCGTTTTCAGTTCCTTGTCCTTTTTATAATTTTCTGTCGTTTTTATTTCTACTGTCGTTTTCTTATTTGTTTAATGCGTCATTTTTAAACTGTTACTATGGTTTTTCACTCTAGCTCATTTCTTCAAATTTCATGTCATTTTTCAATTTCTTTGTCGTTTTTATGTTTCCATGTCGTTTTTCCATTTTATGCTGGTTTTTCATGTTTTGTGATAAACATTTTTTTTTTTTTGGTGCAAATTGTGATAAACATTTATATTGGCCAGCCACTTCCTAAAATCCTCAACCCATATATCACATGGGGTGGGGATAATGTATTTTTGCACAAAATATGTAATACAAATTCATAATACATACAACACTTTTTTTTTTAATAAATTCAAATTAAATCTTTTGTGATTGATTTATTCAAATTCTTGTCCTAAGTATTATTGATCCATGTCTTGAATATTATTTGGCTAGTATTATTAAAATTGGGAGTCGAAGGGAATTTAAATTGAGAATTTAGAAAAAAAAAAGTGCATTTTTTATAATTGAAGGCCAAGGGTTTTGAACTCTAATTTTTTGATGGAGTTGTGAAAAAAAAATTAAAAAATATACTTTTTATTGTAACAAGACTTCAAATTTGAATTTAAATTGAATCACAAAAAATAATTATCAAATAATAATTTTGACCGTTGATGAATTTACATTCAAAAGCAATAAACTGTGCAGTCAATTGTCAAACTACCCTGAGGTTTAAAGGGGAAAAAAAAAAAAAAAACTGTCAAACAACCCCTAAGTACTATTATCGCTTAATTTTGAAATTTATATAATAAAAAATGTTTTTATTTTTCCAAAAGCAAGACTTCTAAAAACAAAAATAACAAACACCAAAAAAAAAAAAAAAATCTCCAAAGGAAATATTTCCCGCCACAGCGGCACAGCCGTTCCGACCAAACCTCCGATCTCTCTCTCTTCTTCTCCGATAACCCAACTGACTTATGTTCCTTCACAATCTCTCTCTCTCTCTTCGATCTTCCACAAATGCTAGACTGTCAAACAGTTCAAAAGAAGCCCATTCTCAGCTAGTCCTCAGAGGCCTCGACCACCCCTCAGCCTCGCTCAGACCCACAATCTCCTTCTCTTCTCTCGACCCCTCTGGAGACATTCGCTACGCTCTGCTTCTTCTTCTTCTCTTCAGAACCTCCGTGACTTCTTCGTCGTTGTTCCTCTTCAACACCGTGATCCGAGGCCTCGCTCGCGCCCGTGGTGGGCCCGGTTTCGCCCCGAGCTCGCTGCTCGTGCTCGCTCGCATGGCCGGGCTCTCCGAATAGCTTCACTTTCACGTTTCTATTTCAGGGATGTTCGAACTGTGGCGCTTTTGATCTGGGCAGGCAGTTTCATGGGGTTTTGGCGAAGAACTCTTTGGACGTTGATGTTTTTGTTCGGAACTCGGTTATTCAGTTCTACTCGGTTTGCGGAGAGCTCGGTGATGCGAGACGGGTGTTCGATGAGAGCGATGAACTCGATGTCGTTTCGTGGAATTCTATGATTAATGGGTATGTGAGAAATGGGCTTATATCTGAGGCCTTGAAGCTGTTTGACGAAATGCCTGACCGAAACGACGTGTCGTGGAATGTGGTGAAGTTTGGGTCTCTGGACGAGTCTTATGAGATTTTTGTGGAGATGCCGCAAAGATGTTTAGTTTCGTGGGTCGTCATGATCTCGGGGTGTGCTCAGCATGGACGGCCGAAGGAGGCTTTGGCTCTGTTTAGAGAGATGCCATCGTTGGATAATGAGCCGAACTGTGCTGTCTTGGTTCGTGTTCTCTCGGCGTGCTCTCAGCTAGGAGCGTTGGATCTCGGTAATTGGGTTTATTTTTATATCCGAAAGAGAGATTTGATGATTGATTCAATACTTTCCGCGGCACTGATAGATATGTATGGTAAATGTGGTAGCATTGAGCTTGCGATGCAAGTGTTCGATAACTTGAAGCATAAGTGTGTCTCTATGTACACGGCTATGATATCTGGGCTGGCGATGAATGGTCGTAGCGACGAAGCACTTCAGCCATTTGAGTGTATGCTGACTAAGGGCATTTCGCCTAATAGTGTTGCTTATGTTGCAGTTCTAAGTGCTTGCAGTCACGAGGGTTGGGTCGATAAAGGTATCTGTTATTTGAACTTGATGTCAGATGTTTATGGCATAAGACCCGAGCTGGATCACTATGCCTGCATGGTTGGTCTTCTTGGCCGCGCTGGTAAGCTTGAAGAAGCAGAGAAATTTATTGCTTCAATGCCAGTTAAACCCGATAATGCTATTTGGGGAGCGCTCCTTGGTGCTTGTAGGGTTCATGCCAATGCCGAATGGGCCGCAGAGTTGGGAAGCTACTGATGCAATCTGATCAAGACCATGACGGACGGTATGTCGTACTGTCTAATATCTATGCGGAGTCGATGAAAGGTGAAAATGCCAAAGAAGTCAGGAAAGCTATGAGAAAAAGGAAAACAATAGAATTCCAGGGTATAGTTTAATTGAAGTGGAAGGCGTTGATCACGAGTTTTTGGCCGGAGATAGGTCACGCGAGAAAGCAGAGGAGATTTACCGTGTTTGAAACGAAATTATCACGGAGTTGAAGAAATTTGGCTATGTTCCGGAGATTAGAGGGGTTACTTTTGACGTAGAAGAGGAAGAGAAAGAAACTTTGGCTGGTTACCATAGCGAAAAACTGGCATTGGCTTACGCATTGATTAGCACGAAGCCCGGATCAGTGACACGGATTGTGAAGAATATTAGGATCTATAACGACTGCCATTCTCTATTTAAGCTTGTCTCGAAAATTTTTAAGAGAAAAATCGCTGTTCGGGATCGAAAAAGGTACCATCATTTTGTAGAGGGGAATTGTTCATGCATGGACTATTGGTAAGAGTCTTAAAAAATGAAGTCGGTTTCAGAAATTGTTTTTGGATTGGATTATAACCAGAAAACCTCCAGTTTCGGGCTCGGAAAACGTCCTTTCTCATCCTCAAGCTGATCCCTCGGCCCGTTGTTCAACAGCAATAACTTTGGTTAAACCTAATGATGATTAATAGAGTTGTATTTGATGTTCTTTCTCGAAGAAAGACTTTACTTTTGAAGCCACAAGTTTGGGTGATGCTTGAAAAATGAACAATAGAAGCCGAAGAAAACAAGATAGTCAACGCAAAAAACCTATTGCTCTCTCTTAAGACTAAAAAGTAAAAAGATTATATTTACTTGTTCAGGATCAGAACTTGAATGTTGAGGAAAGATCTCCATCGTTGGAACTCTGTTTGGTCTTCCATTTCTAACGTGATATCGTTATGCGATGTTAATGTTATTTTGGATATAATGTGAGACTTCTGTGTCCTCTAAGGGGAATGTATATATGTTAAGTTGTTGTAATGTATTCTCATGGTATTCCATCTGAAGCACACAAATTTTATATATATCAACTTCTTGAAAATTTTCAAAAATCTTCATCCTTATTCATAAGTCCAAAAAATCCTTTTTTATCTAGTGCAGATACGCACGAAGCTTATTGATTAACGGTAATTTTGAGAACAAAACGAAATGAAGACTAATTATTATTATTATTATTTAACGCCCAACCATCTCCTAAATAGCCCACGTAATAGTTTTAAAATCTCAAATTTATTTTTCTTACACCTTATAAATATTTTTTCAAAATTAGTCCTTATAGTCAATTAAAAGAAACTATATATTTTCACCCATTATTTTTACAAGTTGTCTTTACCATGCACCCTCAAACAAAGTCCTCATATTTTGTATACATGGTTTACTTTTGCTCTAAATTTATCAAAATAAAATAATGAATCTCATCAAACATCAACCTTTAAAATATTATCTAAAATAATTAAAGAAAAACCATTATCAATATTTCAATTACAATAATATTGCTAAAAACTAAAACAACATAGAGTAACAAAATGATATAAGTGCACCAAAGAACATAATAATATCAGTTGAAGCTTGTGGTCTCCAACAGATTATATTTGGAGGGCTTGACATTAAATAATTGAATACACATTGCATCAATATTCATACATTAATAACATGTTTTTTAAATTAAAAACTAAAAAAAAAAATGATGACCATACATCCAATTTTTATACGACTTTTTTAGTTAAATGATAGTAAATATGTTGTACATAGCGTAATAACATGATATTTATGACATTTGTTAAACTTGAAGAGTTTAACTATAAAAGAAAGATCTTATTGCCAAAGTGTACACTTATGCCTTTTTTAATGAGATTTTTATTATTGAAAAGTAAAAGTAGTGCGCCTTAGGTGCTTACATGTTGCTTAAGGGTGTGTTTAATTAGTTGGGTGGATTAAGAGGTAGAAGAAGAGAGCCAATTTGTTTGTTTGATTAATGGAAGAGGGAGAGAGAGTGACGGAGGGAGATGTTGTGATCTCTTTGTAGGCATCTAAATTACGCCCTTTTACTAATGGAAGGATACAATATTTTTTTCACTCATAAATAAAAAATTTGTTTCACCCTCAAGAATAATTAATGAGAATTAATAAAAATAGATAGCATAGTAATTTTATAAATATTTGTTATCATCATTTCAACTGTATCTTTCTTACCAAACAAGTTAAACGATTACTATAATTCTCTTCGTCTTTTACATTCTCGACTCTTTCAATAATTTTTATAATTCTTACTCTCGATCCATCCAACCAAAGTAGACAAAGAGGTGAGAGGATGAGAGAAACATAATATTCACTTATTTCGTTAGAAAGGAAGAGAGAAAGAAGAAATTAAAATAGCAAAGAAAGAACACATTTATACGAGCCGATCAAATTGTATATTTTCATGTGTAAATATCATCACTTTAATTAACAGAAAAAAAATTCCTTTATAATAATTAATAACAAATTATAAAATAAATGATATAGACATATAGTAGTTACACAAATAAGTGGACACATTAACTGTTTCATTCTTTCAGCCAAACAATTTCAAAATTTGTTATAGTTTTATCAAATTTTCACATTAAAAACTCATCACAACGACAAAGGATTTGTCAACTAACACAAATGCTTAAGAAACTGTGCAAATCATTCATATTCAATGCAGACCCAAAACTCAAAAGCCCATTTGCCTCTAAGTTTTGTGTCTATTTTTGGCATTACTAGAAAGAAAATACCAAAGCATGCAGCTAATAGTGGGACCAACCGAAATATCAAGACAAAAAAAAAAGGACAATACACCTTCGGAAACATCTGACTCTCATACCCATTTGGCTTCAGAGCTTAGCTGGTTTTCAAGCGCTGCAATAAAGACAAATGTAACACACGGAGAATCAACAAACAACATGTCATGCGGGTTACGGTGGTATTTTCAGTACTGGTCGTGATTTTAGCAAGGGTAGATTTTCCTATTACATGGGAATAAATTTGTCTTCAAAGTGGAGCTAATGGGTTTCATTCATGCTATCGAAATAGCTTACAATTGGACTTGGAATAACCTGTGGGTTAAGAATGACTCCTTATATGTTGTGAGCAGTTTTATAGCATAATCTGATAATGTTCCGTGGAAATTCATGAATAGATGGGTTAGAGCCTTACAATTGGCAAAACGACTCAATGTCAAGATTTCTCACCTCTATCGGGAAGGAAACTGTGTTGCGGACAAGCTTGCTTCATTACCTACGATCCCGGGATCAAAGAAGTAGTGGTTTGGCTCCCCTAATGACATTCTGAGACTTGCGTACAGAGATATGATTCCTATACTTTTTAATAGGTTTAGGAATATTTAAGTCCTCCTAGATCGTGCACTCTTTTTCCTCAATGAGATTTTTTTATTGAGTTTTTCTTTTTAAAGTTTTAATGAAGCATCATTGCACTTCGGGTAGATCCTTAAGGTTGAACTGATTTGTTATCTACTTTTAGTTTAGTTTAGTTTTGTTTAGTTTGGTTTTTTTTTCTCTTCGCAGGATTGTTTATTTTATTTTTTCCCCTGGAACTTATATTTATTTATTTCATATTTATATAATTCCAGACTAAAATAGAGGAGTATGAAGGGGAGGATAAACCTAGTTGGCATGTTTCTTCCTTTCTTACTCAGATGTGTGCCAAGTTTGTTGGGATACATTTCTATCCGTTCATTCAAAAAAAAAAAAAAGAACCCATGTCAACCAAGTTGATCTCTTATGGCAAACTTAGCTTCTAGTTAGGGCCACCAAGAATACGCTTGAGCCTCTTGATCTCTTTGGGGTTAAGGAAAGTACAGAAGGACACCAATTCGGTAGGCAAGTCGTTGCCAACACAAGGCCAAATTAGTGATCTGGAGACCTGGGTTTTTGCTTTTGAACCCTACGAAGAACAAGCCATCGGAATCCCTTGAATTAAGTTAGAAGTGCAAAAGGCCCTTACGGATGACCATAATGTCGCCTCTCCCTAGGGTCCTGTAGTAGACTTGGTTGGACGAGGACACAAACCCGACACTGATTTTCCCTTACATGACGACCATGATCTACGATTTCTCAGGGTGGGTGTGACCCATCCAACGACTAGATCTCGCGGGCTAGGGAAAGCCCTAGGCCATTGACCCTTGGGAATTGGTCAACGAATACAAGAGTTATGGAGGCTTTGATGAGGTTCGAGGTGCTTCCCGGGATGGCTTAGGGCCGAAAAGATGAAGTCATCGACCATGACTTTCATAGGCTTCTTACAGGAGTAGCCCGCGGGACCTTGTGGGGAGTTTAAGTCGCCGACGCAGAAGTCGAGCGCAAAAGACAGGGAAAAAAGGAGAGGAAAGAGGAAAAAGGAGGAGATGGTCATCTTCATGATGTCAAAATTGAGTTTTTGGTATGGGTTTTGGTGTGGTTTTTGGCTAAGGATTTTGGTAGGGTTTTATAGAGGTTTCATGGCATGAAATATCCTTGGTTACGTTTGTGCATTATTGGCGTAGTTTTGAATATGCTTCATGCAATTGCATTTTTGAAAAGTCACGTGTGTAGCAATTAGAAACAGCCAAGGCATGCCTAGGGAGCGTAGCTCAGGCGTTAAGTAACTAATGTTACAGCTGCACATTTTTTAGTTCGATTCTTAGAGAGGTATGAGGAAAAAAAGAATGAGGAGATTCTGAGAAATGCCCCTCTTTTGTCATAATGATAATCTATACCCTAGGTGTGTTGTGCATTATTTAGGGTATGAATTATTAAGTGGAACTAAGAATGACCTTGTTTTGCAATTCTCCCAAATAAATATTAATTTGGGTCTCGATCCATCTCTTATTTAAAAAAAAAAAAACAGCCATGGCATATTATAGGCATTGTCATTCCAATTTTTAAAATATATTATATCATGCATGTGATGGGCAAGTCAACAAAAAAGACTTTTTGTTTTTTGAATCGATCAATTTGTGATCACGTAACATGTTTTCAAGAAGCTATATCTTCAAAATATCTTTTCGTATGGCTAGATATTGCGAAAAAAAAAAAAAAAAAAACAACAACAACAACCAGAGAGAACAAAATAAATCAAGTATTGAATGGTGAGAACTTCTTGATACCGTCGAGTATGGTCTAGAAGCAGCGTTCAGAGCCTTAGCACCCCACCTTTGTGAGGGTATAGTTAATATTTTAAGAGAATAAATAATCATTTTTAAAAGATATTTTAAGAAAATAGTTAATATTTTAATCAAATAAGAAAATAGTTATTTTTTATTACACGATGCATTGATTTTATTTTTATACCTTTGTATGGACTAATGACTAATTTTTTAATTTTTTAAAACTTTGGTCATTTTCTTGAAACCTATATATTAAAAAATGGTTAAATACCAAAAAAACCCATAAATTAATAATGACATGACCATTAAAATTTATTAATTTAACAAATTATTAATTTATTAAGGCGCTTTTTTTCTGATTTAATCAAATATATTTTGTATCTAAATTATTTTACAAATGATTACTATAAGTATGCGTATTTGTTAACTAAGTAAATAAATAAAAACTATAGTTTTTTAGGTATTTAACCAAACTTTTGGGTTATTTTTTAGGATTTAGCACTAAAATATCGAAATTAAGGATTTAGCCATAACATGTAACATATATACGTGTAAAAGTGTAACATTACATGTAAACCTGTGTTACATTTTATATTACATGTAACGTTACATTTAATGTTACACTAAAATGTTACATGTTATGGCTAAATCCTTAATTTCGTGAAACTATGGCTAAATCCTTCAAACTTTATCTTTAATATGGCTAATTGCTTAACTGGCCCAAAAAAATATCAATTTTTAGTAAGAACAAGTAATATTATATATATATATATATATATTATTTTGTATATTCTTCATAATAAGGTTATAAATTTTTCTATATTAGGAAATTATTAATTTATATATCAAATGAGGTCTAATTAATATATTCATCTCTAATATGTATTATCTTATAAATTTAGTAATTTATTAACTTAACACATTGAGTCCTAACCCGAACTGGTAAAAATATTATTTAATCGTGATTATTAATTTATCAAATATTATATTATTGAAGTTTTTCTATATTTTTTTTATGTCAACGTGTTTGAGATACGTTTTTAAAACATATCGTTTTCATTCTAAGGGGGGAAGGAAAAAAAAAAAAAAAAAAGAACTCAAGTAATTAAAAACAACATATATGAAATTTGCTGCGAAGAAGTGCTTGGAAAATAAATCCACGCTACAGATACAATATTATAAATATTTAAGAAGTACAAATCATTCATTCATATTCAACGCAGACTCAAAACTCAAAAGCCCATTTGCCTCTCAAGTTTTGTGTCTATTTTTTTGGCATTACATAACATACAAACAATTCACGTACTAGAAAGAAAATACAGAACCTGAAAACGAAGAGACCCGAAAAGACAGACAATGCACTGCACCTTTGTCTTCAAAGCTTAGCTAGTTTTAAGCATAGCATGCAATAAAGACAAAAGTTACACTTAAAACAACAAGAAACTGCACTTGCAGACCCTTCTACTCAACCCTAGCTATCAAAGAAAATAACCATTAATTCATAAGCTTCTTATGGCAAACTTAGCTTCTAGTTAGTGCCACCAAGAACACCCTTGAGCCTCTTGATCTCTGCGGGGCTAAGGAAAGAAGCAGCAGCCACCAAATCGGTAGGCAATTCGTTGCCAAACAAGGCGAAATCGGTGATTTGGAGACCCGGGTCTTCGTTGTTGAACCCTGCAAAGAACATGGCAATGGATTTCCCTGCATTAATCTGGAAGTGCAATAGCCCCTTAGGGAAGACCATAATGTCGCCTTTCTGTAGGGTCTTGTAGTAGACACTGTTGGACGAGGAGATAAACCCGGCGCATAATTGCCCCTGCGTGACGAGCAGGACCTCCGATGCATGGGGGTGGGTGTGGAACGGGACGACCCCACCTACGGCTAGATCTACGCGGGCTATGGAAAGCCCTAGGCCGTTGAAACCCGGCAACTGGTTGACGAATGCGGGGGTTACCGCGGCTTTGATGAGGTTCGAGGTGTTTCCCGGGATGCCGAGGCCCGAATAGACGAAGTCACTGACCGTGACTTCCTTTGGCTTCTTACAGGGGTAGCCCGCGGGATTTTGCGGGGAGTTTAGGTCGCCGACGCAGAAGTCAAGCGCGAAAGACGGGGATATGAGGAGAGAAAAGAGGAAAAAGAAGGAGATGATCATCTTCATGATGTCGAAATTGAGGTCTTGGTTTGGGATTTGGTGTGCTTTTTTTTGGCGAGGGATTTTGGTAGGGTTTTATAGAGGGTTTCATGGCATGAAATATCCTTGGTTACGTTTGTGCATTATTGCTGTAGTTTGGAATATGCTTCATGCAATTGCATTTTTGAAAAATCACGTGTGTGGCAAATTAGAAACAGCCATGGCATAAGATAGGCCTTGTCCTTCAAATTTTTGAAATTTATTATCTCGTGCATGTGATATGGGCAAGTTGTTTTCTTCGTAACAGCAAAAAAAGACTCTGTGTCTTGCAGCTATCAATTTATAACACGTACAAGTTTTCAAAGAGCTAAATCTTCAAAATATCTTTTCCAAAGGCTAGATATTTATGTCCATAATTCAACACACCAAAAGGAGCATATGTATAGTGAGGGATTGGAGTGTATTATCAATAACTAGGTGAGAATTATCACTCGCTTGGGCTTTATTTATTTTTTGTTCAAGTTTTAAGAAGTGTAAACTTGTATCGTATTGTATGATATAACCTAACATTATCATGATTTCAAAATAAAAATTTTACAGGTTTCAACAAGCATTATTAGTTGCCTAATTAGGCTAATTGAAGTCAAGTTCTGAGTGATCTACAATTACATATATATTGCAACGAGAGGTTGTCAAAGCAGCTACGTAGCATATTTGAATAAGTCCATTAATTAGGAAGGTGGGGACCATTGAGCACATGGGAAAGATAATTTGGAGGCACAAAAAGACATTATTTGCATATTTATATAAATCAAAACAGTGTCTCTGCAACTAACTTCAAAAAGACATTGTTGGCCTTATTGATAAGTTTGGATTTTTCTTTTGAATATCTGTTGAACTTTTTACAGCACGATTCTTTTGGAATATTGTTCGAGCTTGACTGTTAAAATTTGTGACTAAATTTGTGTTGTAGCAGATAATTAGGAACGAAGTTACCAATCAATTTCACAAAAGAAATCGAATTTGCACAAACAAAACTTTAAATACTACTTATTTCTAATCATGCTCTATCATGAAACAACAGTCTCAATCAAATCATAGAGTATAACTGCACCAACATGTAAAGAATCAGAAAGAAAAAAATAAATCAAGTATTGAATGATGAGAATTTCTTGATACCTTTGAGGTTGGTCTAGAAGCAGAGTCTTAGCACACGACCTCTGTAAGGGAATATGGATTCATAAACTACACTGTTAACTTGGAGTAACTACTGCGAAGTCAATCAAGATGTTTTGTGACAACTAATTATTGCCAAAAATCTCTTGTGCATCAAGACAAAACTAAGCATAGCGATATGGATTAGCAATTCATTTAAGACAAGATTGAAAAGGTAGTCATCTAATTGCATTTATACTTCCACGCAATCAGATTAATACTTACTAAGGCTCTTTCTAAAACTAACTTCAAGAAGCTAAGTTATAACAAGCTGTGCATGTATAACCTTTACAACCCAGCGTGGGAGGGAGTGTGGATTAATTCACGCTTAGCTGGTTACGTACCTTATTTTTCTTGTTAAAAGATAATGTCAAACTATTTAAATAAAAAGATTAGAATAATCTGATATCTAAAGTAGTTTCCTTTTTAATAGTTCCTAGTTTTATGGATCTTATAGTGTTACATTTCAATCAACTCCTCTCCTCTATATTAACTGACATTTTCTCATAAATCCTCAAGGTGCTTACCAACTTCATTCTATTTTTAGTCTTCTTCTTTTTCTTCTTCTCCTTGGTAATCAGATAGCCTTGACAAGAAAGGTCGACTCAGAAAAGATTACTCAACAACTAATTCTCTCAGGTAGACGAAATACTTCTTTTATCCACCTTCTTTCGACGTCTAATGAAAGGCTTCTTGAAACATTCTACTAGGAAGAAAGAGAAACAAAAAGAAGAGTGTGAAAACATTATAATGGACCAGATTTAACTAAAGAAAAATACCACTAATAGAAATGCGGGTGTCCGTGAGTCCAATATCCGCGACTGATTTTTTCAATCAGTTGCGGATAAACTCACTAAATTGCCTTTGACTTTCCACAAGTGATTTTTTCACTAATTAATCGCAGATAACCACAAAGAACAAGGAAATATTTTGCTTGAATATGCGCCAACTTTCAGCGACTGAATTTTCAGTCTCAAAAAAAACAATTACTCACATAACTTTATGTCAGAAAGGTATCAGGGTTTTTGCTGTATTTAGGCTAGATCCTTCCACGACTGACTTGTATTTCGTTTCCCACCAAAAATGTTTCCGCAATTGAGCTCTCACTTGTGGAAACACCCATCTACAAGTGATAATACAGTCGCAAATAATTTGTTGACAAACGATAATTTAGTTTCCGTGAGTGAATATTCAGTTTTAGGAAGTATTGGACATTATTACCATGCGAAATTTGAGGCAAGATTTCGCCTAGCCCTTTTCGCGTCATTAGATATCAAATGGGTCCTAATTACAAGATGAGAAATTATAGTGAATACTCAATTTTTAATATCCAATTTAAATTAATACCCAATCTTTCGAAAAATATAATAAAATACCCAAGTGATTGAATTACTTATAGGGGGCGTTTGGTACATGGTAATCTAAGTGTATCAGATGACTGGGAATCTGATTACAGTAATCTGATTCCTGGGAATCTTAAATTACCGTGTTTGGTTATTAATGGTAATATTTAATAACATTACCAGGAATGTTAAATTAATGTGTTTGGTTGAGTATGGTAATGGAATGTTATTTAAAGCAAAAGACAATAATATCCTTAAAGAAAAGCAAACAACTAAACAAATTATTAAAGTTAATGAATTTAGATTTAATATTTTTAGACATACACTGCATTTGGTTCACGATTTTTAGACCGCAGACATCGCTCGCTGACCCTCAAATCCCGACCCGAACCCGATTTGCGCGTCTTCGCGGAGCTTCGACGTCGTCGTCGTCGTCGTCGAAGCCGGAGTAATCGGGCTGACCATTGCCCGTCAATTCCTTCTTAGGTCGGACATCTCAGTCGCCATCGTCGACAAGGCCATCCCTTGCTCTGGCGCCACTAGTGCGGGTAAGTAGTGTCATTTTCTCTTCTCTGTTTGGTTGCCGAGAAAAAGAAGTGCAATAAAAGCAATGAAAAGTAGCGTCGTCGGCAAGTTCGCAACGTCGTGGGAGTCGGCGAGTTCGCAGCTTCATGTGAGTTGGTGAGTTGCTCGGAAGAGAAGGGTTGACTTCGGGGAACAACCGCGGGTAGCGTATGAGTCGCTCGGAGGGGAGGGTCAGCTACGGACAACCACATCGGCCGGCAGTGAGAAAAGAAGATAAAAAATAAGAAGGTTTGAGGCGTGAGAATGGTTTTTACAAGGATAATTGAGTAAATTATATAACATTACCGTGTTTAAAATATTACAATAATGTGAAGACCACATATTTTAAGGGTTTTAGATTACCGCGTTTTAAAGGAATCTGATTCCCAGGAATAAGATACCCGAGTATCTAAATTTTATATTACCGCCAACCAAACATGGTAATCTTTAAGATTACCATTCCCTTGTTTAAGATACCTGTGAACCAAACACGCCCATATAGTGGTAAGTGGTGGTAATTAACTTAGTTACTAAAAACATGTGCAAGTAATTAATGAAATTACTAGAAACTCAATTACTTCAAAATTTTGGATATTTATTTTTATTATTGTATAAACTTAGGTATTTCTCTACTTTACCCTTAAAAGATTTCACACTACTGTATATCTTATAAATTTAGCAGTTTAGTAATTTAGCATGTTGGGTCCTAATCGAGACTGGTAAATATATTACTTAATCGAAATAATTAATTTATCGAGTGTTATATTGTTGAAGTACTTTTTCTGTATTTTGTCCAAGTATATGTCAAAATGTTTGGCATACATTTTTAAGCAGTTCATTTTCATAATTCTAAGGGGGAAAAAAGAACTCAAGTAAAAACAACATAAATGAATTTAAGATTTTGTAAATTTCCATTGAATTCGCTGTGAAGACGTGCTTGGAAAAAAAAAATCGACGATGAAGATACAATACTATAAATATATAAGAAGTGCAAATCATTCATTCATATATTCAAAGCAGACTCAAAACTCAAAAGTCCATTTGCCTTAAGTTTTGTTTCTATTTTTTGGCATTACATGACATACAATTCACGTACTATAATAAGGGAAAGAATTGGCCAATTCACACACCCATAGGCACACAGCGAAAAATACGCAGTGCAATACAAAATAGAGAAGGTAAATTACTTACGTCCACTGTAGATAGACCCATTTTTTTTTACTAATAATTGGTACACATTCACTCAAAAATCTCTCGCCAATCCAAACCTCAATTACACCAATTGTCTATCTCTCTCACACTCACACACAATTCACAAGCTCTTCTCTTTTCTCGCTTCTCACACACAAGCAACAAAACTTAAGGTGTAAGTAAGGGGGACCATGCTTTCTTAAGGATAATAAGTGGGTCAACCCAATAATTATTATTTATTTATGGCATAATTGAATTATTGATTTATTTATGTAATAAGTGAGTCAAACTCAATAATTATCTATAATCCATATATATTAATTTAAAGTTTTTTTTTAAGCCAAACCCAAGCCTATTAAAAGAAAATTGTTGAAAAGTAAAGTTTAGTAGATTCAATTATAGATGATTTTTATGACATGTAAGAGAGGTGTTCTGTGTTTTAATATATTGCTAATGTAATTAGTATTTTGGAATATATAGGCCATAGTATGAATACTTATATAAAATTTGACATAAATATATTTATTGGATACTTTAATTTTTAATAATTAGTCCTCTTATCATCCATAAACTAATATGCGTGGTCGCTGCACTTAATCATCGCACACACCATGAAGAGCCTCCAAACAAATTCGCTTCACTTCTCAACTTCTCCTCACACTGCACACAGAGCCTTCACCACAGTCACAAAACCAAAACAACCACACCATTATATATATAGCCAAAACATTAGGCCACACATATAATTGGGCTTTTCACTCTTAGCCCATTGAACCCACACATACACAACTTACATTCCCTTTTCCTCTTTATTTATTTATTTATTTTATTCACCAAATAATTATTTAAAGTCAATTATTCCAACAAAAGAAAATACGAAAGCATGCAAGGAAGAGACCCAAAAAGACAGACAATACACCTACGGAAACACCCGATCTTAGCTAGTTTGAAGCATAGCAATAAAGACAACAGTTACACTTAAACAACAAGAAACTACACTTGGAAAATAACCATTCATGAGCTTCTTCTTATGGAAAACTTAGCTTTTAGTTGGTACGTACCACCAAGAATACGCTTGAGCCTCTTGATCTCTCCGCGTCTAAGGAAAGTAGTGGACGACACCAAATCGGTAGGCAATCCGTTGCCAAACAAGGCGAAATCGGTGTTTTCGCTGTTGAACCCTGCAATGAATATGGCGTTGGCTCTCCCTACATTAAGTTGGGAGTGTAAAAGCCCCTTAGGGATGACCATGGTGTCGCCTTTCTTTAGGGTCTTGTAGTAGACACGGTTGGACGAGGAGATAAACCCGGCATTGATTGACCCCTGCGTGACGACCATCATCTCCGATGAATCGGGGGTGGGCGTGGAATGGGACGACCCCGCCAACGGCTAGATCTAATATGCGGGCTAGGGAAAGCCCTAGGCCGTTCACCCCCGGGAGTTGGTCGACAAATGCGGGAGTTACGGAGGCTCTGAAGAGGCCCGAAAAGACGAAATCATCGACCGTGACTTTCGAAGGCACCTTACAGGGGTAGCCCCCGGGACCTAGTTCGGAAGCATGGTTGCCGACACAGAAGTCGAGTGCGAAAGACGGGGACAGGTGGAGGAGGGAAAAGAGGATAGAGAAGGAGATGATCATCTTCATTAATGTGTCGAAATTGAGCTTTTGGTTTGGGTTTTGGTGAAGGAACTTGGTAGGGTTTTATAGAGGGTTTCATGGCATGGAATAGCCTTGGTTACGTTTGTGCATTGTTGGCGTAGTTTGGAATATGCTTCATGCAAATATTGCATTTTTGGAAAGTCACTTGTGTGGCAAATTAGAAACAGCCATGGCATTGGAATACGATAGAACTTGTCATTCAAAATTTTAAAATATATGATCTCATATATGTGATGGGGCATTGGGCAACTTGTTGTTTTCTTCATATTACTACAAAAAATACTTTTTGTCTTGTAGCGATCAATTTATGACACTTAACAAGTTTTCAAAAAGCTATATTTATTTCCATAATTCAACACACCAAAAGGAGAGGAGGGATTAGAGTGTATTAATATCTAGGTAAGAATTATCACTCGCTATTTCTTGTTCAAGTTTTAAGAAGTGTAAAATAATTGTATAATATTGTATGATAGATTTAATATAGCATCATCTTGATTTCAAAACAAAAATTTTACAGGTTTCAACATTGAGCCTTATTAGTTTTTTTTTAAGAGAAAAAAAAAACTAATAAGGCTTAGTTGCCATATGCTAATTGAAGCCAAGTTCTGAGTTATCTACAATTACATACATATTGCTACGAGAGGTTGTCATAGAAGCTACGTAGCATATTTGGATAAGTCATTAGTTAGGAAGGTGTGGACCATAGAGCACATGGGAAAGATAATTTGGAGGCACAAAAGATATTATTTGCATATTTAAATGATTAATCAAAACAGTGTCTCTGCAACTAACTTCAAAAGTACATTGTTGGCCTTCTTGATAAGTTTGGATCTTTCTTTTGAATATCTGTTGAACTTTTTACAGCAAGATCAATTAAGTAGTACTTGTTAAAGAAACTTAATTATGAGCTCAAAAAGACAAAAACTGCTTCTAATTAAAAAGTTTTGCCAAACAGGCTCTACATTATTGGCATGAAATACTGTGCTTTATGATATTCTTATTCACATGAGCAAATTAACATGACTAGAGACTGGAGGGTTAAAAAAGAAAAAAGAAAAAAAGAAGAAGATCAGCATGCACTTTAGTAGTGTTACAGTATAAAATCAAATAAAGTCAGTTCACCTTCTATGAAATTTTATTGGTGAGTGAATTGGTAAATTAATAATTAGTGAGTGAATTGGTAATTCACAGTTTAAGAGATATGACCATTGACACCTTTCGGTACATGTAACTTATATATTGATTTCGAACCCCGTCTTACAAAAATTCATTGGCAAAATATTGCAAAATTAGGGCAAATTTCTAAGGTTACTGCTCCATCAATCTTTAAAATAAACCAAACATATTATCACAGACAAAATTCAAAGTTACATCTGTTCATGAATAGAGTATTGATGAAATGACTTAATATAAGATTATATATATATATATATATATATATTTGATCCCTTCTATAACATGTCTCACATCATTTTACCTTGGCTAACTGTACGTTAGAACTAGTCAAGTTACGTGTTGATTATCATGAACACTCTCAGTCGCGTCTCAGCATTGTTTTCCTTACTCAAATAAAAAATCAACTTTCCATAAACAATAATTCCTTAATATATATATATATATATATAAGGGAAAACTATGGCGATCAAAATCGTGAGAAATTCTCTAAAAATATAATTTCTGACTTGTAACTAAAATGCTCATGACCTCCTGTACCTGAAAACTTAGACGAGAATATATACAAAATTTCAACCCTATTTCTTTTCTGTGCAACAATATGGTGTAGTTCTATTAATTTATTTGCATTTTCAGGATGAGACGTAGAGTCCCTTAAAGTCTTCAAATTCACATAATTTTGTTAAACTTACATGTAGGAGCTGATAATGGAATTTGGATAATATCTATCCTATATCTTTCAACCAAATCTTCGATACAGCCTAATGACTGGACCACTTGGTGATATTTCTTTGTCTATACTATTTTTTCTGTTTTTTTTTTCCCTTTTTTTTATGCTTTCTTTCATATCTTTCAAGCTTTCACTACTACACGGATTCTATAGAACGTCGGATAAAAAGCGACGTTAAAATTTTTTACGTCGATTGAATAGGAGACGTGAAATCTGGCGACGTGGTAGAATTAGTGTTTCCTACGTCGGATAATACACGACGTTATAAAATATGTAAAACAACGTCGCAGCTTTCTAATATTACGTTGAATTGTTTGCTGATTGGGATTGGGCTCTAAACAACGTCGCCTTTTCTGTTTGACACATCAGCAACTTATAAAACGTCGAATTTGTTTATATGAGACGTGGAATGTACGTAACCAACTACCCGGTTTATTAGCTTTCTTTCTTCTTTTTTTCTTTTTTTTTTAGTGCTGTGAAATAATTTCATAAAGAAGAGTGCGAAGTGCCTAAATTGCGTAAATTTGTAAACATATGCTTGGATTATATAATCAGTTCCTTTTCACCAAAACTAAGACAAAAGGACAAAAGCAATAATTCAAAGAAAACAAAAGAGACATTAGCAACACTATAGATAAAAAAGATAACAAATAAAATAAAATAATACAAATCACTTTATAATGTTCACGTATATTGTTGTTATAATAATAGATACAGATATGTTCCCAGCTCTACAATATATTCATTTCAAACTAACTACTCTTGATTCCATCTCAAATATCAAGACCAATAAACTCACACAAATGTCTAAGACGAAGTGTCCTCTGCTCTATATACAACACCAATCTTAATACACGCCAAAAATCACCGCAGATTTCTATTTGCTTGTGAAGCTGAGGTGACTGGGCAGGCAAGCATGTGTTTTTTTTTTTTATAGCCCAGTTTAAAAACTGCAGCGCCACCTTTACTAGAGTGAGGAATTAATTTAGGTGTACAAATTTCCACAAAGCCTTCATCTTCATTAACCACGAACTGTCTTAATATCTGTGCTTGGTAATGACAAAAATTCATAAACAATATATTAGAAATAATATTAAACAAAAAAATTTTAAACGTATATGACAGCTATAGAGAGAATCACAACAGAGGAAGTACACAAATATCCATGTTCCACCGTTCAAATATCCACCACTCCTATAGGTCGTATTCAAGTTATTCAATACTTAATTTCTATGTCACAACAAAAATGTCTAGCATAAGATTCAATATTAAGCATGTAAAAAAAAAAAAAAAAAAACCCCCTTAAACAAAATAAAAACTGTAAAAGATTTGTGAGAGATAGAGCTTACATTGAAAAACCATAACCGCCACCTCCAACACTGAATCGAATAGCCCCGCCGGTGCAAAACCTAGGTCCCAATATTGGGAGGGTTCGAAACATGTCCGACGTCACGGCATCAGAAGCGGAGGGCCAATAATAGTCATGTATGTTGGGCGCAACCAATGCATCATATACGCAGGCATCTAATTGGCATGATGAAGAGACGTAGTCAGAGAGACTTAAAATTGCTAAGCATTGTAAAGGTGAAAGAGTTGATAAGAAATTCTATAAGAAAAAAAATAAAGATACGAGAGGAAATTGTTGAAGAGAAAAGTTTAAAGTTTTTTTTTTCTTCTAAAAAAAAGTACGGTTTTTAGAGGGATGTGGTGAGGAAAGAAAATAATTTTAAAATAAAAAACGGTTTATGTATTCCTTAAATTAAGGATACAGTTTTTGAAGCAGAGTTGAGCGGTTTATGTATCCTTTAGATAATAATGCAAATTCTTTATAAAATAAAAAGATAATAACTCAAATTTCAGCATAAATAGAAATGTAAAACGTCCCTTACTGTATGAGGTGGAGTGGGTTTTCAAGTTTCAAGCGCTTCTCCCTAGACACGTGTATTTGGAGCTACAATGTACAATGACATGTGTGCTTTAGTCCGACGTTGTAAATTTTAGCGCGTAACAGCAGTATATATTTACGCGCACTTTAGATGTTTTAGTACCAGTCATTGCACGTGTCTCAATTTTAGATCACCAATAACATATTATGTTGCATTTTTTGGAAATCGACGTTAAAACAAGCGTTGTTTATTAGTTAAATTGTAGTAGTGTTTGCATGCTTTCGATCTTGTGGACTATTCGCTCTTATCAATTGATGGAATGTGATTTGCTGAAGACAAATAACATCGAAATGGAAATCTTTGGATAACGAGTGTTTGGTTTTCATTGTGGAAAAAAAAAAAAAAAAAGAGCAATCATAATTTGGATTGAAAGTAAAATTGTTTGTCATATTTAAATCACATGTGTAATTATATTATTGAACAACACGCGACAAAAATTAATTAACCTTTAGTTACAACATTAGTCTCATTTAAAAAAAAATTGTGACTAATTACTAAATGATACCTTTTCGTCACAATTTATAATATTTACGGTACACAAAGGCACAACATACTTAATTATCTAATAAGGAAAAAAAAAGTACTTAGTTATCTTCTGTTTGGTGCAAAATCCAGCATGTATAAATACTCCCAAAATCCACTACTCTAAGAACTATAGCCAATTAATTAACAGTTCGAGCTTTGAAGTCAAGGAAATCTTAATAAAGTTTATTAAACAGTTATATTTCCATGTTTATAAAGAAGATACAACAATTTGTCACCCGATATTATTAAAAGGAATATGCATAATTACATGAATAGACACAAGCAGCTAGATAGATTAATTAACTATATATAATAGAATTGGCTACGTAAATTAGGGTTTATTTGGTATTTAACCATTTATTAGTTCATATTTTAGAAAAATGGTCAAAGTTTTCAAAAATTAAATTATTAGTCACTAACACATAAAAGAACTAAGAGTATAAATATAAATATACATCATCATTAGTTAAAAAAAATGACTAATTTATTAATCAATAAAAAATATTTGATATTTTCTTAAAACACCATTCAAAAAATTATTATTTACTTAATCATCTTTATAAATTAGGAAAGTTTTCTTAAAGCTAATTAAAAGTTGCTTATATTTCATTGTTTGAAAATGAGATGCATTAATTCGTGTGAACCGATAATACTTGGATCAACATTAAGCATAATTATTTGAATTTATAAGTACGTTGAGACTTAAGACGTCATATCAAGGCCGGCTCAAGCGTAAGGCCACTAAAAGCCATTATTAGGGATAATAATAAAACTATTGAAAACTTTCTTATCAAAATTTCAATGGCTATATTACTCAATATTCATATAAAAAATTATAACTACCATTGGAAAAAAAAACTTAGGCCTCAAATCGTGTTAATGATTAGCTTAGTCAAAAAAACTCCATTATATTAGGAAACTAATATTTTATTACATTTTTTTACTGTTATTTCCATCAAACAAATTATATTTGATGTCACACTTCTGTCTTCTAAGTCATAAAATTACAAATTCTATTTCTCTTTAACTGACCTTTTAATTTTTGTAATTTTTTTTCTTAATATACGTGTATATCATTTATCTTTACTCTTTATCTAGTTATTATCCTCTTCTTCTTCTTTTTTTTTTTTTAATTTCTGTCTATGAAATAATATTAAATAAAATTGTCTTTTATATACTGATTACAAAGCTTCTCGTAAACTTCTCGAATACATATATGCTATATAAGTGCAATAATTATTCTAGCGAGTATTATTCAAAATAATAATTAGAAATAGTAGTGCAGTATTGTTAGGATTTATTTTTTAAAAGCTAAATGAATTATATATGTATAAATATATTTTTGATTTTTTACCATGCACGTATTTTATGTCAAATTTTTTAACGTATATTTAATTCAATAAAATAGTCGAATTATAACCGCACTCGTACATCATTATGTTTAATTCTCGTCTCATATTCTACTAACTATGCTAATAAGTTAGAAAAATAAATTTTACAATATTTTTTTTAAAAGCCCTCTTTAATAAGAACCTAATTAATAGAGATATTAATTACTTACTGAAATGTATAACTACGTCTATGCTAAGATGCACCCTGCAGCTAATTAACTATAGTAATTAAATTGAATATATAAATTAATTAGACGAATTTGATTTAAGCTAATTTACAATTAAGTATTCTCCCAGTTTAAAAATGATATATAACAACTAATGTTACCTAATAATATAATTACATCATTAATACGTAAATTTACATGAATGGGCATAATTAAGTAGCTAAGCAGATATAAATTACTTTCCGAAATTAATCAATGTAACTCCATAAACTGCAGCCAATGAATTTGAATTATTGTTTACAACTTTTTGTTATTCAAAATATATATCTTTTGCATAGGTGATATTATGACGACCATGTAATAATCATAATAGAACTGAAATTATACATTAAGAAAAGTCTCATTTTAAACTAATTAACAATAACTGCTTACAATTGCGGTAAAATAACTAATGTGATTTGATAAATGCGCATAAGTAGTCAATTATATATTAATTACTTTCCATTAGACAAAAAAAAATGTTATAATTACTTCCCAAAATCCATCATTAATATAATTCCATAGACTGAGCCAATTAATTACCCATAATACATTAACTGGAGAAATTGATTAAGGAAATATGATTAAAGCTAACTAACAATATTATTTCTATCCCCTTTTTGCAAATGAGATACAACAATTAATATGACAATATGGTAATAATTACATGCACAAGCATAAATGCTAAGAAAGATTTATCTTACTCAACAACCCAATATTAATCCAGTCTCAAGCAACAAATCAATATAATTAATGCATATATATGCATTTATATTAAGTTGTTACAACTTTGCATGCATGCATTTATATTAATACGTTTAGGGTAGCCCTTATTATTGAAAAGCAGAAGTTACAACTTACATTAATTGGCATGCATTAAAAATCAACACTATAAATAGAAGATGTATAGAAACACATTTTTTCATCCATATCAACTAGTAATCTCAAAAAGATTGAAAACAAAACAAAAAAAAACAAAAACAAACAAAAAAACTATAATTTCAAGTACTAAAACTATAGCCATGGCACTAGTACAAACCCTTGCCTCTCTCCTCCTCCTCTCCGCGCTAGCCAACCACTTCTCAAGCCCCGAGGTAGCCGCCGCAGACATCGGCGTCTGCTACGGCCTGCTCGGCGACAACCTGCCTCCGGCGACCGACGTGATCGGCCTCTACAAGCGCCACAACATCGGCAGGATGAGGCTCTTCAACCCCAACCCGCCGGCGCTGGAAGCTCTCAAGGGCAGCGGGATCGCGGTCACGGTGGGCATCCCCAACGAGGACCTCGCGGACCTGGCGGCCGGGCAGGACAGCGTCGGCGAGTGGTTCGCGAAGAACATCGAGCCCTTCGTCCCCGACGTGGACTTCGCATACATCGCGGTGGGGAACGAGGTCATCCCGGGGGAGCTGGGACGGTACGTGTTGCCGGTGATGGAGTCGCTGCGCGGCGTGCTTGACCTCAAGAACCTCGGAGGCGTCAAAGTCACCACCGTCGTCCCGGGCAATGCGCTTTCGGCGTCGTACCCGCCGTCGAGCGGCCGGTTCTCCGACGAGGCCGCCAAGGATTTGATAGGTGTTCTTGGGTATGTATTTACATGTCACTAATCTATATATATAAATATATACACACAAAGTGCATTGTGATTTTTGTCTTGTTTTTTTTTTTTGTTTTATTCCTACGTGGAAAATGATGTCCTCGTCTATATGTTACTTGGCAAAAGTACTTTTCATTATTGTTCAAATAGGACTAAATTTTGTTCCCGGTGGGTTTTTTTTTTTTTTTTTTTTCATTTGTTGATTTTGGGGAAATTGGGGTAAAACTAGAATTTTCGAAACATTCTCTGATACAATTTCCCATTATTAATGAGTGGAGCAAATAAAAGTTGTGACATTAATGCTTCGTTTTTATTTAATTTAATATAAGGGAAGTGAGTCACATGGCACATCATTATTTATGAGTACTATTTCTAGCATAACCAATCATTTAAGAATGATAATCAATAAATCACCATAGAGGTTCACTAATGTACAGATGGTTTTATTTTTTATTACTTAATTAATTAATTGATCTACCATATATAATATTATGATAAGATACCAACCGTACGTTGACAATTAGTGCTATTAATTCCACTCGCTTATTTATTATTGATATTGTTAGGTCAACGATTCATAAATGACTCTTTACCAATCAAACGTCCACATGTATCACATAAAGTCTTACCCTAATAAAACTGACCTTCTTGTATTTGTGTGTATATTTTCAAGTAACTGATATTTAACCCAAATTTTCACTCCCATCCAGGTTCTTATCATCCCACGGATCACCACTCATGGTCAACGTCTATCCCTACTTCGCCTACGCCGCCGATCCGGCCAACATCAGGCTCGAATACGCGCAGTTCACGGCGACGAGCCCCGTGGTCCGGGACAGGAACTTGAGCTACTACAGCCTCTTTGACGCCATGGTGGACGCCTTCTTGTGGGCCATGGAGGGCGTGGGGGCGGCCGTAGTGGACGTGGTGGTGGCGGAGAGCGGCTGGCCCTCCGCTGGGAACGGAAACTTCACCTCGCCCGACCTCGCCGCCACCTACAACAAGAACTTCAAGGCCCACTTAGAGTCTAACAAAGGGACCCCCAAACGGCCCGGGACGAGTATTGAAGGGTTCATTTTCGCCATGTTCAATGAGGATCAGAAACCTGGCGGCGTAGAGCAGAATTTCGGGCTGTTCTATCCGAATATGAATCCTGTTTACCCTATTTTCTAGGTTCAGCAGATATAATTGCTTTGTGATATATATCATTTATGTTTCAATAAAACCATATAGTACCGTAGAGTTTTGTTGTTAGATCGGTACTTGTGAGTTATGATTAGGTTTTGGCAAGTGTATTAGTGAAGTGAGGTCGTTAATGAAGCAACTATAATCTTTGATGAGCTGTAATTCTTGCTGTGGGCATATGATAAACATTTTTAGAGTTAATGCTTGAAGATCCTGGCTTCATACCTGTGACGCATCAACATTTAGTATATAAAGTAACTTCGTTAATTAGTATAATATTGTGTTCGTTCTATGATTTGCGACTGTTTTGGTACTAATTGTTGTGTTGGCTCTATTATTTGCGACTGTTTTGTGCATTCTTTTATAAGTTGTATGCTTGACATGTATTATTAGATAAGTTGTTAATTTGACATTTAGGCTTTACATGATGTTTTAGTGTTTTCTTTCTTAAGTTATAGCTGCACGCTTGTATGAGAAAACAACTTGAAAACATGAAAAGGATGGTAAAACAGAAAAATGACAGTAAAACAGAGAAACCTGAGAAAAACGACATTAAGACAGAAAAATGACTTGTATTTGGGAAAACGACAGTAGAACAGAGGAACATGAGAAAAAGACATTAAAAAACGACTTGTACAACTGAAAAAGGACGATAAGACAGAGAAACATGAAAAAACGACATCAGAACAGAAAATATTAAATGAAACAGAAAAAAATGAGAAAACGACATAAAAACGAGTTGTAAAATTGAAAAACGACAATAAGACAGAGAAACATGATAAAACGACATTAGAACAGAAAATATTGAATGAAACAGAAAAATTTGAGAAAACGACATTAAAAAACGACTTGTAAAACTGAAAAACGACAAAAAGACAGAGAAACATGATAAAACGACATTAGAACAGAAAGAATCAAGTAAAACAGAAAAAACTTGAGAAAACGACATTAAAACAGAAAAACGACAGTGAAATAGAAAAAATGAGAAAACGACACTAAACAGTAGAATATGAAAACAGAAAAAGGATGGTGAAAGAAGAAAAAAAAAAAGACAGTAAAAGTGTAAAACATAGAAAACTGAGAAAAACGACTTTTATCTGGGAAAACGACAGTAAAACAGAGAAACATGATAAAACGACATTACAACAAAAAAACGACTTGTAAATCTGAAAAACAGCAGTAAAACAGAGAAACATGATAAAACGACATTAGAACAGAAAATATATAGTGAAACCTAAAAAAAAAAAAGACGGAGAAATCGACATGGAAATAGAAAAACGTGAGAAAACAACACGAAAACCTCTAAACGACAGTAAACGATATTAAAACAGAAAAACGACTTGTAACTGGGGAAACGATAGTAAAACAGAGAAACATGATAAAGCTACATTAAAACAAAAAACGACTTGTAAAACTGAGAAACGACAGTAGTAAAACAGAGACACATGATAAAACGACATTAGAACAGAATATATTGAATGAAACAGAATTACAAGAGAAAACGACATTAAAACAGAAAAACGACAGTGAAATAGAAAAATATGGGAAAACCAAATTAACACCCCTGACCGACCGTAGAACATAAAACAGATTAAGATAATTGACATTAAATTAAAAATATAAAATAGCAATTAAATAATAAAATAACTAATAATAAGTTTTGATGTCATTATACCACAAATCATTAATAATGAGTAATTCTCAAGCGTGCATTGCATCAACATACAATAATGTTGTTGAATGAGCATGCTGAAAATACAATAATGTCGAGCGTTTATAAGAGTTGTATATTTGAGGAAGATAGATTTGGAGATAAATATTAGAATGGTGTTACTAAATTCACTAAGAATGCTAAAAAGTATTTGAATGAAGATAGTTATGTAAGAGCTATTTCCTAGGTTATTTAGAATTTAGATGAAAAAAAATGAAAGATAGTTGTGCATCCTTAGGACTTGATTTTAGTATATGTTATTGGGTTTTTTTTTTTTGGTTTGATTTTTGAAATAAAATGACATGATTTTGTTATTTGTTTGACATTTTTTTTTTGTTATTTGTTTGATAATTTTTGGTTTAATAGTTTAATTTGTTTTTTTTTTAATTTAAGGTATTAGTGCAATTTGTAAATAAATCAGGTGTCAAATTACAATTTTTTGTGCCACGCCATCATTTAACTAACGGATTTGGACGAAGAGTGCAAAATGGTCTAAGTTCAATATTTTAGGGTGCGGTGCAAAGATGACGAAATTAAAGAATAGGGCGTTATCGAGAAAAGTAGTACAAATATGGGATGCAAATGGTATTTTTTTCCAAATTAAAAGAGAGAATTATTGAAGAGCAATCTCCATGCGCAGGTTGGAAGAGCTCATAAGTGATTTAAAAGGGAAAAAATATTTTTTTTTGAAAGGAAACACAGAATATTTGACTATTAAATGAGCTGCAAAATTCAAGTTTGAACCCAATCAAGCATGATAGAGACTGTGAGATTGGTAATGAATATTTGGTTTTTGGTTTAACTCCTAATGGGATTAGCATTTGAAAAATCAAATCTCTTGTTACTAATATGGGTGATTATTATGGCTAAAGATAGATCATGAGAAAATTTCTAATTATCTCAATTTAAGTGTAATTATGATACACTATGAATTATGTAAATTGGATTTCTTAAATTATTTGGAAATATTTTCCCAGTAATTTTTCTATAGGGGCTGGCCACCCCAATCTACATTGGGATAGGATTTGTTTCCTTAAATCATAATTTAAATACAATAATAATTATATAACTTATTTATTTTTTGGAAACTACTTTTTGGATAAATCCTATTTTTAAAATTGAAAAATTCCAAAAGGATAAAGCCTTGGTGTGGCCGAATTTCCCTATAGTCCTAGCCCTGTAAAAATATGTGCTCTAATAGCATAAAAGATAAATTAAGCAATTCTAATTTTGGTTTTAAAACACTGTCAAATTCTCTCTAAGTCTTAAAAAAGAAAAAATCTTCTCCTCCCACATTAAAAATTTTAGTGTTGAAAGCTTGATCAGTAAATTGGTTGTGAGCGTAAAGCAATACAAGCCCAACCTTCTTACGGTGACCAATTCAATTCAATCCTTCGATAATTAAGGTATTATTTCTTGCTCTTTTTCTATTCAATTATGCGATAATTATTAAAAGGGATTTGGAAGCACTTATTTAGTAAAAGGGACTACCGGCCTCCGATGCTACTTGGGACCAATCTCAGTTTCCCAGCTTCCACCTTGAGGAAATGGTGCCTACTAGGGCAACAACCATTGATAAGCTAGAAGAAAGGCCAGATTGGGCAAAGAGGGCTAAGGGTGACATATGTGCTGTCAATGAAGGGTAATGTGGGACTTTTGATTAATGTACTAAGAGGTTGATTGTGAAAAGAAACCCAAATAGGGAATAAAAAGGGAGTGACCAGTGGGTAGAGGGGTACTGAATCAGTAGAGTCATTGTGTATTGGAGAGATCCATGTAGCTGTAACTTGTACTTTCCTTTGATTTTCATAAGCAATACAATCTGAGCTTTTTTAATGCACTTTCTGTATTGTTTCTATCATGTTTATCCTATTGAATTTCTTCACTTTCAGACTAAACTATTAAACTAACCTACCATACTACTAAACTAGCCTAAATTAATGTCTGCTTGAGTAAGCTGAACGGCTCTAAAAGTAAACTAAACTAACCTACTTTTATAGCTACCTTACTACTAAACTTAGCTTACCTACTTTAAAATCAAACAAACCAATTATATCATCAATATCGAAGCTTAAATCTAATCCAAAAACTGTTATTCAAAAAAAGGCAACCAGATATGCAATAGATGAGATATACTTACCTCATCAATTTAGCGGCGTTCATTTGAATAGTAGAATCCTCTATACCAATGATAACTTCTTGCCTGCTGCGCATTTATTCCGCTGATCAAAAAAAGCAACAAAAAGAAAATCCGAGTTAAAAGCTTCATGTTTCGATTGTTAGTTTGCAGATGAATTCACATATATGTCGCCGCCAAAATAGATTTCGTAATTCTGTTAGAACATAATAAACCATACTCTAAGAGAACCAGTAAGACTCTGAACACTTTATGTGTGTCTAAATGAGGCTTAGAAGAGCATATTGCCCTGCAACCATGTAGCCTACCATTCACAATGAGGTTTAGAAGAGCTGGGCATACTTTTGGAAGACAATGTCAATAACAGTGTTTACAACAAATTAAAAGAACAAGTTTGAGAATGGAAAGAAAAAGAAATCTAAATTAACCAAACCTAAGAAAAAGAAATCTAAATTAACCAAACCTAGCTAACACTTGAGAATTGTTTCATGTGAGGATCAACTTATATAGATAAAGAAACTCGACCGAAACAAACCTTGGCTCTTAGATGACCAACTGGACTGCCCATCTCAGGGAAAACATGTTGCACCAACATACGCTCAAGTTCAGACTTGTATGGTTCAGTTTGATTCAGTTTGTCACACAGTGCTCCAATAGCGAGAAGAGCACCGTCCTATTGTCGGTTCTCGGTAGGGCTTATGTTGTGGTGGAGCTTTATCATAGCTGCTTGAGGAGTATTAATCGTTACGAAACCCTGTTAAAAGTTGCAAATTTGGCAGAGAGAAGTGAAATGTACCATTTTGAAAATTCAAACTATAAATTGAACGAACTTTTGAAGGTTTTCTTTTCCACGTTTTCTAACTCACTCACTCACAAATTCCATGGATGCCGTTCTTGGACTGCACAAGACTTTAATGATGTCTAAAAATGATGCCAGTAAATTAAAGTCAGTTATGATAACTTAATACAAAATAGCACTTAGTGAAATCTTACACACTTGACTTACCGTAATCCTTTCTCATATACTCGTGAGGATCTTCATCTCAAAGCTTCTGGTCATTATCATTAAAGCGTACAAGGGGGAAAAGTATCTCAAAGAGAATGAATGACATCAAGTTGAGGATGCAACAAACCATACATACCGCTCTCTGAGATGCTGCGCATATGTGAAAAGAAAAAATTAGTAAGAACTATCAACAGCATCAAAAAATAAGAGTACCAATAAAAGCATGTCTTGAAATTTATTTTTTGAAATGGAATAAAACATGATGCTCAAAAAATTCAATACCCTCTAAGATCCATCCTTTGGCAGTGGTTTACTTTTTGTTCTTCTTACTGCCCGCAAGGCCGCAACATCTTTCGTCTGCAAAAGCAAGTAATGGGGAGAGAATGATACAAGTGAACACAACAGCAATCTAAAACTAGTTTAAATAATTAAAACACTGACAAAAATCCTAATACTTGTTCAGTGAGTTGAGTAAGCCTTACATAGAAGTAACAATTAAAGCTTGGCTGCACATTTTCTTATTTGCAGCATCGAGCATATGCTGCCATTCCAGAAGATTATTCTACACAAATAGCAAAGGCTCACTGCCGTTCAGCATCGGAACACAACGCAACGTTATTATTTTCTTTACAATACCTATACGATGTATTGCTAACAACATAAATACATGAAAAGTTACAGTTTGCGAGGAATAAAGTTGCACCACCTGTTGCTTAAGTACTTTAAGTCTGAGTTGGTAACTCTATCAGGTAAATAACCACCAACTCGAACCACATTTATTGGATTTAGATGGCACTCCAAAATCTGCGCTGCATAAGCCTTTAGAAACATTTGAGCAAAGGCTCTATTCTCTGTACTGTGCAGTTTCAAATCTCCAAATCTGAACATGAAGGTTTGTTAAAGGGATTATACAGCATAACGTGATGTAATGCTTGTCCTAAATTTCAATTTCTCCTGAAACTTTACCTGATGTACAGCATGTTTAAGATGTGAAGAGTCCAATTATGACCTTCCACCAACCCCATATTTTTCTAATCTCGGGATCCACTGGTTGGCCTTCTAAAGGGACATGCCTCTCCAAAACATTTAAGAGCAAAACCATCCAGGCATTGAACACACTGGGATCAAATTGCTGCTCTGGAAATTTCAACTAGAAAATAAATGATGCATTAGTATCATATATATAGCTCATAATTGATGCGAACAAGGACTACACACGTCGCTGAAAATTTAGATTGAAAAGGAGGTCGATTTAAGAGGTTTTCCAAGTTTCCAGAAAAATAATAAAATCTTGTTATAGAAAAAATTTAAAGGAATTGCTCCTGTCGGAAGGCCTCAGAGCATTAAAGAACAGTAGTTAAACACATATATCCCAACTGCGAGTAAATACACGGCATTAAAAACGTACTTCAGTTAAATAAGTTTAACCCTCGTGGACATGGATATGTATCATATTTTTTTCCTGGATAAGCATAGTAAAAATCACTAGTAGCTTTGAATAACAAATGCTAAAGTAGGAAGTTCAAATTCAACTCTCTCATAGTGTCAAAGTATAACTTAGAAAGAGAAGAAGACACTAACAAAATATAGTCATGAAAAGAACATACATATATTGATTACCAGAATATTTTACAGATTAGCTTGAATCATCTGCTACATCCACGGTGGCATGTTAATCTGGACAAGCTTCTTGAACATACTGATGAGGCTACGAAATGTTTGATCAACAATGAGATGAAGCGAAATCCTTTCCTCACCAAATTTGAAACTTAATATATAAAAAAACATAATAAATCTCAAATATTAGAGTTAAGGGTAACATGAAAGGAAAAAGGCTTTATTGAAGCAGGAAGTTGCTGTAAAATACAATTTCAGAAAGTTACAAGTAATCAGATATGAAAATCTCATTGCACTTAGAGTGAAAAATTAAAGATCAAACTTGGTAAAATAGTCTTTTGAAACGAGAAAAGTATTCTTTATTTTTTTGGTCCAATCTCAAGAAAGTACCAACATATAGTTGAACATGTATTTGTGCTATGCCCATCCATAGACCCTCATTAGAAAAGAATAATATTAGAAATTATTAATTAAATATTAATAATAACTTTGAAAGAAAATAGAAGAAATAATCATGAATTACTAGTTTACACATGTGAAAAAAAAATTTAATATCAATCAATTGAAGACTATTTTATCCAGTTGTTTACCCATTAACGTTTTTTTTCCACTGAAACACTGTACTATTGTAAGGAACGTATTTTTTCAATCAGTTACAAGCATAGACATTAAATTACTTAAAAGGCAATGACAATTATACATGTCAATCTTACGATGGCGTATAGAAATATATGATTAACGAAAAACAGAGAAAAAATCTCTACATACCTTGTGTTGAACAGGAGATTTGACTTTTGTGCCTCCTCCCATAGACCTCATTTGAAATGAATAGTGTTAGAAATAATCAATAAATGGTAGCTATGAAACAGATTGATCTAAATCTTCCATATACAAGTTTACATATCCAGAAGTGTGTGTGTGCATGATTGCTTGGCAAGTATAAACATACAATGACTCATCTCAAGACAACATGCGATATTCCACCAAGAATTCAAACCGACTTCGATCCATTATCTTTTTGTCCTTTTTTTTTTTCTTCTAGCTTTTTTTTAGCATGAGTGGATTTTCAATTCGTTTTTTTTTTTTTTTTATCTTGCGGGTACCCCCACAAATCCAAATAGGTAGCCTTCTCCACTCACGCTTTGCGGCGGCATTCACTAAATCTGAAGGCTAGCACATACACATAGGCAGCCTTTTCCCCTCACGGTATTGCGTTGACTTTCACTCTATTTGGTGGGCAGCTATTTCCGCTCACGCTATTGTGACGACATTTTACTATATTGTGAAGGCAGTCATCTCAAAGAAAACTACACATCCACATAGGCAGCCGTCTACTCACGCTCACTGCGGACCTTTCACCCTGAGGGCAGCCGTTTCCACTCACGCTCATTGCGAGGGCATCTATGCTATTCACATAGGCAGCCATCGCACGCTATCGTGGCGCTTTCCACCCTCATGTGGAGGTGTCCATTTCACTCCTTTTTTTCTTTTTTCTTTTTTTTCCCTTTCTTAGCAGCAGCTTTTTCCATTTAGCTTTTTTCTTTTCTTTTTTTTCTTTTTTTTTTTCTCTTTTTGCTTTTTGAGGACACCTCCACACATTCAAATAGGTAGCCTTCTCCGCTCACGCTCACTGAGGCGGCTACACTCTATGTGAAGGCTAGCACATCCATGAAGAAGCCTTTTCCGCTCACGCTATTGTGGTGACTTTCACTCTATTTGGTGGGCAGCTATTTCCGCTCACGCTATTGTGGCGACATTTCACTTTATTGCGAAGGCAGCCATCTCAAAGAAAGCTGCACATCCACATAAGCAACCGTCCACTCACGCTCACTGCGGACCTTTCACCCTGTGGGCAGCCGTTTCCACTCACGTTTATTGCGAGGCCATCTATGCTATTCACAAAGGCAGCCATCGCTCACGCTATCGTGGCGCTTTCCACCCTCTTGTGGAGGCACCCATTTCCACTCATGCTAATGTGGCTGCTTTTTACTAATGGATTCTAGCCAAAGGTCATTCAAAGTGTAACTCCGCATGCTATCAAGAGATTCACAATGAAATGTCCATACAAGTCAAGCAAATGTGTATTCATATAGAATGATGAACTCACAGGTTTTCATTGAAACAAAATAGAGAGAGAAAGAAAAAGCAAGAAAAAACATGAGAGAAAAGGAAACAAATGACTTGCCTTATCAAATCTTGAGTCGATTTGAAGTCATAATAACAGCAAATCTGAAAATCAGCATGCTCATTCGTATTTGTACCCTTAATCTCCTCCATTGGCTGTCGAACACCTCTCAAATCCAAACACAATAGAATCTCAATACGCTACCTTCCTGAGAACACAAAGCAACCAAGAGAAGCAAACCTTAAATACAAAAGAAAAAAGTAAATTACCATTGAGATAGATGGAATAGCATTTTAACAAGACACGTTGATAAAACAGCAGTACATACTTGGAAAGAAGTCAATATAGCCCAATCTGCTAGTGCTTCCATCATCAAATGGCCAAAGACTCTGCATATCAAAGGAGATTGTAGGAGAGAAAAATGCCATGTGCGACACAATCTCCAAAACGTCTTCGAAAACCTCTGCCAAGATTTAAAATGACACAAAATCAGTGTTAAAAATCAAAACAAACCTCGAGAGCATCATGGTTTAATCTTTCTAAAGGTTATAAACCATGACAATACATGCAAACCTTAACTACCAAAATTGAGGTATGAATCTTAATATAATGATTTCTCATATTTAGATTAATCTGTTCCTAGATTAAAACTCACCCACATGGAAATTTTTTCTAGTCTTGCGGTTAACTCTTTGAACTGACTCATGTTCACGGTCTGATAGATTTCAATAAATATTTCAGTTCTTATATCAAGATAAAATAGATTACCATTTTCCTCTACACAGGCAATCCTGTTGTTTTCAAGGAATTTGTCATCCAAATGCCTGTGGCAGCATAGCATTCTTCAAGTTTACCACTCTAAACCCAAGATTATTCAGATTTGGCTTTAATTCATGATCAAAATGCTCTATTATAAGTTTAACCCTCAACAAAATCAAAAGTACTCATATGTGAAAATCTCATTGCACTATTATAACAAAATTAGGAATTATTCATGTTTAAAAAAAAAAAAACGTGTCCCAATTTTTAAATTCAATTTTGAAACTTGTATAATAACAGTGGGTAGGTTTCTATTAAAGAGAAAACAAAAAGCACAATTTCTAACTCTCTAGAAAGAACAAATTAACACAAGCAGAGCTTCAATAAAAGGAAAAGAAAAAAAAAACAATAATCACTTTCGTTTCAACAATACGTTATAGATAAGCTTAGTTTGATAATTTGATAGGGAAAACTGTAGAGAATTAGATGGTTTCAACCTACCTGGCTCGTGCGCCGACCAGTCCAGACAGACCACTTCTGTTCTTTGGGATGAAGTTTCTGAAATGAGAGAGAGAACCAGTCCAGACTCCAGACAGACCACTTCTGTTCTTTGCAATGAAGTTTCTGAAAAATGAGAGAGAGGGAGAGAGAGAGAGAGAGACGTTGCTTGAGCGCGCTTTCTTTTTCAAAATTTAAATAAATTTAAGAATTCAAAACGTATAAAATTAACCCCTTCAGAGGAGAGAGAGAGAGAGCCGTTGGGTAAGGGTTTCGGTCAGAGTTGGGCTATTAATCAACGCATAGGCCGATAGTCTTGCCAAAGTGGGATTGGGCTTCAAATTAATGGGGGGAGACTCGTACATACAAAATGGCCCACGCCCCGTTTTGCTCCCTAAACACCAAATTCAAATTGTTTTCTTTTTATTATTATTTTTTAAGAAATTATAGTGAATACTCAATTTTTAACACTTAATTTAATTATTACCCAATTTTTTAAAAAATATAACCAACTACCAAAGTGATTCACTTACTTATACAGTGGTAAGTGGTGGTAATTAACTTAGTTACCAAAAACATGTGCAAGTAATTAATGAATTGACTAGGAACTCAATTACATCAAAAGTTTGGGTATGTATTTTTATTGTTATATAAATTCTAGGTATTTGTCTACTTCACTCTTATTTTTTTATGGGAGAATTTCAAAATAAAGTCATTCTTTGCTGCCACTTAATACTCTATACCCTAAGTAATGTGCTCTTTTTATTTTCACTATATGTTTGTAGTATAAAATTTGGGGTATAAATTAAAAGTGCAACCCACATGGTACGTAGATTATCAATGTGCCGAGAATTGGATATTCCATAAAATCTCCCTTTTTTTATTCTAAAAACACTCCTAATATTGTTTACTCATTGTCGTCAGTCTCCAATACAATTGTCAATGCTTATGTTAAATTTAGCACTAAAAAGGTAAAAATGCTATACAAAATAAATGGGGAGCGTGATAACAAAACAAAAGGAGAATTGCAAATTAAGGTCATTCTAAGTATTCAGTTATTCACTTAAACTCTATTTTGATAATATTTCTATTTTTTTTTTGTTTTTTATGAATAAAAATTTGGAAGTGTTTTTGTTATTTTATTTTCAAAACTTTAAAAAGCACAAAACATATTTGGTAATCACTATTTGTTATTTTTTTTTAACTAGAGAACACAAAATGATAGTTTGTAACTAAAAAATAGAGTGTGAAAAGATAAGAAACGCAAAGATGAAGTATGAAGAGAGTATATAATTGAGAAAACACAAAAAAGTTTGTAAGTTTTGATTTTTTGTTTGAAAAAAATTTGGCGGCAAGAATTTTTTGTTTCCTTTATTTTTGAAAATTTGTTTCTAATTAAAAAAAAAACAGAAAACGAAAACGAAAACAGGTTTATCATACGAGTTTTTTAATTTTTTTAAACTGTGACTATTTTTTAAAATTATTTTGTTAACAGTGGTTATTTTCTTAAATTTTTTTTTAAAATTAACTCAAATATGCGAATTAAAAATTAAAATGAAAAAGTCTTAAAATGTGAAAAAAAATTATATATATATATATATATAATATGATTGATTATCTTAAATGGTTTGACGAGGATTAATTTTTGGGTGTTCAGTTAAAAAAAAAAAAAAGAAAGTTGAGTATATTCGGGCTTTATAAAGAAAAAGAAAAGAAAAAAAAAACTGATTGATGCTATCTGGTAACCGTTAATTTAGCACTAACAAATTGTTATTTTAAAGAGGTGTATAAAGAGATAAGAAGCATGTTAATAGAATCACTCTTCTGAAAATTATATTAAATAAAAACACAATAATAAAATAGATGCTAATCTTTGGTGTTTTCTTTATTGCTGAAGATTTCTAAGAGATTTTAATAGACATTAGAGATCAGCAATATGTGGGCCGGGTTTTGTTTCCAAAATAATACTTTCTCACTTTCTTGGCAGCTTTTAAGGATTTACTTCATTTCCATGTCGTTTAGACATTTAATTATAGTTATCTACTTTTCTGTCGTTTTTCAGTTGGTTGTCGTTTTCAAAGCTCCTGTCGTCTTTCATTTTCTGACGTTTTTTCTGTTCTCCGCTGTTATGCAGTTTAATTTTCCCTTTCAATTTCAATGTGCTTTCATAATTTTATATCGCTTAAATTATGCTGTCGTTTCCAATTAAACTGTCGTTTTCAGTTTTAGGCCCTTTTTGTTATCCTGTCGTTCATAAGTCACAATTGTCGTTTTCAGTTCCTTGTCGTTTTTTAATTTTCTGTCGTTGTTATTTCTACTGTCGTTTTTTTGTTTGTTTAATATGTCATTTCTTCAAATTTCATGTCCTTTCTATTCGTTTCTTTCACTCTAGCTCATTTCTTCAAATTTGATGTCGTTTTTCTTTGAAAGTAAAACATAGAAACTGACAAAAACGAAATGAAAACAGAAAAACGACATGTATCTGAGAAAACGACAGTAAAACAGAAACATGGTAAAACGACATTAAAACAAAAAAAAAACCGACTTGTAAAACTGAGAAACATGATAAAACGACATTAGAACAGAATTACAAGAGAAAACGACATTGAAACAGAAAAAACAACTTCTAAACAGAAAAATGACAGTTAAATCGAAAAATATAAAATAACGAAATTAACACCCCTAACCGACAGTAGAACATGAAAACAGAAAAAGGTTGGTGAAACAAAAAAAACAAATATAGTGAAACATAGAAAGCTTGGAAAAACGAATTGTATCTGGGAAAATGACAGTAAAACAGAGAAACATGATAAAACGACATTAAAACAAAAAAACGACATGTAAAACTGAAAACGACAGTAAAACAGAGAAATATGATAAAACGACATTAGAACAGAAAATATAGTGAAACGGAAAAAAAATCAACCTTAAACCAGAAAAATGACTTATAAACAGAAAAAACGACAATAAAAGCGAAAAATGTGAAAAACGACACTAAAACCTCTAAACGACAGCAGAACATTAAAACAGAAAAAGGTTGGTGAAAAAAAAAAAAACAGTAAAACATATAAAACTGAGAAAAACAACATTAAAACGGAAAAAACGACTTGTATCTGGGAAAACGAGAGTAAAATAGAGAAACATGATAAAACGACATTTTAAAACAAAAAACGACATGTAAATCTTAAAAACGACAGTAAACAGAGAAACATGATAAAACGATATTAGAACAGTAAATATTGAGTGAAACAGTATTACAGGAGAAAATGATATTAAAACAGAAAAACGACAGTGAAATAGAAAAACATAAGAAAACAACAGTGGTGTTAACTGCTTATATACAACAAATAATTATCAGAAAGAAGGAAAATTAATTAAAACAGAAAACAAAAAAGTCATTCAGTATTTGGTAATTTCTAATACATGTTTTGAAGAAATGGTCAAAGTTTCTAAATATTAATTTATTAGTCACTAATACATAAAAAAAGTAAAACCAAATGCATAAAGATAAATGTACATCATCGTATAGTTAAAAAAATGACTAATGATGATTATATATTCAATTATTTAAAAAAAAAAAAAAAAAACACTTGCTTATAACAGCTAACAATTAGTTATGTGTAGTAGTAAACCACTTGATATAGCTTCCAATTACAACAACCCAATATTTTGTTTTATTTCTATCCACAAACAAAGTTCCACATATTACATATATAAAAAATAATCTCTCCATAACAGAACAATCCATAATTTAAAAAAAAATAATCCAAAAAACTCAAAGACGCGAGCGCGATTTCTCAGTCCCAGCATAAAGAAAAGGGTAGTCAGTGTAACCAACCACAGGGTCGTGAGTGTAAAAAGTCTTCCTATTGTACTTGTTCAGAGGCGCACCAACCCTAAGCCTCGCCACCAAGTCCGGATTCGAGATGAACAGCCGGCCGTACGACACCAAGTCGGCCTCGCCCGCCGCCACGGCCTGCATGCCGAGCTCGCGGGTGAAGCCGCCGCTGCAGATCATCGTGCCCCGGTACGCCCGCCGCAGCGCCTGCATGAGGTGCGCCTCCTCGTCCTCGCTCCCTGGCCGGCCCGACTCCGTCTGCCCGTAGGCCGTGTAGCGGGGCTGCGTCACGTGGAGGTACGCGAGCCGCGATCCATGGCCTTGCTGGAGCTCGTTGAGCCGCTCCACCACTGCCAGGCCGAGGCGGACGGGGTCGGAGTCCAGGGCGTCGAGGTGGTCGATGGCCGGCGAGATTCTCACGCCCACTCGGTCTGCGCCGACGGCCGAGACCACTGCATGGACTATCTGCATGAGGAACTTGCACCGGTTTTCGAGCGAACCGCCGTACTCGTCGGTGCGTTCGTTGATCCCGTCTTTCAGGAACTGGTCTATGAGGTAGCCGTGCGCGCCGTGGAGCTCAATTCCGTCGAAACCTGTGGATTTAGACACATATGTCAACAAAGCACTGGGCAGGGAATTTTGTTCAAGCTATTAGTAGCAAATTTTGCCCAGAGAATTTTGGTACATTGTATTGAAAATAGGTATAAAAAAAAAAGTTGTATATTTTGATCTAACATGAAGGATTTTTTTATTACTTAATTAAAATATAGTGTGTTAAGTATGGTTTTTTATCAAAGATGGGACCTAAAAAAAATAATCACTTTAGATGTATCCTCTCATGTATATTTTGTAAAAATAAATGATTTGTTAGATTTTTATTAGAAAGCACAACTATATATAACGACAGTAGATTTCTATTGGGTCGGACCTGTCTAAATGCCTTCCATGTTTCGAAAATATATGATGAAACAAAACCTAATAAGTAATAACGAATAAGTGTTACTCAATAGAACAAATATCAGTTAATACGAGCATCGAGTCCACGCAACAAAATATGACCAGTTTAGCAAATAAAAACATAATGTGATGAGAATAATAATAAACAGAAGTAGATCAATACTTTTATTCACGCTGAGAAGTTCTGGGCAGTTAAATGATTTTATATACTAAGAAGGCATTCATTAGAGTCAGCGCACGAGTATGACGGTTAAACAAATCTAGATTTATTAGTAAATTCTGTGTTAATTTTATTATTTTTATTTAGAATTATAGCTCTAGCAACTCGATCAGATCCAGTGGTACTATTTTAATAACTAATCACATGAGAAGTAAATTGAAACACAAGAAAAGTGAGACACTAGTAACAGCCACCACACGTCTCCCCATGTTAGTGCATATATAGCAAACCATAAAAAACATTCAACATAGAAAAATAATGAATTGAAGTTAGTGACCAATGTTCATGTATGATGGTGGATGGAATTTTTTTAATGATTATTTGAAAAAAGAAAATGATTACACTGAATTTACCACTAAATCATGGAATAATTTTTTTTTGAAAATCTGAACACAACACTTTATTTTAGATTTGGATTCTTAAAATGTAAGGAAGGCGATTTTTTTTTAGGTGAGGGAAAGGTGAACCGTGAAAGTTTAAAACAAAAAAAGGATGGCGAAACAAAAAAAAAATGACAGTAAAACATAGAAAACTGAGAAAAACGACATTAAAACAAAAAACGACTTGTAAAACTGAAAAACAAGAGTAAAAGGGAGAAACATGATAAAACGACATTAGAAAATAAAATATAGAGTGGAACAAAAAAAAAACAGTGAAAGCGACATTAAAACAGAAAAACGACATTAAACGACAGGGAAGACGACAGTGAAAACGACAGTGAAATAGAAAAAGTGAGAAAACGACATTAAAACAGAAAAACGACTTGTATCTGGGGAAACGACAATAAAATTAAGAAACATGATAAAACGACATCAAAACAAAAAAACGACTTATAAAACTGAAAAGCAACAGTAAAAGGGAGAAACATGATAAAACGACATTAGAACATAAAAAATAGTGTGGAAAAAAAAGGAGAGAGAAAACGACATTAAAACAAGAAAACGACATTAAACGACAGGAAAACGACAGTGAACTAGAAAAAGTGAGAAAGCGACATTAAAACAGAAAAACGACTTGTATCTGGGGAAACGACAGTAAAATAAAGAAACATGATAAAACGACATTGAAACAAAAAACGACTTCTAAAACTGAAAAACAACAGTAAAAGGGAGAAACATGATACAACGACATTAGAACATAAAATATAGAGTGGAGCGAAAAAAAAAACAGAGAAAACGACATTAAAACAGAAAAACGACAATAAACGACAGTGAAATAACAGAAAAACGACTTGTATATGGGGAAACGACAGTAAAATAAAAAAAGGTGATAAAACGACAAAAAACAAAAAACGACTTGTAAAAGTAAAATACAACAGTAAAACAGAGAGACATGATAAAACGGCATTTGAACAGAATATATTGAGTGAAACAGAAATACAAGAGAAAACGACATTAAAACAGAAAAACGACAGTGAAATAGAAAAATATAAGAAAACGAAATTAACACCCCGAAGGCCTTAACCGACTGTAGAACATTAAAAATGTAAGGAAGGTGTTTTTAGGTGAGGGAAAGGTTAACGTTTTAGTTTTAAAACTTAAAAAATCATCACTAAGCAACATGCAAATTGTTGTACTTCTTTCTTCTTTTTTCTCAAATTGCATCGAAGTAAAATTTTGTGAACCAAACACTCATTTTACAAAGAATATAAACCCCGGGTAGCTACAAGATTCAAGTTGGCCAAAAACATCATAAAAAAATATGAACTAGCTAGCTAATAAGTTATACACAACACAAGCAGCAAGCTGTTGGGCCAATAATTCAACCGACCTGCTCGGATGGCATTAACGGCAGCGCGGCGATACTGCTCCACCACCTCTCCAATCTCATGAACTTCCAGCGCGCGAGGGTTCGGGTACATCCCATAAGACCCGTCCGGCAACAGGATTCTCCACCTCTTCGAAATCGGCTTGTCCGTCGACGATATCGGTGCCGCCCCGCCAGGTTGATAAACTATACTCACCATTTAAGACGAAGTAGCATTAGCTAAGCAACTGAACGATGAGTGTATTTTCTCCTCTTTTTTTTTTTTTTCGTTGTTAAGTACCTTGATGAGAAGCACGACCAACGTGCCAAAGTTGACAGAAGATGATGCTGCCTTTGGCATGAACCGCGTCCACAATTTGCCTCCATGCCTCCACTTGTTGTTCTGTGTATATCCCAGGCACATGTGGGAACCTGATTCCACCACCACGGAATTCTCTTTTATCACTTCACTCAGATAATTAGATTCGTAAAGAAAGAGAGAAAGAAAGGGATTAAAATCTAAACAAAATTTTAAATAGGAGTAGCCCCTTTCTTGGGGAGACCATTTGGTAGAGTCATTTTTAAAATGGATCATTTGAATGGCTCGTCAAATAATTAGTTAAATGTTGTTATTTACAATAATTTTCAACACATTCAATTGACTTAAACAATGTGTTACTCATTTATAAATGGTTTTATTAGGACTTCTTCATTCAAATGTCCTAAATACTGTGGTCAAACTATATTCAAATGAAATATTTGACTTTTCTTATAATAAATTTCTTTTTAGTCTTATTTTATTTTTGTTAAATAACAAAAAATGATTTGGTTAAACATTTGATAGAATGCCTAATGCTTTCTTCCATCCAAATGTTTTGGTGAAATCTTCTTTTTGCTGCATGCTAGACTTGAGAAGCCAATAAAGACAATGGTTATTCTTCATCAGTTAAAACCAAATAGAATTGGGTCCCACCAACCACTTAACAAAGCCCTAACAAAGTGGACCCCACCAAGCACTCGTGTGGGGGACCCACACCGACACAGAGACAGACATCCATCCATCCACCCAACCAACGAAGCGACAGATTCGCATCAAACAAGAAAAGCCCTCGAAAAGGCACAAGAATTACGAGAATTACCCCGCTCCGGTGTTGGACACCAAAGTCCCCTCGCTGATGAGGAACCCGCCGTGGGTCGACCTCTGCGCGTAGTACTCCGCCAGCGCCGCCTGCGGCACTCCGCCCAGCGCTCGGCACCTCGTCATCGGCGCCAGCACCACCCTGTAATTATCCCACCAACCCAGGGTCAAACTCGGGATTCTCACCCACACACGCACTTTCTTAGAGCTATCGATGATCAGTAAAAATTTAAAAAAAAAAAAAAAAAAAAAGAAGAACGACGAAATTTAAAAATTACTGACCTGTGAGAGAGATCGAACTTTCCCATCTTATAAGGAGAGAACAGAGTGACGCCTTTCGATGAACTCGTCTCACCCATTTCAAGTTTCGGACTTGCGATATCTCGCTTTGGACAGGAAAAAAAGAAAAAAGAAAAAAAGTAAAGACTATATTTATTCTCCAAAGTGGTTTGGGATATTTTGTGCTCAATTATTGGGTCCGTGAGCTGATGGATTGTGGTCGGCAAAATTTTGAGGGCTGTGTGTTAAGTGTCGCGACACCAATGGTGAATCAAGGCATGACTTTCACGTGATTATTGCATTTGTGTGATTTTTGTTTTGCTTTTCGGGGAAGCGAATTTGGACGAGGTGTTGTGGTCTGACTGTTGACCAGCCTGAGTCTGAAGTTGTGACTTGTGAGTGTGAACAGTGAGCGGGTTTACTGTCTGGAAGAGGTGGATTTGGGCTTTGTTTGAAGTGGTTGGCCCAACTCTAAGCTCGGTAGCTTTCGGGCTATTCAGAAAAGGGGGGGTTGGATTTGAAAACGAAAAAAAAAAAAGGAAAATTTCAAAATAAAGCGCTTTTTAATGTCATTTAATAATCTATATCCTAAGTGGTGTACTTTTTTTATTTCCACTCTATCTTTATGGTATAAATTTTAGGATATAAATTAAAAGTGCAACACACATAGGGTATAGATTATTATTGTGCCAAGATTGGGGCATTCCTCAAAATCCTCCTTTGAAAAAATGCACCTCTTTAGTGATAATGGACCAGTTTGGCATTACTTTTGGAGGCTGCTTTTAGATTATAAAAGAATCTAAAGCAGTTATAGGCGTTTGGTAAACTTGCTTCTTAAAAAAACAGGTAACCGTTTCTGCTTTTACGTAGTGTAATTTGAGAAGCAGGTTCAATGCTGCTTTTATGTAACCGAAATTGCTTCTCAATGTTAAATTGCTAAAATATCTTTAATTAACTACCCATATTCTACTAACTAATTTTCTAAAATTATTTTTTGGTAATTTTACACAACCATACTATTTTAATAGCAGTTTCAAAAATAAAATAACCAAACACCCTACATGCTTATAACTTCAGCAATTTTTTTCATCCGCACAATTTGAAACACTTCTTTTATAAGCACAGCAATACCAAACTGGCACAATATATATCTCATATATGTGCATTTTTAATATATACATCACTCGCGATATAGATTATTAAGTGGGATTAAGAATGACTTTATGTTATAATTTCTCCCTTAGAGAAATGCCGCGACCCAATTTGGCTTATTTTTTTTCTATAGAATTGTGAAATTGACCTCGTAGTTTGATGCACCACTTAATAAGTCATACTTCAAGTGGTACAGTTTTTTTTATTTATTTCTATTTATAGTGTAAAAATAATAGTAGAATTTATAAGCACAATATAAAATGGGGTATAGATTAATAGTGCGTTGAAAAATAGTATAGAATGTCGGCATTTATATGCATCATTGATGATTTATACCCAAATAGTGTGCTATTTTAGTTTCTATATCTGTTTATAATGTAAAAATAAAGGAATATCAATTCAAACAAAATGTAAAGCATTTTGATTTCAGTTATTGTTTAGCAAAATGTTGAATTCAAACCACTCTTAAATAAGAGTTTTTTTTTAGTATTTACATTGAGATTGTAAGAGAAAATACTTGTATAGAAAATTTTAAAAAAAATTATTTTTTACCGTAACAAGAGTATTTGAATCTAATTTTTATATTTAAGGCTAAAACATTGATACCGTAGAAAGAGTATTTCAACCTAATTTTCTTAATTTGGATTGCTATCTGAACGATCTCTATATTAAACAATCAAAAAATGACTTTAGACATTATAGTATATAGTATAATCTAACGGAAAGAATACTTTTATGCTAAACAATTGTATTAAACATATTTTCATACTATACAATACGATCGTGTGATTGTCCAATACAATATAAAGAACTGATATGGTGTAACAAATTAATACTCTATCAGTGAATGAAATGATAAATGTCTATAAACCATTGTCCTGATTTGAAACCTCTCAATTCCTCGTGTATATTTCTCTAGCTCATGGTCAAATTAAAATGCTAAGGAAAAGACATCACTAGTGTACATTAAAATTATGACTTTGGTTGTTAAATTCTGAAAAAGCATTTTCTGACTTGACAGAACATGAACACCATGTATAATACGATTCTGTATATTATGCAGTAAAAGTACCTCATTTGATTACACAAATATGACATCGACCACACTAAATAAGTGAAATTTAGAGAGGAAGAATAATCAATGGGTTTCAAAAGTGTGAAAATGTCAAGTACAAAGAAATTTATATAAGCCCTCAAAATGTCTTATAGAAAAAAAGGAGAATTAAAGGATAGATAATTGTTATGTTCACTTTAATTATTATTGTATGTAAACACAAAAATTATTATTAATTATCTTTTAAAATAAATTAGTCCTTTTTATAATGTAGTCATGTAGAGAGTATAGTGGCTAGAGAATTCATTCATTATTAGTCCTTGTACATGCATTACAAAAGATTTTTTTTTTTTTTTTGCATCAATTGTCGTATATGTTTTTGAAAAAATTATTTGGAGAAATTTTACTTTCTTTTATTATAATATTAATTGGTGAATGGTGCATTAAATTCTTTCCGTGGAAGAATTAATTTACTTTGGCTCGAAGAGAAACCCAACCCTTCCTTGAAAAAAATTGATCAAATATCAGGTTTAAGTCTAAATTTACAATCATGTTACCAAATGAATTAATTGCAAGTCATGTCATTTTTCTTTTTATATGTAAAATACATTTTCACTATTCCTTTTGTCTATAACTTTTTTAGAAGAAAATACAAGTTTGGTCAAATTCATTGTTAAAAAATAACATATATAGTGCGTTTGGTGCACTGGATAAGATAAGATAAAATTGGATTATTATATAGGATTAGATTTGATTGGATTGGATGAGATTATGGATTAATACTATGGGCTCATTTGTTAAATAGCCACTTGGAAGCCTATGTTTTAAGAAAATGACCTAAGAATTCAAATATTTAGTTATTAGCCTCAAATCCCTATGAAATCTCATTTTTACCCTTCATCACTCTTCTTCCAACCTCATGTATCAAAGGACAAAAAAGTCAATACATATTGTCTAAAGGCTAATAACTTAATTATAACAAACTCATGTCAATTCCTTAAAATTAAAGTTAAAAACAGGTCATTTACTTAATAATCTCTAATACTATAAAGTGTCACTAATACTATAAAGTGTCTGAAAAAAATATTAGATTGGATTAAATTGGATATAATATTTATTTTTAATATTAAAAAATTTAATTAATCAATTATAAATTATTAATATTTTAACTTTTACTCTATCTATAATAAAATAATATAAGATAATCAATAAAACAAGTGGGACCCACACTTTTTGGTTGAATCCCATGTTATCCTATCAATTTGGATGAGATAAATCATAAATTATCCCATCTCCTTTGGACTACTTTTTGGAGGGAAAAAATTGGAATCTCATCCGTTGTTGCAACAAACATGGCATAAGGACTAAATAGTCCAATCCAATCCCATCACATGTTTAATCCTAGGAGAGTGAAAAACATAACATTGCCTTTCACTGATTAGAGCATAAGAGCACCATGTATAAGAGTTTGCGAATTTCAGAAGTAATCTTAATCCTAAATTAGTTCATACTTTAAAACAAATTAAGGCTTAAAGAGTGTAATAAATATCCACACAAATAAATTTTATTATATGGTCGGTTCACATTCTTTCTGCTTAAGTTTATTTATTTTTTTTCTTTTATAAGAATTGATGAATTTAAATGATACTAAACTAAGAGGTCTTCAATCCAAACCTTATTGCACTTAGATAATTGTCGAATTTGTAACCACATTATAGATATTGAACCCTTAAACATATAACGTTTTTGAGAAAGTGGTAAATTAACACTCCAAAGACTTGACTTTTCTTTCCACCTCACCCTCCCACCAACTCAAAGTTGAAAGAAAAATGACCTACAGCCAAATGTGCCAAAATTAAAAACAATTACTCAATTATTGGAAAGGAAAATATAAAAAAAAAAAAGGAAAAAGAAAAGCTCCTTAAACAGTATGGCACTAACAATGGTGTATGGAAGAGGACCAATAATTTCCTAATAGCCGGTCCACAGCAAATTGGAATTTTCTCATAACTTAGCCGAATCAATTTGCTATGACATGTCTCAATAGTTGGACTTAGCCCAGCCCCATTAGCCTACTAACTATCTCCACCAATAATTATTTTTTTTATAATTATTTTGTTTATGTGTATTTCTCTTAACATGTCCTATAGTATCCACTTTGGGGTGTGAACTATGTTATGAACATCTTTAGTTCTTTACCAACATAAATGTGGAAGCAATATAATAGTTACCAACTTTTTCTTTTTTAATTAATATTGTTGTAGGAGTTAGTAAATATATTTCCACGAAGGCCATATCGTGAAAATTGAGGTCATTGAGAGGAAATTTTCAAATAGCAGCACTTAGGAGACTCCCAACTGTTGAAGTCTGACTGATCATGTGCCACAAAAGTCAAAAGCTGTGACGAGGTACATGCAAGCTATGACCATCATTAACCCATTTTTCCTTTTTTCCTTTAAGGTGTGTTTGGTTTAAAATGGGAGATGAGAGCGATGAAGGTTGGAGAGGAGTGGAGGGAGGGAGGAAAAAGGAGAGAGCAAATCTATTATTTTTTGGAACTTGGAAGGAAAGAAAAGAAAGAGAGGATATAAGGAGTGACGAGCTCTTTGACATTTGAGCCCAACAAATTGATCGTTTCATTTCGGAAGAATATATATATATATATATATATATATATTGTAAAGTTATTATTTTGAAAATAATAGGGTTGGTTTTTTGTTGCCTCTTTTAGTGCTTTTTGGCGTGCTTCAAGAGGGCAAAGTCTCAAAGTTGCCTCTGCCTCATAAACTCCTAACCCATCATTTTCTTTCTTGCGAGAGTGTTCGAGGGCTTTTGTTGTGAAAATTAATGGCAAAAAATGAAAATAGAGACACAAAATATAGAGAATATGTAGATTTAAGTTCAAAAATCCAAAGCCGAAAAAAATCGTTAACAGAGAAAGAAAAAATTCATTATACGAAAAAAATGAGTACAAAGTTACAGAGTATATGCGAATTTGGTAACTATAAAAAAAAATATAAACTCGAAATGTTTGTACTACAACAAACTTGTAATTTTTTTTTCTCAATTTCCTTCGTGACGGATCAAAATAGAATTCGGAATTCAAACTCCAACAATTTTTTATTTAGTGGGGATTATTATCGAGTTGGGGTTTGGGGTAGCAGTGGTTTATCTCCTTTAATTGGCTAAGTTCGTGGTGGTGGGTTTGTTATTCAACTTCTCAACGTTTCTTTCTTGGTACCATTTTTTGTTTATCGTCTTCTCCTTTCTTAGTTTCAATAATGGTCTTGTCTAACTCAATTTCTACGGAGTAGGTCTTACTACAAAATTGCTTCATGTTGTTTGACATTTTAAAATAATTGCATTTTGCATCTTATTTCCTTCTTGTGTTTTGTTGTTTTCTATTCTATAATAAAGTTTTTATACAATTTAGTGTTTTGCCTTAATTATTTGGCATTTTAGTTTCCGCCGTTCATATTATTCCACCAACTATAATACAACTGTTTAAAAAGCCTTTTGTGTTCTCGATATCGTACGTTCCTTTCAGTTTCCTTTCAGTATACAGTTTTACTTTTACCCCTTAAGCATTTACATTTGATTTTACAAGATCTGCAATAAGGTAGAACACTTCTACTCTAATGATTGTATTACTTGTTTCTATTAATGGATTTCTCTTTCGAAAAAAAAAATACTAGTATTATAAACTCGCATCGTGTTCAGACCTAGATTTGAACTCTTTATTTATTATTTGAAGGAAATCAAAATTTATCAAGATTAAGATTTGAATCATTTTACAAAATTTCTCATTTACTTAATCTATTTTACTAAGGGGTTGTTTTTGCAATTTAAATTGACATTTAGATACTCTTATTACATTTTAAATTCATTTGGACTTTATTTAGAAGTTACCTTTATAACTGTTTGACTATATTTTAGAATAATTTATTTTAGCGGCCCCTCTAAAAGTACTTCTAGTCAAAGCCATAAATTTTTACTTCTCTAACAAGCTCTTAAAAAAATCAAACTCGATTATGGGTTATCTAAAAAAATACAACCAAACATTTGAATCGGTTTTGTATTTCCATCTAATTCCTATTCCATTACATTACAATTGCGATTATGATTACATTTACGATTCTCTCTACCAACCAAACACTACCTTAATTAAGAGTCAAAGTTTTACTTCCCTCTCTTACTATTTAGAACTTAGAAGTCAAAACATTGCCAAACTGGGAATGAATTAAATCTCTTCGCCAACCCACAAAATCCAATCTCCCTGAGAGGAAAGACTGAACGCCAAATAATGAAAAAGATATTTTACCTATACAATTAAAAGACCATATAAAATTACATCAACAACAACCATGCATTCTTTTAAGTCAAAATATTCCCCCTCTTTTACCAAATAATTAAGTTGAAGAATATTATATTTTTTCTTCATTGTTCACATTCTTCGTTCTTCTAAATTTATCTATAAATATCTCCATTGCCAGTACAAACTCAAAAGGTACGACTGTATGAGTTGATTCCCTTGGTATCTTTTATAAATGAATTACATCGCCTATAAATATTCCGTGTCCTATTTTATTATGTATATATAATGGATTTTGAATTCTAGATCCTTTTTTTTTTAAGCTGTTAGATCTTAAATTAATTGAGAGAAAGAGAGAGCAAGGGGATATAATTACAAAAGCCAAAATCATTTTCAAAGAAAAGAGACAATTCCTGAATCTAATGAAAATTTTAGCTTTCTTGGGAGAATCAGTTCATTTCACTTTCTAGATAATTGCTTTCGTGCAAATCTCGATCAACTTAAATAGAATTGTAGAATTTGCTTGTTATAAAGTTAATTTTTGGTATTCATGCAGATAGATACATGTGGAGATAAATGTCTCCTCGTCTTTTGAATTTTATGGCGCTAACTAATAACAAATATCAATTAAGAGCGGCTTATTTCAATTTCATACAATTGTGATCATAATTCATAAGGGAACAATATAAAATTGCAAACAAATTAATGCGAGTTCTTCTAGTAAGATGTTTCTTCATTATTCGTATGAATTTCTCTCATTCAACCAACATATATAACAATAGTGTATCTAATGTGCTAATGTGTAAAAATAAAAAAAAATCATATTTTAAAGGTTTTTTTTTTTCTAAGTTACTATAGATCTTACACCATTAATGATGCACAAAATTGTACACTAAGATTGAATCTTCCAAAAAAACGAACTTATAAACTTACAATAGATTATATTAGATAATCTAGAATATATTTTATAATCTAAGAGTAGAAAATAATAATGAAATAAAAAACGGAAAATATGGTAACTTTTTTTTTTTTAGGAAAGTGAAATAAAAAAATGTTATGATCGATCATTTATAAAAAAATAAAATAAAAGCAAATAGAGTACGTATTGATTAAACAGAAAACAAAAACCCCAAAAAGGGAGAGTCAAAATAAATTTGGACAAAAAAAAAATTAAAAGGTTAAAAGTATTCATAAAATATGGAAACATGTAACTTTGTATAAGGATCATGAAAATATCTAGAATTATATGTTTTATATGAAATATTCTACCAAATTCATGCATGTATATGTAGGGATGTATATTGTAAATTGTAATGTCTCCATACATAGATGATTATAATTAAAAAAACCAATCAAATAAAATAAGTTGTAGAAGAAAACACACAAAAGGAAATAAATGGAGGTTTGTCGTCTCACATGTATATTTTCTTATTATTTATTCAACCTTGATGCTTGTCATCTAAATGTTTGGCGTTGTGGTGTACTTCTTCTTCTTTAATTAGAAACGTCGATAATGTTATCTTGATATATTATGGTCTTAAATCTTTAGCAATCTCTCTTTTCGATCGGCACTTATCTTTCTTTTCTTTGTTCTATATAATTTTTATATCTTTAAAGTTGTAGTCATCCTAAAATTGTAACGCTCAATGCTCTCGATCTATACTACTATTACACGTCATTAACGATTGTTGTCCATAATAGTTTTATTTTTCCTCCACTTCTCTGATCAATAATTGTCGTCAAATCTTATTACATCTCATACCCCATATATTTGCAATCACTAATCTCAGCCTCACACTTAGTGTCTTCTTTCTCAATTCAAGATTTAAATCTCCATCTTATAAGTGCATATCAAATAAAATTAGATAGATATTATGCAAATTTTGAGTTTTAATTTGTAATTGTGAAGATTATAACTCTGTATTATTAGTCAATTATACGGTGACGTGGAGTAGCAGACTAATGAAGACCAATTGTCTCAGTACAGATGGTTGTATTTTACAAGTCCTGAAGAGTTGGTTAGGAAGAAATGGTAGCTACACACACACATATATATATAAATAAGAGAGTCAATTCTTAGCTTGTCTGAGAGATTTGTACAAGAAGCATTGAAAGAGAGATTGTTTGGAAAATCTGTGAGAGACAAGAGGGAAAGTTTTCAGGGTTGTAAAATTACTGAAACTTTGTAATCCTCTGATGAGTTGTTCTTGTTGATTAATAAAGATTTAAAATTCAAACCTTGCACAGTGGACGTAGGATTTCATTGATCCGAAATTCGAACCACTTAAAAACCCCATGAGTCTCTTCTATTTTCTTTCTGGTCTTTCAATTCAGTTCGTTCTGGTCTAGGTTTGTTCTTGGTGTTTTTCCGCAACAATACTTATTTGATGTTGCTTGTTCTTTGATTATAATATATTATGTAGGTCAGAAAAAAATACTCAAACTTTGTTTTCCTATTAGTATAAGATATTACTGAGCAAATAACTATTTTTTGAATGGTGTAATAATAAAATAGTTAATGTTTTCATTAATTAAAGAAATGATCATTATTTAAACTACATGATGCTATAATTTTACCTCTATGCCCTTGATTGTTTATAGGCTAATGACTAATTTCTTACTTTTTAAAAACGTTGATAATTTTCTTGAAACATGAATTAAAAAATGATCAAATACCAACTATATATATACATATTAAATGTAAATTATGTAATGCTCCATGCACATCGGTACTCCACATAACATCATATAAAAGAGTTGTAACATGCATGTAAAAGAGTTAAAATAACGAATCTAACATAATTGTTACATCTTTTTTTTTTTGAGAAATTAGAGTGAATATCCAATTTTTAACACTTAATTTAAATTATTACCCAATTTTTAAAAAATATAACCAACTACCCAAGTGATTCAATTACTTACACGGTGTTAATTAGTGGTAATTAACTTTAGTTACCAAAAACATGTGCAAGTAATTAACGAATTGACTAGAAACTCAATTATTTCAAAAGTTTGGGTATTTATTTTTAGAGAAATTATAGTGAATACCCAATTTTTAAAACTTAGTGTAAGTTATTACCAAATCTTTTAAAAAATGTAACTAAAACTACCCAAGTGATTCAATTACTTACATAGTGATAAGTGGTGATATTTCACTTAGTTACCAAAAGCATGTGCAAGTAATTCACGAATTGACTAGAAACTCAATTACTTTAAAAGTTTGAGTATTTATTTTTATTGTTATATAAATTTTGGGTATTTTCCTACTTCACTCTTATTTTTATTGTTATATAAATTCTTGGTATTTGCCAACTTCACCCTATTTTTATATCGTACAATATTGTCTTTTATAAATATACCATTTAGTCTAAAATAATATATATATTCGTTATCAATTAATGAAAAACATTAATAGACCATTTATTATTCATAAGTAAATATGCGTTGGGTTGCATATATATATAATGTCATTCCACATTGTAAAAATTCAACTCTAACATAAATACAAATTCAAATTGGCACGAAGAAAAGTATTAAGTACGTTGAAGCGCTATGAATGCCTTTGTTTGGCAATGTACTTTCACAAAATAAAAAAACCCAACGTTTAGCTGGATACAACAATGCTTTATTAATAAATATTGAAACATTCATAAATAGAATTTTCCTCAGCATACCATGTCGTAAACATAAATGAGTGAACTTTCGATCTTTCTATTCTTTCCTTTTCTAAGACAAGGCTGAAATTCAATAATAATATATAGCTGCACCAAAACGTGAAAGTTTAATACCAAGACGTGTTTTTCAATACGAGTTATAAATCTACGCTTGTTGGTCGGTGATTATACTTCCTATTCAGTTATTTTATTGTTACATAAGAAAAACATGTACAACTACGTGGTCTAGCAAAGAGGGGAAAAAAAAAAAACACAATTGCCTGTTTATAAATAACTCTTATATATTAATGTTATTTGATTGCAAGAATATAAATAATTCACTATTAATAAGAGTGATATATTCAATGAACAATAAAAACAACCTTTATATCAATTAACAAAAGTGAATTACATCATAGAATGTTTGTAAAATTCAGAAGTAAAATAATAATTTAAAAACCATAAAACTTATTTTTGTATATTTTTTAAATTAATTAGATATTGAAATAAGAAAAATAATTACTCTTTTTTTAATAATTAATCTTTTGATAGAACCAATATTAAATTACTGCTAATTATATCCCTATAAAATATCATAAATTTTTACTTGCTTCTAATTGATAAAAAAAAAAAAAATTTAGTGTACCCCATAAAGGTACTCGAGTCCAATAATGATAGTTTCATGTTGGTGATCAACTAAGAGCTAACCACAGTGGACCATCCCCGGCGACATTAGTAAGAAAAAAGTGTCACTTTTTGTCACCCACCATCATGCCACACATCCCACGCACAAAAATCATCAAATTAACTTTACAAATACATTAAAATAACTAGAGATTCTAAACCCCTTTTTAATATTGTGTGACATAAGTATCCTCATTTTTTTTGTTTTTTAGGTTTGGTGTTATTTGGTGCTTTATAGTCCTAAACTTAACGGTTTTTTAAATAAATAGCCATATTTTTATGTATGTTTTTAACAATTAGCCTATGTTTGCTTTTATTAGCAAAATAGCCATACATTCGTGTCTAGATTTTTGAGACTGCAGTCATTAATTTTTTGAATTTTGTTTTTGTTGTTTGTTGCAGACAATATTGTCTAAAATTTTGTGTCTCTAGTCATGAAATTTGTGACTTCTTTGGCTGCATATTTTTTTGCTATTTATAAGATATTTTTTATTTAGTAAAGTTTTATGAAATTAGTTGTATAGGCAATCATTTATTTGTGAGTTGATTATTTTGTTAATGGATGTTTAAATTTTTTATTGTGTTTATTTCAAATTTTCTGAAATTTTATGACTATAGTCACAAATTTTATGACTGTGTATTTTATTTATTTAGTCACAAATTTTATTTCTTTAGTCATAGATTTTTAGATGTTTACCTGATGGCTATTTTGCTAATTTTTCAAAACGTGGGCTATATCTTTAAAACATATACTGTAAAATGGCTAAATCATTAACTGGCCCTAAACTTAACCACTTGATAATTCTACTTATAACTACAATGGTAGGTTTGGAACAACAACAACAATAGAATCCTCCTTTTCAATATTTTTCAACTTCTACTTTACATGAAATAGTTACTACAATTGTTAGGAAAATTTATACAACTACAACATTTTGCAATTTATAATTGCAATTCTTTATAAGGGCCGTTTTGACATTTGACTATTTATTGTGCATGTTTTAAAGAAATGATCAATGTATTAAAAACTTAAAAAATTACTATTAGCCTACAAAGAATTAAGGGCGTAAAGATAAAATCTCTATAATATTTAGATAAAAAATAATTTTTATAATTAATAGAAATATTAACTATTTTCTCAAACTATTATTAAAAAATAACAATTTAATTAATAATTTATTATTTATATTTATTAATTTATTGATTTAGTACTTTAGGTCATCTAAATTTATTTATATCAATATTTATATTCTTAATATATATATATATATATATATATATGAGACGACTATAATCGACAAAGTATGGCGGTTTCATCAAGTCTAAAAAGCTTTGTCCCAATTAACTTGTTAGGGTACGAGGAATGCCTATGGAGTCTTAAGAAGCTGAATATTCATTATTAGATTATTGTTATAGCTAATACATACATTACATTAGTAGCCTATTATTTATAGTTTTCATGCCAATTATGTAAAAAGAAAAATAATACGTTTCAATTTAGGACGCTTGATGGTCAATAGCGTATAGACGTCACATGGATTAAAACTTCACAGGAATAGACTCGAATTAATCTATATGTAAAAAGAGAGTAGTTGGGATCATTACGTGAAAAATGACATACATTTGAACTCGATCAATAACTCCTTGTACAATATACCTATATTAGGGATCCTTGTGGTATTTGGCCCTTTTTTCATGTTTTTAAAGAATATTAATATTTTTAAAAATTAAAAAACTAATTATTAACTTACTTAATTAAAACATAAAGATAAAATTATAGTATTGTGTAATTGAATAAATGACTATTTTCTTAATTAATAAAAATATTGACAATTTTTTATATAATACATTTTAAAATTAAACAATAACTCAAGTTTTAAGATAAGAATTAGAACGTATTAATATAATATATTAGAAAAATAATAAGAAATAGTTGTCCACTTGTCCTACATAAATGATTCTAAAACATATCCAATATTTTTATTATTAAGAAGTAATTATAAGAAATAAGAGCATCTTACAACCTACAACTAAACCATTATTATTACTTAAAGGGCTCATTTAATTTGGTCAAATTTTATAACTGGCCCGTATTAATGAAAACTCTGAAATAACAATTTTTCCCAATAAAAAGCTCTGAATAAAAAAAATTTAAACTACTAATTGTTGATTTTACTCGAGTGCACGCAAGTAGTATAGATTCTAGAAGACTATATAATATAGAGGACGATAGATTAAACATATATATATATATAGGAAAATAAAAGTAGGATTAAAATTGCTAAGTCTAGGTTCATCTCACCCTAAGATCCATCGATCGCAATCATAGACGCATCTGGGCCCTCCACGTGGCATCAAACCAGGATGAAGCGTCCTGAGCAAGACACGTCAGCAAGAGATTCACGCGACCGGTGCGAGCGGTTTGCACAACGGAAAAGCCCCCGCCAAAGCGGCGCTTCGCGCGGCGTGAGTATCAGAGAGCAAAATGCTTGCTCGTTTTCCCAAAGAAAATATAATATAATATTTATTTATATGGGCAAGAGAAATACTAAGCTTTTATTTTTTTAATTCTTTTTTTCTTTTACTGTATGTTTTTGAGTTATTAAAAAAATTATATACAAGCTTTTTTATCGCCTAAAATTTATGCAAACAAAATTAATTAGAGTAATTTCTTATTTGTATATACCACATTTTTACAATTTAATTGGTCTCGTACAAACTCACCTGCCTTATAAACTAAGTACGACTAACTTAACTTAAGAATTGAGACACTACAAAGATGAGTAAAATTCAGAGACAAAGTGCTAAATGTAACTAAATTAGTAACTTCCGAGATTAAATTACTCAGACAAACTCTAAGACTATATTGGCAATGTTTGGTAAATTAAATGCCCTAAAAAATCACAAAATTATTAAAAAGAAAAAAGAAAAATACGGTCAAAAGTCAAAACACACCCAAAAAAAAAAAAGCGAGAGAGAGAAGGGAAACCAGGGTAGGGACATTGGATACTTCGTTACCAAACAGAGTCTTATCTATCATCATTCATCATCATATTATGTATTCATAGCCATCTTCCCTAACGAACGAGAAGCCCAAACACGTAATAAGAAACTACGATCCAAACACGCCCTTAACAAACATACATACAAACAGACAAAGGCTCTGAAACTGAAACCAAAGAAAGCTCTTTTTTTCTCTCTCTCTCTGTTGGTTTTGCAGCTTTTTTGTTTCCCATATTCTGGTCTCGGCGCGCACGAGGATTTTCCTTTCCATTCATTTCATACCATAACCCAAAACCAAAACCCCCTTTGTTTGATTAATTTTAATTCCAACCCAAGTTGATTAACTTATTTCAGTTTAGTCCCTAATTAATCCGAATCTTCCGTTTTCGCTTTTGGGAGACTTTTTTCCTGTATCAGGGAAGGGAAGAGAAGGTCCTTTGTCATGGCCGTCTAAGCTCTCTCTCTCTCTCTCTCCATATATAGATATAGTCATATAGATACGTAACATACGCCTTTTTCTCTCTCTCTCTCGAAGTTCGAGGTTAATCAGAGGTTAGTTTTCTATTTTCGTTAATATTGTTTTTTTTTTCTCCGCTATTACGATCTTAATTCTGACTAGTTTTCTTATGATCAGTTGTGAATTTCTTGTTTAGTGGAGAACCAGGTTTTTAGTTATTTGTTTATTTATTTATTTTTGGTTTGTGTTTGGAGGGGTTTCTGGGGAGGTTGAACTTATATGTAACTGAACGAGTTAGATAAAGTTTGGCGATCTATTTTAGAGAGAGAAATTCAAGTTTCGATTTTGCTTTGAAGATTATATAAATAAAAAATGGGCTTTGAAGTTGGGTTAAATCTGGCGAAGAAAGGGTTTTGATTGATAGTAACTGTTGCTTTATGTTTTTGGGTGGTTGGAAGTTTCTGGGCTGTTGATAAATTTATGGTTTTTCGGAGGAATTAATGTTTTGGTTACTTCTTTGTGTTGATTTATGTGTGACCTGTGATTGTGCTTTTGTGAATATAGAATTTTTTTTTTGGGGGTAGGTGGGAGGTTTTAAGAATGACTAAGAGTGAAGATTCGGGTAGCCCTGGATGGACTGCTTCATTTTTCATGCAAACGACGGAGGATGTGGCGAGGGCGGTAGCCGCTGCGGCGGCAGCTGCCACTGCCCCGCGTTCTCCGCGGCCATCGGTGGTGTTTTCGTCGAAGGATGATAGTGGTGGCGGCCAAATTCAGAAAATTCAGCGGCAAGTTTCGAGGTTTCTGAAAGGCTTCTCTCAGCCGTCGGAAGTGAAGAATGTGACTTACAATCCCGAAGTTTTGACTAGCCAGAAGCGCCAATGGGCGAACTTTCAGTTGCAGTACTTGGTAAGCTATTTCGTTTGCAGTTGATCGGTTTAACTTTGGGTAACTTGTTTGAATAGTGCGAGCTCTTGGATATTGATGTGAATGATCCATCAAACTATGATATCTTGATACTGATGTTTATTCGATTGCATCAAGTAATGGAAGCTATAGTTGCATCGTTGTAGCCATAACGTTTTTGTAACTTGTGTCTCATGTAACGGTGCAGGACCATAGGTCTTTGAAGGAACCAACGAGGCTTTTCGAGAGCATGGTAGTTGTTGGACTCCACCCTAATTGCGACATTCCGTCACTTGAGAGGCAATATGTAGCGAGGAAGTCGGAAGGTTCTGGCAAACTGCGAAGTTCACTTAGTCAAAATCAGTCACGTGTGGAACCCAGTCTTGAACCTCAGGTTGGTTTTTGTCGCCATAGCTATCAATTTGAATACACATGAATGCTTTGGAGGTATTTTGAGTAATATATGTTAATCCATCGGTTTCTCTGGCTAGGTCTTATTTGTTTACCCTCCAGAAAAACAGCTACCACTTAAGTACAAAGATCTTATTTCATTCTGCTTCCCGGGAGGTGTGGAGGTTAGTTGTTTCCTTGATCGGTCTTTTTCCGTTCATCTTTTTTTTTTAAGTCGACAATGTAGCCAATCATTCTGATACTTCAGATTTTTTCTAGTCAGAAATTACTAAGCTGGTAATGGTATCATTAAAAAGTCAAGTGGTTTGTGTTATGTTTTCATTCTTTGAAGACAATCTTTTATGTTGAAAATCTTTGGTCACTCTTATTGTGTTTTATACATTTATTATTGAACAGAGATAAAAGAGAGATTGTAGATGGTTCTAAAATTTGTTAGTTTCAATTTCAGGTTAACGCTGTTGAAAGGACCCCTTCAATGAGTGAATTGAACGAAATTCTTCTTGGGCAGGTATTTCCTTTTTTTTTTTTTTCTTTGTCAAAATTGTATTATAAAATGGAACTTAGTCTTCCTACCACCTTTAAGGATGTCTGTGTTTCAGTTTTATCTCATTTGATAAGATTTATTTTAAGTAATTTAGGATTATTAATGGAGTATGTTCACCTAGAGAAACTCTTTGGATCGGTCATTAGGTTTACCATTCAATTTTAATAAATCCTTAAATGTGTCAGCCCTTTTCTGCAGTGAACTAGCTTTTAACTACAGATTTGGAGGGTTGAGCCTTTTACATGTTTTAGGCTGGCCACAGATAACTACCCTTCTTCCTTGAGACTTGAATCTCCTTTCTGCTCGGATTAAGTAAACAAAAGACAGGAGCAACATTTTGTTACTGTACTAATTAACGTTGAAAATTGGTATAATCTGTCTTGACTTGTTATATTTGGTTGTATTGTTGTTGTCTACTATCTATCTTGTGTTGTTCAGTGAATACTGAAATAAGTAGCTTGTAAGCTTGATCTCACGGGTGATGTGATAATGCAGGAGCATCTCAAACAAAGCGACCTGTCCTTTGTATTCCGGTTGCAGGTAAGATACAAAAGTTATACAGCATTTCACGCCATTTCGTATCCTAATATATAAAACAAACTCATTATAGCCTAATTTCCATAAAGTATTGGTTTTTTATTTTCAGAATAAGATTCTGGTATTGGCCCACTTCTAGACAATTGAGCAACTTAAGGGGAAATTGAAATGCCTTAGTTCTTAACAGACCTCAGACTTTTGTTTCACTTGGATGACTACATGAACTGTTTGTAGGTTGCTGATGATTCGACATTGTATGGATGCTGCGTGTTAGTTGAAGAACTAGTGCACAAACCCTCTGGGTTGCTTTCCATAGTTTCAGATAAACAACCTTCCTATCCCTCTTTGAGTCGTCATTTGCTGACCACCCGCCGATGTTATTGCATTCTCTCGAGGCTCCCCTTCTTTGAATTGCACTTTGGCGTGTTGAATAGGTGTGTCTTGCATCACATTAGTTCACATGGTGAACTGATTTTTTTTCTTTGCTCGTGAATTTTAGTCATGTTATGTGTTAGAGATTAGTGTATACATAATTTTTAATCAATTGTCTACTGTTTGACATTTCTGTTGTTTGGCTGCAGCATCTTTACAGAAGAGAGGTTAGAACGACTGACCAAAGGTATTGCTGGTTTAGATTTCGAATCACCAGAGGACTACAGCAGGGAAGATAATTTAGACGAAAATGCAGAAGAATCTTCAGACAGCGTATCGCTAGATGACAGAGCTGCAGAGGACATGCTTAATGGTTCAGTTGGGTTTTCTCAATTCAGAGATTCTGAACCTGCAACAGTTACAGATGTCGAGAATCACCTAGATCAGCAAGTGCCTGACAAGGATATTGACATGTTGAAGAAAGGTGTTAATAGTCCTGCTGTTTTGACTGAGCCTGAAACCCCAGAGAAAAGAGAATCCAGTGCTGAAAATGGTGAAACTTGTGACGTCTATGTTGATGATATTGTTATGACAAAGCAATCAGTAGAAAGGCGTTTGCCGAATGCTGTTCTGCCTCTCCTGCGCTATTATCAGTATGAAAGCTCTGAATCTTCCTCCAGGTAAATCCTTGCATTTTTTGGTATCCTTCAAATACCTCGTAGTAAGTTACGAGGTCTTGTTTGTTCTCCTCGGTCTTCCTTGCTTGGATCCATAATGACCCATTAAGGAAAATATATCTAACCAGGGTATGTAAAACTGTTTAATGCAGTTTTCAGGGTTCTCCTTGCGAGGACAGGAGTTTTCGGAGTGATGTTGATGATACTGAAACAGAAGAGGCATCTTTTTCAGGTCAAGATGAGACTAATGATCTGACTGATATTCTGGAATGGGCTAAGGTACCTTTCTGTTCAGAGTTTTTATCCTCTTACTGACGTGGTTTGGATCCAATATTGCCTCGTGAGATGTGATGCGTATTTTCTTCTCTCCATTATTTTTCTAGGCAAATGATCATGGGTCGCTACAAATTATAAGCGAGTATTACTGCTTAAATTTCCCTGCAAGAGGTTCTACAGTTCGCTTTCATCCTTTGGAGCACTTGCATCCCTTGGAATATCATAGACCAGAAGAAACAGTCATGCATATTGCCGGTTCAACTATTGATTTGAGGTCATGCAATACAAGTTTAGAATACGCCGAGGTAGATTATGATAACAACTATCTCTTTTCGTCATGGGATTTCCATGAGGGATATATTTTAACTTGTTCATATTATTCTTTATAGTTTTTTTCCTCAATCGAGACTTGATTTGTTGCATCATATTGATGTTGGTTTCCTCAGGCGCATAATGCACTCATGGTAGAAGAGGAGGCAACAGCATTATCAATATGGGCTGTTGCAAGCTTATGTGGCTCTCTACGGCTTGAAAATGTTAGTTATTTGCTCACTGATGAAATAAACCTTTCGCGCTTTCTGTTGATCATTTTCTTGTAGCAGTTTAGGCATTTATTGTATATCATAGCTTGGAATTATGCGAACTACTTTCTTTTCACAGGACAGCATTTTGTTCTCTTCATATCATCTATATACAGTGTGGGTTTTTGATGATTGATTTTTCTAACACTTTGCAGGTATTGACATTGTTTGCCGGAGCGCTGTTGGAAAAGCAAATTGTGGTGATCTGTTCCAATTTGGTGCGTTTCATAATTCACGATAGATTAATAATTGTTTTGGTAAAGATTATTAGTCGTGGATTTTCCACATTCTTGTGTTATTTTAAGAGAGGTGTGTGAAATCTATTGACCACTTCTGAAGAGGTTAATGCACTAAAAAAAATTGTAGCACACGTATTTCTATGTTGATAACAGATCAGTTTAAGCTATATTAGAACTTGGTTTTGACTTCAAAGTGATGGTCTGGCTTTTAACTCCATGACGTAGTCGCAGCCATTAATGTGGATGTTCTGAGAGAGAGTGGACTAAGCAAGGATAACTTGTTGCGTTTAGCTACTGATTTTTTGACCATTGTCTTTTTTGAATTTGTTAAGTAAAAAGTATTTGTTTGTTTTCCTTTTTTATTCGTTGGTCTTAATTATTTCCGTTCCTTGATGAAAAACTAACTTTAAATATCACAATGTTTGCAGGGCATGTTATCTGCTATAGTGTTGTCAATTATACCTCTTATTCGTCCCTACCAGTGGCAAAGCCTGCTAATGCCGGTAAATGTTATTCTAGCATTTGAGATTTGTTCATCGAGTACCTCCAGCGACTGTCATAGTAACAGTCTTTCTATTGCGCTTCTTATTCGTTCGTTAATCATGATTGTGAATTTCCAGGTTTTGCCAAATGACATGCTGGACTTTTTGGATGCGCCTGTCCCTTATATTGTGAGTTTATACCCTCTGGCTTCCATATATCTCTAGCTAGTACAGTTCGATGTATTATCTTCTTGTGCCTTTCAGACTTTTTAGATTCAAAATGCTGGGAAAAACTGATCTCTCTAATATTAGGAATAGTAGTAATGTTCATGTCTTATTGAAACAGATCAAGTGTAGTCCTGTTTTTGCTCGTGTTCTTTATTTTTTCTTAGTCTTCACTCTCCGGGTACTTAAGTCTACTCTTATCTACAGGTTGGGGTAAAACACAAAACCAATGAAGTTCAATCAAAGTTATCCAATGTAATTCTGGTTGATGCCAATAAGAACCAGGTAAGTACTTTTAACAGCTAACGTTGTCTCTTCCCTATTCCAAAAAAAAAAAAAAAAACCACTAAAGATTATAAAAGGTTCATATCAGTTTTGCGTTGTTTAATCAAATATTAAATACATCCATCTTATGCGTGTGAGGTTTGTTTGAAGGCTAGTTATCTCACAACTTTCCTATCACATGATCTATAGGTGAAATCACCTACGGTACCACAACTTCCACAACAAAGGGAATTATTTTCATCCTTGAGTCCTTATCATGCAAAACTTGTTGGAGAGAGTTATTTGGGGAGAAAAAGGCCATTGTACGAGTGCACGGACGTTCAGGTGTGGTATCTTCTCTCTTGCTTCATAAGTTCATATGCATAAATCATTGCTTTCCTAATTTCCTTGTATAAATATTTTGTCAAATGTGGACGAAAAGTCATTTCCTCTTGTTGGTGAGAGATATATACTGTGACTTTAGATGGGAACATCAGAGGAGAATAATCCTTTATGACTGATTACTTTATTATTGCTGGTGCCATGAAAATATGATGTTCATGATTTCAAGCAATGTTTTCATATGTTGCATGTAGGTTGAAGCTGCAAAGGGTTTCCTATCAGTATTAAGAGGTTACTTGGATTCACTTTGCTCGAACCTCCGTTCTCATACTATAACAAATGTACAGTCCAATGATGATAAGGTTGGCACACTTTCGTATTTGCAAAAGAAACGATATGTATCTTTTTTATCAAACCTTATATCAACTTTTTTAATCATTTACATGCCTTTGTGTTGCAGTTTATAGTAATGTTTGTGTGGCTACTTTTGATGTGTATAATGTACTTATGGTAGTCAATTAATGCGGAAAAATGAACTAAATCCTTTGGAACTGCTTTCAACAAATGGGACGTAAGAACGAGCATGATGGATAGCGGACCTTTCTGCTATAGAAATTGATAGAAGACACTATATTATGACAATAACTTTGCTTATTAATTCCCAGTTCTGCTTCTATTCAATTTCAGGTATCATTGCTCTTGAAGGAGAGTTTTATCGACTCATACCCTAGTCGTGATCGGCCATTTATGAAGGTGCTTTTCATTACATAATTTGTGCTCTAGTTCGGTTATTCCAAGTCTATCAAACAACTGATAACCATATCTCTAAGTTTTCTAGTTATTAGGTTTTTGACTTGTTTCCTTTTAACTGGGATCAGACTCTCTATCTCGATCCCTTGTTTTTGTACTCCTGTTCGAATAATCTATGCTATAACAAGTCGATACCGATGTTTATATCGTCTCTCTAATAAAGCTGGTATCGTTGTCTATGTTCTTGCAGCTTTTTGTCGACACACAACTCTTTTCTGTACATACGGATCTCGTGCTTTCTTTCTTCCAGAAGGAATAACAGTAAGACACTGTTTCAAGTTTTAGCCTCGAGTTCTTGTTATTGCCATATTGTAACGTGAACGTAAGTTCAGAGTCATCTAGTTTTCCCAAGTTATATGATCAAGTTTAGCTTGAGTTAAAAAATTTTCCATTGCTTGAAATGTTCTTCCCCGCTCTGGCTCTATAGCTTAAGCGGCGAATGTATATAATAATATTGAATTAAACGAAGTCGGACTGTTTTTCCGTCTTTTTTTTTTCCTTTTACCAAGAAAAAATGTACTCATAAAAAAAATTTACTTTGACCCTCCTTGTTTCATGCACAAGTTTCATTACTTGATTGCGCAGAAATGGTGCCCAAAAAAAAAAAAAAAAAGGAATCAAACGCTTCTATTACACATGAAGATGCACCCAAATTTACTGTTCATGTATGTAAAAATAAAAAAAATAAAGAAAATGGAGTTAAGTTTTCCTTTCTGTTTAGTAGTTATGCTCAAGGAAATAAAGAATCTTAGTAGTCTATGAAGAAGAAGAAAAAAAAAAAAAAAAGAATGGTTGTGAAAATGGAGCTTTATGGTATATGGATTGGTATACAGCAAACATGGACCTGATTGATTGGCTCTATCATGGCTATCTAGTTCAGGGCAAGACCAACTAGTTAGATTTCTAGTTAGTTTTATTTACATATTTATTTTTATTAAAAGCATGATATTAGGTTAGGAAGAAATGAGAGTGTTAATTAGGGTAATGTGATAGGGAGAATTTGTGCCTATTTAGGAAAACTTTGTAAAGTTATCGAAGTCTTAAGAAAGCAAAATAAATTTTAACCATTCTGGTTCACCATTTTGAAAGGAAATTTTTAGCTTATATTGTTCTCTTTTGGTATTAATAACAACCTATTTGAATACTAAATTTAAAGTGCTTTGCTATAATAAGATTATTTGCTACACTGTATAGTTGTCCCATACACAATTTTCTATTGAAGCCCATTAGGTCTTTTAAGCTTATATATTATTTTAAACTCCTATCCAAACATGAGTTTATAGCAGTTTAAATGATAAAAGTTTTACTATTTCTAACCATTTATATTTTTTAGTTTAATAAATGACGAACTAAAGGGTATTCAATACTAACATTTCATTGTTTAATAATACTAGTGAATAGTGATAGATGATAATATTAGTATTCTTTAATATATTACTCGCAGTTTTATTTTATTTTTATTTTTTTGTTTCCACTATCCACAAGAAGATTACGAAATTCTGTCAAATTGCCTTTATACAGAAAGATAGCAGCTGAAGAGAAGTTTAGTCTCCCACGCCCGAGTGGGGTCTTTTGTACGAAAAGAAAACAGAAAATAAATAAATAAATAAATAAAACAAATGAAAAGTAGTTTGCATGTGTTTAGGCCTGCCAAGGGAATAGCAACAGTTCCACAGAGTGCACTGCTTTTGTACAACTGCCAAAAAGTTACATTGCAAATTTAGTTTTGAGCCAATTTATATTGCCCCAAAAAGAGTGCAAAAGTTTCATCAACTCTTGTTTTTAGCTCTACTCAAAAGGGTTAAAACCACATCTGTTAATCAAGTATTGGGTTTTAGAGTTTTTTATCTCATCCAAAACCAAAACCCATTTGTGCAATGGAATTATAGATTGTTTTACTTGGAAAAGCAAAGTGGACAAAAAGTTTGCACTAAACTAATCAAATCTATTCGGTGATAAGCCTTTGTGCATGTGATCTTTCTAGAGTTTAGCCCCAAACTCCGAGGAGGTGTACTTTGCCTTTATTTAGCGACAATCTTAGATCAATGGACTAATCTTTGATCATGTGTTGTGTTGTTTTGTGTTGTGTACTCTTGTCATTAAGGGCATGTTTGGAAGAGGGAAATAAAGAGATATGTAAGGAAAAATAGTAGATTTAGCTTATCATCTCCAACTCAACTCTAAAATAGAATAAATAGAACAAAAAAAATAGCGTTGGACAACTCCAATCTAACTCTATTTCCATTTTTTTTTAACTGAAGTATGAGTTCCAACTATACACCTCAACATTTAATCAATGAAAAAAAAAAGAAGAAAACTAGTTAAAATGTGAATTGTGAACCGGACAATTACATATACTAAAATCCATTTGAAATGACAAGAGAGCTTTAAATGCCTCTTAATCATAACTCCATTGAGCAAGTATATGTCACACAAGGTTGATATGTTCAGTCAAATGATGAAGAAAGAAGAAGATGGGTAATTAATTTCCAATTTGCAAAGCCAAAAAAAAAAAAAAAAAAAACATAGTTTTGTACTTTTGTTTGTCCACACAAAAAGACAAGCAATACAACAAGCCAACATCTATCTTCACACTCATTAAAAAAACCTTACAATCTGAGCCAATAAAAAGCCAAAATAGACATTAAAAAAACAGTATCACCGCAATAATGAAGACAGTGAAAAGGAAGGAAAAAGCTTGGAGAGAAGGGCTTTGTGGGGGGGTCCAGTTTTATACTTATATATATATACGTGCATATATTATACATACATATATCAGAAGTCCCTGAAACAACACACCTGCTCTTAAAACTCTGAATCAACAATTTCACTAAATTTCCCAAATTGCAAAAAGGTCAAATTGTATTTGTAAGTGAGCTCGACTGGGCACTGAGGTAAAAGGGTACAGAAAAAAGAAAAGTAAAAGAGAGAGAGTAAGTGAGTAAGTTGTAGTAGTAAATGACTCAGTACCGTACAATCCTCCTCAGACACCAACTCTTGTAGTCTGATATATCACAACATTATATGACATATTAAATATAGTATATAATATATATATATAATATTTCTTGAAATATGTTTTTATTTTATATTTTATTATGTTAAAGAGTTTTCCTTTTAGTTTATGGGTTTCCGTAGAGATGTCAGAGACAAGAGCTGCCACAGAGGCAGCTTGGCTTGCAGGGTTTTGTGGCAGAGGAAACCAGAAGCATCAGAGAAGGGTCAGTCATCACAATATATGAGAGAGAAAGTAGAGAGAGAAAGAGAAAGAGAGAGAGAGAGAGAGAGAGAAGGGAAAAAAGAGAAAAGTGGTGGGCATGCAAGCACTATTATCAGAACCATTAGTTCTATCCATGTACAGAAGATTCTGCAGCTCAATGGTCCCTGAAATAAATATACCTACTCTACTCAAAAACCCCTCTCTCTCTCTCTCTCTCTCTCTCTCTCTGTGTAAGTTATAAATCACTAATAAGTATAAACATAACACAAACACAGACACTTAAACACACACACAACAACACACCTTCCTATTTTCTCTGTTTTCCCCTGAAGTCTGAACCTGTCTCTCATTCTCTCTTTGCTTTTCTTGAATAACCTTGTTTCTTTGTTTGTTGTTCTTGTTTTTGTTATTGGGGTTTTTTGTTTGTGTTTGTGTTGGTGATGAGTGGGAAGAGCATGAGCAAGTTTCCCTTCACTGCAACACAGTGGCAAGAGCTTGAACACCAAGCTCTAATCTTCAAGTACATGGCCTCAGGGATTCCAATCCCTCCTGATCTTCTCTTCACCATCAAAAGAAGCCATTTGGACTCTTCCAATAACTCCTCCTCACTTCCCTCCAAGCTTCTCATCTCTCACCACCCTCAACATGGTTAGTACCACGAACTGTTAGCCTTTTTTTTTTCTTGATGATTTTAAGTGGGATTGTGTTATATGGGCTTGTATTTGTGTATATGTGTATATGTATTGCAGTTGGGTGGAACTGTTTCCAAATGGGTTTGGGTAGGAAAATAGACCCAGAACCTGGGAGGTGTAGAAGAACAGATGGGAAAAAATGGAGGTGCTCAAAAGAGGCATTTCCTGACTCAAAGTACTGTGAGAGACACATGCACAGAGGCAAAAACCGTTCAAGAAAGCCTGTGGAAGTTTTGAAGACACCAACTAGTGTCGCTAATACTAATACTAATAGTACTTCAACATTGACCAACTCACCACAAAACCCTTGTTCACTTACTCCGACATTGACCAAGATTGGTGATAATTGCCTCTCTTCAATATCACTCTCTTCTACGGATCAAAACCACCACAATCTCCACTATTACCCTTGTTACAACACCAACGTCAATGCCCAGAATGTTGTTGACCAAAACCCTTCTTTTGCTTACCAGCAATATCACACTACTTGTTCAAGGCCTAATAGGGTTATAGGTTTGTCATCTTCTCAGGACAGCAATGGCTCTATGCTTCTTGACTCAGACTTAAGGTTAGTCTCCCAAAAGGAAAAAAAAAAAATCATATTAAAGATTTTTCACTTACTTTGAGGTGTTTGTGATTTGTCTTTTATTTGTTGTTGGAAGAAGAAATAGGTATGTTTGTGGGCTAAAAGAGGAGGTTGATGAGCATGCATTTTTCTCAGAAGAACCTTCAAGGACTGTGAGAGGCTTATCTAGTGCTTCATCAATGGAAGATTCTTGGCAATTCACACCACTCACAATGAGTTGTTCCTCTTCTTCTACTGTAAAGCATAATAATGAGAACTCTTACTTGCAGCTTCAAAGTGCAAACTATTCCCACAAACAGCATGATCATTATTACAAGCAATCAGATCATGATCATCATCATCATCAGCATTTTGATCTGTTGGGGAGAGATTTGGTGAAGCTGGACAGAAGAGAAGATCAGACCCAGAAGACCATTCACTTCTTTGATGAATGGCCAATGAGAGAAAAAGACTCATCAACATCATGGCTTGACTTGGATGACAAATCTTCCAACACTAGTGGCAATATTTCCACAACACAGCTCTCTATTTCTATGCCCAAGTCTTCTTATGAATTCCCTATCTTCAGTTCTAGAACTCATAATGGTAATTAATTTGTTTATATGTATTTTTTTCTTTTCTTTTGTTTTTTTTTTCTTATTGTTATTAATTTTCTTTTCATTATCCAGTGGGGAATCAAGCTCTTAAGTTCATTTTGTTTTGTTTTGCAGGTGATTGATTGAGTTTTTCTGTACTGGTGTTTCTGAGAGAAATGCCAAACTTGTACTTAAACTGGTGGGACTTTTTTTTAAATTTTTTTTCACTTTTATTTTTGCTGTGAAGCTAGGGACTATTCTCTCTCTCCCTTTTTATTTTCTTTGGGGTTTTTTTTTTTTTTTTAAGTTTTAATTTTAGTTTAATGCGTTTGAACTGGACCATTTGTGTTTTAATGAAGAATCCAATGTTTGGTTGATATTTGCTCATCTCTACTTCATTAATACATTGAAGCCAATGTTTGATATGTTGCTGATAGTGTATTTCTTCTTTCACCAATCTGTCAAAATCTTTTTTGAGTTCTATTCAAACCTTTTCTAATTATACCATATTTGAGGGTCCCAATGGTCCCAAGGTTTTGCTGATATGTCACTTCTGAACTCACTGAAATCATGTTGGTAAAGAGTTAGATCTAATCTCTGGTTTTCAAACATTGGAAAAGTAGCATTAAATTTACTTATTTAATTCTTCACCCCCCACAGTGGGACTGAGCCAAAGAGACAATACATTAATAAATAGTTTCCTTTATTAGCAATTTAGCATTACATTTTCATTATATTCAAAAGCCTTCTAGTTCATGTTGAATCATGTAACCCTATTAGGCAGGTTAAATAGACATTGAACAAACAACAGTGCTGTTGTGTTATTTTGGGTCACAAGTTACATGGGTTAGGTTTATATTGGGCTAAATTTTCGTTTATATTGTTAAAGATGTATGGCTTCATATAACTAATTTCATTATGATGCTAATGACTCCGAGGTTTGTAATAGGAGATTCTCAGACAATTTATTTTTTTAACCTTATTACAATGTCAATGTTTTTGGCATAATATCCAAATTTTTTACTTTAACTTTTCCTTTTACAATTTTAATATTCTTATTACATTAAAAAGTAATTTTTTTCAATTACATTACAGATACAAATCTTCTCTCCTACGATCTCAATTCAAATATTACAACCAACCTCTTGTTTAAACATTGATTTAAATTATAATTTTGTCAAACAATAACTCAAATCAAAGTAATCTAAATATTTTAATCTAAATTGGTTATTAACAACTCCCATTTAATGATTCTAAATTTAACAGTTTAGCCAAATGTTGCTCGCCAAGGACATACCACTATGTATCAAGGGCAATTTATGGGTTCTTCCCAAAAAGTAAAATAACAAAAAAAACACAGCTAAATCTTTTCAGAGTTCAATTTCTTACTAAAAAAGAGCTGTTGGCTAACCATATACTAATTTTTACTATTGTTTTCTTGGTTGAGCGAAAAAGTGCTTACCGATTTTTTTATTTTTTATTTTTATTTTTATTTTTTTTTCTGGAATCAAACTGATATAAACTCCAATGGATTGAATTCTTAAAAAGTTTTTGAATGTCTACCCTGAGGAGTAATGTTTATGGAGGCATTATAACGGAAAAATCATCCTATCATATGTTAAATCTGGTACGTTTAACTTCTCTCTTTGATAAAGGTGACAAGCAAGTTCAATAATCCCATGCATGCTTGTTCAACGGGCAAACATAGACCATAATGTGCCATAGCCCTGCAATTAACAAGCATTTTTGAAAAAGGCATAAGTATTTGTCTTTCTCACTCAAACAATAGATTTCAAAGAGACGATAAAAGGTGTAGCAAATCAATAATTTAATATTAGTAGCAAAAAATAAAATAAAATTAATACGGTATAATAATTCTAGTCTGAAAAATATCAGTGCCTCATTGCAAAACAGTGTTAAAAGTGTCTGAGAGAGCAAATTATTCGGTCACTAAAAATGAGCAAAAGCCCACACATTGCAGAGGAAGAGTTGTTCTGACAGAAAAACAAAGGCACAGTCCATATAGTGCAGAAGCATCTATCTGTATGTAGTGGTGGAAGTGAGTGGGTCTGTGTCTGTCTGAGTTCTGTGGTTGCATTGGAGATTTGTCCAAAAAGAGGAAAGAAGTGATGACAGACTTCAGACTTTCAGTGTCTTTACAGGTTTAAAAGACTTCCTCACTAGTCAGTTTGCAGAGAGAGAGAGAGAGAGAGAGCTAATCTGCTTCTCTTGTCCTCGGTCACTACTCACACACACATACTCTGTCCAAGAACAACTAAAGAAATGAAAAAAAGGAAAAGAAAAGAATAAAGTAAAAGAATAAATCTATGTATATATAAATCTTAAAGAAATATCTGTTTCCTTTACCCCTTTACCAATCTAAAACGTTTTGTTTTACCGTAATGTGATTTCCATGAAAATTTTTTTACCCATAAAATGGTACTAAATGTAATGTAGCATCTTTTACCCTCAATGCAAAGAGCTAATAAGATGGTATTGAATGAACCAGTAAAATAAGAAAGTTGTTCCTCTACTAACCTGAGTTTTTAAGGTACAAAGAAAAGCTATTAAGAGGTTTTCAAAGCTAAGGTGAAAGATAAATAGCAAACCAGAGAATGAACTATACACAACGTTACAGTGTCCCAACGAAAGGCTTTTTCACCTTATTAGGTTTGTTCCTGTGGACTTCGTTTCAAGATGGCGAATCTCAATCATCATCGTTGATGGCACCTTCCTCCAGATCACCACCTTCTCCGATCTCTCCGCCGCTTGCCCGAGTGTCTGCGTAGTTTTCTGTTATTTCACCAGGCTCCGGTTGCCCATCTAGTTCATCGTCGTCAGATTCTGACCATGCCCGTCTCCGCCGGTTTGCAATTGATCCAGGTTCAGCCTAAAGAGAGACACAGGTCACAAGAAGTGGAGAGTGAAGTTTTGAATTTTGACAAATTTAACATCATATAGGAAGGGAAACAAATCAAGTAAAATTAGTTTCATTCAGGAAATAAGGTTTAGTCAGGTTCTAAGCTGAGATACCATGGGTAATTGCCTCTGTTAAAAATTTAAAGCAGATCAATGAAAGAAGATTTCCTACCTCGCCCTCCGCGTCAGAATCTTCTAGCCCAGCTGCAGCAAGAGGGTCCGGAGCATTATCTTCGGCATAATCATCTTGGTCATTAATCTGACCCGCTGGCTCCTGATAATTCATTTTTGCATCTTCATCTTCCATTTCTTTCTGATCATCCATCATCTCTGCTTCTGCGTCTTCTTCTTCTTCATAACGTGACCTTGAATGCTTGTCCTTCTTTCTCCTCTTCCCACCCTTTCTCCTCCTCTTCTCACCATGCCCACCCTCCTCGTCATCAGCCTCTGATCTGTCTCTTCGTTTCGAAGATGTGCTGCTCTTCCATTGCTCCTGAAGATTCGAAAAGGCACAAAAATATGATGAACTAGAATCTCGTTTAAGTAAATTAAAAGCCAACACACTAACAAGTACTTCAATCCCAAATCTTGATACAACATTATGTAGGAACAGAATCACATGATCTCTCTAGACCAAAAAGAAATTTCCACTGATTCACACGGTAAAATTCGAGATGTTTCCTCACAAATTTTGCTACATTACAAACAGCCTGATGATGAATTTGGACTAGCCAAACGGAGGAGCATAGATTTTCCATCGCATTTAGTTCAACTTTACAAGCCAATGCCCAGATTGATGTCTCGCATTATAAAACCATCATGAACAATACAATACTTTCAAACATTTGCAGTCCCAAGCAAACCGCTCCTTGCTCCCAAACAAGCAAAAAATCTAGTGAACGCCTTTTGGCACCCTTATAAACTACAAGTACAGTAAAACAAGATGTGCTCTAAACATAATGGTATCCAAATCTACCATGTGCATCAATTAGGGCGTATCCAAAAGCTAGTATAAACGCCTACAAATAAAATTGGCAGCATTTACCTTTATCCTTTCAAAATGCTCCTCTTGTTGCCTCACCTGCTTCAGCTCATCCTCCCGCATTCTCCTTTCCAACTGTTTCCACACAAGCAATAGTTAAATTCAAAAACGGGAAGAAAAAAAAAAAAAAAAAACTAGTTGACTACAGATGTAGATCTAACAAAAGACCTGAAATTTCCTCTGTTCTTCGGCCTTACGACGGGCTTCCTCTGCCAATGCCATCTGACGAAGAGCTTCTTGTTTGTGCTTGTTTTTCTGCTCTTCATGTTCAGCATTTTTCAGATGAACTCTTGCAGCTTCAAGTAAGTGCTTACAGTATTCAACATGAGTATCAATTTTCTTCTCATCAAACCCATAAAAGTGAAGGTTTGAAGCAGCAGAGGCAGACAACTGTTTAAATACGCGGACAGCATTTCCTAACTCCGATACTGTTAAACGCACCTACAAATACACGAGAAAGAAGAAAAAGGAAAAATCAAATGGAATAAGAGCTCTTGATATAAAGAAAGTCAAATGGCAAGGAACCATCAAATTTATCATAGTGCAGTTAAAAGAGTTGCAGCTTCAAAAATCTCAGAGGAACAGCAATATAATAATTATTATTTTTTTGGCCATAACAGCAATCTAATTATTACACCTTCAAAAACATTCAATAGCAACCTAAACCCCACAGAGAAACACCAATCATCCAAATTCTCTGAGGGCATTTAGGTTTTTTAATAACCTAAACTCTCTATAGGGAAAAAAATGAACTATTTTGAGGATTGCCTGTTAAGCTCATCACCACCTTTTAACCAGGCTATGAATTTTAAAGCAGCTTCAAGTAATGTTTACAAATATTTCTGTTTATGATAGGCAGCAAGGGATGTTTTATTGGACCATATACTCTTATCCCAAAAACGAAAAAAAAAAAAAAAAGAAATGAAACCTCATCAGCAGTCCTCTTTTCCTTTTGTAGGGTCAAAGCTGAGAACTTCTGCATCACTACACCAGCATCAAACCTCAATGCGTAGTTTGAAGGAGACAAGTGAATAGCTCTGAGCAAGGTTCTTTTGCAGTCTTGCCATTGTTCAGCTTCGTAATGCGTACGAGCTAAATAGAGAAGAATCTGAGAATCTGTGTTGTAGAAAAACTTCCTCAGGCAATTCTGATACTGCATACGACAAGTGGCATCAACACAAGCAGTTACTAAAGAGAGCAAACTAGAAACATAAAATGCATAAAAAGGGATAACTAAAACTGACCATTTTCACAGCTAACGCAAAATTTCCCTGAGCAAAATAAACATGGGCCAAATTTATCCAGACATCTGGCATCTGGACAAAAATGCTTCCACTTGCAGCTTCTTGAACCTAAAATAATGAAGATATAAGCAATGCTGTGAATCACTGACAATCCAGATCCTATATTTCTACAATGATAAGAAAATGACCCTTTAAAACTAAGCTTACTTGAGTAAAAATATCTTTTGAAACATCAAAGTGACCTTTCTCAGCAAATACCACTCCGGCGCCATTGGCAGCATACAAATTGGCAGGATGTTGAGCTAGAACCTACATGTAACACTTGAATTCATTACACACAATACTGTGGCCTTTCCACAATCATAGTTGTATACACACACACACACACACATCCTTTCAGAATTTAAGTAACATAGTAAGTTCTCTCCTTTTCAGTAAAAGATAACCTAGCATGCAAGTGAAGAAAAGAGGAGAAAACATATATATACTAAGCTGGAAGCAGAGAATGACTCTTTCCTTACCTTTGTGTAAAGTTCCTTAGCTTTTTCCAAATGTGTAGCTTCCAACTTGGGATTTCTTTTTTCATTACGGACTGCGGCAAAGTAGTTCCAGTTCCCCTTAGAAATGTCAAGAGTACGAGAGATGAAGATTAATATTGAAAAAGCAATAAACTATGATATTAAGTGGGTTTCAAATGAACTTCTGAGAAACTATAGGAAAGTTCTAAGAGACATCTCTGGCAAATAGACTGACCAGAGAAAGTGTATCATATGAATCTTTTCCCTCCGTAGCTTCACTAGCCGCACGGAGAGTTTCTTTTGCTTTAACCCAATCATCGTTCTTCAACTCCAAGTCTCCAAGCATAGATAATGCTTTTGGGCACTTTCCATTCACCTTCAGAGCATCATTAACCTATTGAAAGAAATTCTTTGCTTATTCTCCGTTTACAAGACAATGAGAGAAATAAGAGAGAGAGTGCAAGATTAACAACCAGTTCAATGCTCAATTGAATATTGTTTCGAGCCTTTGCAATAGCAGCAAGTCTCAGGTAAGAGTCTAGATAGTCTGGATACTGCAAAAGATACGTAAACGTGTTAAGCAATACCAACTTTACAAAGCCAAGTATTGAAATACATGCATGAACGTTACAATAAGACAGAAAAATTGGTAAAATTTATCAGTTAGAGAATGACTGCTAAAATCAACTTTTGGGACCTTGTCTAGTTGCAGTATTACTTAAGGTTAAAGCAAACTCTTCGCACGAACACAAAAACACTAACATAAATTTACCTTAAACAATATCAAACGGTACAATATGCTTGCAGTTTCATTGTTATGTAACTGCTCAAGTAGTCTTGCCATGTTAAATAGTGGGGTAACTTTATTCCAAGGCAAGTCGACAGCATGACCTTCTTTCTCAAGTTGCTGAAACAGATGCATATCCTTGTACTGAAGGATAGATGCACTAGCATTAACTGGTGGCGAGTTTTCTTTACCGTCAATGAAAGAAAGCCATATTCCATCACCTAGTGCTTCCCTAAAAGTTTGTTGAGCAAGCTGACAATTGAAACGGAAAAGAAAAAAAATCAAAGCTAACTTAACAAGATTTTTCCAAGAAAAATGTTCAAACTAATTCAAGCAAAACACCAGCTAAGATCTTCCAAAAGTGATTTTGATTCTCCAAATGATTCTTGAGAACTTTTCAAACCTCAAATTCTCCCCTTTCGAAATGGAGAACTCCAAGATTATTGAGCAATTCAATAGGTATTGCTTCGCCTGTCTTTTTTAATAGCATACGAGCCTGCAAAAATTTTGAAACTTGAGACCTCCCAAATGAGGGTAACAAAACAAATGGGACAAAATTAAAAATAGAAAGAGCGTAGGTCACTCTATGGGACACAAACTGTACATGTGAAATTCTTACAGTTTTTAGGGAATCCAGAGCAGGTACAGGATCAGATGAAATTAATAATTCCCCTAGGTCAAGAAATGCCTGCATAGAAAGATAAGTCACAAAATATAAGCTAGAAGTTCAATAAAAACGGTTGACACTATCTTAAATTACCTTTTGTTCTTGTAAATACACAATCAGAAGACCGTGCAACAAAATTTCAAGTCTCTTAAAATAAATAAAATTAATCACAAACATGATCTCTAGAAGTAGGCATAGACAAGGTTTTTCATTTTGGTTCTGTTTTTACTCGTGGCAGGGATTTGAAATATGGTACAAGCGCATTCCAAGATTTAGAGCTTAGAAGCAAAACTTGGAGTTATTCTAATGAACATAGTTTTATTAATAAATGACATGATACAACAAAATGAAAAACAGTGACTATACAGAGGAACCTTAACCAACAAAAGAAACAAATCGACCAAACTCATAGAAAGCTCATGCAGCAGAAAAGTGTCTTTCACAAGTTTTGGGACTTCCACTAATATCAAAATCAGTGCAGAAGACTAGGAACCTTAAACATCATATCAAGAGGTTCTCAACCAGTCAAATCGTAGCATAAATATTGATAACACAACTTTCAGTAACTAATTACACCAAGTGAATGAACTGATCACCTGGGCATCACGTGGGTCAATTTTTGTAGCCTTCCTCATAAATTCCTGGGCCTTTTCTATTTGGCCTAGCTGCACGTATACGTATCCAAGAACCTATTGAAGGGGGAAAAGTAAAGAAAAAAACTCCAATTACATATGAAATCATGATATCAAAACTACATATAAAGATCCAATTTTAAATTGGAAAATCATGCCATATTCACCAAAAGATCCATTATTTTAACTCACTTTCAATGTCTCGCAATTATCAGGGTAGGCCTCCAAAACTTTTTCAAAGTTTGATGATGCACTTTTAAAGTCCCCAAAATGCAATTGTACCTGCCCCAGTCCTGAACAAAATCCCACAATTACAGACATAAAGAGAGCGTGAGACCGTGAAAACAAAGATTCATCACCATTATGCACATTTTGGTTCAATACTAAAGACAAATATTTGAAAAATGCTGGTTTAAATCCATTGGGTGAGTCAAAAGTGGTTATACAATCTCAAATCCATCTCAATTGTGTGTGCATGAGCGTGTACATGCTTTAAGGTTTAAAAATGGCTTATACATAATAATTTACTGCTCAACAGCAATGGAAGTACAAATAAGAAACTTGACCTACCAAGAAAAACAAACAAAGAAATTCATTTACATCAGAAAGTCTAAATTTTTTAATGAGAAACAGTTTTGGAACTACCAACAGATCTCAGAAGTATGTGGTATATTAGAAAAGTACCAGACTGATGTTACCAACCATAATAAGGAAATACAAATTCTTGCGGCTTATTGACTTCCTTGGCTGATGCCATGTAGTATAATCCAGCCTTTTCATAATCCCCCTGAATACAGAAAAATAAAAAAATAAAAAAAGATACTAACACTATTAATCAAGGACAAGCAAAAGCCACAAAGTAACTCTCTAAAAAGACATAAAAGCAACAAACTAAAAAATAAAAAAAGTACACATATATATAAACATTATATTTTTGTGTTATCGCATCATATTATGATGGACTGTAGAGCCACGGAGATACAATCTATAAATATCATGTAACACACACGGACACACCTATATTCAGACGCATCTACATATGCCAAGGCTGTCATCCCTCAAGTTTTCAATTTTGTTATGCTGCAATAGATGATGTTTGTAATTTGTTGCTTGCTCATCTTACGCATACATGAAAAAATTGTTTTAACATTTCTTGGTCCTTGAAAAAATTCATATAAAAATATCCTTACTAATCATTTTAAAAAGCTTCGCTTCAATGTCCTTTAATTAACTTTTTAAATTTTGAGTAATATTGTTAGATTTTGCTTTTCCTATATATAGTGTTGTCATACAGATATTTGTGCGTGTAATCTCAAGCCAGATGCAATAATTTTTTTTTAACTACAAAAAATATAATTAGAAGATTTTGTTTTTCCTAAATATAGTGTTATACAGATATTTGTGCGTGTAATCTCAAGCCAGATGCAACATATTTTTTTTTAACTACAAAAAATATAATTAGAAGAATGATAATTTCAGAGAGAGAGGGAGGGAGTAATGAACATGATGAAATATTTTACAATTATAATATTTATCACAATTATAAATATAGGTATACACAATTGTGCTCGTGTGCTTAGACACATATATGAAACATAAACAACGCAAAAATAGAAAAAAGAGAATCTTGATTTTCCAACCTTGCTATGATATGATCGTGCTAAATTATAGAAAGAATGTGACTTCATTGGTCCCTGGTTGCTAACAGCAAGTGCAGTTTCCGTCAGTTGCTCAACCAAGAAGTGTTGACCCGTGAAGAAAAAGTGATTTGCTAAATAATTTAGTGCCATTGCACAATAAGGATATATCTCAAAAGCTCTCTGCATTTTTTCCATCCCCTTTCTAATTCCAATAGCTGAAGACATACATGAGAGAATATTATAATTAGACTGAAGAAGAACAGAGACCTATTTGCATTAAATCACAACTAATGCTATGAACAATAACCAACCTTCATGTGTATTCAAATCCATAATTGCCAGTGAAACAAGTGCCTCGACATTTTCCGGATCTAACTGAAAGAATAAACAATTATTATATCACAACAGTTAGAGAGGTGCCGCATGCAACCGATATAAACAAATCGAGAATCTGGTAATCACTTGCCTGCAAAACACGTAGAAAGGCCTGTCGAGCTTTGTCAAGTTGACCTAACTTATAACGGCAGAGAGCAATGCCAAGTCTTACAGCAGCAGGACAATGTGGATATACTTGCAGCGCCCTCTTTCCAAATTTTATAAAATATGTCAGTACTAACATCAATTTTTTCTATACAGGGATATTTTATAGAGAAACAAAAAATTTCTGATCATTTGTTATATCCCAGTGGAAATCATAGAATAATAATACAAACCTTGTACAACTCCAACGAATCAGAATAGCGTGAGCGGTTGAACTGAACACATGCCTGAGATTCCAAGACAAGTTAATTAACAGCCTGTTTAGAGAGCAATCCAAATAAAAAAATTTGAGTTTATAACATCTTGCTACAGTAGTAACACAAACAAAAAGTCAAACTTAAATCCTCTCGCTTCAGTAAAACGTTGTTTGGATTCCTATCCAAACGGGCCCTAAAAAAAATAAGAAAATAAGAAAATATGGGGGGGAGGGGAAAATAGACTTTGTTCTTTTATAAATCAAACCAGCTTCAGATTCATTTTGTTTCATTAAAGCCAACCTTGTTTTAAGATGGGATAACGAATTTTAGCACCAAGGTGACACTGTATTTCTTTCAAATTTAAATCTTATGATTCTTTGTCTCTTTTTCAAAAAAAAATTTATGATTCTTTTGCATTGTAAGAGTACTTGAATCAGTCTAAAATCCATATATAGTGTGTGAACATGATGGACTAGTGATAAAATCTCATGAGGAAAATCCTATGGAAATACAATCACCATAAAAATACTTTATCAAGAAGAATTCATTGACATACCTGACCCAAAAGAGCAGGAACATTATCACGAAATCCTTCTAAAACAATCTTGAATGCATTAAATGCTTGTTCCACTTCACCCTTAGCAAGTAAAAGCTGGCCTGTAAAATGAACACAAGCCAAAAGCTTTAACTTCAGGGCATAATTAGGCAGAGGACGGCCTTCTAGTGACAAATAACTTTCTAGCATTATATGACGATTCATATATACCAACAGGCATTTTCTAGAGAGTACCCCCGAGTTCAGGACTCAAATTGAGATTTCAAAGAAAAATAGGACGTCAAAAAGATAAGACATTTGGACAAAAACGCGTTCACCATTCACGATTTACCATGACAGCAACAACAGACATAAGACTTGACAAACTCACACGTCCAACCAGTAATTTCTGAACGTTCCCTAGAGAACCCGTAGGTTCGCATTCTAAACCATTAGAGAGCATTTCTCATGAAAACTTTAGCCCCTATTTCGATGTCAAACAACAATTTGAAGCGCTACTCTGCTGAACATTTCACTTAAATACCTACAGCATTCAGTCTCTATAGACGCATGAAACTACAAACAAGCTCTAAGCACCTTTTCCGACCCAAGTAGACGGCTCGTGCACGTCGATTCTCGACGCCTTGTTGTAGTATTGCGTCGCCAAAATGAAATGCTCTTCCTTTTCTCTCGCTTTGGTCTCAATCTTTCCAAGGTAACAATAGTAAGCCCCTAAAGCATTCAATATAGCAATCCTCTCATACTTAACATCTGCATAGTACTCATCAATTTCTGCAAAAAGACCACCAAAATCCTCGCAATCATCATCACAACCATTTAAAAAAAAAATACACACACATACAAAACTAGCAGAATTATAGAATTAAGTACCAGGACTTGAGCCTTCCTCCAAAATTTGGCGGAACTGTTCGAGTTTTCCTTGCTTGAAGTACTCTCTCTGCAAAATTCAAATCTCAACTGAGAAATTGAAGACGAAACACAATCGCGAGACAGTGAAACTACGAAATACACCTAAAATCGCAAAGAAAGAGAGAAAAACAAAGCGTCGAAGAAGAAGAAGAAGAACGAACGGCGATGATGAGCCAGAGATCGAGAGGGGCTTGCTCGGCCTTGAGGATGTCAAGGATATCGGAAGCGTCTCTCGGGAGCTGATCCAGAACCACTCTCACTTCCTCCTCCGAGTTCTGCACCGGGATGTACACGCACGCCATTGTTTCCGGTCGTCGGAACCCTAGCTCCGGCCAGGTCTCGCGGTCTCTCTCTCTCTCTCTCACTCGGCGACGAGAAAAATTAAAAAGGAAAAGAAAAACGGAAATTTGGATTGAATTGTGAGAAGCTGTGTATGGAGTGGGAAAGTTCGGATCTTTTGCTCTTCTCTGCTCTGCTTCTCTCTCTCTCTCTCGTGCTGTCGTGTCGTTTAACTTTAATTATTCTATTTTTTTCCCTTCTTCTTTTTATTTATTAAAATTTAAGCTCTATTTTGGGATTTCGGATAGTTTTTGTGTCGTTTCGGCGGGTTTTTGCGAATTATGGCCGTCGTTTTTGGAAGGAAAAACTTAAAAAATAGAGTAATTGGCACCAACAGCTCCTGAACTTGTCATGAGTTGGCAAGTTGCCTCCTGCAATATTTTTATTTGGTAATTTACACCTTAAATTGCTTGTGCTAAACAAAATCAATTTGCTTTAGAATTTTTAAAGTTTTGAAATTTAAATCGCCAATTTTCAACTTAACAATTTAAATTAATAAATATATATATATATATATATATATGTATTAAATTTATGAAGGCAATCAATTTTGGGTTGGACTAATCCAAAAATCGAAGTTATAAACTTGATCCGACCTAATGATTGTCGGATTGGATTGGTGTAACTCGAAATTCTTTTTGCTTATTCATGTTTATATTGTTTGAGACATTTTTCGAATGAGACCAACAAGTTGTTTAAGTCATTGAGTTAGCTGCACACCCTTAGAAGGAAGGAAGGAAAAGAAGATATTTAAGAATGAAAACAAAAGATTTATCACTTTTGATCTGCATAAAGATTTGATCTCTTAGACGATCTTCGTTAATATCAATGAAGGACCTACTTGTGTCATGAAATTTACTTTTAGAGACTATTTTAAATGTAAATCCTTTTAGAGATCGAGACTCTTGCTTTTCTCACTTAGATAACTTCTTTTGCAAAATTTCATAAAAAGATTGACATGTTCAAAAGCAAATGTGTATATTTAGAGCTTGTTCAAAAGGATAATTGATTATTTTAAAATTCAAGGGATAAAATGATTGAAGTGTCAAAGTTTCGGGAATTTTTTTTTAAATTTTGCAAAGTTTAACCCAGACTACGACATGTCGTTCGTACAATAACTTGTCGCTTTTCTCTTTACCTTCTACTCGCCTGCAAATGCAATACTGGCCTTCGTAGATCGTCGTTTAGATCACTATCCTCTCTCTTCTCTTCTCAAGCAAAACTGGGCTCTCTTCTCGCAAAACCCTAGCTAATTCATCAGCGAAACGAAGAAAACGTCGACGTTTCAGACCTGCCTCTGCAACTCTCGCCATAGCTCAGCTCCATAGTTCTCAACAATGCCTATGAAATGGTAAACCACATCACAACAACTCTCTCCAGTCCTCGATAGACCTATTGTGGTCATGACTTTTTTGGTTTTTATTTTTTTTTATTTTTTGGGGTTTCTAGGGTTTTGCACTGGCAACCGAACGCGGGGTCGTCGGCGAGCGGCCAAATCGTGAACGAAGTGACGCAGTGCGTGGAGAGCTTGAATGGCGTCAAAGATGGCCGCTGGAAGGCCACGCTCACCTTCTACAGGCCTATGCTTCGAGGTAAAGTTTCTCAATTTCAAGCTTCCATGGCTTCCGAGTCGTCAATTCAGGTCAGAATAGGCTTTGTGTTTCAATTTCAGTTCCATTTCCTTTTTGTCTGAGACAGACCAGGCTTTGCTCGCCGAATTTCCTCGCGATTTTCTGGGGATTTCGCTGCCGGAGCAGCCGAGCAAGTATTATTTTATAATCCGTGGCCAGCGATTGGTTCTCGAGGCCGATTCGACGATTCAGACGATAATGGACAAATTGCAGTCGTATAAACAGAGAGTGTCGCTCAATTTTGAGGTTTTGTGATCCAAGTTTGTAGCGGCAGTTTCAATTTTTTTTTTTTCCGGGCAATATGATCAAGTTATTGTAATAAGTTTCGCGTGTTTGGTTTGCGTTCTCAGGGCTTTCAGTACCAACTCGGAGACTTCCAATTGCGGGTCGGGAAAGTTTCTCCGACGCAGTCTGAAGCTCTGAGAGGAATAGTAATGGAGGTAAATGAGCAATGCCATGAACTTTTTGTTTCGTGTCGATTTTAGCTCTGTAATTTGAAATGTCCTTGTTTGCATTATTGAACTTCTTGGGGGCTTTCATTGACCGTGATTTGCGTAGTATCTCGAATGAAGTTGGCACTTTCATTTATCGTTTGAATGAAATTGTGTGAACCCTCTGGGGTTTTGCTTCCTTATGTTTCGACACTGGACATTGTAGTACTCAAATAAGTATCCAGTTCATAGCAGCTCGTCATAATTTTGCTGATTGAAATGTCTGATTAAGCGCCTTGGTCGAGTTAATTTAATTTTTTTGCCTTTAGTTTCGGTAGAGTCAAAGATCAAGGACTGCACTTCTATTGGTTGCCAACTACATTATGATTCAACTGTTAAAATGTTGTGGTTTAAGAATCAGGGCCTTTACAAGAATTCATACTTACTTTTCATAGAACCACACATGGAATTGGAAATAGGAAAGTCGAGTTTTCGCTAGTCATTGTTTCCGTACTTGATCATCTTGATCAGAACTATCAGCGGGATTTGTAGGAAATCCGGACTAAAATATTTGTGATGTGATTGGTCATGCAATAATCTTTTTTTTCCTATGCGTGAATCATTTGACCATTAGCTTGGACTTTGGAGTAGTACTATTTTTAAATTAACATACATGGTGTTATCGCAGGTTGAGTACCTTCCGTTGTCTTCCATGGAAAAATCCAGGCAAATGATGGAAGAGTTCCTTAATCTATGGCAAGATGCCGTATCGAAAAGATCATTACCAGGCCAGTTCATGCATCTAGAACCAAACTTTGCCGATTTTGGCCTCGGTGACCAGTACACCTCACAACACACCGCCGTCCAATACGCTATCGCCGTACATCAAGTAATAGCGACGGTACAACAACAAGGGCAAGCAATGAGAACTTAGGAAATAGATGAGAGGGACCAGATTACTTGTCTTTATTTTGAAGTAAATATTGATGTCATCAGGTCATTGCATGCATGATAATTCTAATGATGATGTTCATTATTCTCCTTCATTTCAACATAATTCTGGTATAAGTAGGGAATAGGGAATAGGGATGTATCACCAAAGTTAAACCTGCATTTCAACTATTCCATTAAGAAATGTTAACTAATTTTTTATGGGAAATTTGTGTCCCAATTAAGAAATGTTAACAAAATTTTGTTATTAATTTGAAATGTCATTCATAATGTCTTTTTTTTTTCTATTTTTTCTTTTGGCGGACATGTATTAAAAAAACAATAGTTTTGGATTTTTTTCAATAAGGAATAGAGTTTGACCATTTGACAATATATCACGGCTAAAATTTTCATTGCCTCCAATAAACCAAGAAAAAGAAAAAAAACAAGTTCAATTATCAGATAAAAGTGATCCAAGTTCAAATTCTTACATCGACGACCGTCCCTCCGATAGGCTAGCGTCCGTTAATTTTAAGCGGAAAACTAAAAACGAATTTTATTTTTATTTTTATATTTTCAAATGAAAGTAACGTAAAAGCATTTTTCATTGGGAGACCAGAGACCTAAAACTAGTTTTCGTTCCAAGAAACACAAGTAGAGAAGCGAACATAAACACATATGACATAACTAGTTAACTACAACTACAAGTCTACAACTACCATACGCGGGCCGGCGGCTACTCTCTTTCTTAGGTATTCGAAAAAAAAAAAAAAAAAAAAAAACACTCACACACACGCACAAAATCACAGATATAAAAGGCCCAATTGGACACTCTGTCAAAAGAGAAAAAAAGCCTTTATATTGGCCTGGCCGTCGCCTTAAAGGCTCTAGTTTTGCTGCAAATAGACTCTCTGTTGAATCAATATTGTCTCCCCTATTCTAGCGCCACTTTGTCTTCTCCAGAGTCAGACACAGACACGCAAACAAACAAACAAACAAACTAGGTAACCAAATTGCGTTTGCTTCTCTGGTTTGTGTCAAACTGGTGACTCAAGGAATATCATATTCCACACGCTTTGCAACATTTGTATCTATACAGTTAAAACTCTTACTGGTTTTGATTCTCTGCTTAATTGTTTCGACTCTGCCAAAATGACGATCTCATTGATTATCTTCTTTTCCACTCATAGCAGTCCAGTCCTACGCTATGGATCCATCAACTCTCAAGAGCGAATCCGATGCCCCAAGAAAGGTCAGTTTTGATACATTGCCTTTATTTGATTAAGCGTTTCGGCTATGCCTTTCACTTGTTATGATTCGCTCTCATTGCTGCAGCGGAGATTCGTCCCAAAAGCACCCCCACGCCCCGTGACAAAGCCACAAGTCAAACCGTAAGCCATCTCTTTTGCTTTTTCGCATCTCGATAGATTTCCTTAGTTGAGTTTTGTTTGTTTGTTTATCGCCTCTGGTTTTCGCAGTGAAGTAGTCGAGGACGATGATGGTGAACACGCCAGGGATCTCTTGAGGCGCTTCAATGTAATGCTATTTACTAATTTTTGCTCGGTTTTCAAATGCGGTCTTGTTGTTCTTTTCGTTGCTGAATTTTGGTTTTCTTATAGGAAGGAATGGCGAGGACGAAGCCTAAAGCCGAGAAGAAAGGTAAGGCTTTTCCTATGCCAACTGATCGTCGAGATTGTGCCGTTTGAGACTCTTGATTTTGAATTAGTCTTGGCTTCTTTTTTCACAGTGGCTGCGTCTCAAGTTGCGTTCGGTTACAGTGGCTTATCAAGCAGCGTAAGATCGTTCGGTGTTCGCAAAGGTGGAAGTAGCTCGAGCCATCAGGGCTCGCCTTCTACGGGTATGCTATTGGCTGATAAGAGTTTTTTCTTGATTGTGGAAAATGAGATTTTTTGAATGTATCGGTCTGAGAAGAATTATGTTTGTACAACAGGTGGAACATTCCCGTCAGAGACACGAGAAGAGAAAGAATACAGAGAACCGTGGGTGTGTCACGTTATTACGGTTTCCATGTTTCTAGTTTCATGTTATTAACCATTTTTTAGCTCTTGATCATGAACGTGGTTTCTTTTGGATGATACTGCAGGATTATTACAGCTATTACCCGACAACTCTTCCTTGGAGGAGGCCATATTCTGGGAATCCCGGTTTGTTCCGAGGACTAAAATAAGTGCTCTTGTAGCCAGAAAAATCGAGGCTAAATAGTGCTTGACTTGTTTCTCATGCATTTTGCCATGTTAGTGATTTTCTCTCTGTTGAACTCTTGTAGAAATTCTTGAAGAGGAGGAGTCTCTGGTGAACCAAAGCGAAAGTTTAGATAAACCGGCAATAGATCTCGGTCTAATGGTTAGTAACTCGACTCTGAAATGTTGAATGATACGTGTTTGGAATACTTGAGTGTAGACTTATGTTTTATTTGCAGGAGGAAAATCCCGAAGCTAGTATGTTCTTTCTTCAGTTACCCCCTATTTTCCCTTTGACAAAACGATCAGCTACCGCAGATGCGCAAGAGGTGACCGAGGGCTCAACGGCACCCGGTGTTTCCCAGGCCAAGCAGAAGCCCTGTGCTGTGGACGAGTTATCAGGAGGCTTTATGGGCAAAATGCTTGTGTACAGAAGCGGTGCCATCAAGCTGAGGCTCGGAGATACTCTTTACAATGTGAGTATAGTGTGTCGTTTTATTCACCTATGTTTTTCCTAAGTTCCTGAGTTGCTTTAACGGTTGTATTATAAATCCCAAATAATGAATGCAGGTCTCCTCGGGTATGGCTTGCGGTTTTTCCCAAGATGTTGTGGCTGTTAACAGCGCTGAGAAGCAGTGTTGCATTGTCGGGGAGCCCAACAAGCGGGCCATTATAACTCCCGATCTGGACTCTATTTTGGAAAGTGTTGAGGATTTGTGATTGTTGTTTCTTCTTTCACAAACACAATTTTGGCCTATTGATGATTTAAGCAGATTTATATTCTTTATTTGAGAGTTACAGGATTCCAATTTCCTTTCATAAACATGTAGGTTTTTTACAAACAGAACACAGATGAGAAGTTTCAAATAAAAACGAAGCGATTTTCTGCCACATATATCCTACTACCTGTTATTAGAGTGAGTTAGCTATAAAAATTCCTATCTCATGCCACACCCTTCTGCTATTTTTAATCTTTATTCTGACAAAATAAATGTGAGTTTGGATTTTCGTGACATGGGCAAAGCTAAATATGTACTTAATTATGCATCGTTCGATTTGTTTCTCTACTACCAATCTTTCGTAATGGAATTGCATTCATATTTTATGATGGTTTCATATCCATTTGTAGTTCTTGGCATTTTTCATTTAATAAACTGCAATAACTGCATAATTTATTTCGTCTACAATGTCACATCATAGTGATTTTTGTTCAAACATTACTCACACTAACTCAACAAGCAAATCTTGTTTTCCTAACAGAACTTTCACACACATGTTTGTGATTCGAGACCACTTTATTTCCACACACAGAATCTCTCTTTCAAAACCTAGCTATATGCTTAGAGTTGGTGCAGTGTGATTTGAGCTCCATGTTGAGGCTGAAGAGTCATAACAGTGTACGGAGCATGGGTGTACGAAGGCGAGAGCTCCATCGAGAAATGTTGCAGAATCATAGCCACAGCAAATTTTGCTTCCACCACAGCGAAACTTTGCCCAATGCAGGTCCTCGGGCCCCACCCAAATGGAAAGAACGCTAGCTGGTCCTTACATGCCTTGGAAATTCCTTCCGAGAATCTTTCAGGTTTGAACTCCTCCACATCTTCGCCCCAAAGTTCCGGATCATGATGAATGTGTAGCGTCGGTAGGTTTAGATCAACACCGGCTGGGATAGTTATATGCCCTATTTTAGTCTCCTTGTAAGCATGTTGATACAGAGCAATCACAGGTGGGTACAGCCTCAGCACTTCATTGAGTATCATTGTCACCTGAAAAAAAAAAAAAAAAAAAAGAATTTCGCATCATGTACTTCGGGTCTATTTATCGTTTATGCACCGTTGTTTTTAGTTTTATAGTGTACTCACAATCTTGAAGTGGCTTATGTCTTTGAACGTTGGCTCGTTCTTCCCACAAAGCTCGAGGACTTCTTGCCTTGCCTTCTCTTGCCACTCGGGGTGCATAGCTAGGACGATCATGGTCCATGTTAACCAGGCCGGTGTTGTTTCTTGACCAGCAAGGTAGAACTGCTTGCACTCCTCTATCACCTCCTCGAGTGTCATTTTACCGCTTTTCTTGCCACTCAAGTTTTCTGGTAAATTGCTTTGGTCATTAGCTTGCAGCATTAGGCCTAGCAGGTCATCGGCCTTGGATTGTCCTGTTCTCATCGAGCCTATTTTGTTTGTGATTATTAGTCGTAGCATTGACGTGATTTCTTTGTTTAACTTCTTTCTCCTCTGATTCTTCTTTGTCGGAACAAACCTACAAGTAAAAGCTAATTAGAACCGAGTGAAAAAAGCTGATTACTGTGTAAAAACATGTACCTAAATCCAGGAATATATGTGCTCTGCATTGCTTCGAGTGTTAGCATTATTAGCTCCTTTTGAAGTTCAAAAATCTTCTTCCCTGCCTCATAGCTGCTCCCGAATGCTGCTCGGGAAATGGCATCTGCCGTAAGTTTCTGAAGTTCGATCCACATATCGACCTCACAAGCCCCTTGTAGACTGAGCTCCCTCTTCCATCCTTCTATCATCTTGCCACAACTCACCGTGAATGCCGGTACCATTTGCTACAAATGAAAATACGAGTTTAGGCAACTGAAGAAACTAGTAGAAAAGATGTCGGGAGTTCGGAATGAAAACCTTGAGTCTCTCCAAGTGGAAAGCCGGGTTTATGATCCTCCTATGCCTGGCCCAATCTTCGCCGTCTAGTAGCGTCAGTCCCGCCGTAGTGAGAAAGCGAAGGAGGGGATTTATAAAGGGTTTGCCAAAGTGACCAAACTTGTTGGCCATGATTTCTTTGATCATCTCTGGGTCACTGATGATCAACCTTGGTGTTTTCCCTAACCAACACACTGATATGTTCCCTATTGCAAGGAAAAATTAAGGGAAATGTATAAAATAACTGAACTTTAGATTTCTCTTAAAAAATTGTCCAAATTAATTAATTCGCACAAGCTATTTTATTTGTGTAATTGATTATAGTATGACAATGGTTAAAGTAGTGTAATTTTCACACCATAATATAACTTCATGCCTTTTCTTTTTTGTTTAGCATCCTCAATCCATTACACCAAAGTTTCGAGGACTCAAAAAAAAAAAAAATGCAATAAGGATAGATTTTAGTAAAAGTATAAACTTAAAATTAAAGAAAAGCTCTAAAATAAAACAAATGGTGCAACACTATTCATACACACTAAAATAGCGTGCTTGATTCGAGTCATAAATCATGCGCAATCTTGGCATATTAGACCTTTTCTTTTTTGCTCAAAGCTTATGACATTTTTTTTTTTTTTTTGGTTGGAGTTACTCTCAACCTTAGAATTGGTGGACATTTAGTAAAAGGACTTGCCATAAAAGCAAATATTTTTCAACATCTCAAACAAAATTTAAGCTTTCAAAAACCCAACAAGTAACTAATTGCTATATAAGGCTTACAATTCTGTCATACAAACTCAAGTCACATGAGTAGTAACATACAATGTTGGTGTTGTTATACGTACCATGTTTTTGCAGATAAGCTAAGGTGAACGGGTCGACACGTGGCACGATCTGATGGGTCAAACTCAGGGGCTTAGACCAAGCCTCAGTCATTAGCCTCACAAGCTCTTTCATGTCACCAAAAAGTAATTTGTAATCAGTGCCTCCAATTCCTTGCTCCTTGAACTTCCTCTCTAGTCGTTTGGGTTTGAACCAAACTATGTATAAAGCTTTGCCAACACCAAAGAGGAGCAGAGACAATATAGAGATTGCCACGAAAGTTAGTGCGTAGGTTTCCATGTTTTTTTTCTTTTGATTGGTTTTGTATGTTTGGTGGTTGGGAAAATTGTACCATGGACAATATATAAGGTGTTATAGTTATGACATGATAATGTATGTATGAGAGTGTTTGGGTCTCAAGTTTTTAGTCAAATTCTTATCAAGTAAAATAGTGTTATTAAAATGAAAAGTAGATGGAAAAACGTACAAGTTTTAGGTGTTTTATTAGTTTAATGTGATTATATGTTTTATGACTTTGACTAACATGTTCTTGGAGAATAAGAAAGGCTCAAATTCAAAAGGATCCAGATTTTGGTACATTAGTACTATATATGCTTACGAACTGGATGAAGTTGGCGGAGACAAAATTTCTACTTTGCGTGGGGATAAAGGTTTTTTTTTTTTTTTTTTTTTCAAATTCCTCTAAAGGATAAAGATTTCAATACTAACAAAATTCAATGTGTTCATCATAATAACATAGTCATATTTATTGCTCTGATTTCTCATTTATTAGTAAGATTGTTAAAATTCTTATTGTTTTTTTATTTAATAATTATTTGATCTTAGACTATAAATAATTAGCTTATTTTAACTTTCCATAAAATAATACATGCAGTTATTTTTAAATATTTTTATTTTTATCGTTAATAGTATATATATTTATTTACTACTTTCAATTTAATTTTTTTATTTTCTATAATTATTTTTATTTCTTTAATGATTTTATTATTATTATCATCAATTCATATTTATTTTTGGTTAGTTAATTATATTTATATAGTTATTTATTGGAATAATTATATTAAAATTTATATTTTCATTTTCAATTGAATTGTATTTTTATTAATTTAATATAATTTAATTTGTTTCTAAAGTTTTTTTGTCGTTTTACGTTCTAACTGTCGTTTTGTATTTTTCTGTCGTTTTCTGTTTAGCTGTTTTATAAACACTGTCGTTTCCATGTAATTCTATCGTTTCCATCGAATCCTTGTCGTTTCTATGGAATCCTGTCGTTTTTTTATTTTTCTGTCATTTTCCTTAGAACAGGTTGTGTTTTTCCACTTTCCTTATCAGTTTTCACTTCCAGCCGCATTTCTCAACTAAATTTAAACACAGACAGCAAAACAATTAACATTACCAACTTACTAAATTTCATCACAATCATAATAACAGGTTAATTTGTTGCTTCTAAATAAGTGTTTGTGTGTAACTATTTATTATATGAACGAACCACATTAAAAGAAGATTTTTATCATGGACCATTTTTGTACATAACACTCCACAAATAATTTTTAAATTAATTATTAGAATCTGACAAATTAGATGAAAGATCAAACGAAGAATTTGTAAAAACATGACGAAAAAATATCGAGAAAAATCCAAATTAACTTTTAAAATTTAACAACTCTGAGAACCATAAAAAGTCAACTCAAACCTTTAAGCACTTTTCTTTCTTCATTTTTATTAAATTTAGAATTAATTATAAGGTAGAGACTAGGGTTGTGTCAATCTTACTGAGATGCCTTGAGAGACTTAGAAACTGACTATTGAATGAGACGTGTTTCTCTATTATTTTCTCAACGGTTGGGGAGCAAAGAACATATCTTTTTGTCCTATTATAACTTTTCAAGATTTGTAATTTATCGCCATCCCTCATATATATGCCACATAGCATTGGACCATATTACATACACAACTACTAAATATAATGCTCCTTATATATAAATGCACACAACTAGATCTCTGATCTACATACCTATAGCAACTAAATTATGAAAGGGGGTTCTTTCATGACTTTTAGTGTAAATAATTTTGTCTAAACAAATTTTGCCAAACCCTACGTGAATGAGATGAGATAGTAAGTATTGTATAACTCCATTTTATAATTTTCATGGCTTCACTTTGGAGATCATGTAATTAGGACAGCAATTTGGTACATGACATGCATTTATAAGTAATTGGTTTCTATACATTGTCAATACTAATGGTAGGGAATAGTGTCACATTCATCACTAACAATATTATCATTATGTAACTCAACAAAATTATTTTGTTGTGATACTTTTTCTTTTTTAAATAAAGAGAGGGTATTTAATATTAAGAGTTCCAATAAATCTCAACTAGATTGGCACCTAGCTACTCAACTCTCCATAACCTATTCATCAATGCACTTATTTTATTAAATAAAAGAAAAAACAATACAATAAAGCGTTAAAAATACGTGAACTTGGTAAACCATAATAATAGAAAACCTCCTATAGATCTACCCCTAAAGATGGATCCTTATTAATTAAAATCTTCTTATAGAAAAAACCCAATAGGAACATATCCAAAATTGCATGATTCAAGAAAAATTATAAAAATGAACCATATCCCTTCTAGAAAGACTAAGGACATTTGAAAGATCGAGTAGAAAGCCACTAATTACTGCACGTTAAAGAAGAAGCCATAAAATTTAGCACGTAATTTCCTTCCGTATAAATACGAGAGAACTGAATTTGTATCGATTGAGAATAGTTTTGAGAGCTTGAAGTCATCTGTTACAAAATTTTAAGGAACATTCTCTGATCTAGAATTATATTATTGGACAATATAGGTAAGATCGTATTCAATCCGATCCATAAGGGAATCAAGCTAGATATAAGACCTTCTCCAATGCTATAAAAATAACCCAACCAATTCTACATCATAAGCAAACCCATGACCAATAGAAAAGGAAAAAACAACATTTGACGAAGCCATAAGAATTTCTAAAAACACCTCCAGAACCCGCAAGACCAGAGGCACCACAAGTTGAGTCATTTATGTTGAATTTAGTCCAATATGGAGGAGGATCAACCATGCAAAATACTTAAGAAATAACATGGCTATACATGGAAAAATTGATTGGATACTTCTTTCTTATTCTAATCCACAATAAGATCCTCTCTCTCTCTCTCTCTCTCTCTCTCTCTCTCTCTATATATATATATATATATATATATATATAAAGATGTAACAACTATCTTGTTAATCTAAAGATGCAACAACTATCTTGTTTATATTTTAGCTTAGGTAAAGTACTCCAAATTCATTAAGATACATCAACGATTTACTATGTTTATATAAAGTAATTATAAGTGAATAATACACTCAACTAATAAAAGTTATTCAACTTTTTTTTTTTTGGGTAAAAATTCCAAAATTAATATAGTCGTTAACAATCATTCCCTATTTAGAAATGTGTTTGGATTGACGATTAAAATTTAAAGCAAAAAGATAAAAGAGATAATTGAGTAAACAGTTATTTTTTTAATTTTTTGAACGATGTATTAAAAAAATAGCCAATGTTTTCATTAATTAAGAAACTAATCATTTTCTTAATTCTGTGATGATACAATTTTATCTTTATGTCCTTAATTTCTTTATGTACTACTGATCAATAACAACTTAATTTTTGAAAACGTCAACAATTTTTTTTTTAAATGAACAAAAAAAGGGTTAAATATCAAATAGACTAAAAAAAATGATAGATATAAGATGTGTAATTAAACTGAAATAAATATAGGTAGGGATCATCATGTTATAATATATAGTACCAAGACACACACTGACACGCATATATATATATATATATATTGATTGTGTGTGTACCTATGTAAGTATGTAAGTATATGGTGTTATTTTTAAGGTGCAAATTTTAGAAATTGAAAAATGACGCAGCTATATTATATAGAATAAATATCATGTATATTCACTGAGTTTAGTCGAAATTCCATGTTCCTCCTCTCTGCTTATACTAATACAATAACTATCCTCAAATTTTTTAATTTGTACCAAAGTTATACCATATGCTGACTTTTTGTTGACTAGAAATACCTTTTCTTTTTAAATACCGTAACTACCCCGGCTACCACATAGTTATCCTCGGTGAGAATTGCTAAGTAAATTATCTTTGTTGTGAATAAGAAAAAAATGTTACCAATCATTCCCATGCATTTAACACCCACAAAAAGAGAAATTTTGTAGTGGGTTTTTTTTATGATAAGAAACAATTTTGAATGGTCAGATTTAGGCCTGAGCACAAAAACCCGTTACCCAAATTACCGCCCGCCCATTACTAAAACCGCCCAAAAAAATGAAAAATTTGGGGCCCGAAAAATTTTGGGCGGTTTTGATAATTATCGAAACTTTTTTGGGCGGTTTTTGGTTTTAGCAAATTAAATTTTGGTTTACCGAAAACCGCCCAAAATGAGGGGTGCATTAAAATATATATTTTTTCAATAATTTTTAGACTAATAGTGGCGTGGTCCCCCTAGGTTTTCTTCCCAGTTCCCACTTTACTTTACATTTCAATTTCTTTATATCTTATAATATATTGAGCTATTTAGTATTTACAATCTTTTTTTTTTTATACTAGAGATCGTTTCATCATCTATAACTAAATCTCAACTTCGATAGGACCACCTCCTCCTCGACTACCAGGATTTTAGTTTAAAATTTATTTCTTTTTGAATTTGGATGTCTTATGGATTTGAAAAACTATGATAGAGTTTGATAGTTTATGTGAAACAATTTATGAATTTTCAGTTTTTTTTATTCTTTTTTTCGCTTGATTAATTTTTGGTTACTCAAAAACCGACCAAATTTCGACCAAAAACTGAAATAAAAATACCGAAACCGACCGCTAATTTTTGGGGGGTTTTTGGTTTTCATAATTCGAATTTTGGTTATATTACAAAATTACCGAAACCGCCCAATAATCGAAAACCCGCCCAATGCTCAGGCCTAGTCAGATTCACTTTTTTAAGATGCGGGACTCATCAAAAAGTTAAATCTGACGATCCAGAATTGTTCCCCACTACAAAAATAACCCACTACCGAAGTATCCTTTTATTTAGTTTGGACTTTTTTGGTTTTTATTTTTATAACAAAAAGTCTTTTTTTTTTAAAGTTGATGCACGATATATAATTATTGAAAAAAGAGTTGTGTGGCTATACATTTAAGGTGTTCTTGTTAAAATATTGACTATTTTAATTGGGGTAGTTTAGACATTTTGCTTTGATTGTTTGACCAAAAGTCAAGATATAATATATTTAACGCACGTTAAAAAATGAAGGAATGTTTAGGAATTTTGACAAACGTACGGGAGAATTATGGAATTTAGGATTTAACTCTATTATCTATTCGTACCCTTCCCATCCTAATAAAGCCAGCTAATTGTGTGTGAGTGTGATGTGACTATCGCTACAATACGGATTATCGATAATCCCATGTTGGTGTGTGTGTGTGTGTGTGTGTGTGACTGTGTCACTGTGTGTGTCTCCACGGAGGAACACCAAAAGTACATTAATCATTTGTAGCGGCAGAGTGCAGTAGAGACAAGAGCATATTTCACATTGACTGTGATTCCCATATTCATTTCACGTTTGACATCCTGAATATGAAGATACTACTATCATACGAGCTTAAAATCCACGCGTTACAGCGGATTTTATTTTATTTTTAATAAATTTGTAAAAGTTAATAACTATTTGGAAAGCCTCAAAATTTATGTAAGGCAAAAAACAATAATTGACAATAATATTTATGTAGTAATATTTAGATAACTATGTTAACGTATGTTAAATACACAACAAAAAAGTTGATCATACTAGTTATGACATTTTTTTTTTTGTTTAGTTAACGTGTCTATATATGTTATTTTTATTCGATATGATTTTTTTTAATTTATATAAATTTGTATCTTTGAATGTTTTCATTTTAAGATTTGAATTTAAATAAATTTGATACTCATATCTTATAATTTGAAACATTATATTTAAAAAATAATATGAGCATGATATAACAAAAAAAAAATATAACATATTACAAAATTTTGTTGAAAAATAGAAAAAAAAAGAGCAGTATCAATAGCATTGTATATTGATATATAGATATACATGTATATTTGTAATACCAAATAAAAACGTAGTTTAAACAATTAAAAATAACAACTAACATTTATTTTTTAAAAAATGAGTGGACTAAGCTTATATGATTGTATAAATATTTCAGCATAAAAAAAAATAAAAAAGAACAAAGCCCCCAAAGAGGAGGGAGTAGATGATGGACGTAGGTGTGTTAAGGGAGAGGAAAGGGAAAAAGAGAAGATGAAAGAGAAAGTCAATGTAGATTGATTTTTGTTATTTTTTATCACCTTAATCAAGCAAAAACAACACCAAACAATAAATATTAATTTTTGTTTAAAAAAAGTGATAGAATATGCTGTCAAATGATTCTAGAAAAAAAAAAAAATCAGTGGTGTTAGAGAAAAAAATTCCCTTATCTCTATATGCCCTTAATTTAAAAAAGATTGGCTATTTTTTTTTTTAAAAAACATGGACCAATAGATGACCAAATATCAAATGGACCCGTAAAATATATATGTGGGATTATAATATGGTTGAGATTGATATTTATCATACGCTCTTCTTAAAAATAATAATGCTATTTATACATATATATAAGTATTGGAGATCAGATCGTAGAGCAATTAAAATTAAAAAAAATTGATACTCAATGTAAATATTATTAATTATCATTTTTAATTTATGTGGTGCATTATTTCTATATTTATTATGCAAATATAATTAAAAAGTGATTCAATCAAATGATGACACGTTATCTAAAAGCAAAATTGTGTAATGAGAGCGCTAACGGACATCAACTTAACATTCCATTCAAAGTTTTATTGTTGAGCTGTGCCATGCACAGACGCGCATAGAAATTACAGTAATCCGGGTCCTCCTTTTAGGGGCCGTTTGGTACGTGGTAATCCTTTATATTAAGATATTTGGTATCGTTTTAAAGTAATTAGATACCCAGGTATCTAAGATTATAACGTTTGGTTAGATAGTGTAATTTTAAGTAAGATTCCTAGGAATGCTAGATTATATTAAGATTCCTAGGAATGCTAGATTATATTATTTGGTTAAACACAATAATGTAATGTGATTTTATCAGTTAGGCAAATAAACATTCAAATTAATGTATTTTATAACAGTACTATCAATGAAACCAATATGTATGAAAACATACAAATCTATGAAAATTTTCTAATGTGTATTGAAAGAGTAAAGAAAAAAAAAAAGTAGCAATATAAAATACAAACAAAGAGGTTGATTGATTCTTAAAAAAAATAAAAACTTATTAGCTTATGATATGATAATAGAAGTAAATTAAAAAATATTATTCAACGTAAAAAATAAATTTCATAACCGCATAATACAAAAATCGGCAACAAGAAATCCTAAAAACACCAAACAAAAACTAAGTTGTTCTCACGAGAAAAAAATATGAATAATTTATTTTTGTTTGTTTATTTGTTTTTTCACAATGTAAGGTGGTAATTTATAAATTATAATGAGACTTGTCAAGCTTTTACGTTAAAAAAATAAAGGATAATTAAGTCTAATTTAATTTTTTTTAAAGATTACCATAGTTATCAGATAGAGGGTCATCTGATACCCACCTCCCTCCATGGTATTGAGATTATCCCATTTTAAGTTAATCTCATACCCATGAGAATCATATACCTGGGTTCTTTAATTAAAATAAACACGTAACAAACAATGTAATCTTAAAATTACCCCAAACAATCCCTTAGTATATTATGAAATGTGGAGGTTGACTAACAACTATCAAATCCACCAAGGGTAATTTTGACATTACCCAACTCTTCAAACCATCTGCTTTCTCCAAATTATATGGTTTCACATATAATTATCTATATATTTGATCAAAAAGAAAGTTTATCACATATGTTCTACGTCTAAATATTTTTAAATAATCTAAAAGTACTCTAACGTAAGGGCCGGGGTGAGATGGATCTTCAAATTTATCTCAAATTTTTTATACCAATATATATATATTATATTTAAATAAAACAACTTCTTAAGAATGTATCTTAACAAAGTTAACATTTGCTTGATTTTTCGGACACTTTCTAATAAAATTAGTCATCTTCCAAGAAACCCACTATATATAAAGACCGAAAATATATTAAATAAAAAATAAAATAATACAATCGTTCAGAAATAAACAATCTCCAAAAGCAAACTTCATACCAATATATATAATAGGTGATTTTTCTTCATGTGATTGATCACACACAATTTTATAATTTATCAATTATATATTGAAAAATCACAACACACTTGCACATATCCCTAAACATTATTTCGTATTTTAACGTGATGAATTAACGTATATAGGTAGCAAGCCTCATTAGCTCTTCATTTGGACAAATGCTAGTCTGTGATGAGAATCTAAAGTATTGAAATCTCATATCTACTCAAAATCTGCCCCAAGTGTTTTATTATTTATTTTTGCGGGGTCTCGAATTTAAAGGTAAATTTTCCTACTTTCTTTGCTTTAATTAGAACATCTGTTATAGCAGGTTTGATTGCTTTTCAAAAATATTGATCGTCATGAGGAAAATTCACCGAAAATAATATGGCTATAATTATAGTTTGACTTTTGATAAACATGCATTTCCTAAAATTTTCCGCTAGTATATACTATAGTCTTTGGATTCCCATTATAAAAGTATTGACATGCAAGAAAATTACCAACGAGTGTATTATTAGCGGAAAATGCCAAAAATAGGAAACGACATAAAGCTTTTCTTTATATTTTTCTCAAGTGGAATTATTCTTATAAATAGCGTGGCATAAATAATGCACTAGAGAACCACGTTATACGCATGGTAAAAAGTTTCACAGTAATAAGCCAAATTAGAAAAAAATTTTATTTAACTTTTTTTTTTCATACAAAATAAATAAATAAATTAAATTTGATGGGCCAATAGAAGAGACTTGTGTGATCGTAATCAATTATAAATATTCTGTCTCACAAGATCAATATATATATATGTTATGTCTTCTTCAACTATCGAATTGACCAAAAAAAAAAAAACACCAAAGGTAATAAAAAAACGAGTAAAAAATCTATCAAATGCAAATCTTGGATTTCCTTTCCTTATACACTTTGACCCTTTGACGTAATTCTAGCTAGAACCACTACCAAAATTTTGTTAAAACATATAATTGGAAATTAGAATATTGGACAAGTTCATAAGGATTTGTTTGCTTGACGAAGACATTCCACATCCTGACAATTGATTAAAAGCACTTTTTCTTATTTTGGGTTTCAGAGGAATTGGACAAATAGATATCACAAGAGCAATTCAAAATTTTTAACCAATCTCAATGTCTTAAATTCTTGTCTCATACTCAATGTATTACATCACTAGAAATAATAGTAAATACAATGTTTTTAACACTTAATTTAAATGAATGATGCTAGAGATCCCAAAAGTTTTCTCAAATATTCATCCCAAATTACATGGCATTACACTTAATTTGTCAACTCATCTCTTTTAATTAAGTATTTAATTTTGCAATTATACCTTTTCTTTAATTGGTTCTTACAATGTTTTATTCTTTTTCTAAAAAGCCCTCTTCTTTAATGAGCCCAATTCCCTCCACCGTTTATAGATACGAAATTCCAAGAAAAAAAAAAAGTAAGAAACTCTTTAGTAAAAAAAAAAAAAGAGAGCAACCAAAAAATAAAAGCAAATTAAAAAGAGTTTTTTAGGTATTTAAACAAACTTTTGGGTAATTTTTTAGGTTTTATCCATAGTTTCGCGAAATTAGGGATTTAGCCATAACATGTAATATTTTTGGTAACATGTAACATATATACGTGTAAAAAATGTAACATTAAATGTAACGTTATATATATTTTTTTTTTGGAATTCCGTATCTATAAACGGTGGAGGGAATTAAACTCATTAAAGAAGAGGGCTTTTTAGCAAAAGAATAAAAAATTGTAAAAACCAATTAAGAAAAAGGGTATAATTGCAAAATAAAATACTTAAATTAAAATAGATGAGTTGGCAAATTAAGTGTAATGCCATGTCATATGCCATATAATTTGGGATGGTATATTTGGAAAAACTTTTGGGATCCCTAGCATTATTCAATTTAAATACATACCCCTCAATCTTTTGAAAAAATATAACGAAATATTTAAGTGAGTTAATTACTTATACAATGATAATTAGTAATAATTAACCGAGTCATTAAAAATATATAAAAATAATTAATAAATTAGTTAATCATTCAGTTATTTTAAAATTTTGAATATTATTTATTTTTATAATAGTATAAACTCTTAGTATTCTCCCACTTTATCTATCACATTGTCATCAAGTCTTAAAGCAATTAATATAATTAATGCAGTATATTTATAAAATTGTGCCTCCAATTTTGGGACTGAGATAAAAGAACGCATGATATTTCCTCCGTATAATTTTTTTTTGAAGAATTATATATAATTACATATTGAACGGTATTGACGGCGAAGTACATTGGACTCAACTACATAATATACACCTCCATGTGAGAGGAAATATACTCACCAGAATTTGAACCTTCGACCTTAACTTTTATGTTGGAGGACTTTGCCACCCGAGCTAACTCTCGGATAGGCCTACACAAATTTTTCGGGTATCCGACCAGGACGTAAAACCAACTGACACCCCGTCCGAAATCTCGGCCTCCATCACCGCCCGATGGTGTGGCGGTCGAAAGCCAACCAAACTTCACCCATCGATGGACGGGTTCGGATATAGGTTGAGATGCTCGGACGATGCCCGCCCGACCGAAATATTTATATCATACCTATATTAATATGCTTGTGTTATTATATTGTCTGTTCTCACCTTCAATCTGCCTCCCTCCCTCGTCTCTGCCTCGCCACCATCGTCGGCTTACCGTCGCCTCCATTGCCAACCCTCTCATAATACAAACACATAAGATATGGTCTTTAAATTGCAGCCAACATCTTTCTCTATTATATACTGATGTACATATATACACACACCCACACGTATATATATATGTATATATATATTTATACATACATATGCAACAAACATATATACACAAGTACAATTGCAGCCAAGGTAGTCTTAGGTTTGACAAGTCCATTTTTTTTAATAATTTTTGGAACAAGCTCAGTCAGCCGACTTATTGGCTTAAACTCGCATATCCGATCGCCACCTGACCGATCTCCCTGACCGCCCGACCGCCATCCGCCCGACCCTTTCTCAGTCGAAAATCGGTAGCCCTCCATCCGACCGCCCGATGTGCAGGCCTACTCTCGGAGGTCTCCTCTGTCTAATTCAATGTCCAATCTTTGTGATATGTATCATTAAAATTAATTCACTTTAATTCTTATATATATGATGGTTTGCGTTAAGATCTTATTTGCAACTTTTGAAAATGAACGTTAGTATTTGGTCATTCAGCATAGTTAACATAAACTAATTAATTGATAAAAAAATTTTGACAAATCAAATTTGAATTTTAGTAATTTCTTCCTCTCAACTTACCAAAAATAATGTAACAAATCCACTTTTTTTTTTTTTTTTCATGATTCCACAAATCTAACAATGTATATAACAAATCCCGTAGATCATTCTCCAAAAAAAAAAAAAAAAAATTAAAAGTCTGGTTACGTCATTTTTTTAATGTATAACTATTTTATATAATCTCCAAAATTATAACATTTGCACATGCATTATCAGTTCATAATTTATAAATAACCCCACAATATTTGCATCGAATGAGAATTATCGAAAAATGTTGACAGAGATACTGTGTAAATCAAATGTCACGTGGGTATGGAAGTACTAGCTAATAAGTAATAACTGCACATTAACGAAAAAAAAAAAAAAAACACTATGACAAAAGACTGTCCAACAACTTCCAGCAAAAATAGACAACGCCAATGGCATAGCCGAGAAATTAAAGAATGTTTTTTATGTCAAAATATCAAATTTTAGTATTGACACATAAATTTAATATTACGTTGGAGATGGTCTTATATATTTAATTATTTAGTTCCTTTACACTCATGATTGAGATATATTGAATCATATGTTTTTATAAATTATTCAAATTATAATTAAATAAGTTGAATTTGTCGTTGTAAAAGGAGCCACGTCTCGCAAGTCCCACCACTCATAGTTAATATTGAATACAAGCTCGTACATGAGATCATATCATCTAGAATGTTATACTTCATTTTCATGACGAGAGACACAATTCTTTATTAGCTCCTGTAACCATACAAATCTAGAGATTTGGAGCTAAATAACTTAATTTTAGAATTTATTTAGCAAGAATTTAAATATGTAAAGAAACTAACCCCTTTTTTGGTTACCTCAATTCACTTATTCCATTCCATTTTATTTTTTCATTTTTTTCTATTTTCCTATTCTTACAATCTATCTCATTCCATTTCATTTTTTTTCCAACCATTTTTTGAAATTTTCAAATTCTTTATACAATATCTTTAAATCTCAACTATTTATACTACTTCGAAATTCGTAAAGTCAAACCATTCTACATCATTTTTCCAAACTATTTTCAAACTATTCCAAACTATTTTTCAAACAATTTGGAATGGAATGAGAATGCTCAAAATGAACTATCCAAACAAAGGTAAATATTGAAAAAACATTAGCAAGGAAAGAAAATATTTTATTTTCAAAACAATTAATTGAAAACGACCTAATTTTCCAACTGCCCATAACACGTCTGATCACTTCCTTCTTCATGTCAAGTTTCTTTCTAAACGTTCCATAAATTCACAAATAAAACATGCCAAACAGTTATTACAGTACATAGTACTACTCGGCCAGTGAAAACATAACTATTAAAAAAGAACAAAATTCAAATTAAAAAAAAATTACAAACTATTATTAATTAATATGTCACGTTACTCTACTATATATAGTCCAACTAATTAATCAGCTGCCAACCAGTCTCCCTCGCTACCAAGAAATGAGCTGAAAGAAGAACAGTAATTAATGGGACCCACACATTGCTCTTTTAGTACACCAACATTATTATTACCACTGCTAGTCCAATCAGGTAAGGTCAATTCCTCCGAGAACAGAAAATCATGATCATAATGATCATGATTATCACGATGAAAGTCCTTAGAAGCAATGGCATTGTTTGACATGGTGACATAACTGAAGTCACGGAAATACTCGTCGCGACGAATAAACTCCGAATTCATGGGAAGATCGGCGAGGAAAAGCTCGTCGACGTCGAAATTCGCGTCCGATCCCGCACACGGCGGAATTACAACATTGCCAATATCGCAACCCCCCGCACCGATATCGGGCCCTAAACCGGGATCGGCCCCACTGGAATTGTCGAAATTGCCCTCCGAAAAGGCGGTAGAGGGCGCTCCCCTCGGCGCCGCGTCCTTGTCCGAGACGTCGCCGCGGCCGCCGTCGTTTAGGAGGACTTTGGTGCACTTCACCGCTCGGGTGCGGATCACGCGGCCGGGGGACGGAGGAGTGGCCAACCCGGGGCTCAGGGACGGGTTTTCGGCCTTGCTTGGTCCGCAAGGAACAATGTCCTTGGCAATTTTAGCCGTAGAGCAAGTGTTGATGCTTTGGCGGTGGAGGTGGACTTTTTTGCCTAAATTGGTGTTCCAATAGTTCTTTATTTCATTGTCTGTTCGCCCCGGAAGCCTTCCAGCTATCAGAGACCACCTGAATTAAAAAAAAAATTAAAAGGAAAAAAAAAACCCATTACTACTACAAAATCAAAACAAAAATTAACAGAGCGCAACATATATATATATATATATATATAATATTATGATTATGATTATTACCTGTTTCCCAAAAGCTTGTGAAGCCTAATAATGAGCTCTTCTTCGTCCGGAGAAATGTTGCCTCTTTTAATATCAGGCCTCAGATAGTTCAACCAGCGGAGTCTACAGCTTTTCCCACATCGTTTTAAACCTGCGCATATATGTGTATATATATATATACATGTATATATTAAGTTATAATTATAAAGTGCGTTTTTTTAAGAGTAACGTTTATATATATATATATATATATATATTATAAATATCATGGAAGTAAGTGGTAAGGAAATACAAAAAAAATATTATACCTGCTTTTTGGGGAAGGTTTCTCCAGCGACCCTCGCCGTGGATTTTGATGTAATCAGTGAGGATTTTGTCTTCAAGGGCAGTCCAAGAGCCTCTGTTCAAACCAGCCTCTTTTGAGCAACAAGGACTTCTTCCCATTTGTCTCTCTCTCTATAGATTTTTTTGTTTTTGTGTTGCAAAAGGACGGAGAGCTCCAAATTTCTAGGGTACGATGTTCCCAAATGATCTTGTGTCTCACCTCTCGAGATCAGGTCAGTGGTGTTAGTTATATATAGTTGCATTCATTTGGGAGAGACTATTGTTTTCTTATAGTGAACTGTGAACCCATGTTTTATTTAATTATTTATTTAAAGTAATCATGATATTATTTTTTTATATTGTAATAATATTTTTTATATAGTGTTTTATTGGATGGAGTACTCAAAAATTATATATTTATTATTATTGATTTATTATTATTATTTTTTTGGCTGCTTGTTTTGTCATTTTGTAATTCTACAGAAAAAGAGAAGAAAAGTTCACACGTTCACTCCATTCTGCTTCTCCATTCGTACTATATAAATAATTGTCCGTTATAAAATATTGTGATATAATATTATTTTCAGGAAACTTAAAAGCAACTTATTGTTGCGATCAATTCCTATATTGATTCATACACTTAATTGTTGGGTTAGAAGGGTATTTATGTAATCTATCATGCGTAAGCAAGGTTGGAGCCAGAAATTAAAGTTAGGAGGGGCTTGTGATAATACATTTTAATAAAAGTAGTAGTAAGATAAAAATTAAAAAAAATTTAGGAGAGCTATTTAAAATAAAAATCGAAAAAAAAATTACAAATTTCATGTTATGGGTCAAAAAATAAAATAGGCCACCTTGGGCCAAGGGGCTTTAGTCCCCATTGGGCCCAGGTGGCTCCGTCCCTGGCGTCAGTGTGAAAATATTTTTAACAAGTTCATAGTAGGGTTGTTTGGGAGATTCATAAACGAAGGACGCTCATCGATAAAGAACGATTCTCAACTATCAGATTTACTTTTTTAGTAGACCTCATAATTTAAAAAGGTAAATCTCATGATAATTAATTCGTTCCTCACCGGTAACATCCCCTACTTAAGAATTTAAGAATTTTCCCTATTTGTTTAGTTATTAACTCGACAGAATTGGAAACAAAATCATTTTTATTCTAATTGTTGTGGGTTTATTTGGATAAAAATCTGAATAAATTTTTTTTTAGTTTATATCATCTTACTACAATATCAACACTAATAAAAAGTTCAACTTAAATCCTCTTACTATAATAAAATGTAGTTTGAATTTGAGAGAATTTCAAAATAAGTCATTCTTGATGTCACTTAATAATTTATACCCTAAGTGGTATGCTCCTTTTTATTTCCACTTTATGTTTGTAGTGTAAATTTGAGGGTATAAATTAAAAGTGCAACGCACGTAGAACATAGATTATTAATTGTTCCAAAATGGGAGATTTCCCAAAATCAAGCGAGCCCGTAATCAAATGTAGAATAATAATTTTTTAAATGTGTATATATATATATATGAGTATACTAAGATTCAATACGTTTTTCTCACAAAGCCATGAAACGGCTAAGGAGGAGGCAACATGTGACGTCCCTTATGGAAGATATGTGGCCCCCATATTGTTTTTTTTTCCCTTAAGAAATTTACATTTAAGGGCATGTTTTAGGGGTTTTTAAGAAATTTTTTAGGGCATTTTCACAAATTTTGAAGGATTTTTTTGCAATTTCTCTCTCCTCTCACTTTCTTTTTTACTTTTTAGTTTTAATTGTTTCAACATCTATTTTTTTGACGTAATGATCTCGAAACTTTTTTTTTCTTGATATGGTTGGGTTCAGAATACTTTTATCAATAATCTTTTGACATCCATTATCATATTCTTTTTTTTTACCATAAATATTATTTATTTATTTTCTTTGTTCTAAGCTTTTATTTTTATTTTTTAAGTTTGAAAATTTTTAAAAGAATCCCTGTGTTTATATTAAATGATAAATTTAACCCCTCAATTATTCAAAATAACAAAAATCTCAATTTTTTGAATTTTAACAAAAATATACTTTATTATTTTTTTGTCATATTTTCTATTCGTTATATTATTTTACACGTGCTTTTTGCGCGTATGTAAAAACTAGTACATATAAAGAGAGCATATGAGTTCAATATTGATAGTGCCAGTACATATATCTAGGCGTGCAAATGTGGTCCGAGTAATTCCCCGACACACTTATCTGACGGAAATTTTTTTTAAAAAAAATCGGGTAATACCCAGTTTTACCCAGCAGGTAATGATTGGATATTACTCAATTTTTCTCCCAAATTTTAGTCCCCGCCGATTGCCCGATTATTGCCTGAAGAAAGCAAAATGCATGATCTATGCCTCTGGCTCTCTGCGTAGTCTACGTCGAGGGAGGTCGGAGTCGGGGGAAGTTGGAGTCGGGGAAGGCAGAGTTGCGGGAGGTCGCGGTCAGGGAAGCTGGGGGAGCTCTGCGGGGGAGGTCGGTGTGGTTGGCACGGAGGTGGTCGGCGGGGTGCTTTGCGGGGGAGGTCGGTGTGGTTGGCACAGGGGTGGTCGGCGGGGTGCTCTGCAGGGTGGTTCGCGGGGTGCTCTACATGGTGGTCGCAGGGGTGCTCTGCGGGGGAGGTCGACAGATTAGTCGCGGGGGTGGTGGCGGGGGAGCTCTACAACACACGAAAAAAAAAAAAATCTCGCTAAAATCCAGGTAATTCCGGGTCATTACCCGGTCAAAAAGCACCTGTTAGGGAATCACCGCCGATTTGCTTGTTGACATATATCTCAATTATGCTGTTACCTGATAAACTCCTTTATGTACTTATCATATATAATCTATTCAATTTTATGTAAGTAGAAGACAAAAGGTAATTTTTACGAAGAGGAAAACCTAAAAGCAAAAGCAAATCTCTAACATAAAGAAATCTTATAACCTTGATCGATTCGAAAAAATCGATGGAAAAAAAAAAAGCGCATAATTCATAAACTCTAAATGAAGTTTGTCATTAAAATGGTAAAGTGCGCAATCTAGTTAGTAGTAAGACTCTGATAATGCTGCAAGACACAAGTATTCATCAAATATATATCTCTTTGATATTTTTTTATAATGCTACAAAAATTTTTTTTCCAAATGAAAGAGGAAACATATTAATATTAATAATGTATCCTAATAAAATTGACACACGCCTAATTAGTTACAGGCTTTTCAATAAAATTGATTCTAAAAAAGCAGATCCACTAATAATAATATGAAACCTAATACTATTACAAATATATATATAAAAAAAAGTACATAAAAGACAAATGACAAAAAAGTAACGTAGCACAAACGCTCAAAGACACGCGCGAGAACAAATTGAAACAAAAGAAAAACAGTCATGAACATAAAGATCAGCAATTCAAAACAAACTGAAACCCACATGGGTTCTACTTGCCAGTGACACAGTGCCTTGCAAAAACCTAGTAATAAAAAAAACCTATAAAAAAAATCCGAATCATAAGAAAAAGAGTGCATGAACCAGGTAGAATCTTGTTTTTAAACCAATAAAACGGTAATATAAACCATATCTCGCATAAGAAGCTTGGTAAGGTTTTCAACAGCATAACGAACACCTAATATATATGCAAAATTGTGATACCCGACATTTTTACTTTAATGCAATATTAATAAATGTTTTAATAAAAATGAACGAGAAATCTTCCTGATGTTTATTTCGTCACATTTTATATATTTTAGCAAAATTAACGGTAAAGTCGTGTCGGAGCTTTTAATGATCGACGAAACGATATGTAGTTTCGAGGAAAACTGCGTGTAGTTTTAGTTGAAGAAATGACATGTAGTTTAAGGCTTAAGCAAAAACTACAAGTAGATTTGATGATAGAAGAAATTAGGTAGGTTTGACAAAGGATGTTATAAAATAAGTAAGCTTTTGCTCTTAACAAAAGTTACCATTTTAGGTTAGGTCAAAATATGATATTTTGAAAAGTATTTTTGACAAATCAAGAAGAGATATATGTCATTTATACAAGAAAAGTGGACAAGATTTGTGTCCAAATTTGTAAAAAGAAATCAAACCAAAGATGAAGTTATCGAAAATTTTGGGAAAGTAAGGATTTGAGAAACAAGAAAGGAAATTCTTTCCTTTTCTCTCACCCCCTTATGCGCCCACCTCCCTATAAATAGAGGCATTGGCTTCACTTTTATATATCACACCAAACCTTGAGAACTCAAGCATAAAAAAAAAAAAAAGGAAAGAGAGAGCGAAGCTTTGTAGAAATTCTAAAAGATCCTTAGAGAGAATTCTTGGAGAACAGATTGAAGGAAAGGCTGGCCATTAGAGGAGGAAATTAGAACGAAACTCTGTCGGGATTAAGGTAAAAAGAAGACCTGTGATTTAAGCTATATGATTTATCTTTATTCGAGTTTAATCCGAATCATGTTTGTTAGGATTTACGCGTTCGATGGCAATTTCTAAGAAGTCAAATCCCACGAAGCTTGGACCAAATCCGAAGTTTGCTTTTGTGATTTTATCTATTATAAATGTTAGAATATCTATGTTAGGGTTTTCTATATGTTAGAACCTTTAAGCTAGAACCTGGTTTAAGTTGTTGTTTTTTTTTTTTTTTTCAGAATACTGTTTATGATGTTTTGACATACCTAGAGACCAAATCAGTTTTTGATGATGACTAAGATTATATAAATTTAATTTTGAACAAGTTTTGTCGAAATGGAATTTTTTCAAATTCGATCTCGATTTTTGTGTACACACCGATTTTTATAAATGGCCAAATATGCCTTATAAAGAAAGTGCATTATCCTTATGTTTTCTAAAAAAGTGTATAACTAGAAAGTTGTTTATTTTTGAAAAATAATAGGAGACTCTTTAGAGATTTTTTCCATATTTAATTCCTAATTTTATATACCACGAAAATTTTTAAAATTTCAAAAGAATTTATATTAAATTCCAAACCTATTTTCTTAAGGATTACCTACTTTTTCTAAGTATATTTATTTAAAAAATTTTGATAAAAAATAGTTTACAATGGTGCGACCTAGAAAAACTGAAACGCTCTGTCTAGGAAGATTGATTATTAAATATGGCGTGCTTTGTGATCTTCTCCACACTTATCTGGGAACCTCGGGGAGTTCTGTCTAGGCAAGTTGGGTTTGAAGCGAGGCCATAGCACCTCCCAATCAACCTGGGAACGTTTAGGTGATTACTATAACACCGCCGTGAACTCATCTTTATTAGACGTTTTTACAATAGTATGTTTTGAACTAAACAATTTCCTAATATGTTAGTGTCCTTAAGATAAAGTTACGAATAGTATTGATACTTACACAATTCATGGAATTAGGGTCCGTTTGCTCTCGACACCGTCAAGTTACTAAAACTCCTAAACTCTCGACTCGATGTGAGTACAACCTCACTGCAGTACAAAGTAGTTCAAAAGAAAATATTATGCAATGTTTGATGTGACGAAATTATTTTATGATGAATGATGATATATTGTATGATGAATGTTTACATGACGAAAGCGATATCATGTTTTATGATAATGATTTATAACGCATGATTATGATGTGCAATGACTATATGATCATGATGTATGTCACTTAATTAATCAAGTGATAACGAAAGTTAAAACTGTGTCGTTTCGCCCGTTCTCCTTGTGTCGACCAAAGGGCATTAAGAGGGACGGTTTTTAATGAAAAGTTATGATGTTTTTGGCCTTAGTCGTGAGGACTATGTACACCCTCATCGACTATTGGTCGAGCCCGCTCCACGAGATACGTACACCATGAAGAGGATCCTTTAAGATGAAAGATAAAGCAAGATGAAAGTTAAAAAAATTTATGTATGAATAATGAAGAATAATTTATCATGCATTGCATAAGTTTTGTTTTGTGAGAAAATAGTTGTTACTCACTAAGCTTCTAGCTCACAAGTTTTTCTTTCATACTGTAGGTAAGAAACCTATGGTTTGAATTCTGAATTGTGCTACGGTGGTGCAAGGTGAGCGAGGCGGACATAAGAAAACTACGCAAACTATTTTCTGCAAATTAAAAATTATTTATTTTAAGTATTCAAGTTTTTGTATGAATTTGTTTTAAGTCCCGAGACAAATATTATATGTTATATTCATGACATTTACAAGGATTAAGTTTCCTTAAGCTATTGTTTTACAAGTTTATGTATGTCTATTTATGAAGTATACGTTTTATGTTTCAAAAACAAAAAATTATTACGATTTTTCCTCCTAAAGTTACATAAAGTTTAAATAAAATAACGGTCTAAAAAGTCGGGTCGTTACAAAAACATCGTTCAACGCCACTACAACCTGCTCCACCCAACTATAGGACGAAGCGAATGTACTTGAACAACCGAAGTCAAAGCTCGAAATTAAAGCATGGAGATGGAGGGTTAACAGATCCCGCTGGGAGTTATTCATGTGACCAATTTCAAGCAATTCTCATCTCTAATAATGCCCAAATCAAGAAAATATATTGTTGTTCAAGCCATTAATGTTTATATTAAAGTATTTGAATTAATATTGTCGTTTTAATTTATACTTTTTGAATATTTATAACTCTAGTGAATCTATAGCTTAATTCTCTATTTTTAGAAATTAAAATGAGAAATTATAGTGAATACACAATTTTTAAAACTTAATGTAAGTTATTACCCAATCTTTTGAAAAATGTAACAAACTACCTAAGTGATTCAATTACTTACACAGTGTTAAGTGGTGGTAATTCACTTAGTTACCAAAAGCATGTGCTAGTAATTCACAAATTAACTAGAAACTCAATTACTTCAAAAATTTGAGTATTTATTTTTATTGTTATATAAATTCTGGGTATTTACCTACTTTAGTATTCATTTCTTAATTTTGATTTTAAAATATTTAACCTTTCAAAATTTTAATAATATAGTCTGTCATAATTTTTTTTTTAACTTTTGTAATTAATTTTACTACTGTGAATTCATGTTAAATCTTCTATTATATAATACAGTTTTTATTTTTTAAAACTATGTCTATATATTATTTAAAACTATACTTCCAAAATGAGTTATTTACCCAACTTACCCTATTATTTTTTTCCCGAAACAGATTAACACAATAAAACTAAAAATAAAATTGTGGTCGTTGCTGAAAAATATAAATTGGTGCTCAATGAACCATGTTCTCCTGAATATATCTAGCGGAAGCTATCAAGTCTCAAACATAGAAATAACCATGATTATAGCTGTTGGAAGATTCTAATGAATTATTAGCTCGGTATTACAAAACTAAAAAAAAAAAAAATCATCCTATGAATAAGTATTTTGGTTAATGAATATATGGTTCGTTCACCTACATATATTAATATAGGTACGTTTTACAAGGTTTGCAGATATATTTACGGTTTCAAGTGTTCGTTCTCATTGTTGTCGTTTTCTTCTCCTTCTTCTTTTTCTAACGAACTTTCAAACCCACACTTTTGTTTTTTATGTGGTGAGAGACCCACACTTTGATAGTGCGTTATTGTAGACATTTAGCCCTACCTACCCTACCCATAGCTAGCTCGGTATTAATCAACTCTAGTGCCCACTTCACTTCACTTCACTTTTTTTTTTTTGGTTTAAATCATATTCAAATCTAAATGATCTACGTAGCATTTTTATTTTGGTAACATAAAATTTAGTTATTACGTCACCATACCAAAAAAGAAAGTAGGCTGTTAGTAAAATTTTTAATTAGAAGAAAAAAATAAAGTATAATTACTTTTGGAACCAAATGGCATTATTAATCATAGATGATAACAAGTTTTGATTGTTTTTCTTTTTCTTTTTCTTTTTTTTTCCTTTACAAAAATAAAATATAGATAGATAGATAAATAGATAAAAATTTTAATCATAAAAATGATCAAAATGATGTAGCATTTAATTATTTGGTATAAAAAAAAATACATTGATAATTGTGTTTTATGCACCCGAATATTAAAATGTAAATATATAACAGCTAGCTAGCTAAATGGGGTAGCTGAAAATTGTGCCAAGTATGTAATTAAGGGTCTGTTTGGTAATTTTAAATTTTTTTTCATATTTTAAAAATTGGCAAGTATTTTTAAAAATTAAAAAATTAGTCATTAGACTATAAAAAATTAAAGGTATAAAAATAATATCATAGCATTATATAGTTTAAAAAATGACTTTTTTTTTAATTAATGAAACATTAATTATTTTCTATAAATATCATTCAAAAACTAATTATTTGCTTAACAGTCTTAACAATTTAAAGTAAAGTTTATTATGATTTGGTTGTTGATGAACTATAAACAGTTGTTATTTTGAAGATTTAATGTAAGATACTGTACTGATTCTTTATAATTTATTTGACCTACAGCGAAGAAGCCACATATATTTGCTCCCACATAAAGTCATGTATTATATGTGTAATGTATATTTGTTTATTCGATTATAGTAATTTTTTTCTCTTCTTTGGCCTCAATTAGCTATGCATTCTGATCTTCGACCGATCTGTCGATGTCTAACTCGTGCAGATATATTAAATTCGTGTTCTTTCTTTCATTCTTTGTCTTATTTAATATTTTGGAATTGCATTGTTTGGTCCACAAATTATTTATAGGTTCAGGAGAATGTGATAAGAATAATCCAGCTTTTAATGATATTAATTAAAGCAATATTCATGATATGAGTACTATCGGACTTGAAATGTTAGTATTTTATATATTCTTCCAAAAGTTTCTATTTTGTCCGTCAAAATGAGTACCTAACAGTACAAAAATGCTATTTATCAATTTATTATACCTTATGTTCATATTTTGTTAATTTTTGGTTGGAAATGACATTTTTAAATTTACATAAGTATCGATAAAATGATTCTCTAAAACAAAACAAATCTTCTCTTTTTTTTTTTTCCTTCAAAATTGTATCCTCGTTTGTTTAAAATTTTAAATATTCAAATATTTCCATTCTTCTTTTTTACTTCTCTAATCTCAATATAATATAATTAAATCTCAATCATTTAATCCACCTTAAAATTTGAAAAGTCCACAATGCAAATTATTGATATTTAAAAACTATTGTTAGCTCATCTCCTATCAGCTTAAGCCTTTGGGATGAATCCGTAATTTAACATGGTCTCAGAATAGAAAGTTCTAAGTTCAAACCCCTGCCAATACACACTCTTTTACCCCTTAAGGCCTAATTCAGCCTGCACATGAGTTAAGCTTTTGATATGAATCGGTGATTTAACACAAATGACTTTATATTATATTTCTCCCAAAATACACCACATTTATTTTATATTTCTTTCAATAAAAAAGATAAACAAATATAAAATATGATTTAACACAAATGACTTTATATTATATTTCTCCCAAAATACACCACATTTATTTTATATTTCTTTCAATAACAAAGATAAATAAATATAAAATAACTTGGGTCGTTATTCAGTACAGTCGGTATACTGGTACGCCGTGAAGCAAAACTAATAAAATTAAAAGTGATTGTAACGAATTTATACATATTTAATTTACCTTTTCGTTTTTTGGGGGCAATATACAAGAAACACAAAAACAATCGAAAATATTAAATTGTTATTTTATTTTTTTTCCGTAAAAAGTAGTAGGGTGGGTAAAGGCGCAAATCAATTTTTATTTTTCCTCGTACCTCTCCAAGAACCAAAAAACATGCAACTATAAAATATTAGCTATTCATCGCTTGAGCTACCCCTAGGCAAATTTTTATTCTATTAAAATAGCATAAATCAAGCTAGGAGTTGATTAAGAGCATCTTCAATACAATGCCATCTTGGAGTGCCAATGCCAAATTTTGGCATTTTCATAAAAATAAAATAAAAAGTATTCTCCAATGCAATGCCATATTTGGTGCTAAATTTGGTTAATGTTATTCTTGGTGCCAAATTTGGCATCAAGTATATCATTATGTCAAAATTTTGGCATTTGACATTAATCATTGATTGATTGACTTTTTAACTGTATATGTAAAAGTAATAATGACTACAATTTTATATTAAAAAAGTTCTCTTCTATCAAAATATAATTATTGGTACATGTAGTCCTCTTTACTATTGGCTATAATATTTATCTTTCATGAATTTTGCTATTATAAAATTAATAAAATAATTATTGACATCTTAAAATAGCACAAATGTATTGGAGCACTTAAAAGTCAAATATAACACATTTTTATTTTTATTTTTTTGTGTGTCAAATTTAACATTGACATTGACATTTACATTAGAGACAGTCTATTGGCATTTGCATTAGAGATAGTCAAAGGTTAACGTTGAATTCACGTTGAATTCGTGACCAGAGAATTTGAAACTACTCGAGTACAATCTTTATTCAAATATATAATATTATACGGTTTTTATATGAAATAGTCATCCATTTATGTTAGTTTTAAACACCTAGCCTATGTTTGCTTTTATTAGTAAAATAGCCATACATTCGTGTTTGGATTTTTGAGGCTGCAGTCATTAGTTTTTTGAATTCAATTTTTATTGTTTATTGTAGATAATATTGTCTAAAATTTTGTGTCTCTAGTCATAAAATTTTTGACTTCTTTGGCTGCCTGTTTTTTTTTTTTTGGTTATTTATAAGATATTTTTATTTAGTAATAAGTTTTGTGAAATTGGTTGTATAGACAATCATTCATTATAAGTTGGTTATTTTGTTAATGGATGTCTAGTTTTTTTATTGTGTTTATTTCAAATTTCTAAACTTTTGTGACTATAGTCACAAATTTTATGACTATATATTTTATTTATTTAGTCACAATTTTAATTTCTTGGTCATAAATTTTTAGATGTTGACCTGATGACTATTTTACTAATATTTCAAAACGTGGGCTATATTTTAAAAACATAAATTGCAAAATGACTAAATCTTTAACTGGTTCAATATTATATTGCTTCTTATATATATATATATATATATTCCTTTGAAGAAAATCCAAACCATTGTCCATTGGTACTCCCTTTTATACACCGCAGAAATCTCTAGTCATGTTTGTTTAGTCATAACGTGTGCATTAATTCTTTCTTGTTTTGGCCAATTTTCCTCTTCTGTGTAATACATTTCAGTTTAATTGCAATAACATCATTTTGATTATGCAAGTATCACTTTCATAGGCAAAAATATGGTAAGCAATTTGAAGTTGACACACATGTATAATTATGATGATACAGAATAGATAGATATATGTCATGAAGTACAGCTTTTTACATGTATTTGGTGGCCCTTTAACTGTCACAAAAAATTAACATTTTCAACCCCTTAAAAAAATCTAATTAAAGAAAGGGGTGGGGGCTAAATTTGTATGTATATGTATATTGTTTGACATATTTAAGTTTCTACGACAGTTAATGAAACCATGTAGACCAAAATAGAAACATGAACATTTTGGTGAATAATAATGCTAAGCAGCTGTCTCTTATTGTCAAATGTCAAGACGTTAAGAGAGAAATTAATACGTAAATCTACTTGCACCTTGTTGATCTTGTAAGACTATTAATTAGCCTTCTTAATTAGATACAGTAATTGATATCTATATCTATGTATATGTGTGTGTGTATATATTGGGTAGTGCAGGAATAATGATATTTCATGCAACAGTCCAATAATGCTGTCCAAGTTGGGGACTAATTTTGGACTAAATTATTGGGGTACAGTCAAAATAGTGGTCGAAAGATAAATAAACTTCTACAACAGGATAACTATATTGGGGGGTTAGTAAAATGTTCACGTAGATGTCTAATAATAATGAAAGAAATTAACTTTCACATGTTGGCACCACTTAATTATTTGCTATATATGGAATATAAATATATCAAAAAGAGAAGGGAATAAAAAAAAAATTTTTGCCAGCTTTTAAAAACTTTTAAATTTCAAGTGCGTATATATAGCTAATTCTCTTCAATTTTCATAGTCAAAACTAGATTCTCAACCATTTTTCTGCGTTTAACTTTGAATGACCTTTTTAGCCCGTGACTATATATTAATACTCAATCAAGTGCTGCAACAACCACTCTATTGCTGAAAATATGGCATTTATGTATGTATGTACTTACATAAATATCATGACATGTACAAGTATATGTATTTCAAAAAAAAAAAAAAACTAGTACAGTAATACTCTGACATGTACATAAATATTGCTAATGTGAATTGAAAGAGAAACCATCTCAACAAATGATGGCCCTTTAATAGTGGAATGAAGCAAATATAATTGAGCAAGATAATTAGTATCATGGTCCATCCGCGTATATCCACTACAAGAAAATTAAGTATCAACGACAACACTTTCAGTGACAAATGAAACTCATCTGTGAAAGTGACTTTAAAAGCGAATTGTTACTGTCATAATTAATTTTATTCTTATCATGTAGGGGGGTTCTAGTAATTATGGAAGAGGATAACGGAAAAAAATTGTTGTTGACTTGTTGTCATAATGATTTTAATTTTCTGGCCACCATGGTCCCTAAACTTTAACATTATTTTGTACATTCGTCTTTATTTTGTTTTTGTTTTTTTTTTTTTTTTTTTTTGTCTTTTACAGTTGAAACAATGAACTTCAACATCTTTGCAAAACTTTCAACGAAATTTAACAATTGACTTAAACCTTTTATTTAGAGAAACCATTCAAATGTGCATTGAATGGTTGTTGGCTTTTCAAATTTTGAGATAATTTAAATAGTTGAGATTTAAACATATTACATTGAAATTAGAAAAGTAAAAAAAAAAATTGAAAATGAGAACATTTGAATGGGAACCCCAAACAAGGGGATTTAAAGCATTTTGTGAGCAGCTTATAGTTAAAGTGCTTAACAAATAACTTCTAATGGACTAAAGTGTCATAATTTTTAGAAGTTCAGGGTGTAAAATTGTAAAAAACCCACAAATCTTCTACCCAAATTCGCAATTTTCGTTATTAGTTTGACTTAATTGCATATTTTTTTAAGTTTGGAGTTAACTATAAGGAATTAAAATGCTTTGCTACCAAAGTTTACAAGAACCATGAATTTAGAGACAGATGGTAAAAAATAATTTAGATATATTTTTAATGAATGGAGGTAAAATAAGAACGTATTCCAATAAAGTTGACACACGTGAAGAAAAAAAAAAGATTTATCAACTAGGTTGATTCTTTTCTAAATTTTTTTCTATTTCAACACAAAAAAAAAAGAAAAAAAATTAAGATTAACAATTGTTGATAAAATGGCCATTATATCGATCTATAGGGGTCATTTCAAAAGTGTTGTTTGCTAACTCTTTTTTTTTTTTCTTTTACAAGTAATATTAAGGATCTTAAAATTTTTATAAATTTATATGAGATGTGATTTTTCAATATATAATTGGTAAATTTATTCTTAAAAAATTGAGTATAACTAATCATAAAATAACAAATCACATACGACATTTGGATTAAATTTTGAAACTCCAAAGTATTATTATTTTGGAAAGATTTGGCTTTTAGCTCTTTTTAGGCTCATGTTTGAAGAATTTAGCCATAGTTTTACGAAATTAAGGAATTAATTATTTTCATTGTATAACAAATTTTGATACATGTGTAATAAATTTTGATACACGATAAAAATGACTAATTTCTTTAATTTTGTGAAACTATGGTTAATCCTTAAAAATTAACCTAAAATTTGGTTAAATCCTTAAAAATCTCTATTATTTTTTCCTTGGTAAAAGGGCCTTAATCAAATGATCTCGCCACTTCTATACTACACATTCATTCAATTGAACACCTAAAAATGAATTAGGGATATGAACTCAAATACACACCCTGTTTTGAGATAATTCTTTGCTTAGGTAAAACATTCAAATTTATATACATATATATATATATATATATATATATCTGTTTGAAATAATGAAACCATGTAGACCAAAATAGAAACATGAACATTTTGGTGAATAATAATGCTAAGCAGCTGTTTCTTCTTGTCAAATGTCAAGACGTTAAGAGAGAAATTAATACGTAAATCTACTTGCATCTTGTTGATCTTATAAGAGTATTATTTAGCCTTCTTAATTAGATACAGCAATTGATATCTATATCTGTGTATATGTGTGTGTGTAGATATATATATACATATATATATATGGTTGGGTAGTGCAGGAATAATGATATTTCATGCAACAGTCCAATAACGCTCTCCAAGTTGGGGACTAACTGTGGCCTAAATTAATATTGGGGTAGTCAAAATAGTGGTCGGAATATAAATTAAACTTCTAAAATAGGATAACTATATTGGACGGCTGGTAAAATATTCACGTAGAGGTCTAATAATAATGAAAAAAAATTAAGTTTAGCATATTGGCACCACTTGATTATCTGCTATAAATACATTATATATCTAGCAAAAACATAAGTAAAAAAATAAAATAAAATTGGCAGCTTTTAAAAAATTCCAAATTTCAAGTGCCATATATATAGCTAGTTAATTAATTATCTTCAATTTCCTTAATAGTCAAAACTAACCTCAACCATTTTCTGCGTTTGACTTTGAATGACCTTTTTAGCCCATGATTATTAATACTCAATTACCAAGTGCTGCAACGACTACTCTATTTCTGAAAACATGACATGTATGTATAATGTATGTACTTACATATATATCATGACATGTATTAGTGTATGTATATCTTTGATTTTATTGATGAATTTTCTCAATAAAAAATGAGTTAGTTCAGTACCACTCTGACGTGTACATAAATATTGCGCATGCCTAGCTAATGTGAAATGAAAGAGAAACCATCTCAACAAATGGTGGCTCTTTAATAGTGCAATGAAGCAAATATGATTGAAAAAGAAGTGAAAAGTAGTGTTGAGCAAGATAATTAATTAGTACCATGGCCCTCCATATACAACAAGAAAATTGAGTATCAGCGACAATATTTTTAGTGACAAATAAAATTTGTCAGTGAAAGTGACTTTAGAAGCGAATTGTTATTGTCATAGTTATTTATAGTTATTTATATTCTTATTATGTGAGGCCTTCTTGTAATTATGGAAGAGGATAACGGAAAAAATTGTTGTTCTCACAATGATTTTAATATTTTGGCCATGGGCCTCCTGTCATGAGTCTCGGGCCTGGCCCGGTCCATTTAATATTTTTTTAGCTGGCCCGCGGGCATAAAACCTTAAGCCCATCCCGTTTTCATCATATATTCCGAGCCGGGCCGGGCCGCTACAGAAACGAGTCGGGTCAGTTTGTTCCTCATAGATGTTGGGCCGGGTCGGGCTGGGTCGGCCTTCGAACCTAGGCTCAAATTGACAACTCTTCTATGGAATATGGAGAAGATATTACGCAATTGCTCAAGTTATAACAACATATTACACTCTATGACAAAAAGTACAAGTATTATCACATTAATTCATTGTGGAGCAATGCTACACATACCAATATTTTTACCAACTTTTTTAATACAAACTCATGTGTCATATTATCATTGGTGAGTGCTTATCACCTTGGTAAGAAGATTTGATATTTAGCCAATCAAAACATTACACATCAATTGTCACATAAATTGGTATTAAAAAATTGGTAAAAGAGTTGGTATGCCTAGCATTTTCCTTCATTGTGTTTGTGTGGAGATTTTTATTGGACATATATACCCCTCAGTGGGCAGTTTTGGATCAACCCAGGTTTGTATTTGTTTTTGTTTTAATTTGATGTAGATAATTTTAAATAATACCCATGATTGTAGGATGGGTTATTTAAGCTAAAGTTGTTACCCTATATTGATTTAGTAGTCAAACCCTTTTTTTTTATAGGGATGAATAAATTAAAGTAAGCTATTAATTCAATAAATATTCGTTAATATTTTTATACGTGTAGTATTAAGTAACCCAAAATGTACACATATTCAAATTTTAATATTCAGTGTTTACAATATATACGTACATAATAATACATACTCAGTGTTTATAATATATACGTATGAAACTTCAAAGCTTTACATATATTCAATTTTGAATATCAGATTACTATATTTTCACGTATAATACCAAGCAATCAAATATGTACAAATATTCAAATATAATAGATGCCCTAAATCCGCTAATATATGGAGGTTGTTATTTACTGAGATAAAGATACGTATTTTAAATATCAAATTATTTGTAAATTAATTTTAGCACTAAAAAAAAAAATTCAAACCCCTTAATTAGAGGGATGACCAAATCAAAGCAAGCTGTTAATACCACATATTCGAATGTTTCTATACGTATGAATTTTCAAAGCATTTCACATATTCAAATTTGAATATTTGTGTAACTTCAAATGCCGCAATACGTTGGAATAGTATTTATCGAGGTAAATACACTTAATTCATTTGCATTATTAGCTGTAATTTAATGCTAGCTCATATGAAAAATGAAAGAAAACAAGTGTTGCGGTGTCACATTTTTAGTACGTAGCATACTCAAATTCAAATAGAAATTATTGGCGGCATCCATATACAGATGACTAATTCACCATTTTCTTCCAAGCAGTGTTCATTTTCCTTCTACAGGTGCTGATACACAAACTTTTTATTTTTGACAAGGTGAGTAATTACCATGACTAGCATGTTTGTAAAATATCTGGTTCACTGATGTGTGTGCTAAGCCAGCTGTAATATGATATTCTAATATAATAGGTATCACATATTGTAAGTAATGTCAGAGTGCTACTATTCGTCTTATAATTTTTAGGAGGCATACATTGACATGATTACATTTGTTGTAGGATTTCAAAATGTCATCTGTATCTTTTGTTGTATTTTTCAGTGAAAAATGGTCATCAGGTAGTAATTATATTAATATAGGGGAATGCATCATGCCTCGATTGATTGGAAGTTCCAGATCCGTTATGACTCCTATGAATATCATCGATTTTATGCGTATGGAATATGGCATAAACATGAATTATCAAAAAGCATGGAGGCTCGAGTTTGTGGTATAGATCGAATTCGTGGAAGTTCTTGTGACTCATATGCGTTATTGCCACTTTTTGCTAAAGCAATAAAAGAAAAAAAAAACTCAGGTTATTTATATATCAAACTGTCGTTTTTTCATTTTCAATAAACAAGTGTTATTCAATTTTGAATATGATATTTCAGTTTGTTCATTTGATATTCCTTGTTTTTCATTTATATTAATATAGTTTTTTTTTCTAAACATATCAAATTGCCCGATTTTTTCATTTTCAATAAATATGTGTTATTCAATTTTGAATATGATATTTAAAGTTGTTCATATCATATTCGTTGTTTTTCATTTTATATATTAATATACTGTTTTTTTTTTCATATCAAACTGTCGTCTTTTTCATTTTCAATGAACATGTGTTATTCAATTTTGAATATGATATTTCAGTTTGTTCATTTGATATTCCTTGTTTCTCATTGTATATATTAATATAGTTTTTTTTTCTAAACATATCAAGCTGCCAAGTTTTTCATTTTCAATAAATATGTGTTATCAATTTTGAATATGATATTTAAAGTTGTTCATATCATATTCATTGTTTTTCATTTTATATATTAATATACTATTTTTTTTTCATATCAAACTGTCGTCTTTTTCATTTTCAATAAACATGTGTTATTCAATTCTGAATATGATATTTCAGTTTGTTCATTTGATATTCCTTGTTTTTCATTGTATATATTAATATTTTTTTTAACATATCAAACTGTCCGATTTTTCATTTTCAATAAATATATGTTATTCAATAAATATGTTTTTTTTATTTCAATATGGTTCCGGCCTTTTTAGGTGGGTAGGGGTATTATAGTACTATAAATAGTTAGTTTGAACTTATTGAATATATATCGTAAATAGTGAATCAAAATATAATATTCACTCCTAACTTGAATATATACGTAAATAACTCAGAATATGGATTGATTGTAATTTTCACTTTTGTAATTAGTTGCAACTTGCAACGTGTTACTTACTCTTTTTGGCCTTTTATTCCAAGAACAAAGGAGAATAGTCCAAATTCGAAAGAAAAGCTTTTGTTTCTTTGTCATATTTGTTTCTTTCGTACTTTTCATAATAAGGCTTAGACACTGTAGCAATTTTTGGCCCTTAAAATTTTTGGCTTGACATGATTTTTAAGTGCTGTACAAATTTCGGCCACATTTTGTCGAATATAAAATAACAACAAATAACCCTCCAAAAAAAAAAACAAGAAGATAATTGAGTATATATAATCATTTTATGAATGATGTTAACATTTTTATTAATAGAAAAAGGGATAGAAAAATTAGTCATTTTCTTAATTAAATGATGATGTGTTTTTACCTTTAAACTTTTATTTCTCTTATGTATTAGTAAGTAATATTAGCTTAAGTTTTTGAAATATTGAATCGTTGATCATGTCTTTAAAATATGGACCAAAAAATGACCAAATATACCAAATAGACTTTTAAAATTTCTAATTACACATCATTACTCAAGATTTTTCAATGATTCTAACGAGCGATGCACAAAAAGCAAGTTGCAAAACCACTCATGTATACTTCAAAACCTACACGCATGTATAGAAATACTCGTATACACTCAAGTGGACCATATAATATCCTGAAAAATATTAAGGAACATCATGGTTCTCGACATTAATAATTATTTTATCAATAGTGATGTTACACACCATGATAGCATGCATAATATTATACATATATCTGAAAGATAATTCAATAGAACGAACCAAATTTGATCACAAGTTATATGCTTATTGCAAGTAATACTAATCCCAATTATTATAATGCTATATAGCTAGTAGTTTGGTGTATTTCGTCTGAAATAATATTCCATGGAATATCTTCTTCACCTTCTGCAATATTCATAAACGAAGAAAGCTCGTTGATATCATGAAAACCTTCACAACTCGGTCGATAAATATGGTCACTGTCACTCCAATTTGTGGACTTCATTGTTGCTTCGGTCGAATTCATAATTAGGCCATCAAGTTCTGATTTGGCTTGATAATAAAAATCATCACCAAAACCTACCTTGTCTTCTAATTCACTGGTCCAGCTAGAGACATGCTTGAATGAAGCACTTTCTCCACCAACATTAATTAATCCACCAGCACTGCTTTCTAATTTCTCACCGTCGGGGTTTAACAGGTCCGACATGATCAAGAGATTGTCGATGTCGAAATCGGATAGAAAATCGGCGCAACAATCGTCGTCGCCTTTTAGATTAATGCCCTGCGAAGAATTAGTTCGGATTTCGCTATTTTTTTGGCCGCCAATTAGGGTTACTGTCCCAGATACGGAAGCGTGATGGTCAAGTAACCTGGGGATTTTGACAGCCTTGGTGCAACGAAATGCTTTTGTGCGAACGACGCGGTTTGAGAATCTATGATCGTCTAGAGCCTTGTCGTTTAGTTGCACTTTCTTCCTCAAAGTCGTGTTCCAATAATTCTTGATTTCATTATCGGTGCGTCCCGGTAACCTACCGGCGATCAAGGCCCATCTGCAGCATTATTGTTTATAGTACAAATGAAACAACAAGAATAAATTGTGGTCTAACTATTTTAGACCACTTTTATGTATAACTAGTTGTTTAAGGACTTTTGGAGTACAATAAATGTTAAAAGTACTCCATGACAAATGTGTTTAATAATTAATTAACAATGCATATATAATAGAGAAATTATAGTGAATACCCAATTTTTAAAACTTAATGTAAGTTATTACCCAATCTTTTGAAAAATGTAACCAACTACCCAAAAGATGCAATTACTTACACAGTAGTAAGTGGTGGTAATTCACTTTGTTACAAAAAGCATGTGCAAGTAATTCACAAATTGACTAGAAACTCAATTACTTCAAAAGTTTGGGTATTTATTTTTATTGTTATATAAATTCTGGGTATTTGCCTACTTCTAATTTGCACAAGAATAATGACCTTTGTGCCTAATATATATATATATATATATATATATATATATGAAAAGCAATATTTCAAAATTTTGACTGCAATTAAGCAGAAATAGATCTACTTTCTACAAATATCCCATCAAATATGGGTATTATCTAGTCTTTACTTTTTTAAATGAGAGAATTTCAAAATAAAGTCATTTTTTATATCACTTAATAATTTATGTCCCAAATGATGTGTATAGATTATCATTATGTCAATAATGAAGCATTTTTCAAAAGTCCTCCTTTTTCAAAAATAGAATAGTGGGCTAAAGTTTAAATCATTTTTAGGAATCAAACAAAAAAGCTACTTGCCACACGGGTTATGTCACGTGAGGTGTTTTAATATTCTTTATTTATTAACTATACATTAAAAATAAAAGGAAAATAGTATGATACATGACTAAAACAAAATCGAAAAAAAAATTTGACCGAAATGATGCAGTAGCTAGTTTCGCAGTACTGACTACTCCAAAACAGAATCAGCAACGAACTAACTCATATTCTAATCATTCATTCAATAATTGTCCCCGTAAACTTTGACAAAGTAGCATATATATATATATATATATATATAATTCTAAAAATAATTAACAGTCAAATCTCATAGCTTAATTTGAATACAGTTAAAATTGAGTAGTACCTATTACCGAGGAGCTTATGAAGTCGGACAATGAGATCTTCCTCTTCCGAAGAAATGTTGCCTCTCCTAATGTCTGGCCTCAGATAATTTAGCCATCGGAGTCTGCAACTCTTCCCGCATCGCCTCAACCCTATTTAATTAATTAATTACCAACAAAAACCACCAAACATATTATTATTATTACTACTTATTTTTCCTTGTGCTTAGAAAACCAAGATATAAAAGAGAATATTATAGCATAAAAAGGCATTAATAAATAAATAAATACCAGCTTTTTCAGGAAGATCTCTCCATTTTCCTTCGCCGTGGAGCTTAATATAGTCCGAGAGGACTTTGTCTTCCATTGCAGACCAAGCTCCTTTGTTTAGCCCTACTTTTGCACAGCATGGTCTCCTTCCCATATCTCTGTCTTTGAGATCCCAAATGACTTGTTCAACTTATCTTTTCTGATATTATTATTGTTTTATCATCTCACTATATATTCTTATAATTAGTGTTTCTCTTCGTCTTGTTGTCCTAGATATGATATATTTTTTATTTATAAAATAAGTACGTCTAACATGTGTTTAAATTGTTCACCCACATGACTATATACACGTGGGTCTTTCGAATTGGCCCTTTCATTTTTATTATGCTACTTTTAATGATCGGGGTGCTTTATTAGGTGTTTATAGTAAGACAAAAGGATTTTTTTTTTTTTTTTTTTGTGGTGCTCGGAAGACGAGGAAATTAATTTATTATCTCTAGATGTTGTATTCTTTCCGGTTTGATTTGCTCATAAAGAATTTGTCGAAAATTTGTCTTCTTTAATAAAATATTTACAACTATTTCTTTAATAAAATATTTACAAGTAAGCTAGGAGAATGTGTTGGTTTTTTCATTGGTGAAGCTAGAAAATGAGCAACAAATTAATCTCAATACTTATAGGAAAAAAGACTGCAGATCATCAAAAAAAGGAATCATATGTGGGAATTATGTTTTTTTTTTTTTTTTTGTTATTTGTCTTTTGATAAGTAAGAGGGAAAGTATTTAAATATATCAGAAATTTTGTTTAAGGATCTAAAGCTAAATGATGTAATTTTAAATCTTACTTAAATTTTTTTTTTTATCTTTTATTTTAATTAAAATATTTATTTTTGGTGTGTTATACTCTATTTTTCATGTTAAGTGGGCGATATACTCCGCTAAAATAGCTGTGTACGTTGCCTACTTGCCATGAAATATGCTAAAAAAATATGTTTTTCCAAATAAAAAACAAAAATTGTTGAAAATTTTTAAAATATGATATACATGATTCAAAATCAAATAGACTGATAAGCACATTTTTCTTAAATTGTTTAAGTATCTAGCTAACTTAAATAGTTAGGATTTGAACAATGAAGCATTTGTGAAAGAGAAAATGTTATTCATGTGATGAAATTTTATGTATGGTCTAAAAAATTTTCCACAAAATTTAGGCTATGTGGTCCGTAAAGGGGATGGATTATATGTGTTTTTGTTTTTTGGTTTCTTTCAATCGTTGTGCTCATTTTTATCAAACGGGACCAGAATATCCTAAAAAGACATCTGTAATAAATAAGTTTTATTTGTTGTGTGGTACCATTGATTTATATGAAATAATAATATTGCTCACCATAGGTTCTTCCTCAAAGCTTTATTAAATTTCCAATTCTGTTCGTGTAATATGAACTTATGGTGTTACATCTCATAAAAGCCTGTTTTGGAAATTCTGAAAAACAAAAACAAAACAAAACACGAACGACAATTTTAATTTTAATTAAATTTGGGTTGCTTGGGGTAAGCATTCTAACTATTTCATTAGAGAATAATTTGACTTTGTGAATTTCGATATAGTATAAATGGTTGATATTTAAGTATATATACTACATTGCAATTAAGAAAGTTAAAAAAAAATAAAATAGAATGAAGAGAATGGTGGAGGCAAAACCATTCAATTGTTTGCAATATATAAAAAGTTTTAGATTCCCTTGTTCCCTTCTTTTGGCTGGCTCTGGACATCAATGTTTGATTTGAAATTGCACTCATAATAAAAACAAAATTTCTGTGATAATAATTTTTCGCAAATCCATTTTTATTAGAATTATTTTTAAATAGAAAAATTCTCAAGCGGATGAAATTTTCATTTCTAAGGAACAATTCTGACTCATCGGATTTATTTTTTAAGTTGTATGTAATCTAAATATATATAATTTGCCAAAGATGTTTCGTTAATGGATTTCGTCACTATTTTACTTAGCAGTTTCGTGGCCTTTTTTTTTGAATTTTTTTCAGGAAAAAAAATGCGTTTTTTAAGGGTGAAAATAACCGGATAAGAATAACATAAAGTTTAATGTCAGAAAAACAAAAAAAAAAAAAAAGAATATAAAGCCATCAGATGTGTTTTAAAATATATTTATACATATATTTAAATTATAATTTGATGAATTTATCATATAAAATTAAAATGTGTTTCGCATAACTCAGCTAGTTCACTAAAATAGTAAATGTAATGATTTATAATTATAATCGTCGTTTAACAATCAACGTCCACAGTTTGAGAATCTCCCTTTAAAAAAAATTTATAAATGGCCCCTGAAGTTTGGGCACTGTTTCAAGTTAGTTCCTAATGTATAAAACGTCTCACATTTAGTACATGATGTATAAAAAAGTTTCAAAAATGGTCCTTCCGTCTATTTAGTGGATGGAAAACGTTTATTTGAGGGCATAAACGTAATTATAAGAGAAAAAACACTACATAAGCAGCTTAGGTGACATTTTTGAGTAACTTTTCACATGATGAATCTGAACTTAAGTGGTTTTTTCATATTCATTTTTTTATTTAACTAATGTGACATTTTTTTGTTAAACTGCTTATGTGGTATATTTTTCTCTTATAATTACATTTATATCCTCAAATAAACGTTTTCCATCTACTAAAATAAACAGAAGGGCCATTATTGAAACTTTTTCAAACATCATGTACTACATGTGAGACATTTTATACATTACAGGCCAACTTGAAAAAGTGACCAAACTTCAAGGGCCATTTATGAAATTTTTCCAAAAAAAAAAATCTTTCTTCTGAAAAAATATAAACTTAATAGATCTGACATCAATATTGAATTAAAATATAGCCTAGCTAGAGGTGTACAACGTCATAGCTGGTCTAGGAATAATCAACACGTGCGTAATTTGAATATCTGATATACAAACTACCTAGCTGAGATTTGAGAAGCTGAAAGTTTGGTACAATTGTCTTTCTATTCATAACTAAACCAATGCTATGAATTATCACTTCTTTCTCAACTAATTTTCAAAAACTTTTTAATACTCATCAAATAGTATTAAATTCTAAAATCCTACCCCCGCGAACCCCGACCGTCGTGAACCCCGGCCCCCGTGAACCCCCACCCCCGTGAACCCCGACTGTCGTGAATCTCGGCCCCACGAACCTTGATGGAAATTCTAAAATAATTCTTGTGTTTTACCTAAACTTCAATTTTATCCATCTGTTTTTTATAATTACAAAATGATCATTTCGTTTTTCAAATCGGTCTAAATTGATCCTTTTGCATTGGCTAAATTTAAAAAAGTTTCTAAATGATGAAACTACCCTTCATAGTAATTATTAATCTAACCTCTAATATTTTTAAAAATTACATACACACCCAATATTTTACTTTTATTTTTTCAATCTAATTTCCTAAATCTCCCTCTCTTTCATCTCTCTCTCTCACTATTTCTCGTCAATCTCTCTCTCTCTTGCTCGTCGGAGGGTCGAGGGTACGTTGGGGTTCGGGGATCGAAGTTTGCGAGGTGGTGTGTTTCGCAGGGTCGGAGTTCGGGGGTGGTAGGTTTGCGGAGGTCGGAGTTCGCGGAGTGCTGGGTTTTGCGGGGATCTGGCCATTGGGGTTCGCAGGGGCCAAGGTTCACGGCGGTGAGGGTTTGCGAGGGCTGGGGTTAACGGGGGCGGTGGTTCGCGGGGGCCGGGGTTCACGGGGGCCGGCAGGGACGGGGGTTCACGGGGGGCGGCAGGGGCGGGGTTCACGGGGGCAGGGTTCATGGCGGTCGGGGTTCGCAGGGGCCGTGGGTTCGCGGCGGTTAGAGTTCGCGAGGTCGTGGGTTCGCGGAAGTCGGGGTTCGTGGGGGCCGTGGGTTCGTAGCGGTCGGATTTGCAGGGGTCGTGGGTTTGCGGTGGTCGGAGTTCGCGTGGGTTGGTGTTCACAGGGACTACGGGTTCGCAGCGGTTCGCGTGGGTCGGGGTTCGTCGGGGGCCGTGGGTTCACGGCGGTTTGCGGGGGTTCTCTGGGGCGTTTAATGAGACGTTGAATCGAGGTCTTGGCAAGAATCTAAGTTGTACCAGGGCTTTCGAAGTGAGCAAATTTGATATCTGTAATTGTTTCCAATAGGTTGTGTTGTTTGGATTGAATTCATAACTCTGTCTCTGTGTTTGAATGTGTTTGAATTTAGCTAATTTTGTGAACTGTAATTAGAGTTAGAGAGAATTTAGCTGATTTTTGTTATAGGAAAGAAAAAAATAAGGATGAGATATAGGGTGGTGTAAGTGTAATTTTTAAAATATTAGAGGTTGGATTAATAATTAATATAAATGGTAGTTTCATCATTAGAAAATGTTTAAGTTTTAGTCAACGTACAAAGATAAATTTAGACCGATTTAAAAAACAGAAGGACCGTTTTATAATTACCAAAAACAAAAGGTTGAAACTGGATTTTGAGTCAAACACAAGACTATTTTAAAATTTTTCCTACTTATATATATATTGATGAGTAAATAAATAAATATATATATATATATATATATATATACCCAGTCGCATAGTGTATATATCTATATTTTTATGTGGTAAAATACGTACGTATCTTTGACATCTCGTTATGTGATTCTATTTTGTTTAGTTCTTTTGGTACTAATCAATCGTTGTATGAGCTAGAGTACTAAGGCACTGATGAAGTCATGTGATCTATTAATAATTCTCTTTTCAGTAACTATATTGTCTGTTGACGTTCTTGGGTTCGATACTTGAAAGGTAAGAGGGAAAAAAAATTACAAAATACAAAATTATTTTAAATGTCGCTTAATAATCAATACCTTAAGTGAAGTTCGATATTTGAAAGGTAAGAGGGAAAAAAAATTACAAAATACAAAATTATTTTAAATGTCGCTTAATAATCAATACCTTAAGTGAAGTTCGATATTTGAAAGGTAAGAGGGAAAAAAATTTACAAAAAACAAAATTGTTGTCAGTGATTTTTCGTCAACGGATGTGTCTTCGGGGACGGAGTCTCCGAGGCACATTTGGTGGAGGGACAAGCCCCCGATTCTACCAGCAGAGCGATGCCACCCCATCACAGGAGCTTTCCCCAAGCGAAGGACGGACGAAGATTATCGAAGATGATCCTTGATCCTACACCCCCGAGTATAAACAGAGCACCACCGGAGGTAGTGCTAAGTTTCTGGCAAGCCCCTCGAAGAGGAGTTGGCGGACAAAAAAGACCAAGGATCCCCAAAGGTGGACCAAGGATCTCCAAAGGTGATCCATCCCCGAAGAGCTTGCCACAGACGAAAGATCGCTCAAGACAGACTCGGTCCTCGAAGCTAGTGACCCCCGGTCATAGAGAGTCTGTTCGCGGTAGCTTAGATCTCAATTATTTTCCTGCCTTTTTAACCCCGAACAGGGGATTTACTGTAACAACAGCTTTATCCTGCAAAGTTCAGGATAACTGCTCCCAACAGATTTGCAGCTTTATTAGGTGAACCAAACCCGTGAAATAGGGGATGGGATGTTTTGTTTCATTCTCCCTGTAGCCTCCTTCTTCGATCTATAAGAGAAGAAGGGAAGGAGGATAAAGGGATCGGAAAAAGAATAATAAGAGAAGAAGGAGAAATCCAACTATAAAAACTCTCCTTTCTTTTTACTTTTCCGTTCAACTTTTATTTTCATTGCCGCATCACATCCTAGAGGTGCGGATCTCGTCGTTGGTTCAAATTTCACACCAACAAAAATTATTTTAAGTGTCGTTTAATAATCGATACCTTAAGTGATGTATTTTATTGATTTTTATTTTATATTTGTAGTGTAAAAGTGGAGATATAAATTAAAAGTGTCAAATAGGAGATAGATTATTAATGTATCCAAAATAGAGCATTCTTCAAAATTCCTCAAAAAAAAATTGATTTAAGCTTCAGTCCATCTTCTTACTTTTTTAGGGGGAAAAAATGAAAAAAGTCATTTTAAGTGCAACTTAATAATTTATGATCAAGCAGTGTGCTCCTTGATTTCTACTTAATGTTTATATTATAAGAATATGAGTACAAATTAAAGAGTAGTTAATGCTATAACACATGCATTTTTATTCTATCCAATAAACATCTTACACACGTCATTCTAACTAAGTTTTTTTTAACAAAATTTTTTGTCATAGATTATTAATATGTCAAAAAATGACATTCATTAAAATTCCCAAACAAACTATATTGTCTTTTGGTTTTGTTTTCTAGGCCTTTTGGACAACTACTATAGTTTATTATACATATTAATAAAGATCTTAAAAAACTAATCATGCTTTGGCTTTTCCCTTTCACGTGATAGAATAATTAAGCATATGCCAGGATGTCCTCCAATGTAGGAATTAAGCACTTACTGATGAATTTTAGAAATAAATGTCCTGTCAACTTTTTAACGAAATTATACAAATTATTTTATATGAGAGATAGCTAATTATAGCTCCAAAAAATTTAAGAGTTTTTATATTTACACAGCGACACACGTGGTCTTGATGATAACCATACAAAGGCTCTATATATATGGGTCAAGTATTTTTTATATTTTTATTAATTATATTTAGCCTCATATTAAAAAGTTGTTGAACACATGTGTTAATTTCATTGGAATGCGTTTTCTATTTTATTAATATATATATATATATATATATATATATATATCAAGTTTTAACTACAATAGATCTACTATTTGTGTTTATATATCATTTTCTATCGTTCATATATATGGCGTTATTTGTGTGAATTTCGTACAATAATTGACATTTTAAAGTTTAGGTGTATTCAATTTTTGGATATCTTTTTTTTTTTTTTTGGTTATTGGGAAAAGGTTATACTGATATTTTTAAAGTTAATTTAAGGAACATAATGATAAAAGTGGTGAGGAAAGTTTTTTAAATTATGTAAACAGTGAAGTACCTTTGTTGTCAAGAGTGATTAAAGTGGAAAAGTACATTAAAAAAAAATTAATGACTTGCTTTAGCTTTATTACCACGTACGAAGGAACAATTCTGGTTTGTGATTTGTGTCTCGGCTGATAGGTTTTGCAGTTCCCATGCAAGGCACGAGGAAAGAACAACCAACACAATTGGCAAAATGAGACAGAAAGTGAAAGAAAGAGAAAAGCATGAGAAAAAGATGAAATAAAAAAGAAATTAAGAGAAAAAGAGAGAGAGAGAGAGTAAGAGTGATTAATAAAGATTCTCATAGCTATTGATGTCGCTTCAAGGTTTTGTTTGTTCTATACGGGTCAATTAAGATATCAATTCTAAAATTAGGATTTTGAATTTTGAATTTCTTATATATTTTATTAAAGAGGGGTATCTTTTAATATGAATATATATAATTTTTTTATCATCCAAAAGAAATAAGAGTTTAAAAGGAGATCGATCTTTTCCCTACAAAACCAGTAACGTAAGGGAAACAAAAAGGTTCACATAGCACAGATGACTAAAATCCTTTGTCAATAATTAAAATGAATGATTAATAAGTCTCCTTCCAAGAAACAAGTCTTGTCATAAATCCACATCTACAATATTTTTAAAATCTCAACCATTTATATCAGTCGAAATTAACAAAGTCAAATCAGTCTAATCATTTTTCAAAGTTATTTTCCAAACCATTTTCAAACCATCCCAAGAATGGGATGGAATGGGCAAAATAAGTTGTCCAATAATAATTAATTGTTACTTATTATTTTAGTATTATATATATATATATATATATTTCCAAATTCTCTCTTTAAAATAATATATATAAGAGAATTTTAAGAAAATAGCCACTGTTTACAAAATGATTTTAAAAATAGTCACAATTTTAAAAAATTTAAAAGCTAGACATGTAATAAATTTCTGACAAAATTTTTGCCTAATGTCAGAAATTTCTGACAATTTTTTTTTTATGTGTATTTTTTTTATTGTCAAAAATTTCTTATAGTTTTATGGTTAGTTTTTAAATTTTTTGAATCTGTGGCTATTTTTTAAAAACACACAATTTAAAATGGATATTTAACTAAGTGACCCTATATATATATATATATATATATATATATATATATTGTAATCACTCACGATAGGGACATCAAATTAGAAACATCAATTCTGAGTTCGTTGTCTTAATTTATATGTAAAGCGATCATGCATGACATTCGCTTTTTATTTTATTTTATATTAATTAATGAACTAATGCATGACTCTACCTCACTTTGTGATTTTCATAATGATCGAACTAATTAAGTCAAATTATAATTATTATTTTTTATATACTAGTCAAGAATATAAGTAGAACAACAATGCAAATCCCCCGAATATCGAGCTTTTGTAGTACCATAGATCGCCATTGATCTCTCATACAGACATATATATATATATATGTGTATGTATTAATCTCTACACTGATAACAATATCGATTTAATGTTGTTTGAGTTTTCTTCTTCTTAATTAGTTATTAGAACTTGGAAGCACACTTCATCTCTGTTTTTGTTTTGCTGGAGTTTGATTAGTTACCCTTTGATATAGCTGAGTGGTAGATAGGCACATGTCATTTATTTTTGTTTTGGTTGGAGTTTGATAATTAGTTACCCTTTAAATACTTTTTGGAGTGATCAGTACGTACAAAACTTTACAAATCGATCGAAGTTGATAATGGATGTTATTTTTATAAAAGGGTGTATTTATTTGGTATTTGATTTTTTTTTTTTATATTTCACGTTTTGAATAAATGATCAACATTTTCAAAATCTAAGAAAATAGTCATTAATTAGTTTCTTGAAGAATTATGGACATATGAGTAAAATCACAACATCATCATGTAATTAAAAAAAGGGTGAAGTAGGCAAATACCCAGAATTTATATAACAATAAAAATAAATACCCAAACTTTTGAAGTAATTGAGTTTCTAGTCAATTTGTGAATTACTTGCACATGCTTTTGGTAACAAAGTGAATTACCACCACTTACCACTGTGTAAGTAATTGCATCTTTTGGGTAATTGGTTATATTTTTCAAAAGATTGGGTAATAACTTACATTAAGTTTTGAAAATTGGGTATTCACTATAATTTCTCTTAAAAAAATAATCAATTTGTTAATTAATGAAAATTTTGCCTATTTTCTTAAAACATCGTTTGAAAGATGTTTATTTATTACTAATCTCTTTTTTTTTTTTCAGAATATATAATCTGCACTAGTGCCCCTAAATTTGTTGGGAATTAGGTGTCTAACTCCACACAGTTTTTAACATCCTTTATAAATTTGAAACAAGTTACTAAATTTTTTAAGTTCATAATGCTGATTGTTCCAAAAAATAAAAAAATAAAACAAAACAAAGCCTTCAGGGAGTAACTTGCCAAACCTCAATAAATTTTGAATCCCCAACAAATTTTGAATCCGTTGGTACGAAGTACTTAAAATAATAAATGGTGAGACACTTGGTTCTAATTTCTTTATTAATTATTAATAAGCTTCTTAAGATGAGTGATGCTACATTATTAAAAATTTGGGTAAGAAAATAATTATATAGCCATCACTTATTAGTTTTAAAACAAATAATTATTTTTATACGTTATTTTGACTATACTTTTCAGGGTTTTTTGCACCTATGGCCCCTCAACTTATTGGGTTTCTACACCTTGGCACCCCTTCTTTTTTTTTTTTTTACATTAGCCCTCCTGAATTTAAAAATCGTTGCATTTAGCCTCAAATTGAAAACTTCCGTCCAAAATTAGACGGAATATGCCCCCAAATAAGCTATCACGTGTGAAGCACGTGCCAAATTTCGTTAAATTTTTTATAGACGTTTTCAATTTGAGGCTAAATGCAACGATTTTTAAATTCAGGGGGGTTAATGTAAAAAAAAAAGATAGAGTGCCAAAGTGTAGAAACCCAATAAGTTGAGGGGCCATAGGTACAAAAAACCCTACTTTTCAAGTCACATTCACATATAAACAATAATTATACGAGGATTCTCAGTTGGGGTAATATTAAAAAAATAGACCAGTGAGGAACGATTCTTATTGATTTTTAACGAGTGTACAAAAATTAGTGTGTTTTTAATACACCGAATCATAACTAAAAATTATTTAAAATATACACACACAAAAAAAAATCAATACTCTCTCAGTGGTACTCAAATTAACCCTTTGTTTGGGAAGGTTATTTTGGCCATTTCATCTTATTTTTTGAGATAGAAAAAATAATTTGAAAATAGTTTGAAATAATTTGAAAATTGTTTGTAAAAATGATGTAAGAATGGTTTGACTTTGCTAATTTTGAAGTGGTATGAATAGTTGAGATTTAAAAATAATGTATAAGAATTTGAAAAGTTAAAAAAAATTATTGAAAAAAATAAAATGGAATTAAATAATTTGGAAGATTAGAAAAATTGAAAAAAAAATAAAAAAAATGAAATGAAATGAAAATGATGAAATGAGTGATCCAGACAAGTAGTAAAACCGAGAATACAACATTCGTTTGCTCAATGATTGTCCTCTTTGGACGGCAAACGACCGCGAATCCTCCTCCGCCCCAAGAATAAGCACGACCTGCTTCCGACACGCCGAGCACAGCCTTGGCGTTGAGGTCGAGGCCGGAACAATGTCGTCTTGGACGCTCTGAGCCTTTCGGGACGTCGAAGATTGAGATGGGCCGCGACGAGAGAGACCGAACTCGACAAAGAAGGCCATGAGAGAGAGGCTTCGACAATGTATTTGATCATCGAGGCGTTTTGCTGCTCTCTCTAGCACTTGGGGCAGCGATTTATGCTCACTGGGCTTCCAAAGAACCCGCAGTTGTTCGCGCAGAGCCGATGGCCTTCCGACGACTAGAACCTTTGCTCTTCCGCCATGGCCGACCCTCTTCGAAGCTTCTTTTTCTCTTTACCTTTGAGCAAATCAAAATCTCTCTCTCTCTCTCTCATTGCGATCGCGCCAACACTGATATGCAAAAACAAGTTGATTAGTGTCAAGATCCGAGCAATAAAACGAGACTGAAGGAATTTCTAACAGTAAAACACGAGGATGGCTTTGCCTTTAGCCTTTGTGCAGAGGGACTTTAGGGATTGCCCATAAGAAATTTCAAAAAAAATAAATTAAAAAAAAAACAAGAGAAAAGATTTGCGTAGGATCAGATGTATTTTAAGTCTTCGGCGCCTTTATTGAGATTGAAATATAACTTTTGGATTGTTACCCACCAGTATATATTTTTTACCATACCCTAATTGAGAATTCCAATGTGACACAGTTTTTTTTTTATATATATAAAAATATCCAATATGACATGTTTCACGTGTTCATGAGGTGCTGACAGCACCGTGGTGTGGTTTTCCAAGCAAATGACCGAAAAAAAAAACGAAAAACAAAAAAAAAGGACAAATGCTGCTATTACCGTGATTGATGTGAGAAATCTTTTTCGCTTTTTGAAATATAGCACTACTCTTGATATTTTAGTCTGATCAGTAGAGGCACGTGCTTAGTGATTTTCTTAATTCATCCACTCTTAAATGGCGAACTTCAAATCCTATTTTAGATTTCCTCAAAAAAAAAAAAAATCCTATTTTAGAAAGAATAGTGCTAGATATATCAATTTTTTTTACTAATTTTTTAATACTAACTCATGTGTCATACTATTATTGGTGAGTGTTTATCATCTAATTAGAAAGAAGCCCATCGAAATATGATACTTCAATTGCCATATAAGTTGGTATTAAAAAATTAGTAAAAGAGTTTGTATATCTAGCATTATTCTTTTAGAAAATATTGACAAAATATGCTTATAAAATTACGGTTTTTTAAATAAATAGCCATTTTTTATATATATTTTTAACAATTAGCCTATGTTTGCTTTTATTAGCAAAATAGCCATACATTCGTGTCTAGATTTTTGATACTGCAGTCATGAATTTTTTGAATTCTATTTTTGTTGTTTGTTGCAGACAATATTGTCTAAAATTTTGTGTCTCTAGTCATGAAATTTGTGACTTCTTTGGTTGCATATTTTTTTTGCTATTTATAAGATATTTTTTATTTAGTAATAAGTTTTATGAAATTAGTTGTATAGGCAATCATTTATTTGTGAGTTTGTTATTTTGTTAATAGATGTTTAAATTTTTTATTGTGTTTATTTCAAATTTTCTGAAATTTTGTGACTATAGTCACAAATTTTATGACTGTGTATTTTATTTATTTAGTCACAAATTTTATTTCTTTAGTCATGAATTTTTAGATGTTGACATGATGGCTATTTTGCTAATATTTCAAAACGTGGGCTATATCTTTAAAACATATATTGGAAAATGACTAAATTCTTAACTGACCCATAAAATTATTAAGTAAATAGTCATTTTATATTTTTTTTTAAAAATAATCAATATTTTCATTAATTAAAAAAAATAATCATTTTTTAATTATATGATATTGTATTTTTACTTGTATGCTCTTAATTTATTATGGACTAATAGTTATTTTTTTTAATTTTTGAAAACATTGTTATTTTTTTTTAACATGAACTAAGACATAGTTAAATATCAAAAAGACTCTATGTTTATAATGAAAATACATCAGTTTTATGTAGTCTTTCACATACGGTAGTTGGAAACGAAAATTTCAAAACAAAAACAAAAAATTCATTTCCATTTTTCTTTTTCTTTTTTTTTTTTCAAATTTTCAACCGTTGGATTTTTTTTTCCTCTCATCAACGATCTTATGACCGTTGGATTCAAAAATAAAACGGAAAATTGTGAAATGGTAAGTTTTCGCGAAAAACGAAAATTATGTTTCTGTACCGCTTACAGGACTAGTTTCATGTCATGTTAATATCTTGTTCTTAGGCTCTTATAGTTATTGCCTTAGTGGTAGCATTTCATGTTTTGTGTCGTGTCTTAATTGTGTCTAAGAAATATAGGCTAGACTCACAAATGCCCCAATTAAATATCGTGTCTAAACAGCAGACTCAAACATGCCCCAATTAAATTTCATGTCTAAACAACAAACCTAGATATGCCCCAACTAAATATTGTGTTAATCGTGTCACGTAATTACGACCTATTTATAAATCGTGTCCATTTAGATCTAATTAGACACGATTTATAAATAGGTCATGTTATACTCGAGATATTATTTGACCCAATTAGCTATATTTGGGCTGAAATCAACAAATTTTTAATTATATTTTGTAAATCTAAAATAAAAAAATCTCAATAATGACTTACTCTTGATAATGTATATAATTAAGACGGTAATTCTTATGTCACGTGGATGAACATGAGATAATAACTAAATAAATTTTTAATACATGTAAATAATTTGTAAACGTGTTTTGATCGTGTATACTTATTTATAGATTATTAAATTATCATATTTTAACGGGTCTTAATCGCATTCATGTTGTGTCACCCATTATTTAATCGTGGCAATCATATCCAACCCGATTAGCCAAAACTCATATTCTGCTCCGATGTTTCTTTGATCTCTGTATCCGTAAGATTGGATTTCAATCGAGAATTCGAGATAAATGACATAGGCACATGTAGGCGTGCAATCATCCTTTTTTTAGGAAAAAACTCTCTAATAACCATGGTTTAAAACGATCAAAAAGATAAATTTCTAAAAAAAAATTGGAATCGCTCTCAACCATAGACATTTTATTTTATTTTATTTCATTTCATTTCATTTTGAGGCCTCTGTAAAAAAACATCATAGGTTCATATATATGCTTTCTCTTGTGCTTCATTCCATGTCTACAGCCCAAAAAGAAACTGTTTATCAATTAGACCAGATATAATCTTCGGACAAGTTAAAAAGCTTAAGGATTCATCAATTGGGACCAAACCTTTTCCGGATCGGTCATTTTGAAATCCAAAAAATAATGCCATTGAAATTACCAACAGCATTTTATTGTTAACCAACAGAATTAGCAACAAGTTTCGACTTAGAAAAACAATATAAATCTAAAGCTTGTTTGATAAAATGCAAAGAATACTCTTATTACATAACTTGATCGCCTTTTCTTTTCCTCAATCAACAAATCATAAATCTCAACGAAAAGATGGTTAGTTCCTACACGAATAGATGACGACTTAACGGCAACAAATCAGATAAGATCCAGAGGTAAATTAGACTTCCCGCAAGTCTCGTCTCCAGGATATAACAACTCAAATTTCAAAAGCATAACAATTGTTCTCTAGTGCAACAAAACCTGAGAGAGAGAAACACAAAGAAAACACAACAAACAAAAGATCTTCCACTCTCTATCTTCAGAATATGAGTGTGAAGATCAAGAAGACGAGGAGCTTTGTTGCGTTGTTCTCTTGTGCAAAAAGTTCCGCCGCTTAGCAATTTATTGCTTATGTAAACACCAACAATTTATAATATAATCTCCTCTCTACATTTCCTTTCTCTAATCACTATCGCGATTTCTTCCTAGCCTGGATCACCATTAACCACTAATCCAGCGTTAATCACTGATTGGTAATCTTATTCGTTTCTCTCGAGTAATTCTCGCTCTAAATAATTTTGTTCTCTCACCAACAATAAAAGCTAATATAAGCTGTTTGTCCAAGAGAACAATGAAACCCGAGAACTGACTACTCTACCTTCATTTCAAAACCACACTATCACATTTGTGATTTGTTCTCTAGAATGTGAAACTGTAGTCCTGTCCAAATCATTCAAGCCATGCTAAGCTAAACCAACTTATTGCTTGTCCTAACATCAACCCATCAAATAAAAATCCTATTTACACAAAACAAACAACAAAGCATGTCTCAAAGCCAAACCAACACCAATAACATCAATCAGATGGGGTATTATTCAAGACAAAGTCTCCTATAACCAAAAACACTCAATTCTATATTCACTTCAGTCTTAGACAAAGTCACAGCACAAACATTTACCAACAAAGTCAGAGACTCGCAGATTGAGGCAACGAAAACACATAGTCAAACCACATAGTCAACAACAATCTCGCTCTCCAGATAATCCCTAACCTTGTCCTTGTGCGAGTCCAAAGCCTCCTTGTCCGAATCAACAGCCTCCAATTCGCTCACACCAGGAAAAACCGCCAGCGACGCGATCGAGAACCCCTTCGCTCTCGCCGGAGAGAAGTTTTCCCCGACAGAGAGCTGGCTGATCTGACCAAACCCGTCCTTCACTCCCTCAACCGCCGCCAAAACCCGGGACTTTTCCTCGGCTTCCGAGCCCTCCCTGAGCTTGAGGAAGCTGAGGCGCAGGGCCGAGCCGGGCGGCGGCGAGAGCGGGGCGCCGAGGCCGTGGGCGAGCCAGTCGACGGCCATGATGTCGTCGCAGATGGGGAGGACCGAATCCCTGACGACGGCGAGGTGGTCGGGGTGGTGGGAGTAGGAGGCGAGGTCGTCCTTGGAGGCGTGGCGGCTGTGGAGGAAGTGGGTGAAGATGTGGGCGCGGGAGGGGGAGCGGAGGCGGAGGAAGTCGGTGAAGGCGTAGGCGGGGGAGCGGGAGCGGAGGCAGAGGTAGGGGCCGGCGGAGAGGTGGAGGACGGAGGGGAGGGAGGTGAGGCCGCTGAGGCCGGAGACCATGGCGGAGACTGAGGAGGGGTCGGCGTCGGGCTTGACCTTGAAGAGGACCACGTGCTCCACGGTGGGCCGCACGGCGGTCGACATCGTGGCGGCGGCGGCGCGAGACTTGACGGGGAGAGAGAAGCGGGCGGTGTGAGAGTGGAGTCGGAGAGGCGGCGCGGCGGGTCTGAGTCTGAGACACATGATGCTCGCGTTTTTGTGAGAGTGGTTGAGTCAGGAGTGTTGTGTGTTGAGTGAGGTTTGACTGATCAAGAATGGGACGGCAGTTTGGTCCGCCGGTGATGACTGGAGGGATGTTTGTGAAGCTTGGGCACTCTAACATGGGCTGGGCTGGGCACTTCTTGCTAATGTCCGTTTGAAAAGGGGAAAATTACATATACGAGTAACTTTTCAAAGAATATTACGTATATAAGTTGTAGGTTTTTTTTTTTTTTTTAGTATATAATTATAAGTTGTAGTTAGAAGAATATTACGGGTATAAAAATGTGCTGATGTGTATTTTTTTATATATAAAATTACTCTTATGATTTTAAATTTTAATAATTATATAAATATTATTATTTATCAAAATGTGTTTTAATTGTTTAACATAAGAAAAAAAAGTTTGCAGAGACTTATAACCGCTTTTTTAGGTTGTTTGGTGTTTAAAAAATTAAAAAAAAAACGTGATATAATTTATTGCAGGCTAATTTAAGGGAAACATATTTATATATCCCCACAAAAGTAGGAAATCGAACAATATAATGTGTGCATTCCTAATCATTAGTTTTTTGGCAATTTAATTTACTTGAAAATAAGCCACCTTCAAAGTGAGATGGCTAACCGTTTAGGAGAAAAAAACTGAAAAAAAAAAAGAAAAAAATCAGTAATTTAAAAATATTATATAGTTATTTTTGTGGCAAATAAATAGATTTTAAAACTTTTCTATTTGTTAACGTGTGTAGCCCTTCCCTTTATTACGAAATATAAATTATACCCCGGAATATAAAATATATTTTAAGACGACATAAATTATATCTCGGAATATAAACTATATTCTAAGACGATATAAATATATCCCGGAATATAATATATTTGAATTTTTTGTTTGAAAAATATTTGCTATGAACATGAGACTTGGTTATATAGCTTATCAAAATTAACGTTTGATATATTTAAATTTTGAATTCAATATTTTGGTGGTTATTTTGTTCCCACTTTTCCTGGATCATAAAAAGGGTGAGTTGCAAAAACAGGCTAAAATTAAATGTTTGTTTTAAATGATAGAGTGTGTTTCAAAAAATTAAAAAAAATAGTCATGTTATAAACTGTATAATAGAAAAGTGTCATACAAAATATAACAGATCTATAAATATTTGTAAGATATTATTTAACACTTCAAAAAATAATGAGTAAAACTTGAAGTGTTACAAAATATCTTACAAATATTTATAGATGTGTTATATTTTGTGTGATACTTTTCTGTTATATAATTCGTAACATGACTATTTTTTTATTTTTTTGAAACATAGGCTGGATTTTAAAAACGAAATATTTTTTGACTATTTCCTACGATTTCCCTCACAAAAATTCCAGTTTCTGACTTTTTGTTGTTGTTTATATTGTTCTGTTATCACCATTTATATTGATCATAAAAATTAATCGTTCACTTAAGAGAGAGATATTATATAACATACTCTTGTTGTTATATATATATATATATATATACCTTAATTTATATCTATTGTGTTCTGTAAATTTTGAGATTGAATTTATTAAATTCCAATATGCTATGTTATTTATTATTTTATCTAATCCATTTTAAATTTAGATTATAACACATCGATCATATGTCAAATTGTAATTTATATTTAGATTATATACATAAAATAATCTGGCTTATATTATATAATCTGCTATTATTTGTTGTTTTTATATAATCTACCTAAATCATGAATTATATGTCACTTGTATTTTATATATTTCAAATTAAATACATAAAATAATCTAGCTTACATTATATCACCGGTGAAATAATTTATATTCTAGATTATATTATCTCATATGTCAAGTTATATTTTATATATGTCATATTAAATACATAAAGTATTCAGGCTTATATGTAAAATAGCACACATAATTTAGCTTATTTCATATATTCTACAATTGAATAAATTATAGTCTAATATATTGTATATAATCCAAAATAATTTGACAATGCTACAATCGAGCATATAATTTATAATATAATCTTGAATAATGTTGATCATGAATATACGGAAAAAAAAAAAAAAAAAAAACAAGCAAACCTCCTCAAACCAAGGATCCAAATACAAAAAATAACACAAGGGTCTGCGAAAACCATTGGAAGCTTCAGCTGTTGAAGGCGGAGATACGGGTTCTGTTGATGTGGGACGACAGGTAAGCGGCGGTCATATACGCGATAAAGAATGAGAATCAAGTGTCGTTGATGCGGGACGACGGGTACACGACAATGGTATGCATGGCAGATTTTTTTTTTTTTTTCTAATAATGGATTGTTTCAATAATCGAGAGTATTGTACAAAGTGTTTAAAATAATCTATTTTTTTTCTTGTAGTGTTTAAATATACTACTTTTGGTGTTTCAAATTACTATGGCATGGGAACAGTTGAGAATAGTTGTCGTGTTAATATGTTTCAATTTTTTAGTAGTTTATTTTAGATAATTCTTTGTTTAAAGATATTGATATTTCAAATTCAAATTGGGAGTTGACAAAAACTTATGTAGAATACAAAATCTCAAGTTTTAATTCTTATAATTTTATCTCCTTTTTACTTGTTTTTATAATCTAAAATAGATTAGGTGCAAATTAGACATTTTATGTTATCTTTCACTCCATATGTAATTTTCTTTATTTTTATTTCTCAGATGTAACATTCTCTCTAACCGCGTGTATATATGTAAATTACTCTTTTAATAGTGAAATCATCTTTGTAGTTTGTATACAGTGATTGCTTCAAACAATGTATAACTAATTGAACTTACTTATCTAGTTCTAAATTCCGGACGACACTAAATTCCTTCAAATCCAACTCTCTGGGCATTAAACCCATCACTCTATTCAATCCCAAAAAAAAAAAAAAAAACGTAAAGAGAAAATTCATAAAGTACTGCTGGATTCTTGTAACAATGGAACCTCGAAGTCAACCACCAAAGAGCAATCCAGATAGTCTTTCAACTTCACCTCAACAATATTTGTTTCTTTTGTACTTTTCATAATATGGCTCGCAAATTATAGCAATTTTTGGCCCTTAAAAATTTTGGCTTGAAAAGATTTTTAAGTTCTATATAAATTTCGGCCTCAATTTATCAAATATAAAATAACAACAAATAACCCCCAAAAAAAACAAGAAGATAATTGAATATATAGTCTTTTTTTTTTTTTTGGAAAAAATGTAGCTTTTAGGAACGTATCCTAACAAAGTTATAAACTTTGGAAGCATCCCAACTATATTGATCTTCTTCCAAAGGATCCTCTAAAAGACACCCAATATATTAAATAAAGAATAAATTACAAAAGTTAAGAAAAATGCAACCCAGAAGGGCGAAAAAGAAAGAAGTAAAAGAAAATCCTATAGGGTCTACCCATTGTAGTGCCTCGTTAAAACTATTCTCTAGAAAAACCCAGAGAAAAAATTCAGAGAAAGGAAAAAGAGTACATGACCCATTAATCTAATTGGAAAAGCGATAAAAAGGAAGACCTATAAGGTCTCTGTTGCCAGTCGAAACTAGGAAGTCAGGAATTCCCATCCACCAAGAGTGATGTTGCGAAAAAGAAGCTTGCGATGCTAGTTTGTCAGCAATATTGTTACCTTCCCGATAAATGTGAGAGACCACCACGTTTATTCTCTTAGCATAAGAAACAGCTCTAGACCAACGGTTAAGGAGGCGCCAAGGAATTTTACCCTTCCCAGTATTAAACAGATTAAAAATATACATCGAGTCAGTTTCCAGCCAGATATTATTCCAATTGTGTTCAAAGGCTTTTTCCATAGCAATGATGAATCCCATCATCGCCGCCTCAAAAGCAAAACAAATGCCCAACCCCCAAGAAAAACAAGCCTTAGTAAAACCCCGAGGAGTTCTAAAAATACCACCACATCCACCCAGACCTGGAGAGCCAAAAGCCGAGCCGTCAATTATCTTATGCATTAGTAAGTAATAACTTAATTTTTTAAAATGTTAATCATTTCTTTAAAACATGGACCAAAAAATAGCCAAATATACCAAATAGACTCTTAAAATTTCTAATTACACAGCATTACTCAAGATTTTTCAATGATTCTAACGATGGATGAACAAAAAGCTAGTTGCAAAACTACTCATGTATACCTCAAAACCTACACGCATGTATAGAAATACTCGTACACTCAACTGGACCATATAATATCCTGAAAAATATTAAGGAACATCATGGTTCTCGACATTAATAATTCGTTTATCAATAGTGATGTTACACACCATGATATCATGCATAATATTATACATATATCTAAGAGATAATTCAATACAACGAACCAAATTTGATCACAAGTTATAAGCTTATTGCAAGTAATATTAATCCCAATTATTATAATGCTATACAGCTAGTAGTTTGGTGTATTTCGTCTGAAATAATATTCCATGGAATATCTTCTTCACCTTCCGCAATATTCAGAAACGAAGAAAGCTCGTTGATATCATGAAAACCTTCACAACTCGGTCGATAAATATGGTCACTGTCACTCCAATTTGTGGACTTCATTGTTGCTTCGGTCGAATTCATAATTAGGCCATCAAGTTCTGATTGGGCTTGATAATAAAAATCATCACCAAAGCCTACCTTGTCTTCTAATTCACTGGTCGATCTAGTGACATGCTTGAGTGAAGCCCTTTCTCCATCAACATTCAATCCATCAGCACTGCTTTCTAGCTTCGCGCCGTCGGGGTTTAACAGGTCCGACATGATCAAGAGATCGTTGATGTCGAAATCGGATAGAAAATCAGCGCAATAATCGTCGTCGCCTTTTAGATTAATGTCCTGCGAAGAATTAGTTCGGATTTCGCTATTTTTTTGGCCGCCAATTAGGGTTACTGTCCCAGATACGGAAGCGTGATGGTCAAGTAACCTGGGGAGTTTGACAGCCTTGGTGCAACGAAATGCTTTTGTCCGAACGACGCGGTTTGAGAATCTATGATCGTCTAGAGCCTTGTCGTTTAGTTGCACTTTCTTCCTCAAGTTCGTGTTCCAATAATTCTTGATTTCATTATCGGTGCGTCCCGGTAACCTACCGGCGATCAAGGCCCATCTGCAGCATTATTATTGTGTATAGTACATGTTATAGAGAGTACAAATGAAGCAACAAGAATAAATTGTGGTCAACTTATTTAGACCACTTATAGTTGTATGTATAACTAATTGTTTAAGGACTAATTTGGAGTACAATAAATGTTAAAAGTACTCCATGACAAATGTGTTTAATAATTAGGGTTAATAGCTCATTTGGTCCCTGAACTTTTACTCGGGTGACAGTTTCATCCCTACTCTTTTTTTATTAGCAATAGTAGTATCCGAACTTTTTAAATGTTGCTCTGCCGTTAAAATTCAAAAGATCCGTCTGTTTCTACACGTGACTTGCACCTGGTTCGATTTTTAAACCAAAATACCTAAAAAGCCCTCAAATATATAATTCAAAATCAACAAAAGTTCATCGGAAAAATTGTAAATCTCTGCTCTAGGACACCGAGTTCCTATTCCAAATCTACTTATGGCGCTATTCCGACCACCAAAACAGAATTTAGAAACCCAACCACTCCCATCAATAACCCACTACACAGATCTTATGCTTTGTTCAATTTTCAAAATATTTTTTTTCCCTTTTAAGTGCTGGTTTTGATACAATCTATGGAGTTGATATTGGGTTGTGGCAGAATCTTTATGTAATTCGTTTCCTCAACTACGCTTGAATTGCTGTTGATTATTATCAAAACCAGAGAAAAACAGAATCCAGCTAAGGAAAAAAAGAAGTAGAATAGGCTACAATACACAGAGAAGAAATGAAGGAAAAGGAAACGCAAAGGAAAAAACCTCGACGACCACCTCCCGCCCCTTTCCACCCCCACCGCCCTGTCCGACCCCCAACGACCACCTGCCGCCCCTCCGCCCACCGACGACCACCTCCCACCTCCCACCTCCCGCCTCCCTCTGCCCCCACCGCCCCCCGACGACCACCTCTGCCCCACGCCGTCCCCCGACGACCACCTCTGCCCCACTCCGGCCCCCGACGACCCCATCCGTCCCCCTCCGTCCAATGACGACCACCTCCCGCCCCCCTCCATCCCTACCGCCCTATCCGACCCCCAACGACTACCTGCCGGCCCCGTCAGCCCAACGACGACCACCTCCTGCCCCCCTCGGCCCCCACCGCCCCACTTCGTCCCTCGACGACCCCATCAGCCCCCGGACGACCACTTCCGCCCTACTCCGTCCCCGACGACCACCTCTGCCCCACTCCGGCCCCCGACGACCCCATCCGTCCCCCTCCGCAAAACGACGACCACCTCCAGCCCCCCTCCGCCCCTACCGCCCCACTCCGCCATTCGATGACCCCATCCGCCCCACTCCGCCCCCCGACGACCACCTCCGCCCCACTCCGTCCCCCGACGACCACCTCTGCCCCACTTCGCCCCCCAACGACCCCATCCGTCCCCCTCCACCCCGTCCGCCCAACGACGACCACATCCCGCCCCCCTCCGCCCCCCCACTGCCCCACTCCGCCCCCGATGACCCCATCCACCCCACTCTGCCCCCCGATGAACCCCTGACGACCGCGCCGTCGGGCCCTTTTTTTTTCAATTGCACTTTATTTTTACCAAAATCAACCTAAACCCTAAATATACAAGGGTATTTTAGGTATTTTAGTTTAAGACCCGCACCATGTGCAAATCACGAGTTAAGTCTGTTTGGATTTAGACGGAGTTATTGAATTTTAACGGCAGAGCAACAAATAAAAAGTTCGAGGACTACTATTGCTAATAAAAAAAGAGTAGGGATGAAACTGTCACCCGAGCAAAAGTTCAGGGACCAAATGAGCTATTAACCCTAATAATTAATTAGCAATGCATAAAATAATGGGATTTTTAAGAAAATAATCACTATTTACAAAATGATTTTAAAAAATTTAAAAACTAGCCCTTTCAGAAATTTTTGATAAAATTTCTAATACGTTTAAAAAATTTCTGACAGCAATTTTATGCGTAATTTTGTTATTGTCTGAAATTTTTTACATGTACTATGGCTGGTTTTTAAAATTTTTGAAACTGTAGTTATTTTTAAAAAACGCACGATCGAAAATGATTACTTACCTAACTGACCCTAAAATAATTTGCACAAGTATAATGACCTTTGTGCCTAATATATATGAAAAGCAATATTTCAAAATGTTTACTGCTGTTAACCAGAAATAGCTCTACTTTCAATAAATATCCCACCAAATATGGGTATTATTTTGTCTTTATTTTTTAAAGAGTATTTTGCATGGGTGCCCCTAAATGGGAAATTCTGTAGTAGGTTTTTTTTGTGGTGGAAAATAATTTTGAATGATCAGATTCACATTTTTAAGATGCGGGATCCACCAAAAAAGTGAATCTGATGGTCCAGAACTATTTTTCATCACAGAAGTACCCCCCTAAATGATACGGGATGTGGCAAGTTGTCCTCTAATTTTTAATTTTTAGCATATTACACCTTAAACTCGAAATTCTTGACAAATTATTGCAAATTGATAACTTCAATTTATTTTTTGGACGAAAATCGACATGGCTAAATATTAAGGCTTTTTCGTCATTTCCGTAGTTTTTCTTTTTGCTCCGCCTTCCCCAATCTTCCAACTTTTTGTTCTTTTTTTTCCCTATCATACGTCAATTTCACTATTTGATCAAATAATTAAAATTGAAAAAGAAAATGTCGAGTAATTATATATATGTATCACTTTCTTTTTTTTGCTTGAAATATATATGTATCACTTTAATATATATATATGGATCAAGTCACATGTAAAATAGTCCGTGCAATATATAACCAAAACATAATTTGAGAATAAATAAAAAAAGCTCTTCTTCTAACCCACCTGCTCCTCCTCTCCGCCGCCCTACCCACCCGTCGGATCTCAATCGTCGCCGCCTTCGAAGTCCACTCCGGACGAAGCCGTCGCAGCCTTCGAAGTCTTCTCCGGACGAAGCCGCCAAACTCGCCGTGTTATCTTTCTATTCGCAAGCTCGTGGTTCTTAGGGTTCGGTGGTGGCGGGTTTAGGGATGAACAAGATATAAATGTACACAAGGGATCAAGCTCGAATGTTTCTTATGGCGAAAAATTTATTGGTAACATGTGGATTTAAAGCATTGAATTAATTCAAATCGAGACTCACAAGTAACTTAAATGATCCAACTACCCCACAAAGCTAAGGATTTGTGAATCAAACTGACTACAAAGTATGAAGCTTTAAAAGTTGTCAATTTATGATGATATAGAACCAATTCACTCATTGTTCTTAAACAACCTAAAAAAAACAGGAAAATTAATTGAATGAACTAAAGGGATTGGGGGATATATATAGATGATCAATTTCACTAAGGGCTGCACGATGGGTGTTTTGTCGCAGTCTATAGCTGCGCGGTGAAGCGAGGGGCAGTGGAGCCGCTCGCGGCAGGAATCGAGGATTTGCGGTGCGGTGGAGCATGGGCGGCAAAGCTGTTCGCGGCGTGGTGGAGCGAGGGGCAGCAGAGCTGCTCGTGGAGAATCGAGGGTTCACTGCAGGAATCGAGGGTTCACTGCAGGAATCGAGGGTTTGCAGCGTGGTGGGGCGTCGGCGGCGGAGCTGTTGACGTTTGGTCTAGGGTTGATCTTGTGATTTGGTCATGGAAAAAAAAAAAGAGAGAAACAAAAGAATGAAGATTGGAGAAGAGGAAGAGGAGAACGAGGAGAAAAAAGAAAAAAGAAAAAAACTATTGAAATGATTAGAAAAAAAAAAAAAAAACCCTTAATATTAGTCATGTGTCATGCACATGTCGATTTTCGTCCAAAAAAATAAACTGAAGTTATCAATTTTTAATAATTTGTCAATAATTTCAAATTTAGGGTGCAATACGCTAAAAATTAAATGTTATAGGTAACTTATCACACCCTGTATAATTCAAGGGGCACCAGTTCAAAATCCACATCTTTAATTAAATAGGAAGGTGGGCTAAAGCCTAAATCAATCTTGTTTTTCCTCCCATTTATTTCTTAGAAATCGATCTCAATAACGTATAACTGTAAACATATACCACTCACCGCACGAGTTATGCCATGTGAGGCGTTTCAATATTCTTTATTTATTAAATATACATTAAAAATAAAAGGAAATAATTAATATGACACATGACTCAAACAAAATTGGAAAAAAAAAATTGACCAAAATGATGCAGCAGCTAATTTCACACTGACTACCGTGAACAGAATCAGCAACGAACTAACTCATATTCTAATCATTCATTCAATAATTGTCCCCGTAAACTTTGACAAAGTAGCATATATATATATATATATATATATATAATTCTAAAAATAATTAACAGTCAAATCTCATAGCTTAATTTGAATACAGTTAAAATTGAGTAGTACCTATTACCGAGGAGCTTATGAAGTCGGACAATGAGATCTTCCTCTTCCGAAGAAATGTTGCCTCTCCTAATGTCTGGCCTCAGATAATTTAGCCATCGGAGTCTGCAACTCTTCCCGCATCGCCTCAACCCTATTTAATTAATTAATTACCAACAAAAACCACCAAACATATTATTATTATTACTACTTATTTTTCCTTGTGCTTAGAAAACCAAGATATAAAAGAGAATATTATAGCATAAAAAGGCATTAATAAATAAATAAATACCAGCTTTTTCAGGAAGATCTCTCCATTTTCCTTCGCCGTGGAGCTTAATATAGTCCGAGAGGACTTTGTCTTCCATTGCAGACCAAGCTCCTTTGTTTAGCCCTACTTTTGCACAGCATGGTCTCCTTCCCATATCTCTGTCTTTCAGATCCCAAATGACTTGTTCAACTTATCTTTTCTGATATTATTATTGTTTTATCATCTCACTATATACTCTTGTTGTCCTAGACATGAATATGATATTATTTTGGTTGTAAAATAAGTACGTCTAACATGTGTTTAAATTGTTCACCCACATGACTATATACACGTGGGTCTTTTGAATTGGCCCTTTCATTTTTATTTATGGACTTTTAATGATATGAGTGCTTTATTAGGTGTTTATAGTAAGACAAAAGAATTTTTTTTAATTTTTTTTTAATTTTTTGCGGTGCTCGGAAGACGAGGAAATTAATTTATTATTTCTAGATGTTGTATTCTTTCCAGTTTAATTTGCTCATGAAGAATTTGACACTTTGTCTTCTTTAATAAAATATTTATAATTATTTCTTTAAGTAAGCTAGGAGAATGTGTTGGGCTTTTCATTGGTGAAGCTAGAAAATGAGCGACAAATTAATCTCAATACTTACGGGAAACAAGACTGCAGAACATCAACACCTATTCGGCATCAAATTGTACGAATTATGTTTCTTGTTTTTTGTTTTTTGTCTTTATTGATAAGTAAGAGGGAAAGTATATTTGATATCAGAAATTTTGTTTAAGGATCTATTGCTATATGATGTAATTTTGAATCTTATTTAAGAAAATATTTACATCTTTTATCTTTTTTTAAATTAAAGTATTTATTTATGGTATCTTATACTCTATTTTTCATGTTAAGTGGGCAATATATAGTATTTACTCAGCTAAAATAGTTTGGTATGTTGCCGACTTGCCATGATATATGCTAAGAAAACATGTTTTTCCAAATAAAAAACAAAAAATGTTGAAAATTTTTAAAATATGATCTATATTCAAATAGACTAATTAGTACCTTTTTTTTTAATTGTATAAGTATCTAGGTTACTTATCCCCCGTTTGGGAAACTATTTTGTTCATTTTTTACCATTCTTGGATGGTTTGAAAATAGTTTAGAAAATGGTTAGAAAAATTATTAGAATAGTTTTACTTTGCGAATTTCGAGGTGGTATAAATGATTGAGATTCAAAGATATTGTATAGGGATTTGAAAAGTTGAAAAAAATAGTTGAAAAAAAAATAGAATAGAATGAAATGATTTGGAGGAGGATTAAGAAATCTGAAAAAAAAAAAATGAAATAGAATGAAATTGTTAGAATAGAGGGGCTAAACGGGGGTTTAGATAGTTAGGATTTGAACAATGAAGCATTTCTGAAAGAGTAAATATTTTATTAGTTAGGATTTGGTTTATGCCCCTTATATGTTGCATTTCTAATTTATTATGCACTAAATTTTACACTATAAACATAAAGTACAAACAAAAACAATGGAACTTAAAATATAAATTATTAAATGACGCTAAAAATGACCGTACTTTACAATTTTCCACGTGTACGGTCTAAAAAATTTTCCGCAAAATTTAGAGCTAGCCATAGAGGGGTTGGATTATTAATACCTCCGTAATATGTGTTGTCGTTTTTTGGTTTCTTGCAATGATTGTGCTGATGTAATATATATATATATATATATATATATATATATATGCACAAAAGACTCAGTGGGTGTGACTTTAGAGCGTCTCCAAAGACGCCATATATATTCAGATGCAAAACGTAAATTTGTCTCTTTTCCTTTCAAAATCCACTCCAAATCCACTCCAATCAACGCACTATTTTTAAACCCAAAATAATTTTTATGAATATTATAACACCAAATATAATATTACACTATTCATTAAATTCATTTTTGGTTTAAGTGATATAAGGCTATTAAATATAAGAATATTATTGAAAATGAATATAATAACCCTTTGTTTGGAGTGGTTATTTTTGGCCATTCCATCTTATTTTTTGAGATGAAAAAAGTTGTTTAAAAATAGTTTGGAGTGGTTTGAAAATGATTTGAAAAAATAATGTAAGAATAGTTTGATTTTGCGAATTTCGAAGTGATATGAATGGTTGAGATTTAAGGATATTGTATAGAGATTTGAAAAGTTGAAAAAAAATAAAATAGTTTAGAAAATAAAGAAAATTGAAAAAAAATAAAAAAAAATAAAATAGAATGAAATAGATAAAATGTGTATGCCAAACAATAAATAAGTAATATGAGAAAAATTCACTCAAAATATTCTATTTTAATATTAAAGATAATATAATAAATTAAAAATAAATTACTATTTAATATGATACTTATAGCATATTTTGGTGTTGAACATCAAAAAACCCATCTCCAATGGCCTTGCAAAAGAAATAGGTTTAGAATGTGTCCCCATGGTCCGTATACTCTTGATTGATTGAGGAGTGACAGAAGAGAGCCAGCAACTCTTTCTTTCTTCGTTTGCCCTTTAATCAAATGAATTATTAAAAAGTAAAAAAAAAAAAAAAAAACAATCATAGCAGTACTCTGTACGTCATGATGTAATATTATACAGTACATCGATCCTGTATATGGTTCTATACTTCTATATTTTACAGTAACTCCCTGTTTGGTCCTCTATTTTACTCATTTTATTTTATTCAATTTTTTTTTATTTTTTTTAATTTTTTAATCATTCAAATCATTTTATTTTATTTTTTTTCAACTATTTTGTTTTTTCTTTTCAAATCTTTATACAATATCTAAATTTTTAACCATTTATACTACCTCAAAATTCGTAAAATCAAATCATTTTATATTATTTTTTCAAATTATTCCAAACAATTTTTTGCAACCCAAAAAATTAAATGGAATGGCGAAAACATTCTCCCCAAACAAAGGGTAATTATATTGTTATAAGATGTAATTATATTGTTATAAGATGTATAGGAAAATTCAAAGTTTAGAGGGTGTATATAGGCGTGCAAATATCGGGACGGGAAATTTACCCGTCTCTTCTCCGGTGGAAAACCTGGTTTTTATCCGGGGCAATGACCGGGTATTATCCGGTTTTTCTCCAAAAAATTCTTTCTATTTTTTCCCCGGGTAATTACCCGACGTTTCCCCGGTTGGCCGTTGTGATACCAAAAAAATGTTGCCCCCGTGACTTTGTGTGTGCAGTGGGCGTGCTGCGTGCATATATATCTTTCATCATTTGGTGAGGCTAATGGAGGAGATTTTGTTGGCCATGCAAAAATTGCTTGCTTATCCACTACTGTATTGGCTGAATCTTGCATGTCTCATCTTTGTGTTTGCCTGGAGGATGGCCAATGCCACTGAAGCCAAGGGATTTTGTCTCGTACCCAAGAGAAAGTAGTATGAGGCAAAACTGCATGTACGTTGATTTCTTGGCGTGTCAATATGCCTTACAGCAGAACTCAGTTGCTAGTAGCAACATAGAACCTTACCCGGGTTTACCAGGAATTACCCGGTACAATTTTCCGGGGAATACTTGGAAAAATTGTTACCGGATAATTACCCGGTAAACTATTCCGGGTAACATGTGGAATTCCACATTTGCACGATATATGTTTTAAGGTGTTTTATTTTAATTAGTTTAGGCAAAAGTTTCACACTTTTTAAAGTTGAAGCAAAAAATTTAAGTTTGTAAAAAGGAATAAGAAAATTTGCAAAAAAATAAAATTGAAAAGTGAGAGCATATTCAATACAATGTCAAATATGCATGTCAATGCTAAAATTTGATATTTTTGCATATTAAACATTTTTTAAGGCAATGCCAAATTTAACATCAAATTTTACAAATATTACATGGTGCTAAATTTAACACAAAATATAGCAAAATATATTTTTTGGTATTTGAAGTTGAACATTGATTGGTTAACTTTTGATTTCAGTAAACACTTAGTATGAATACAAATTTATTCTTGCAAGTCTAAATGTCAAATTCAAAAGCTATACAGCAAACGGGACCATAATATCCTAAAAAGACATCTATAACAAATAACCTATTTGTTGTGTTTTCTCTACCATTGATTTATATGCAATAATAATATTGCTACCATATATAGGTTCTTCCTCAAAGCTTTATTCATTTATCTTTTTGCAAACCTCAAAGCTTTATTAAATTACCAATTCTGTTCGTGTATATGAATTTATGCTGTTACATCTCATAAAAGCCTGTTTTGGAAATTCTGAAAAAACATAAACAAAACAAAACAAAACACTAACATTAACTTTAATTTGTTTGATCGCTTGCAATACATAGGTTTTAAATTCCCTTGTTCCCTTCTTTTGGCTGGCTCTGTACATCAAAGTTTGATTTAAAATTGCACTAATAATAAAAATAAATTTCCTGTGATAATAATTTTCCGTCAAATTCATTTTTATTATAAATTATTTTAAAATAAAAAAATTCTCAAGCAGATGAAATTTTTATTTGTAAGAGGTAATTCTAGCTCGTCGGATTTATTTATTATATTACTTACATCACTAAAATAGCAAACATAATGATTTATAATTGTTGTTCAACAATCAGCGTCCACAATTTGAGAATCTCCCTTTAAAAAAATAATGAAGTAGGCAAATACTCAAAATTTATATAACAATAAAAATAAATACATAAATTTTTGAAGTAATTGAGTTTCTAGTTAATTTGTGAATTACTTGTACATGTTTCTGGTAACTAAGTGAATTACCACCACTTATCACTGTGTAAGTAATTAAATTATTTAGATAATTGATTACATTTTTCAAAAAATTGAATAATAACTTATATTAAATTTTAAAAATTGAATATTCAATGTAATTTCTCTTCAAAAAATTATTTCTTCTGAAAAGATATAACTTAATCGGCACTTCTTTGGTGGGAATTAAAAAAAAAAAAAATGGGTACCATTTTAAACATTATTATTGGATGCTAAGTGGGATACACACAAGTTTTCATGGGTATTACCACATCCAATTCCTTTTTATTTATTTGTTTCTTGTTTTCTTCCACGCCCAGCCATAGTCATGGCTGTTCTTCAACATCTCCGGCCATTGCAGAGTTCCCGGCGAGCTTCAAATCACTCAATTTCAAGAATGAATCCATTATTGCACTCTCTCCAAACAAACACCTCCGAGGAAGCCCTATTATATAGCGCCCAACCAAACACCGATATTGTCGGTCTAGTGATCTTTGCCGTCATATGCTCGTCGGAGGAAGAGAGAGCGATCGCCGAGAAGGGGTTTTTTATTTTTTGTCGACGGGACGCCGAGGGATATTGTTGAGTTGTCGCAGCTCTTAATGCTTTTTTCGGTCATGTCGCCGAGTCTCCGGCGTCATCTTCATCATCAGAGACTTGTGTTGATTAATTAATTGAAGTTGTTATTTGTTTTTTTCTTTTTGAGATTTGGGAATTTGAACCTTGCAATTAAGAGATCGATTTGATTATTCTTCTTCTCTAGATGATACACTGTATTTGTAATTTTAAGAAACCAATACACATTCTATTAATCTACCGCTTATTCAAATATGGACGGTCTTGATTGATCTAATATAGGCATTTTCTACTGGTCTATTTTTATAGGCATTTACCAACTGGGAATCTCCCTAACTTAATAGATCTGACATCAATATTGAATAAAAATTTAGCCTAGCTAGAGGGTGTACGACGTCGTAGCTGATCTAGGAATAATCAACACGTGCGTAATTTGAAAACCATCTGATATACAAACTAGCTCTGAGATTTGAGAAGCTGAAAGTTTGGTACAATTGTCTTTCTATTCGTCACCGAACCAATGCCATATACTCTCATTTCTTTCTCAACTAATTTTCAAAACCTTTTTAATACTCGTCAAATAGTGATTCTATTTTGTCCAGTTCTTTTGGTACTAATCAATCTTTTTATGAGCTAGAGCACTAAGGCACTGATGAAGTCATGTGATCTGTTAATAATTCTCTTTTTACTAACTATATTGTCTTTTGACGTTCTTGGGCTCGATACATGAAAGGTAAGAGGAAAAAAAAAAAGAAATTACAAAACAAAACGGTTTTAAGTGTCACTTAGTAATCAATATCTTAAGTGATATATTTTATTGATTTTTATTTTATATTTGTAGTGTAAAAGATAAGATATAAATTAAACCATGTTAAATAGGACATAGATTATTAATGTGTTCAAAATAGGGGTTTTTAAAAAAATTTCAAAACAAAAAAAAAAAGATTTAAGCTTTAATCCATCTTCCTACTTTTTTAGAAAAAATATATATATATATATATAAAAGAATTACAAAAAATAACATTTTAAATGCAACTTAATAATTTATGATCAAGTGGTATGCTCATTAATTTCTACCTTATGTTTATAGTATAAAAATATGAGTGTAAATTAAAGAGTAATGCAATACAATCAGAAAATTTGACCAGAATGACGTGAAAATCGCCTTATTAGCTATAACACGTGCACTTTTTTGTTTTGGTTCTATCCAATAAACATCTTACATGTCATTCTGATCAAGTTTTTGTGAAAAAATTAGATTATCAATATGTAAAAAAAATGACATTAATTTAAAATCCCCCAAAACAAACTGTATTGTCTTTTTTTTTTGTTTTCTAGGCTTTTTGGACAACTACTATAGTTTATTATACACATTAATAAAGGTCTTAAAGAACTAATCATGCTTTGGCTTTTCCCTTTCACGTGGCAGAATAATTAAGCATATACCAGGATGTCCTCTAATGTATGAATTTATACACTAACTGATAAGTTTTAGAAATAAATGTCCTGTCAATTTTTTTAACTAAATTGTACAAATTATTTTATGGGTTTTTTAGGTATTTAACTAAACTTTTGGGTAATTTTTTAGGATTTAGCCATAACATGTAATATTTTATGTTACATGTAACTTATATACATGTAAAAGTGTAATATTACATGTAATGCTACATGTGTTACATTTCATGTTACATGTAATTACACATTTTACACATATATATGTTATATGTAACTTAAAATGTTACATGTTATTGCTAAATCCTTAATTTCGTAAAACTATGGCTAAATTCTTCAAATTTTACCTTTAAAATAGTTAATTGTTTAACTGGCCTTTATTTATATGAAAGACACTTAATTATAGCTCCAAAAAATTTAATGGTTTTTATATTTACATATTTTTTGAATACACACACGCCCGACACACGTGGTCTTGATGATAACCATACAAAGGCTCTTCATAACCATACAAAGGCTCTTCTATTTTATTTAATATATATATATATATATATATATATATATCACGTATTAACTACAATAGATCTACTATTTGTGTTTTTTTTTTTTTCATTTTCTCTCGTTCATATATATGGCGTTATTTGTGTGATTTCGTTCAATAATTGACATTTTAAAGTTTAGGTGTATTCAATTTCTAGATTTTTTTTTAATTTCGGAAAAGGGTATACTGATATTTTCAAACTTAATTTAATATGGAACATGATGATAAAAGTGGTGAGGAAAGTTTTTAAATTATGTAAACAGTGAAGTACCTTTGATGTCAAGACTAAAAAGTGGAAACGTACATAAAATAAAATAAAAATGATTTGCTTAGCTTTATAACCACGTACGAAGGAACAATTCTGGTTTGTGAGTTGTGTCTTGGCTGATAGGTTTTGCTGTTCCCATGCAAGACACGAGGAAAGACCAACCAACACAATAGGCAAAATCAGACAAAACGTGAAAGAAAGAGAAAAGCATGAGAAAAAGATGAAAGAAAAAATAAATTAAGAGAAAAAGAAAGAGAAAGAGAGATTAATATATAATGATATCAAATTGTCCGTTTCTTCAACTTTCTTGTTCTCATAGCTATTGCTTTCGCTTCAAGGTTTTGTTTGGTCTACATGGGTCAATTAAGATATCATTTCTAAAATTAGGATTTTGATTTTTAAATTTATTATATACTTTCTTAAAGAAGGGTATCTTTTGATTTGATTATATATAAATATATATATAGATATATAATATCTATATATATATAAATGTTTTATGTCATTATAGCCTAATGTAAAAGACCGACAATTCTGTTTTAATAATTTAGTGACGACATTTGACAAACAACGCCAAAGAAATAAGAGTTTAAGGAGATCTTTTCCCTATAAACCTAGTAAGGGACCAAAATATAATTAATCTAAAACAAAAAGGTTTAGATAGCACGGATGCCTAAAACCTTTGTCAATAATTAAAAGGAATGCTTAATATGGTGGCTCCTTCCAAGAAAAAAGTCTTGCCATTAATCCACATGTAGCATTCTTAATTTGGTTCTTTTGTTGAAGCCATAATAATTAATTGTTACGTATTATTTTAGTATTATATTTATTTATTTTTTTCAAATTCTCTCTTCATAATAAAATATATATTTAACAAACTCTTATTGTAATCACTAACGATACGGACATCAAATTAGAAGCATCAATTCTTAGTCCATTGTCTATTTACATGTAAAGCGATCACGTATGACACTCGCTTTTTATTTTATTTTATTTTATTTTAATCAACTACAGCATGACTCTGGCTCACTTTGTGATTTTCATAATGATCAAACTAATTATGGCAAATAGTTATTTTTTTTACATACTAGTCAAGAATAAGTAGAACAACAATAATGCAAATCCCCCGAGTTTCGAGCTTTTGTACCATAGGTCGCCATTGATCTCTCATACAGACATATGTGTATATATTAAATCTCTTCACTGATAGCAATCTCGGTTTAATGTTGTACATTATGATGATATTAGCTCATCACTAATTGCTGGTTCACATATAAAATTGCTAATTTGAGTTTTCTTCTTCTTAATTAGTTGTTAGAACTTGGAAGCACATTTCATATGTTTTTGTTTTTGTTGGAGTTTGATTAGTTGACCTTCAATATAGCTGAGTGGTAGATAGGCACATGTCATTTATTTTTGTTTTGGTTGGTGGGTTTGATTAGTTGCCCTTCAAATACTTTTTGGAGTGATCATTGCCCTGAATTTACAAAACTTCACAAATCGATCGATGTTATTTGTTTTTAAAGAGTGTATATGGTATTTGACCTTTTTTAAGTTCACGTTTCAAATAAATGACTAACCTTTTCAAATTTAGGAAAACAGTCATTAGTTTCATTAAGAATTAAGAATTAGGGACATATAAATAAAATTGCAACATCATCTAATTATGAAAATGATTAATTTCTTAATTAATGAAAATTTTGGTTATTTTCATAAAACATCATTTAAAAGATGACTATTTGTTTACTAATGGGGGATTTTGAGAAATATCACAATCTTTGTCACAATGAAAATCTATATCTCATGTGTGTTGCACTTTTAATTTATACCACAAAATATACACTATAAACATAGAGTGCAACAAAGAGAGCACATCATTTGGGCATAGATTATTAAGTGACATCAAGAATGACTTTATTTTAAAATTCTCCTTTTACTACTAATCTCTTTTTCTTCTTTCAAAATATATAATTCGCTCCAGTGGCTCTTCAATTTGTTGGGATTTAGAAAGCTGCCTCTTTAATATTTTTAGCAATTTGCACTTTATATTGTGTCTAATTCCACACAGTTTTTAACGTCCTTATAAATTTGAAAAAATTTGCCAATTTTTTTAAGTTCATAATGTTGATTGTTCTAAAAATAATAATAAAAAAAACCTTCTGGGAGTAACTTGCCAAACCTCAACAAATTTTGAGTCTGTTGGTGCGAAGTACTTATTGAAATAATAAGTTATGAGACACTTGGTTCTAATTTCTTTATTAATTACTAATAATCTTCTTAAGACGAGTGATGTTGCATTATTAAATTTTCAGTAAAAGAAATAAGACTAATTATATAGCAATCACTTATTAATTTTAAAACATACAATTACTCAATAAACACATTATTTTGACTATATTTTTCAGGTCACATTCACATATAAACCAATTATTATTAGACTAGTTAAGAAATTAATCATTTTAAAGGTAAAGTTTGAAGAATTTAGCCTTAGAATGTTAAAATTAAGGAAATAGTCATTAAATACCTTAATGGACATAACTATCTATGATAATTACTTAAAAAAAATCGCTCAATTCAAGTAAAAACTCTCTAAAAATTCGACTCTTTCAACTCAAAAAAAACTATCAAATCTATCATTGCCAAAACTTTCATCGATTGTAATAAAATATAAAATAAAAATAATTAATTTCTTAAATTTTTAAAACTTATGACTAATTTTTAAAAAATTAGTTTAAAATTTAGTTAAATCCTTAAATATCTCTTATTATAAATCTACGGACTATAATCGTCCAATATGACATGTTTCACGTGTTTGTGAGGTGCTGTGGTTTTCCAAGCAAATGATCAAAGAAAAAAAACAGAAAGACAAAAAACAAAAACAAAAAAAGACAAATGCTGCTAGTAACACATTGATGTGAGAAGTCTTTTTCTATGTATAGAGGAGGTGCTTTGAAATCTCCTGCATTTCGGGAGACACCGGTCTCATCTAATCCAACGGTCATGAGAGCGTAGTTTTCTCAATGAATGGTGAGAGATGAAAAATGTATTGAAGATTGCTCTATTGAAATAGTGACCTGACGAATTCATTTATTGTGACAATATAGGTGGTGGCAAAGTCAGAGGCCTTACATTAACCATGTGTTTGGGTAACCCATTTCTCCCATCCCATTCCATTCCCATTTTTCATTTTTTTCAACTTTTCAAATCATTCAAACTATTCCATTCCATTCCATTTTTTTTCAACCATTTTTTTCAACTTTCCAAATCCCTATACAATATCTTTAAATCTCAACCATTCATATCACCTCGAAATTAGCAAAGTCAAACCATTCTTACATCATTTTTATAAACCATTTTCAAACTATTCCAAACCATTTTTTCCATCTCATTTCCATCCCAATAAATGGGATGGAATGGCCAAAATGGCCAAACCAAACAAGGGGTAAATACAATTGTCTTCGGACTGTGGGTCCCACTAAATTGTTCACAAATTCCTTCATTCATTGAAACCAATAAACACTGGGAATAATGGAGTATCAATTAAAACACTTGGCTTGTATTTTACTATTAGGACTATTAGTGGGTTAATAAGTAATATTTTAAAATTCTTGCAAAAAAAAAAGTAATATTTTAAAATAAAAACACTACATATTGGGGAAAGAATTTATATTTGTATGTCGTCATGAATTTTGAGATAATTGAGTAAATAATTATTTTTTAAATGTGATTTTAAGAAAAAGATCAAAATTATAATTAATTAAGAAATTAATTATTTTCTTAATTATATGATGATATGCATTTACCCATATGTTCTTCCTTAGTTTTCTTTTGTATTAGTGACTAATAACTTAATTTTTAGAAACTTTGGCCATTTCTTTAAAATATGGACAAAAAAATGACAAAATACTAAATAGACCTATGAATCTATTGTTAAATATCTTCTCTTACTTGTATATACAATGAGATTTTTCTTCAAATTATATTTAAATTAGAAAATCTACTCGATAATTATATTTAAAAGCATTGACATGTAATAAACAAAAATCAGATTTTTATTAAAACTAAATAACTTAGACTAAAGTAAAAATACTATATTAGTCTTAATTGTTGAAATCTTGCATAAGTTAAGCATTACTAACCACAAATATAACATACCGCTTTAGTACATAAATCTCTATTATATAGTTGATAAATATTCACATAATAACGAAATTAAATTGGTTAAATCAAAATGTTTAAATTCTTTCATACTAATTATCCCTAAGCAAAATTTCATTAACTACGGGATTATAGAGATACCTTTTTCTTAATCTTAATTATTCAACTATGTTTATAGAGATACTTTTTTCTTATTTATTCAAATATGTTTTGTATCTAAATTGTTTACAAATTATTATTATTATCTCACGTATTCGTTAACTAAGTAAATTATATCAACACCAATTTTAAGGAGGAACAAGTAATATTCTATATATACTTTATGAACTATTTTTAATAGGGTTATAAAATTTTATATACTAGAAAATTATTAATTTATATATCAAACGAGTCTTAAATAATTTCTTTGTAATATGTTATCTTATAAATTTAGTGACTTATTGATCTAGCACGTTTGACACGAGTCTGCGACAAAAAAATATTATGTAATCAAGGTTATTAATTTATTGAATATTAGTTTATCGATGTCAGACTGTGTTAAAGATCAAAATTTAACAAAATACGAAATCGAGTCCAGGCCCAAATTAAACTGCATCGACCTCTCGAATGCCCATAAAATCCCAACGAGCTAAGGTGAGTACCCGATCAATATCTTTCTAAAGATTAAATAATTATGTGCTAATTTATTGATTTTTTTAGAAAATCATGAATATTTTGTCAAAATTACGTATTTTTCAACAATGACATTTTATGAAAAATGATACCCAAGCTTATCAATGGGTGTAATATTAGGTTATGGAGTGGAAAACACAAAATACTAAAATAGTAAATAGTAAATACAGCCAGCAAATAAAATCATAATTAAAAGTTTTAAATTTACTTGAAAAAATTCATAAACATATTTTTATATATTATTTGGACATTATTTACCTTGCTCAACTTACCTAATGAGATAATGTCAGATATATGTTTAAAATGAGATAATGTGGTCAAAATGTCAAGTCACCAAAGTGGGAGGAGTTGACAACTTCATATTGGATTTTACAAATGATCCATCGACGATTCAATTTTTTATTGTTTAGAATTATTGGCTGATAGTCTGACTATGCTAGCTTCAAAATACTCTTTTATAACCTCACCATAGTTGAGAGCTTGGTTTAAGTGGACTAGTCACTTGATCTTATTCAAAAGTTTGGAGTCACTTGGTCACCAAGCACGACCATGGGAAAAATAGTAATTTGGCTTTGTTTTCCAATAGCCCTTAAATTACCCCCCCAGTTGGCCCCCTCATTCTAACCATTCTATTTCATTTCATTTTTTTTTTATTTTTTTTAACTTTCCTAATCCTCCAAATCATTTCATTCCATTCTATTTTTTTTCAACCATTTTTTCAACTTTCTAAATCCCTTTACAATATCTTTAAATCTTAACTATTTATATCACCTCGAAATTTGCAAAGTCAAACCATTCTAATAATTTTTTTAACTATTTTCCAAACTATTTTCAAACCATCCAAAAATGGTCAAAAATGAGCAAAATGATTTCCCCAAACGGGGGGAACAGTTTATTGATAAAATGACCTTAGTTAAGTTTACCTCTTAATCGCGAGTTGAAAAGAATCATTTTCCTTAACGTCGATATGTGGGTTAAGAAAACATACTCCCAAATTTACTGAAAAATAATCATCACTTTTCCTATATATAGGGACATACTCTCCCACATTGTGGGACACACCAAACCACCCCTTACAAGGTTCCAAGATGTTTTAGGGGTTTAAAATTATAAATTGTATTTTTAAATTTTAATGAGATTTTTCAATAGAGATAATTGAGTAATTAAATAGCCATTTTCTGGGCGATGTTTTAAAAAAATGACAAACGTTTCGATTAAGTAAGAAATTAGTCATTTTCTCAATTATATGATGATGATGTGTATTTACCTCTATGCTTTTAGTTCTCTTGTGTATTAGTGGGTAATAACTTAATTTTTGAAAACTTTAGCCATTTCCTTAAAATATAGACCAAAAAATTATCAAATACTAAATAGATAATTTTCAATATTCATCTTTACTCTATTTCTCATATACATATGTCAGATGAATCTTAAAAAATAAAAAAATAAAAAATAAAAAAACGTGCTCCGACAAAAAGGATGTGAAATAACTAATTTTAATGTAAGTAAAAAAAAAGTATTTTGATTTTATAAATTCTTAAACAATTGTAATCCATTATAAAATAAGTTGAATTAGAAATTATATAATTGAAAAACTAATCCTTTTCTTAGACAATATTTGTTAAAACAATATATTTTTTTTTTACATTAAAAAGATTACATGTTTACAATCAATAGACAATAATACAGGTAATTATGCTACGTGGGAGTGTGCACGGGTTAGCTCATTTAACCCAACTCAACCCGATATAATCTGGCAGTTAAGGATTTAGCCATTTTGCAATCTATGTTTTAAAGATATAGCCCACGTTTTGAAAAATTAGCAAAATAGCCATCATGTCAACATCTAAAAATCTATGACTAAAGAAATAAAATTTGTGACTAAATAAATAAAATACACCGGCATAAAATTTGTGACTATAGTCACAAAATTTCAGAAAATTTGAAATAAACACAACAAAAAATTTAAACATCCATTAACAAAATAACCAACTCACAAATAAATGGTTGCATATACAACCAATTTCATAAAACTTATTACTAAATAAAAAATATCTTATAAATAGCAAAAAAATATGCAACCAAAGAAGTCACAAATTTCATGACTAGAGACACAAAATTTTAGACAATATTGTCTGTAACAAACAACAAAAACAGAATTCAAAAAATTAGTGACTACAGTCTCAAAAATCTATACGCGAATGTATGGCTACTTTACTAATAAAAGCAAACATAGGATAATTGTTAAAAACATATATAAAAATATGGCTATTTATTTAAAAAACCGTTGAAAAAATTGGCTTTATATATACAGCTACTTTACAAATAATGTGAACCGTCAGATTCTCATCCAAAGGGTAAAAAGAAAGTTAGACCGGTCTCCCCCTATATCCGGGGATACCACAACACTTCCCATATAATATATATATATATACTAGTTTTCATACGATGTGAACCGTCTTTACTTTTATGCTCGTAATTTATTTTGGACTAATAGTTGATTTTTTAGTTTTTGAAGACATTGCTATTCGTTTGAAAAATGAACTAAGATATGGCTAAATACTAAAAAGACCACCCTATGTTTATAATGAAAATACATTAGTACTTTCGTGTCATTTTAATATCTTGTTTTTCGGCTTATATAATTATGGGTGGCATTTCGTGTTTTGTGTCATGTGTCAATTGTGTCTAAGAAATATAGGTTAGACTCTCAACTACCCTAATTAAATAGCGTGTCTAAACATCAAACTCAAACACGCCCCAATTAAATTTCATGTCTAAACAACAAACCTAGACTTGACCCAACTAAATATTATGTTGAATATCTCACCCAATTATGACACATTTATAAGTCGTGTCTAATTATTTTTAAATGGGTCGTGTTATACTAAATAATTTATTGGTACAATTATTTCTTTGCAGGTGCATGCTAATTGCTATGACTTTCTCATTAGCTTTTTGGGAAAAAGTTCGTACAATCATAAACTATGTAAATAAGGAAACAAGTAATTACAAATGAATGTAAAAGCTCTAACCTAGAAAATCACCTAAAATTAGGAAATAAATAAATTCAAATATTCCTAATTAGTTACAAAAATCATGCTTCCTTATCATGTCCCTGCAAGATAAAGCTACCATCGGAGATTCCAATTTTGGACCTAAGAAGAAGAAATCGTGCGAGCATGAGTATTTGCAAGTTGATCTTCAAACGAAACATGCATGAGCTAATTAAGCAGAGAGCACCACTTTGAACTTTATCTAAAATGAAATGAAATAAAAATCAATAGCCAAGGTCATGTTTGATAACATTTTCGTTTTTCGTTTTTAAAAACACAGTTTTGTATTAGTTTTGTTTTTGAATTTTTTATAATAGAAAATGTGTTTGATAGCCATACTTGCATCTTTATTTTTAAAAAATAATAACAAAAACATGCTTGAATATAATTATTTTTGTTTTCAATTTCTCATAGTAAACTACAGCACACAGAAAACCATTAACCTTCTTCATAGTTTAAGCAGAACTTTGTATGAATATATACGTGTTTGTGCTCATATATATATATATATATATATATATATATATATATATATATATTTCAGGTAGATTATATAGAAGTGTCGAATCAGTTTCTCAATCTCTCTGTCAAGGACTGTCTTGAACTCTCATTGTCTCCGCACCGTAATGTTGAGGAAAGAGGATTCCACAGAGCAAATATTATGGCAATGGAGACTTCAATTCCGACTATCAAGGCTACGGAAACATGGCCAGAAAAGAAGCAGCAAAATTTGATAGTTGACAGAGCAATTTGACTTGGAGATTTTGATTTTCGATTCCGACGATCAGGGCGTCTTATATCGAGTGAGGTTTGGCGAGGATCAACAAATTTGTTTAAAACATCATAATTTCACTTCCTCAACTTTAAAAAACTGCCAATAATTTTTAAAAATTGAAAACAAAAAGTGTTAACAAATGTGTTTTATTAAAGAGAATTCTACTTTTTTGTTTAAAACAAAAAACAAGAAATGAAATGGTTATCATGAATGTTTCATGTGAGAACGAAATACAGGATTGGAGCATAGTGAGTAGTGCCAATGTTGTCGCAATAAATAACAAGTGTGTTTGGACCATGATCGCTCAGTTCGAATAAAAGAGAATTAATCGAACTAAGTTTGGAGCCGAAAGTAGCAACAACCAAGCGGCATATTCTGCTCCGATGTTTCTTTGATCTCTGTAAGATTGGATTTCAATCGTGATAAATGACATAGGCACTACTGGGCGTGCAATCATCCTTATTTTAGAAAGAAAAAAAAAATCTCTAATAACCATGGTTTAAAACGATCAAAAAGATAAATTTTTGGAATCGTTCTCCCATAGACATTTTATTTTATTTTATTTCGAGGCCTCCGTAAAAATTATAATAAATAAATAAATAAAATAAAATAAAAAACATCTTAGGTTCATATGCTCTCTTTTGTGCTTGATATAAGAAGCTACGCTATTTCCTCATAATCTTCAGACAAGTTAAAAAGCTTGCGGATTCATCAATTGGGCCCAAACCTTTTTCCGTATCCGTCATTTGAAATCCAAAAAAATAATGCCATTGAAATTACCAACAGCATTTTATTGAAAACCAACAGAATCAGCTACAAGTTTAAACTTACAAAAACAATATAAATCTAAATCTTATTTGATAAAATGCAATGAATACTCTTATTACATAACTTGATCGCCTTTTTCTTTTCCTCAATCAACAAATCATAAATCTCAATGAAAAGATAGTAAGTTCCTAAACGAATTGACGACGACTTAACGGCAACAAATCAGATAAAATCCGGAGATAAATTAGACTTCCCGCAAGTCTTATCTCCAGGATTTAACAACTCAAATTTCGTAAGAATTACAATTGTTCTCTAGTGCAACTAAACCTGAGAGAGAGAAACACCAAGAAAACACAACAAACGAAAGATCTTTCACTCTCTATTTTCAGACCATGAGTGTGAAGATCAAGAAGACGATGAGCTTTGTTGTGTTGTTCTCTTGTGCAAAAAGTCCCGCCGCTCTAGCAGCTTATTGGTTCTGTAAAAGCCTAACAATTTATAATAGAATCTCCTCCTTACATTTCCTTTCTCTAATCCGGCATGATTGATAATCACTGATTAGTAATCTTATTCATTTCTCTCGAGTAATTCTCGCTCTAAATAATTTCGTTCTCTTACCAACAATAGATGCTAGTAGAAGCTGTTTGTACAAGAGAACACTGAAACCTGAGAACTGACTACTCAACCTTCATTTCAAAACCACACTATCACATTTGTATTTTGTGCACCAGAATGTGAAACGATAGTCCTGCCCAAATCATCCAAGCCGTGCTAAGCTAAACCAAACTTATTGCTTCTCCTAACATCAACCCATCTCAAATAAAAATCCTATTTACACAAAACAAACAACAAAGCATGTCTCAAAGCCAAAGAAACACCAATAACATCAATCAGATGGGGTATTATTCAAGACAAAGTCTCCTATAACCAAAAAGACTCAATCTTTATTCACTTCAGTCTTAGACAAAGTCAACAACACAAACAATTCCCAACAAAGTCAAAGACTCGCAGATTGAGGCAACGAAACCACATAGTCAACAACAATCACGCTCTCCAAATAATCCCTAACCTTGTCCTTGTGCGAGTCCAAAGCCTCCTTGTCCGAATCAACGGCCTCCAATTCGCTCACACCGGGAAAAACCGCCAGCGACGCGATCGAGAACCCCTTCGCTCTCGCCGGAGAGAAGTTTTCCCCGACAGAGAGCTGGGTAATCTGACCAAACCCATCCCTAACTCCCTCAATCGCCGCCAAAACCTGGGACTTTTCTTCGGATCCCGAACCCTCCTTGAGCTTGAGGAAGCTGAGGCGCAGGGCGGAGCCGGGCGGCGGCGAGAGCGGCGCGGCGAGGCCGTGGGCGAGCCAGTCGACGGCCATGATGTCGTCGCAGATGGGGAGGACCGATTCCCTGACGACGGCGAGGTGGTCGGGGTGGAGGGAGTAGGAGGCGAGGTCGTCCTTGGAGGCGTAGCGGCTGTGGAGGAGGTGGGTGAAGGCGAAGGCGGGGGAGCGCGAGCGGGTGCGGAGGAGCGGGCCGGCGGAGAGGTGGAGGACGGAGGGGAGGGAGGTGAGGCCGTTGAGGCCGGAGAGCATGGCGGAGACTGAGGAGGGGTCGGCGTCGGGCTTGACCTTGAAGAGGACCACGTGCTCCACGGTGGACGGCGCGGCGGTCGACATCGTGGCGGCGGCGGCGGCGGCGCGTGAGTGGGGCTTGATTGGGAGGGAGAGGGAGTGGGGAGGGAGAGAGTATGAGCGAGAGTGGAGTCGGAGAGGCGGTGCGGCGGGTCTGAGTCTGAGACACACGATGCTCATGGTTTTGTCGTGTTGTTGTTGCTGAGTGGAGTGTTGTGCTGACTGATGGTGATTGGAGGGAGGTTTGTGAAGCTCGGACACTGTAACATGGGCTGTGGGCTGGGCACTTCTTGGTAAAGCCCGTTCTGAAAGCGTAATGACATAAAAGATTTTGAGGAATGCCCTTTTCTAGGGTATTGATAATCTATATCTTATTGGGGTATTTACAGACAGGTTCAAAATAAGAGTGAATATTACATATAAATTCACTATTTACAACATATTTTAAATATGTTTAATCTAATTATTTATAATATTGTAATACACCTAACTACCTAAAAAACTCGATAAAAAAAAAAAAAAAAAAAACCACAGCAAAAACGCCAACCACCGCCTCTTTCAATTCCATATTCCTATTGCCACTGCACAAACGCCGGCTGCCGCCTCCTCCGGTATCAGTCCCCCGCTGGCTCAGCAAAAACACCGGTCCCCGCCCCTCCGGTACCAGTTTCTTGACTACTCCGCACAAAAGCTGGCCCTCGCCTCTTCTGGTATCAGTCTTCCATAAACGCCGCCCCGCCTCCACAAAAACGCCGCTCACCTCCTCCGCACAAACGATGCCTTCCTGCGCAAAACATCGTCCCCGGCTCCGCACAAACACCGGCCACCGCCTCTTATCAAACGCCGCCTCGTCTCATCTGCCACCGCCCTCGACCAAAAACACAGCCAGTAGCCAAAATCCCCAAAATCAACAACTGCAAAAATCTTATAACGATTTTGAATATCCTATTACAAACTTATACGTATTCTAAGATTGGATTTTTTTTTTTAATATGATATTCGAATTTGATTATCGTTATTGTTATTGTTATTAGTTGGATTTTGGACACTGGATAGTTGCACTTGTTGAATTATTGGTACCTAAATTGAATTGTTTTTATTTTAATACGAGAAAAAGAAAATGAATATTAACAGAGGAGCTGCCTTTATTATTATTATTATTATTATTATTATTATTATTATGTTTTTGTGATTTAGTTTGGTTAAATCGTTTTTTGCTATTGCTATTTAGCTAGCTAATAACCTAATATTAGATTAATTTTTTTGATATAATATTCGAATTTGATTATCATATTACAAAATTGAAGTTGTTATAAAATTATCAAGAGATATTTGAATATTAAAATATGAATATGTGAATAAATTAGAATGAAATTATACGTGAAATATCCATGTGAATAAATTTGGAATTAATAGCTTTGGTTTTGATTTGTTCAATCCTATAATCAAGGGGATAAAATCATAACATTAAATAAGAAAAAATAATTAATGAAAAAATAAATAAAGATTCGGTTGGGTGATCCAAACCCGCAAATGGTGATCCAAATCCGCACATGAGAGGTATAATAATCTGATAAAAAATATTACCTAAGCTTAATGAATTACTGTGATAATACTTAATTTTTTGCCATGAGGTGTAATATATTTCTATAATATGAACCATCATGTAATATCTTCTATCTTATTTGTATTGCACTTTTAATTTATACTTTAAATTTTACATTATAAATATTAAGTGAAAACAAAAGGAGCTAGATTATTAAGTGGTAGTAAAAATGATCTTGTTTTGTAATTTTCCCAAGGTTTGGGTGAAACAAAAATATTAACATTAACCCAACGGTCTTGCTCTTTTTAAAGAATTATCACAGTTTTCTTTTTATACTTATATTTGGGGAATATCTATACAAATGCCCCCCAATGTTGTGCTATTGTTGCAATTTGCACTCTAATGTTTAAAAATTGTCATTCTTACCCCCTAAAGTATTAAAAACTTATAAATATGCCCCATCTGTCACAATCTGTAAAAAAAAAAGGGTTAAATTAATAATGTAACATTAATCTGTTAGCGCCTGCATAATTTTTAATTAATCTGTTGGCGCCTGTACAAATTTTTAAAGATATGAATACAAAATTTTAAAAGATCGAGGTATATTTTGAGAATAAAAGACAACATAAGAGGGTGTTTGTGAAAATAAATATAGAATTAATTACTATAATTTTATTAATTTGAAGGCAGTTGATCTTAAAAATTTGTCCAGGCGCCAACATATTAATGTTATGTTATTAATTTAATCTATTTTTTTACAAATTGTGACAGAGGGGGCAAATCTATAAATTTTTAATGCTTTAAGGGGTAAAAATGACAGTTTTGAAACATTAGGGTGCAAATTGCAACAATAGCACAAGATTGGGGGGCATTTATATAGATAACCCTATATTTGGATCTAATGTATCTAATATCATTTTGTATTTATATTTACATCTAATCTCACTTTTTTTTTCAAAGGAAAGTCACGTTTTTTACAGTGACATGAAGAGCCTTAACAGTGGAATAGGCAACTCTAGATATAAAGAAGTTAGTAACTCTAGATATAAAAACAAATTTAAAAGTGACAAAAATCTAAATATCTCTCTAAAAGCAACAATTTTCTAAATTTCTCGTAAAAGATAATTTTTACCTCACTGTCAATTTTCGATTCTACTCTCTTTGAAAAAAAGAAGAAAAATCTCCGGTCCTATACACAAAAGAGATTAGTTTGTCTTTTTTTTCTCCAGTCTCTCTTTTCCATCGACGTGAGAGAGGAAAATAACCTAACTTTCTTTCCCTGTTAAATAACTATCATTTGATAAAGAGTCAAACGCACAATAATTCAATGAGAAAATAAAAATCATCATATTGGGATTTTCCCGTAGTTCCATTAATTCCTAAACAAATGTCATTGTCACCAAAATTTCATTAAAGTATCATTATGAGAATTTCAATTTGTATAAAGTAGTTACTTGAAACAATGTCTAACTAATTAAACTTTACTTATCTAGTCCCAACTTCCAGACGACACTACATTCCTTCAAATCCAACTCTCTGGGCATCAAACCCAGCACTTTATTCAACACAAAAAAAAAAAAAAAAAAACCCGAAGAGAAAATTCAGAAAGTACCGCCGGATTCTTGTAACAATGGAACCTCGAAGTCAACCACTAAAGAGCAATCCAGATAGTCTTTCAGTTTCTCCTCAACAATATGGCTCCAATCCTCCGCCGAATCCATCTCGCCAACACTCGGAAACACCGCCAGAAACCCCACCGAGAACCCTTTCGCTCTCTCCGGCGAGAAATTCTCTCCGGCAGTGAACTGCCCAATCCTATAATTCCCTCCGACCAGTCCCTCCTCTATTTCTCTAATCCCATCCAGAACCGCCAAATTCGCTTCGTCGCCGAGGCCTTGCTTCAGCTTCAGCAAGGCCACTCTCGCGGCCGATCCCGGCGGGAGGGCCGCGGGGCCGCGGAGCTCGGAGGCTGCCCAGTCGAGGGCCAGGACGTCGCTGACGACCGGCGCGTTGAGCCTGACGACGCCGACGTGGCTGGGGTGGACGGCGTAGGCGGCGAGGTCGGCCTTGGAGGCGTAGCGGCTGTGGAGGAAGTGAGTGAATTTGAAGGCGGAGGAGCTCGAGCGGAAGCGGCGGAGCGGGCCGGCGGCGATGGTGAGAACTTGGTCGATGCAGATCAGACCGTTGATTCGGCTGGCCATTGCTTCGGCGTCGGAAGGCTGCGCGTCGTCGTTGAGCTTGAAGAGGAGGACGTGCTCGATGATAGACGACGACGACGACGACGACATGGGATCGGATTCGGAGCTTTGATTCTGGAGGAGATAAGAGTTTTGAGGCAGGGGAGAGAGGCTGTTTTTTTTTTTTTTTTTGGAGTGAAAACTATGCGTGTAAATGTTTTGTTAGATAATTAATGTCATTAGCACTAGGATGGATCTTGAATCCTTGGGTGTGAGTACAAAATTGTGTAAAATAATTTTTAAAAATTTTATTGGTTGAAATTGAAAACTTTTGATATTAAAAAAAAAAGTAAGTATAAGCAAAAGTGTAAAGTTATATTTAGTGAGTTGTTGAGATTTATGAATGGAACAATTATGCAGACAAAAGTTCTTCTCAAGTATCAATACTTCAACTTTTTGTACTAGTTAGTTAGAGATTCTCGATTAAAAACAATTCTTTGACATGATTTTATTTTTAGCTACAACCACAGACAAGAAATTCAGGCTACTATTGAATGTATTTTTCGATTGCCAAATTCAGGTTACTTCGTGTTTTCTTTCTAAGTCCATTTTGCTTAGTAAATGAAAAGCCAATTATGAATAAGTCAACACTAGGCCAACGAAGTGTCTAACTTCTATACACAACTAACAATCACGTTGGGGAAAACAAGAATACAAAAATCCAACCGAACTAAAAGATTATATTTAATTATTATTAGTATAAAATTAATTCTCTAATCTCCATACTTATTGGTGTTCCGAATAATATTATATAAGGAAGATGTAACAATTTACGAATTTAAAATTAATTATTATATCATTCTTTTACATTTTAAGTATTATAATGGTACATGTGTGGCAAAAAAAAAGTATTATAATAGTACACCAATAAGTAAAACACTACAAAAAGGTCCTAGTATTAAATATTTGATTCCTTTTATATCAAGCAAAAAAAAAAAAAAAGGTACATTACATATAAGATTAAACATACCAACTGCAAAGTGGTAGTGGAATTGATGTGAAGATCTGATTGGGTCAGGTTTGGGAGTAGATAATGTAGAGAGAGGACAAAGGAGAAATGAATATATATAATGCAATTTGATTGGGTGATGGTAAGTAGGGCAAGCAAATAGAGAGGGAAATCCAGAATTTGTCTGCAGACAAGATGGCAGGCATAGATCTGGAAATGGCTGGCTTTAAAACCATAGCTGCCTTTGCTTGCCTGCCTGGCTCCACTTCCTCAATTCCCTCTCATCCATGTGCTTCTTTCTCTCTCTCTCTCTCTATTTAAAAAAAATAGATTTATTAATTCATACCATAAAATAGACTAATTGCACTATCTTGCCACAAAGAAAAAGCCAATCGCAAACTATTCCACTTTTGCTATGGTTATGTTTCTCTCACTTTTGCTAATTTTTTTTTCACCAATGTGTTCTTATCTATTAATCGATTTTTGTTGCGACTTAAACTCTAAACAATGGGTCAATTGTAAACCATTCCACTTTTTGGTTTATTCAAGTACTGATTTGCCTTCAGTTTTGCTTATTTTTCCTCGCCACGTGTTTTCATCTATAAATCGGTTTTTGGTTCACCTAGCCTAGTACTGTAGCGAATGCTTGTTAAAAAGTGTTTGTGATTAATCGTGTTTAGCGTTTAGGGTGTAAACGCCAAAATTTGATATTTTTATCAAAAAATATTTTCCAATGCAACGTGGTATTTTTTACTAAATTTGATCAATGTAATTCTTAGTTCCAAATATAATATTAAGTACAGCAAATTGTCAGATGTTTGTTATTTGAAATTCATTATTGATTGATTGATTTTTCAACATTCTTGGACGATAGCTTTGCTTGTCGCGGAGGCTTGTTTTCTCAATCACGGAGGCCGTGTTGCTTGTTGGGGTGCTATTTTTTTAAGGATCAGAGGTTTCAAATAAGGCATTTTCAGCTATTTTTGTGTGTGTTTGGTTATGTTTGATTGTTGTAATCATAAAAGCACTTTTCTCATCCTTCAGTGTTATGTCTATTAGTACTAAATTTGTGTCTATGCAAAATTGTGTGAGACTTTTGTGTATGACGTCTTGGCCTTGATTTTGATTAGTTTTTTTCATCAATTATAGAGGTTATATTGAAAGAGCATGCTCTCTGCGTAGATGTTATATGACTTTTTGATTTTCCATTGCTGAAATCTACTACATGTTCTTATTCTTTGGGGGCGCTTTCGTTTGAATTTCTTGATGGTACCAATCTCGGATCGGGGTCAAGTTGTCCATTGTATCAAAGTACATCACATATATATTTGTGTTTGTATTTTTTAGTACAAAAAAAAAAAAAGAATAGCACCAATGTATTAGAGCATTCAATCACAAAATATAGCATTTTTACATTTCTGTGCAAACTTTAGCATTTAGCATTGAAGATCGTCTTAAATGTTGTTTCTAGGTAAACATTAAGAAGTTAAGTATAACTCATTTAAAAACAATAGTATTTTGTTTACTTGAAATTGTTTAAGAGTAGAAAGAACGAAAATTTTAAAAGATGGAGAATGTGAAGAATTTTCTACTTTAGTCCTGGCCAACCGTTAATTATTATATGTATAAAATCAAACGGAAATATGCATTTGTGACCGGGCGATAATACTCATTTCAAGTTATTATTAGAACTTTATCGACACAAAATAATTCAAATATCAATCATGGAATGAAATCATGATTTTTTTTTTTTTTTCATTTTACCGACGAAGGACTAAGATAAGGTATTTTTATATCAGAGACATCTATACAGATGGGGGCAAAGCTGTGTCCTATATCTCCGACTTTATACACTTAAGTTCCCTATCCACTCATTTTAATTAAAACATTAAGACGTTTTGGTTATATGAAAATAAGATTCTTAAAAGTTTATATGACAGTATTTTCAATTAAATAAAGATATTTTTAAATGTATTCTTTGTTTAAGAGTGATTATTTGATTTGGATTCATATGGTTTTTTTTATGTAATTCCTAATTTTGGAAGTAATTTAATTAGAGGCAAATGGGGAGATTACATTTAGAGAGATTTAGGCTATTAAATTAGATCGAGGACCGAAGTTTATAAATTATAAATGTACAGGGGATCATGTCCGCCAATTAATGTTAATATAAAAAAAATCATATAATCAAAGCCGATAAATATTTATTTAAAAAAATATATTTCTAAGAAACTTGTACCAAAATATGAAGGTGTCTGTAGTTTAAAAGCTTAATTTTAGACCTTATTTCACAGAGTAGTACTTTTTTAAGTAATTAACCTTTTTTTTTTTTTTAGCAATCCTTGATATACTACGTTAGATATGCAAAATACTCCAAAAATTATCAAAAGAAGTTTACTCAAATAAGCCACAAATTCTTGGATAAAGAGGTTAAGATCTTATATTCAAATCTTAAATCTATACATTCTCTTATCTACAAAGATATGTACGTATATGGAGGTATATATACCATCGTTTATATGGAGGTTATTTGCTAAGTAATTCCATACCTTGTAAAACAACTCATAATAAAGTGCTTATATGTAATTATTAAAAAAAATTGTTTAGATATAAAAAATTTAACTTGTTAAATATAGTAGAATAATTAAAAGAGATTTTTAGCTAAATGGCATGTTTTTAGCCTTAGTTTCAAGGAATTGACATGAGTTTGTCATAATTAAGTTATTAGTCATTTTTCTTTTTGCTGTTTTTTTAGACATTATGCATTGACTATTTTGTCATTTGTTACGAAAAGTAAAAAATGTTACAGACTATAATAATTTTTATTACAATAGGTAACAACTTTTGATACAGACCGTCACATGCAAAAATTGATAAACATATGTAACAAAGTATCTAATTTTTGTTACACATTTGTCTATTACGATTTGTATTAATATTAATTTGTTACATATCATAACAAATATTGTTACATACAATTGTAATAAAATTTAGGCAAACAAGGGCATTTTGGGCATTCCAAATGTAACCAGGCTAATAACTTAATTTTTGAATAATTGGATCATTTTCTTAAAAGATATTATTTTAATAGGCCAATTTGCCAATGAGCCCTAATTAAAATTAATTATCTTGATATTTTTGAAAACACAGTACACAATTTCTTAGTCAAATTTCATAAGAATTATAAACTATATTCTATCTTTATTTTGTAACATCAAGAACTGATATGGTTGAACTCTTTAAAATATTGATCCAAACAATTATTAATGTTTTTTCTACAGGCTAAAACCAAAAATAAAAGTCTGCCAAATGTGCCAATATAGTTTGATTGATAATAACGACTTGTTCAAACTAATTCATAGTCATCCAAAACTCAACTTCAGCCTTCCCTCCTTGTCTTACATTTCCTTTCAATATGCAACAAATTAAGAAAACAAGTCTATTAAGTGATGTTTACGTAAAGTAAAAAAAAAAAAAAAGCTTTTTGCCGTTATTATATGAAGTTGATTAAGATTATTCTACCTCGAGATGTTTAAACTTTAAGAGATTATGTTCAATAAATTAACAAAGGAAGTACAGATATTATTCCACCTGCAATCAAACCATAGAGAAAAAGTTAAAGGAATCTATTGCACTAATTTAATATGAAAATTTAACCTATTTTCGGGATTTGAGCTAAATAACTTTCCTCAGTCACCCACTGAATATCTAAGACCGTAACAAAGATACTTGAACAATTTTGGTTTTTTTTTTTTTTTTTTCTCTTTCATTCTTTTCCTTAGGGTATATTTGGTTAGATGGACGGAGAATAAGAATGATTCACATAGTTAAAAGTACAGAGAATGTGAAGGATAAAAGGGATTTTAATAATCATTGTTTGAGAGAAAGGATGAGAAATTAGAAAGATAGAGAATATAATCCCTTGTTTGTTTTTCTTATCTAAATGTTTCTATTCTTTTTTTTTTTTAACTTTATTAATCTCAATGCAATATCATTAAATCTCAATCATTTATATCACATAGAAATTCGAAAAGTCAATAACCATCCTAAATGACTCATTTGGATGGTTTTCCTAAATAAGATATAAATTTGTTCAATTGCTATGTTATTCATTATTATTATTATTATTTGTTTTTAATTATTATAGAGGGCAATATAGACTTTTTACATATCAAAGCATCTCCTTCCACCCCTCTCTCCCCCCTCATCTCCTCCCTCCAACAAAACAAAGAGATTTGATTTCTCCCTCTATCTCTCATCCACCTAACCAAGCAACTCTTTAGAGTGTTTTTGGAAAGAAAGAAAACTACTCCTAGTTTAGCAACGATATTTAAATTTTGTTTTTCATTTAAAATAAAAAATTTTGAATGTCATATTGTAAATTAAATTGGTATTATAAATAAATATTTAAATAAGTGCTTAGAAATTACATTTGAACAATAAAATTTCAAAGTGATATTTGAAAAATTACATAGTTAGAGCACGTGAGTTGTAAATTATTAAAATTAAAAATATAGTCTCATTATTCCTAAATATAAAAAAACTAATGTTGTGATTTTTATAAAATTCAGGATACTTTTTCATTTTTCTACATAATAGATACAGTTCTCGAAAATACACATTTATTAAGATCGTTTTCAATGCAAAATGTTAATGTCAATGTCATATTGGACACCTAAAAGATAATAATGCTATATTTGTCATAAGAATACTCAAATGTACTAGTGCTATTTTAAATATTATTTTTATCATTTTATTATTATTTAGTTGCACAACTCATTAAGTAGGGACAATAAATTTTAATCAATAGTAAAAAAGACAGCATGTAGTACTAATGAATTTTTTTTATGGAAGAGATCTTTTTATAATATAAAATTATAATCATAACTAAACCACTAATAGCAAAATGTAAAAATTTGACACTATGATATATTTAGTGCCAAGTTTAGCATTTGTCAAATTTGACATTGAGAGTAACATTGGATTGGAGAATAATTTTTTCATTCAAATGTCAAATTTTGATATATATATATATATATATATTGACACATCAATTTGACATTGCATTAAAAATGCTCTTAACGTGACAATTTCTACTATGCTTCATTTGTTTCACCTATTTGAATGGGTCGTTACAAAATAAATTATTTTGACCATTAATAGCAAAATATTATTGAAATAATTTTAAATTATCCTAAATCATTTAATGTATCGTTTGATATAAATATTTAGATGATTTGAAATTATTCAAAATTATTTTAACGATTAATAATATAATAGTCTCCTATTTAAAATTATTTTGACCATTAATGTTTATTCTTGTTACCAAACTTTATTGTGGAGTATTTCATGAAAAGACAACCTGGGAAGAGTGAAATGGTAATATTGTAAACATGAGGCCATGAGGGAGATTTATGATAATCACGAGAAATAATATATAAATTATTCATAAAGCTGATGTGAATAATGGGAACTCAAGAATTTGCCGTCACATTGTCTCCCATTAAGAAAACAAACAGTGGAGATTACAGATAATCATTGAAATCATTGGGAATTTAAACACTGATTTTATTAATAAATCATAAAATTAATTAAATAAAAAAGAATCAGAATAGCTGTGCGTATCGTGCACGGATACAGATATTTTCTTCAATTTCTTTTTTACTTTCTATGATTTTTTCTCCAAAAATCCGAGAAAGAAGAGAGAGAGAGAGAGAGAGAAATCTGGAAAGCGAAATGTATATGTTTGCGTACAAAATTATGAAAGCAACAATTCCAAACAGATTTTCTTGATTACTTGAGTAATATGGGCCAAAATGTAGATAAATGTCAACCATAATATAATTAATCCCGCACATGGTTTTGAAGATATTTTATTAACCTCATGAATGGATACATATCACATTGGTACGAACATTATTGTATATGTAACTATATTCATGATATTAATTGTATAATACCATTCATATATTACAGGTCTGATTAAGGAAATATAATTTTATGCACTAAATGTGGGGTTTATATACTCCATAGGAAACTTAAATAAATTTTATTTATAAGAAAAATAATATATTTTATATAAAATAATATGATCAGGTAATCAGGATATGTTTCGTGTAGTGTCTTTTTGTTCTAACTTCTAAATACTTATTTTGTATTACATATGAATACGACCTAGCATATTGCATCTTTTCTGATATGACAAGGCACTAACATAATAAATGCGCATAAGTAGATGGACTTGTACTTAATTAGAAATATTAATTACTACATTAATAGCCAATTCATATAGTTCGTAATACTCATCACTCGTAATGATTTATAACAATAAACATTATTCGCAAAGAATAAAATGGGTGATAAGAAATGGCAAGCGCTATGTGTTTTTGAGTTCTGATAATGGAAAAAAAGTACTTGTATAATAGATTTTAAAAGACTAAAGACTTATTTGACATTTAGCAATTTATAAGTCCATGTTTCAAGGAAATTACCAATATTTTTAAAAATTAAAATATTAGTCATTAGTCCATGAAGAATTAAGGATATAAAGGTAAATTTACATAATCACATAATCATCATGTAGTTATAGAAATTATTATTACTTTATTAATTGATAGAAACGTTCAGGCACGGATCCAGAATTCTAATTCAGTGGAGACACAATAATATATAAAATTATAGATAAGCAAAAAGTAAAACTATATCATATATATAAATTATATTGGGTGAAGCTGAAATTTTTTACCAAAAATATATATATATAGGAAAAAAATTATAAATATAAAAAAATTGAATGGGGACACAAGAAATATTTATCTAAAAAATTTCTTGATTATAGAGGTAAAATGTAAATTTTAAAAAATTCAAGGGTGGGGGGGAGTGGTCTACGAAAGATTAATTTGAAATTTTTTTAATTATGGGGCTAAAATTGAAATTCTAAAAAGTTTAGGGGCCCTGTGGGAAATAATGCCTTGGAAACGTTGATTATTTTCTTAAAGCATCATTTAAAAAAATAATTATTTGCTCAATAATCTATAAGAGTAAGTACTATTTAAGGGTAGTTTATAAAAATTACTTATATAATAAATATATGGACATAACACTTTTTATGGACACAAATACCATATACATTTAATAACTTGTTAATAAATATTCAACAAATAATAATATAAGGTATTAAATAATTAAGGTAAATAAGGAGTTTTAAAATGTTTGTAAACATCAGTCTTTGTATTTTTTATGCCATGAATTCTTGTTATTTATAATATGAATCCTATAAAACAACGTTATCAAAATTTTTTTGCAAACCGAAATTTCAAGACAATAAGTTATAGTTTAAATTTGTTTCTAACATTTATCCAATTATAAAAAAAATACAAATATATTTGAAATGTAGACAATCAAATTGATTTTTTTTTTTTGTTTCTCATCAAAAAAATTATTGGGTCAGTTAGGTAAATAATCATTTTAGATTTGTATTTTTAAAAGATAACCACAGTTTAAAAAATTAAAAAACTAACCATAAAAAAAAAGAAATTCTAACCATAATAAAATTAAGAGATTTTTAAGTATTTAGCCAAACTTTAGATTACTTTTTTAGGGATTAGTCATAGTTTTAAAAATTTAAGAAATTAATCATTTTTATTTTTTATTTTATCTCAATCGATGAAAATTTTGGTAATAGTAGGTTTCACTTGCTTTTTTTAAGTTGAATGAGCTAAATTTTTGGAGATTTTTTATTGATTTGTGTAGTTTTTTTTTAAACTATTTATCATACATACTTATGCACATTAAGGTATTTAATGACTATTTCTTTAATTTTAACATTCTATGGCTAAATCCTTCAAATTTTACCTTTAAAATGGCTAATTTTTTAATTGATTCTAATATTAAACATAAAATATTTTGTAAAAAATTTCTTACCATGGTAATAAATTCTAAAAATAATATTTTCTTAAAATTTTAAAATTATGGCTATGTTTTAAAATTATTTTCTAGAAAAACGAGTATTTTAGTAAAATTCTCAAAAATATTTGAGACAAAAGAGGGTGACACCTTATATTACTCCATGTTTGGTAACCTCTCCCAAACCATCACATTCAACTCCATACTATTCCAATCTATTTTTTTTTCTAATCCTACAAACTATTTCATTTTTTTTCAACTTTCCAAATCCCTATACAATATCTTTAAATCTCAACCATTTATATCATTTCGAAATTCGCAAAATCAAACTATTCTATTCATTTTTCTAACTATTTTTTAAACAATTTTCAAACCATTTTGACCACCCAAAAAATGAGATGGGATGGGTATCCCTTTGTTTGCCCCACCCATTTCAGCCATGCCATTCCATTCTATTTTTTTTTATTTTTTTCAACTTTCCTAATCTTCCAAACCATTCTATTTTTTTTCAACCATTTTTTCAACTTTTCAAATCCCTATACAATATCTTTAAATCTCAACCATTCATACCACTTCGAAATTAGCAAAGTCAAACTATTTTTACATCTTTTTTTCAAACCATTCAAAACTATTTTCAAACTATTTTTTTATAAATGGGATGGAATGGGCAAAATGCCCACCCCAAACAAGGGGATAAGTTAGCTTTACTTCTTAATGTTTATTTAAAAATTAAGAACGCAATATATAAAAAGAATTTGCCAAATTTACGAAAGGAAAAAATTTAAGAATGCTACATTAATATTCTAAACAATAAAATTTATTAAAAATAAATAAAACGATTCAAAACCTTTCATATTTGATTACGTATACAGAGTTTTTTCTCTTAGATAAGAATTGTTGTGATTTTTGTTTTGAATAGGAAGAGTGGAGAGAGAGAGAGAGAGAGAGAGAGAGAGAGAGAGAGAGAAGAGAGCATATATAACAGTACAACGTGGAACAGCGCAAAATACGATGAGAAGTGGCTCTGTGGTGTGGTGTCTTTCCGTAGGTACCGTCACATACAAAAGCATCACTGTCGGATATCGTGTCCACAATTCCCACTCCTTTTATTTTATTTTATTTTATTTCTGTCCCTCTAATTAATTTTTTAAGAGATCACTAATTTATAGTTAGCTTTGCAGGCTCAACATTAAATACGATACATTTGTTTATACAGTTTATGTTGAAGCGTGATCTAGCTGTGGGCCCCACCCCAGAATTGCAGAGCCGCTGCGAAATTCAGTAGGCTCGGGTATTAGATTAGGTTCGGCTCCGAAGCTGTAGATCTCCCGAGCCTGTCCCTACACGCGTCGAAACGCTATTGGACGAAAACACTTGGTGTTTGCCCATTATTTTATTATTATTATTTGTTTGCCAAAACTAAGCTAGTGCTTAAATACGGTTTTGTCCTCATTCTATATTAGCATTTAATTGGTTTTGTTTTGTTCTTTAAGAAAATTTCAACTTGGAAATTACCTAATATAGTTAGGTGTTTCTCCACGAGGGTTCAAAATATTTGTTAAATAAAAACGGCATGGATGTATCATGTCTTGTATTATTGTATTTACGCACTGATCGGGAACGAGAGTGGTAAATTAAATATAAAAAATCTATAAAAATGTCTTCGATCTTGTGTCATGTTTGTAAGTGGTAAATTAAAATATAAAAAATCTATAAAATTGTCTTCGATTTTGCGTCATGTTTGTAAGTCACACTTAAGTCTTCAAATGAGCAATTATAAGCTCGGCATGCGGTCAAATTATAGATGTGTCATATTGTGCTTCAATTTGTACTTATTTCATGTAATCATAATTTTAACAAATATTTTAGAATTTGTCTTCATGGAATATAAGAATATTATTTTAAATTATAATAGAGTTGAATAGATTTTTTAGAAATGGAAAAACATTAACAAACTCAAAGAGATACAAATGTGCAAATGGAAAACGACTTCAAAATGATGTACAACTGAGGTCTTTAATAATAGAAAACTTATTACATCTATTGAATTTCAAACAAAAATAGACCTTTTCAAGAAAATCCCTCTACAATGGGAAGACAAATCCATTAATCGATCAAGTTTAAGACGTCTACAAAACTAAGGTCATATGCAAATCAAATAGACAACAAATGAACTAAGCACTAAAGAGAAGGGAAGTACCTTTCATTATCGGAAAGAAAACATTTAAATAAAATAAAAAATAATAATTGGCAAAATAATAAATTAATTCGAGCAATTCGAGTCTCAATAAACAAAATCACGAAAAGAGCGAAGCCCTCCCGAATTGAAGTGATATGAAACGTTACTACAACAGAAGGCGGATAAAGCCTTCGTTGGTGCCCAATTTTTGCTGCGAGTGAGAACTATGGATTGACATCATTAATAACCAAAGTACCAAACGAAACCATATCTCGTCAAAATGACAATAAAGGAACCTATGACACCTTTCTCAAAGGCAGCAAAATCTATTCTTTACTCAACTACTTTGCCTATGCATAGTCTTTTGACAATCCTTTTTAGGTTATTTAGCTTTAGTTGTTAATTAGGTTGTGTTGAAATTGACATATTAGCAATCCTAAAAAATAAAATGAATTACATAATCAAAATTTTGTTCTAAAACTTCTTATGTTTTTAATTTCTCATTGATAGATAGCATTTGGGCAATTGAAAGGTATCTAAACTATTTTCTTATCAATAGAGGAAGTACAATCTGCTTTTTGAGGCAAATTAGAGAGGCTATATGGATGTCCAATTTATTGGACAATGCTATGACATCAAGTCCACCATTGTTCTCACAAAAGCAACAAAAGAACGTCGACTCATATTCGTTTGATTTGCCAATTTAAGAGATAAAAAATTTGACAAAGAGAATCCAAATCCCATAAATCTTTGTTTTATTTATAATGACCTCTTTGAATTTACAAGAAAACAAAGACTAAAAGGTCGAAAAAAAGAATTCCTAAAATTCCAACTGTTGTACAATACTTTTGACAACTGTGATAGAGAGATAAAAATAATAATAAAAAAAAACATAGTAAAAGACAGAAAGAGACCCATGAGACAAAATAAAAGTCCTTTGTCGAAGTCCTTATCCCCCAATAAAAGGCATTACAAGAAATTACTGAGAAACTAATGTGGAAAATGGAAATTATTTAAAATTTTAAATAAAAAATGCTTTACATAGTAACATTCCAAGATATCATAAAATGTGGGGCCCTGTATCATGGCAGTCATTGAATGACTAATCAATAGCCACGTGGACAACAAAAGACCCAATTATTTAAACCATGGTTAGGATCTGAGCAAAGTGAGATCAAATAATTCGGAAGAGGGGATTGAAATCCTATCCAAAATCATGTATAACAAATGCCATTTATCATAATATGTAATCTAAAATCAAAATTATTAATTGAGATTTTGTGTTATATGCTATTTACAATTTTTACATAATTTAGTATTATATCAAAATTTTATAATAAACAGATTAATAAAAAAATTAAGAAAATTAATCACTGATTATTTTGGTAAAACATTTTTAACTGGTTACAAATACGGGCAATAAGAGGCAATAAGAAATTTTCTATATATAGATGATAGAAAATACACACACACATACAGATAAATACACTGAGAGAGGGGTCCGACTGTGACTGTCAAATCTACATTCTCTTTCTCTCTCTCCCTCTCAAACTCATTTGTTTTCTCTATAAAAAAAAAAAATCCCAAAATCTAGAGGAGAGAGAGGTCTGGTCACTTAAAAAAAAAAAAAATTCCTAGAATCGGCCATCTTTATATTCGTCTCTTTGTTTGTTGTTTCTCAAAAATCGCTTCGTCTCTTCAGTCTTCCCAGTCCCAAAATGTAATGTTACGGATTTTCAAGGTACGAATTAATATATTGATTTTGTATGTCAATTTAATATGCTTTGTTAATTAGATATTCGTTTCCATGATAAAATAAACTACTTTGTTCTCATCTGGAGCTTTGGTTTTAGTTTTGTGGGTTTGTTCGTTCAATTTCGTTTGGCAAGGACATTGATCTTATCAGCTTATCCCTGTTTCTCTTTTTTCTTCTGGGTTTTTTTTTTTTCACAAGAATTTTTCAAATTAAATTTCATTTCTTAAAAGAACTTCTAATGCTAGTGCGTTTGAGATCTTCTTTCTCTCATGGGCATAGTTTTTATTAATTTTTTTAACCGTATTAGATTTTTTAATTTTTTTTATTTTATTTTGGCCTCTTTCTACTTCAAGAACTTATGCTTCTGTGTGCGCAACTGGAAAAGCTTTCATGTACAGAGTTTTCTAACATTTGAATTTTCCCATTTGATCCTCTTTTTATGAATTTGAAAAATGAGAAATAAAAAAAAAAGAAAGAAAATTAATACTTCGAAGCGCATTTTTATAATTGAATTGTTATCAAAACTCCATTTATTTCATTATTTATTATTTTCTATTTTTGCTTGTAAAGATTAATAATGTTGTCTCCGCACCAGTACCCTTGTGCTCTGATCTTCTCTGCATCATTGACTATTTTTATTTCCTTTCTCTTATTTTTATTTTTATTTTTATTTTTTATTTTCATTTTTTGTGGTCTTTGAGATTCTTCTTCGGAACTCTTGAGCTTTTAAGCCTTTAGGTGGGCATTTTCCGAGTACAATATAAAAAAAAAAAAAAAGTTTTCCCTTTTATGGAAATAGGACTGCTTTTTTCCATCTCATCATAATCATCAATAACAGTACTAAATATATTAGCGATAATAGCATTATTATTAGAACTAATAACAACACCAATAATTCACTTCTCTCTCTCTCTCTCTCTCTCTCTCCCAAAACTCCACAAATGGAAGCCATGATTCCCATTCCCACCACAGAAGTTGTCTCATATGCCCTTATGCCTTAAACAATTCAAACCCCTTGTTTTCTCTTTCGCCTTATGTAATGTAAGCATGTGCACATAAGGAGATATGATTATGGGCCTTTTTTTCTTTCTTTTTTTTTTCTTTTTCACCAAAAATATTACCAAAATAAAATAAAAAAATCTAACACCCCCTTGGTTTTTGTTGTTGCAGAAGAGCAGAGAGACTTTGGAGATTCTGATTCCTTAAGCCAATTCTGACTTGCCCAGCAAGAAAGTTGTTATAGAGATATACATATAGATATACAGATATAAAAATGGAAGGTGAAACGTATTCTGGGCTTGGGCTGGGCAATGGAAGTGGGCAGATAGAGATGGATGGGAAAATCTTGCAGACATTCCAGAAGAAGTTCGTGCAAGTTCAGAACATTTTGGACCAAAACAGGATTCTGATAAACCAGATAAATCAGAACCACGAGTCCAAGATTCCCGACAACCTCAGCCGGAATGTTGGTCTCATCCGAGAACTCAACAACAACATCAGAAGGGTCGTTGACCTTTACTCCGATCTCTCCGATTCCTTCGCCAAATCCGCCGTCGAAGCCTCCTCCGAGGGAGACTCCGGTGGCTCTGGAAAACCCGGCCTCAAGCGGAATCGCCTTGCTTAGAAGAAATGGACACAATTTTTTTTTTCTTCTTTCGATTTTCTAATATTTTTTTTTGGGTGATTAGATTGCTCTGTGCTGTTTTTAGTGGATCTCTCCCTCTCTCTCTCTCTTTTATTTTTCGTTTTAGGAAAGAAAATAATTGTGTACGGACGGTGATTTTTTTCTTTGCAGTTCATTGTAACTCTTGTGTAGTGTAACTTTTGAAATCTAATTTAAGGCGAGAATGGCAGAGAGGAAAAAAAGGGAAGAAAAAAAAGGGTCTTGTTTGGTTATGATGTTTATGATGATTATCTGATTATTGTGAACTTTCTCTAGAGACTTTGGTGATGATGAGATTGTCCTAAAAATTTACAAGGGGATTTCTTGTTTACTCAAAGAGAGAGAGAGGGAGATATATATATATATATATATATATATTAACTTTTTGATTTCTCTAAAAAAGACTCAGATCAGATCATGGGTCTACCAACCTCTTTTTCATTTAAAGGGATCACTTTTTGATGCAAAAACTCGACAGTCAACAATGCCCTGTTGTTAGTTATTTCCATTTTTCAACTTGACAATAAATATTAGCAGTTCTATAGCTAGTTATCTACAGGTTTGGTATCTGAGTTCTGAACTGAAGAGGTTTAGATGCTATTATTTTCTGAGCATTACTGCCAAAAAATAAAAATATATAAATTTCCCTCTACTTCAATATTCCTTTTTTTGTCTTTTGCTGAATTTTTTTTTTGGCACTATTCTCTTTGAGCTGAGAAATGTCACTGCTTACGATCTTTGCTGTACATGAAGTGTGAAGAGGAGTGAACATAGACACTCTGTGTGAGCCTCCGAGACTTCGTGAAGGTACTCTCAAATTTTTGGAAGAAAGTAAGCTTTTTTTTTGTTTTTTTTGTTTTTATGTGCATGAAATAATTGTGGGCGTTTAAAGGGTGAACTAGCTAAATAGGATATTCTGGAAAATATTTTTAAATTTTAAGTAATATATCAAAAAAAATTATGACAATAGCCATGATCCAGGTGAAGATGCATTGATGAATTTCATCTTCCATACTTACTTGTTGCTCATTTTTTTAATAAATGAAAATATTTGCCATATTTTTAAATTAATTAAGCAAAATGACTTTTTTTTTTTTTTTACAATTTTCCACGTTTAAATGAGCTTTTTGATTTTATATTTTTTTATGTCGCAAAATTTTCTAAAATTTATTAGTATTATTATTAGAATATTTTTCAGCAATGTTTCGTGAGTTATACAGGACGTGACAAATTATCCTTTGACCTTTAATATTTAGCACTTTCCAACTTAACTTGAAATTGTTGGCTAAAGCCATCTCCAAGACTCCAACCCACGGTATTATACCGTGGAATAGTGAGATATTGGGTCAAAAAACTTCTCTAACCCTCGCCATATTTGTCGCTATTTTGGAGTGATATGAACAGTTGAACGTTATATATAGTGTTCCACTATTCAACGCTATACTTTTTTCAAAAAAAAATTAATAAATTTTTATGTGGGATAAAATATATAATATTAGAAAATTAGAAAAAAAATTAAATAATAAAGATAAAATGAATATAGAAAGAAATATTCTTTTTTATAGTGAAAAATAGAGTATTGGATTGGAGATGAAATATTGTACTTGATAGTGATATTTACTCTATTTTAAAATATTGTGTACTGTATTTTAGAGTATTGGGTTGTAGATGGCCTAATAGCTATAAATTGGTAACTCCCATCCATCTTTTGAAGAGATGGTCTATCATGTCATTTGCACATAATTTTAATTGAGATGTCAATGATATTTTTAAAAAATTTAATAAAGATTATCAAATAATTTGTTTTAAGTTTTCTTCTCTTCCTCCTTATTCTTCTTCATGTTTCTTAAACGTTAGAGCTTTTTTTTTTTAAAAAAAAAATTACAAATACAAGACAATGGCAAAAAAGAAAAAAAAATCTCCAGTCTTGATTCGTATTTCAAACAGATAGACCAACCAACCAACTAAACATCGCCTTTCTCAACTGTCGGATAAGAGCCACTAAGGCTCGCTTCACCAACTCGCCTTCCACGTCAATCCAGACCAGCAAGTTCGATCGTCATCACCAATCTCCATATTTAAGGTGAGTCGAAGGGAACGACATCGTGTTGTGGTGGAACGGTTCCCTTCGACATCGACGAAACTGTTCGGCGAAATCAATCAATGGTCGATTGAGAGTAGCACAGACGACAATCTTAGTGTTGCAGAGGCATGGAGGTTCCACACAAAATCACTAATCTAGGTTCAATTCTATATTGCAAGTAACTAAACGTCCTTTACAATTTTGCTATGATCATAAATTTAAGACTACGAATCATAAACTAATCTAGTAATATGAAAGTAATTCAGAAAATTAACGAGCCCTTTAACAGCCCAAATTACGATCAATAAAAAAGTCAAATAATAGAAACGAATAATCTCAAATATTATTGAAAAATCAATAAGCATTCACAATCAACCAAGTTAGGATTTTTAAAACCCTTAACTACAAGGAAATTGGCTACTCATAATATTGGTTAAGTACACCAAGAATTTAGAAGGAGAATAATGATAATTATTGTCGTCATTGAAATCCACGCAAAAAATCGTTTCGGCTCCATTTAGCGTGCTGCGTCTCTAATTCTCTATTAATAGCAGGGTGTGAAAAAAGTGTTTTTTTCGTGGTTTCTTAAGTTTCTATTTATAATCTTAGAGCTTCGCCGTCCAAATTATGTCAAAATAAGGGTTTTTGGTGCAACTCACAAAGAGGCGTCAGGCGTTATCAAGATCTTCGAGTTTAAAATTGGAGTGGCGTTGTGTCGCCCAGGATGCTGCTGCGACGTCTCATGGTGTAATTTTCCTAACTAGCCCCGTCGGTTGCTAATGTTTCAATATTTTTCACCTTTTTTTCCTTCAACCTCACCCTTTTTTGCCGTATGCTTGTTGTTGGACGTGCAAAACTAAAATTAACTTATTAGATCACATTTTAACATAAGAAGGCCCTAAAATGTGAAGTGATTTAATAACAATATATATTAAAAATGCAAACATATCACTATATCAGCGTGGAGACACGGGGATCGATGTGCAGTTTCAGCCTTGGAATGGTGTAATGGCACAACACAACTGGCACAAAACTTGAAATCTAAATGCTTCAGGGAAAAAAAAAACAAAAACAAAAAAAAACAAAAATCAAACAAACAAACAAACCTTGAAGTCTAAAGACACAATTTCAAGTAAACTGAAATTGAAAATAAACGTAAAAGAGTGAAGTACGGTTCGGGCCGCTACAAAACATGCCACCATATTTTATTCTAGAAAATTCAAGAAGATATCATTCGTCTGAGGATGTTATTGCACAATTATTTTATGGTCAAATTGACTAAATATTGCCAGACATTATAAAGGATTAAGGCCAATCCTTAACACTTGCATATATTAAGCATTATTTTATAGTTGTCTAATCTAATCCAGTCTATCAAATCGACCCTAGGTGTCTAAGTCTAATATCCAATGTTTGGAACCCCAGACTTTTCAACTAAAATGTGAGCTTAAGACAACGGTCTCTTTCAAACAAAACCCCAGAAGAAATATTTCGTTAGGTAAATCCATATGCTTGACTTGACTGGAGAAGTTGGATGTCAAAATCCACTTAAAAATCTTTCACCCACCTTTGGAATATCTAATAAAATGTAGTCATGGTAGTTTAAAAAATATGTTACTTGAACCGTAATTAATAGAGTATTGTTAGGAATTTATAGCCATCTGAATTGTATGAATAAATTCAAGAAAAACATTTAAATTTTGTTCTTTAAGAAAGAGAATAATTTGTCTGCCTTTTCTTACTAGCTCTATCAATTTTTTAGTTGTACAAAATTAATCCAATTAAATTTTCAGTTATACAAATTAATCAAATAATTTTTTAATTAAACAAAAGAATGTACCTAAATAAGTTTCGGTCAAGAAAACGTTTATAAATTTTGTATAATTTGCCTGCCTTTGCTTATTCATCTACTTGAATAGTCTATCGTAGAAGAAGACGATAACGACCCGATTCAGGATCAAGAATTAACAAATGATATTATAGCACAATCGGTTCATTGCATTATATAAACATAATCCAAGTGCAATAAAGAAAAATTAAAACATTAATTTTAGAAAAATATATGTGCCAAGAGAGACAATAAGCATAAAATCACTTGCCATAAAATAAAAAAATACAATACGATTTAAATGCGAAAGTTTTAGAAATTTTGACTCTTCAAAAATTTAATCGGCGGTCCGATAACTCACTCGAGGTTGGGCCCAATATATGCACTCGTTGTATTCCTATGATTGTTGTATAGCTCTTAAACTTTCCCTTTAACTCACCAGCCACAGAGCACACTAGAGAGCCAAAAGCTAAATAATCTAAAATTAAAAATATTACTAAAAAAGTACTATATAACAATAAACATAGAGATCCGATATAAGATCTAGTCGAACCAGTGGTAAGTTCAAGGCTCCCTTAGCATTTCGTATAGGCCCGTCATATAGATTAACAAATATCTAAGCATGTTATACGACTTGTTAAGGATCCTTAAGTCACTAGCCATTGAAAGAAATTTTATTGTTTGACCTTCTTTAAGACCTCTTTTAGGCCGTTTTGTAAATTTCTCATTTAGGCTCCTTCTTGGCTGTTTTAGAACTTTTGTATGCCTTTTTGCAGGCTGTTTTGAAACTTCATGATGCCCATGTGTGGGCCGTTTTGTAACTGTACAATGCCCTCGCGTGGGATAGGCCCCTTTGACGGCCATTTCGAAACTTCACAATGCCCCCGTGCGAGCTAGGCCTCGGAGGTGGGGTGGGGAGGGGAGGGGTTGGTTTAGAACTTCATGACACACCGTGCGAGCCATTAAGGAGCTTCATGATGCCCCCTTGTGGGTCATTTCAAAACTTCACGATGCCTCTTTGCAGGCCATTCTAGAATTTCACGATGCACTCGTACACTAGGCCCCTTCGCGGGCGTGCAGGTCGCTCTGGAACTTGTTCATCTGTAAATAATAATACTTAACCTTACCTAGGAGATGTGGAACTGTACTGCTTACCTGTCTTCTCTATTGGCTTAAATGATTGTGGCAGTCAAAATATCTTGAGCTGAGAGGACAAGACATTTTGTGTAGTCCCACGTTACTTGGGAAATGTCAAGTACAATATGGCTTATAAGGTCATGTACTTACTTTGCAGTGGTATGAGCCTAAATTCAAGAGTAAAACTATGAGGGCTTAAGGTCTAAAATAGACAATATCATACCAAGTAAGGGCATTGACCATTACAAATAGTATCAAAGTAATGGCTCAGCCCTAAGTGTAGAGGACAAGGAAGTTGGCCTTTTTCGAGGAAGGGAGGGGTGATTGTGACAGACAAAATCCTTTTAGCCAAAAGGCCAAGATGGGGTAAGTTGTGCAGTCTCACACCATTTGGGTAAGGTCCAATGTAATGGTTTATATGGTAATGCACTCATCTCCCAATGGGATAAGGCCTTTTGGATAAAATCCAGTAGCAAAATTATGAAGGCTTAGGTCCAAAGTGGGTAATATCATACCGAGTGAATATGTATATGCCCATACAAATTAATAAACCGATAAGGCCTTTTGGATAAAATCTAGTAGCAAAACTGTGAAGGCTTAGGCTGAAAGCAGACAATATCATACCGAGTGAAGATGTGCATGCCCATACGAATTAATAAATCGCTTTTTATAATAATAAGGATTATTAATCAAATAATTATTTTTTGAATGATATTTTAAGAAAAAGAATCAATGTTCTCATTAATTAAGGAAATAGTTATTTTCATAACTACAAAAAAGCTTGTGATTTTGCCTTTATACCTTCAATTCTTTAAGGGCCTAGCTAATGGCTACAAAATATTAGATGTGACTGTGAAAAAGTCTATGGAAAAGACTATTAGATGTGATTGACATGCAAAATAAAAAAAATGAATAAGAAAAGTAGATAAGAAGAAAGAAAAAAAAATGGCCTCTAAAATTGTCAAAACATTAGTATTTCAAAAGCTTAAAAAAAGGAATTAAAAAGATTAATAAAGCATCAAGAAAATCGAAAAGGAAGAAAAAAAAGTATGAAAATGAGAGAAGATAAGAAAGAATTATAAAAAAAAAAAAGATTTTTAAAGTGAGATAGAAAAAAGAGATTGTATAATAAATAAAGGAAAAACAAAAGAAATTAAGCAAATGGATTTGTGTTGGTATGATCATTTGATTGGTATGATATTAAGTGAGAGTAAGAGAAGTAAGAAGAAAGAAGGGAAACCAAGTACCTAAAACAAAATAAATTGACCTTGAAATGGATAGTATACATGTGAAAAGATAAATAGCAAACACAACTCTTTGTTATACAGTTATAGACATATATAGATGTTGCTATAATTATATATATATTTATTGAGTTGCACTCTACTTTAAGAATTTATGCTTCTATTTTGCGTAACTGGAAAAACTTTTATCTACAGTTCTAGCTTTTAAATTCTCTATTTGGTGAAGGGAGAAAATATTTAAATTGGACACTAATTAATATATATATATATATATATATATATTCAATTTCAATAATGAAAAAAAAAACATTCAATTTATCAATTATTTCCACTCATTCTATGCAAGCAATTGAGTTATTTGTATGTTGTTATATTTTTTAGAAATTGGATATCTATTTAAATTAAATGTTAATTTTATATTTTTACTATAATTTCTTTTTTTATTCTTGTATGTCAAAAGTGAAAAAAAAAACGCCTTAATAGTGTAGTTCTCTATTCAAATCCTTCTGAAAATACAAGAAGCGCACTCTGATAATTGAATTGTTATCAAAATTCCATTTATTTTATTATTTATTGTTGTGTATTTTTGCTTGTAAAAATTAATATTGTAGTGTCTGCAGGTACTACCCTAATGTTTTGATCTTCTTGCATCATTGACCTTTTTTTTTTTTTTTTTGGGTGGTCTTTGAGATTCTTCTTTGGAATTTTGAGCTTTTAAGCCTTTAGGTGGGTATTTTCTGAGTACATTCAAAAGGCTCCTCTTATGGAAATGGGGAAATGGGAGCTTTTTCCCATCTCATCATGATCATCAACTTTACTAATAAAAATATAGCGATAATGGCATTGGATTAGAATTGATTACAATAAATTAAAAGGTTCCTTTCCTTGTGCATTTTTTAATAATAATTAAAATTTCAAAAATTAAAAAATAGTTAATAAATAATGATAATAAAAATTATTAGCATATTATAATTGGGATTTTTAAGGATTTAACCAAATTTTTGCTAATTTTTTAATATTTAACCTTAGAATGTCAAAATTAAGGATTTAGCGTCACATACGTATATGTTACATGTAACATAATATGTTACACGTGTATCATATGTATTTTACACATGTAATATAATATATTATACGTATATTACATATTATGTTACACGTTCGTTAAGGCTAAATCCGTAATTTTGACATTCTAGGGTTAAATCATTTAAACTTTATCTTTAAAATGATTAATTTCTTAACTGATTCATTATAATTTAACTAAAAAAAATTACAGTACATAATTTATCATTATTATATTTTCAAAATTTTGAAATATTGATATTTTTTCAAAGAGAAAATTCCTAGTATCTCTTATGTTTTATTAAAGTTTTAAGTTTGTTTTCTAAATTTTCGGTATACAAAATTTGTTTCATTTTCTTAAAATATAAAAAAATATTAAATACTAAATAGACCCTATAATTAAACATAAAATAAAATTATTAAAAAAAAAAAAAAAAACCTCAACATGGAAGCCATGATACCCATTCCCACCACAGAAGTTGTCTCATATGCCCTTATGGCCTTAAACAATTCAAACCCCTTGTTTGCTTTTTTGCCTTATGTAATGTAAGCATGTGCACATAAGGAGATATGATTATGGGCCTTTTTTTCTTTCTTTTTTTTTTTTCTTTTTCACCAAAAATATTACCAAAATAAAATAAAAAAATCTAACACCCCCTTGGTTTTTGTTGTTGCAGAAGAGCAGAGAGACTTTGGAGATTCTGATTCCTTAAGCCAATTCTGACTTGCCCAGCAAGAAAGTTGTTATAGATATACATATAGAGATACAGATATAAAAATGGAAGGTGAAACGTATTCTGGGCTTGGGCTGGGCAATGGAAGTGGGCAGATAGAGATGGATGGGAAAATCATGCAGACATTCCAGAAGAAGTTCGTGCAAGTTCAGAACATTTTGGACCAAAACAGGATTCTGATAAACCAGATAAATCAGAACCACGAGTCCAAGATTCCCGACAACCTCAGCCGGAATGTTGGTCTCATCCGAGAGCTCAACAACAACATCAGAAGGGTCGTTGACCTTTACTCCGATCTCTCCGATTCCTTCGCCAAATCCGCCGTCGAAGCCTCCTCCGAGGGAGACTCCGCTAAGCCCACGCTTAAGCGGAATCGCCCCGCTTAGATCCAAGCGTCCACCCAATTTTTTTTTTTTTAAGAATTTGTTTTAGAGGAGAAGAATTGGGAAAAAGGGTGGGTTTTTTTTTTTTCCTAAATGGTAAAAAATGTGATTAGATTATTTTGTAATGTTTAAGTGGATTTAGGAAGAAAATAATTGAGTAATTATTTGTTTCCGGTTAGTTTTTCGTTGTTACTCTGTGTAACTGTGGATTATTGGATATCTAAATTAATACGAGAATGACAAAAAAAAAGGAGAGAATCTTGTTTGGTTTGTGATATGATATTTATGATTTATCTGATTATTGTGAACTTTTTATCAGGGGATTTGATGATGACGATGATGAGGTTTTGAGTGTGATCTCGTTGTCATAAAAATTCACAACGGGTTTCTTGTTTTACTAAAAAGAAAGGATAAAAATGAGAAAAGGGTTTTGTTCTTTTTTTTTTTTTTTTGTGTGTTATAACTTTTAGATCTCTCTCAAAAAGACTGAGATCAGATCATGGGTCTACCAAACTCTTTTTCATCATAGAGATTACTAGTATTTGCTTTTTGATGAAAAACTCCAAAATGCCATATTTTTTTATTTGTCCATTTATTGACATCACTGCAAAATGGATTAGCAGTTCTTTTTCTAACTGGATGGGTATCTGAGAACTGAACTGAAGAGGTTTCAGATGCTTTTATTTTTCTGATGCCTAAAGCCAAAAAAATATATACATATTTTTTTTCGAAAATTCCTCTCTTTTTCACTATTCCTTTTGGCTGAGAAATTTCACTATTTTATGACTTTTTGTTGTTCATAAAGTGTGAAGAGAAGTGAACAATTGAACATAGACACGCACAATTGAACATAAGTGTGAGGGTTAGTGAAGATGCTCTGAAATAATTGACCAAAAAAAAAATTCTACTTTTTTGAGATATTATTATTATTATTATTATCTTTTAGTTCCCAATCACAGGCCACCACAAGAACAGAATCTCAGAGAAGGAGTTTTGATGACGCTTTTGACCATTTTTTATTGTTGTTCCTAACCAATGACAATCCTTTTTTATGGTACTACTTCTACTGGGAAAAAATAAATTAAATAGCAGTGTCAATAAGTACTCTTGTATATATATATATAGACTATAGTATAGATAATTTATCTTATTTATTTTTTGGTTCAATCTAAATAAATAAAGCACTAGAGTTCCAAGAGACAGACAGATATGTGTAAACAGTGAGCCCCAACAACATGATAAAGGGACCCAAAAGGTTCTCTTTTTGGGATGGAACTCAACTTCTCCATGCTTATCCTCTTCCCTCTCTCTCTCTCTGCCAAGGTTTTATTCATAAATATATTTAATTTAATTATATTTATTTATGGGATATTTGTTTGTTTCTTTTTATCACATACATAATTTCTTAAATATTCCATTTATGCAATAAATGTCCTTTATGAGTAGCTTCAAGTTGATGATTCCTCAGCAGTCTCTCTCTTGCTCTGATTGAGTAGATGTCCTTGTTTTGGTGGGCCCACATTGGATGTGGCAACCTAATTCTTTTCCTGATATTAGGAGAAGAAGGGCCCACATAAGGGAGTGTGTGATTGCTGGAAATGGCTTGTTTATTAGATTTTGAATTGTGTGTGGTGAGGGCGACACTTCATCTACAAATGATCAAACTTGTTCAAGAGAAGACCAGAAAAAATATATATATATATTCAAGAGTAATGAGATAATCGTTTATTAAAGACAAAATATAATAATTATCGTACTTATTTTTATTTTAATTAATAAATAATTGTCACATTATTTGAGGAAATTCTTTGGTGAATTTTTTTTTAATGAGGAAAAAGATAGTCATATTTATTTTGTCAGTAATCTTAAAAAGGTAAATAAACCCACCGGAAATTCCTCTATATTTGACAATTTTTTCTCGCAACTTCTGACATGGGAAACATAAAGAAAAACAGACTGATGGGAAATACAAATACTGGCCGTTGATTTCAAAATGAAGGGCTGATGAAGCATGATTTGCATAGTCTTAACATAAACACACGCACACAATATATATATATATATACACACAATTTTTATTATCTGTCATTTTCATCTTTTTCCTTTAACTCCTCTTTCTTGGCTTTGAGAAGATGAAGTCATCGGAGTGTTGCGTCCTCGCTTACGTCGATAACTAGCTCATCAAAACCAAAATTAATGGAAAAATAAAAGAATTCATGAAGCACCACAAAAACTACATCAATGACACTGTTGATTTTTTCTTTTTAAAGTAAGTCTCCAAATCCCATTTAAAAAAAATCCTCATAATATACCCCTCTGTCAAAATTCTCATTAAGCATCAACATTCACCCAAAAGAAGAATTGTTATCAAAAGAAAATCACTCGACTCTAGAGAGTCTTTTAGAATACTCCTCTACGGCGATGCTTGACGGTCATGAACTTGGCATTGCTCTTGACACCCAAATACCCAATTGCCCAAGCTCTCGCCGGCAACGTCTTGAGCACCTTTCCGACGCAAATCAGAATGACCGTGCCGGGCATAAAGGCAGACCTCCTTGCCTCCGTCCAAGCCCCGATGATAATAAGCTTAAGTATTAGAGAGGTTTTGAGAAGATACGTAAATATAAATAATAAGTTAAAGATGAGATTTTGATTTGAGGTGTCTGTGTAGGGCATAGAAGTGGGTTTTGCGGGAAGTACTAGAACCAGATTTTCAAAAAAAAAAACGAAAAAATAGGAAATATTTGGTGAGATGACACTCATATTAATATTATGCACCTTTGTTAATATCCAATCACCATTGTTAATTTGTTTCCCATCAATCTGTTTTTTTCCTGTTTCCCATGGCAGAAGTACCATTTTTTCTAATCAAAAAGGTAATTTATCAATTCTATTCAAGTGTCGTTGTTGTTGTTAATAATTAGAGGTTGAGAGATTCTATTTCTAATGTGAATTTTGCAGTACATTTTTGGTTATGTATATTGTCGAGATAATTTATTGAAAGAAGGAATTCAATCTTATGAATTACAACAGCATATATATAATATGGTCTAATACATAAACATATATTAAATTTTTATGAAATAAAGTTTAATGTTTATGTTAAATAGTTATACAAATACACAAACCATGCTAAAATCCACATTATGTTACCTAACACAATATTATATGACACACTACTATAAGTCTATAACAAGGGTAAATTATGAAATATATATCTTTTTATACTTTTTTTTTCCTCTTATTTTTCTTTTATTTTTGCCATTTTATTTAATATATATAATTTATCCTTTGGGTGGGGCTTACTGCACAACTATTCATGGTCAAATAATGATAGACATCGTAAAATTATGAAGGCTAGCTAATCCTTAATACTTGCACAATTAAACATTGTATTATAATTGTCTAATAATCTAATGATACTTAATCTGATCTATCAATCGGACCCTAGCAGGAACGGATCCATGTTGGTGTTAAGGGGCCCTGGTCCCCTCTCCCTCGACTCAATCTATTGTAATATATATATATATATATATATATATAGATTTAAATGAAAAAAAAATTCTGATTTATAAGTATAAATTATTATAATCAATTTATGTGGATCTTTATGTGAAAAATTATAACTATAACATATTGACTTATATTTATTCTAGGTATTTTTTTTAGATGAGAAAGCCAATTATAAAAGGCAAATTATTGAAATTTCAAATTTCAATGTTGAAAAATTTGATATAGATTCACTTATTCGCGATATACAATAGAAACATTCTACATTTTATTAGATTATGAATGTAATTATGCATTTTGGGATATTTAATTATGAATTTTTATCTATTATTTGATGCAAATAAAATATATATATATATAATTAAAAAATTAAATACTTTTATAATTGGCCTCCCCGATAATGTGATTCTAGACCCTAGGTGCCTAAGAGTATACTTGATAGGAGCCAAGGAAATGAGCATGGATGGACCAAACAGAAGGGGAAAGAATGGAAAAGAAAATATTTTAAATTTTCTCAAAATAGTGGGTCCAAGAGTTTATAAATGTCTTTAATTTTTCCTTTTTCACCGTGTCACCCACCTCATCTTAGTCCACACTCCTTTCGATCTTTACCCCAAATTTTCCCTCCAACCAAGCATAACTTAAGTCTAATCCTTTGTTTGGACAAAATAAGACGCTTTAACTAAAATATGGGCGCAAGAGAACGGTCTCTTTCAAACAAAACCACAGAAGCAATATTTAGTTAGGTAAATCCATGCTTGACTTGACTAGAGAAGTTGGATGTCAAAATCCACTTCAGAATCTTTCACCCACCTTTGGGATATCTAATAAATATATGAGTGTTACTTGAACCATCGCTAATAGAGTAATTTTAGAATTTTCCAATCTTGTTTGAATATTTCATGCCAATTTACTTGATATGCTAGATGTTTTTGTTTTTAATTGGTTACTTCTTTATATATATATATATATAGTTAGAACTAGATATGATTTAACTTTATTACATAAGCAATTAACATAATGGTACTCTTTTTTAAGTTGTTGGCACAATTTGCTTTAAAGATGGTTATTGCCAGCCACGTTGACAAGACTACAGTTAGTTTAAGGATTAATACGCATACTCAAACATATTAATTAAATACTCATATCATATACGTTTATGATTTATGAATCACGGCGTGGAAGCAAAGTACACTTATCATTAGTTTAAGCATTAAAAGATATTTAACCCAATGATAAAATGAAACAAACAAAAAAAAAAAAAGGAAACTTTTTTCCCCTTCTCTCTCTAATAGATTTTAACACATAAGTAATTACATTTATGTTTCTTTAATCAACTTGTATCATATTATAGTATAATATAAATATTTTATTTGTTTACCTTTTAAAATTTGATTAGAGACGGAACACGAGACAGAAAAAGAAAAGACAAACCATATCAATTCAAAAGAAAGTACATACCATATTTATTTATTTATTTTTTTATAGACATATTTATTTATTTTTGAGATTCATGAGTGTGAGTTTTTAAATATTATTTTTTTAGGGAAGATTTTTTTCTTTTGATAGTCAGTCTATAATAACAACACCGTCAGTGACAAAAAGGTTTAAACCGTCCCCAGGTACAACTAAAGAAATATTAGCTGTTCTTCCAACCAAAAAAAAAAAAAACTATACCGCACAAGGCCACTATGCTTTATATTAATACATTGCTTTTCTTTAATGTGTTTAAATTAATACATAGGATATGCTTTAAAGTTCATATTAAAAATTGCCATGAAATACACATGTGCTCTAGGGAATCTACTTTTTGCCCATTCTTTCCCGTTTGTTCCTTGAATTTCCACCAATTAGGTTGGAAAAAGTTTAGTGCACCTATCTATTACTATAATAAGTGTGGATATTATGTAGGTCTCAACATCATTATTAGGATCCAATTAAACTAATAATCACACTATTATAATCCACCTCCTTCCACACTTAAAAACAGCCTATTATCAGTATGGAGTAATACCACTATTATCCCATAACTAGTATGGGAATGCCAATTATACTTTTTACATAATTTCAACTAATCCAATTTCGAGATAACACCCTTTTTGTTTTGAATAATTTTGCCAAAAGAATTGGTATCTTCTAGCCAATGGGATTATACCGTAATTGGAACGAAGTGAATAAAAAATAGGTGGATAAAAATAAGATAATTTTTAAGGCCTATAAAATGTTGATGAGTTAAATTGATATTTAGTTCAATTAGATAAAACAGTAAACTTTACGCGTAGTTATACAAAGTCCACGCGAAGCTTACTTTTATATCAAAGTTATAAAAAGTATCGGTTAGAGGTTATGACCTTAATTGTATTTTGGCCATACCAGAAAGTTTGTATTGTGACTTTTATGAAATTTCAGTCGGAGGATATTGATGAATTTTTTTTTTTTTACATTAATAATCTATGTCACGTTTTTTTATTATATTTTTAATTTATACCTATATTTGTGTTGGGCTTTTGACTTAATTTTTCTCTTTGATGTGGCTTTGGGCTTAAAGCCCACTATGTCTATTAATTAACCTAGTTATATATATATGTGTGTGAGTAAAAGAATGGTGCAGCCAACATTTTTGAAGAGAGAGTGGCGAGAGATCTAGTGGCTGCCGTGTGTGTGCTTGGTGGAGAGACAATATCAATGAGCAGCATAGTGAAGAAAGAAAAATCGTGGCTTTGTGTGGTAGCCGATTGTGTGATGCTGTGAATGTGAGAAAGAAAAAGGGGCTGCTTTGGTTAGTGAAAGAAAATGAGTGCAGCGATTGTGTGGGAAAAAGATATTGTGGTGGTGTGAGAGTGTGTGTGCCTTCACGTGTGTGAGGAGATAGAAGAGAAGAATTTATGTGGATTGTGTGAGAGAGGGATATACAATTGGGTATAATTGGGGTTTGGGTTGGTGAGAGATTTGAGAGTGTTTGAGTGTGTAATCTCTGCCTTGAATAGTGAATTGAGGTCTATCTACAGTGGACGTAGGCAATTTGCCGAACCACTTAAATTGTGTGTCTTCTCTATTTTTATTGCTCTGCGTATTTCCGCTGCGTGTGTTATTTGTGCCTGTGGGTGTGTGAATTAAGCAATTTTTTCCCAACAAGTGGTATCAGAGCTAAGGTTGTGTTGTGGAGAGCGTGGGAAAATTGGTGAAGATGTCTGGGTTGAAGTTTGATATCGAGCGGTTTGATGGGAAGATCAACTTCAGCATTTGGCAGAGCAATGTTAAAGATGTGTTGGTGCAACAAGGGCTCCTCAAGGCGTTGCAAGGAAAGAAGCCCGAGAGCATGGCGGCCGACGAGTGGGAAGAATTGGAAGCGAAAGCGGTAAGCACTATTCGCTTGAGTTTGGCTCCAGAAATTAAGTATAGTGTGTTGAATGAGAAGTCCCCATCTGCTTTGTGGGCAAAGTTAGAGAAGATTTATATGTCGAATTCCTTAACAAATAGACTATATTTGAAGAAGCAGTTATATGGTCTGAAGATGAGTGAAGGAAGTGATGTTAGGGATCATATAAATCAATTTAATAAATGCATTACTCAGTTGTTAAGTTTGGAGGTAGAGATAGAAGCTGAGGATCAGGCGATTATTTTATTGTCCTCATTGCCGAGATCTTATGAGACGTTGGTGACTACGCTTTTGGTTGGCAAGACGACGTTGGCGGTGGATGAGGTGACAACCGCGCTATTGGAGACGGAGAACATGAAGGGGCCGAGTTCGTCTCACAGTGATCAAGTGCTAGCGGTGAAGTCTACGCCAGACCGTGGTAGGAGTACGTCACGAGGACGATACAATGATAGGAGGGACAACCGATCTCAGCCGCGAGGGTGGAGTAATGTAGAGTGCTACTATTGCCACAAGAAGGGGCATAAGAGAAGAGACTGTGAAGAGTTAACGAAGCATCTTGAAGAAAAGAGAAAAGAAGAGGCCCAAGAGAAGTCCGAGTCGGCTAATGTGGTTAATGAGAGCTCCGCGATTAAGGAAGGTGATGTGTGTTCTGTGATAGCCGATGATAAAGTTTGTGATGCGTGGATCTTGGACTCAGGTTGCTCGTTTCATATGTGCCCGGAGAGGAAGTACTTCGACACCTATAGAGCATGTGATGCTAGTACAGTTATGATGGGTAATGGTTCCGCGTCGAGAGTTGTGGGAATCGGTACCGTGAAGATGAAGATGTTTGATGGTGTCGTGAGAACGTTGGCTAATGTTAGGCACGTCCCGAGATTGAGAAGAGGGTTGATTTCTTTAGGAGTGCTCGACACTTTGGGTTGTGATATTTCTGTGAAGAATGGCACTATGAGCGTTGTGAGAGGTGCTTCGACGCTTATGAAGGGTGAAAAAGTGAAGAATCTCTTTATGTTGATTGGGGAACCCGTTGTAGGTGGAGCGGTGAAGGTGGAGCCAAGAAGTGAGAAGCTTCCCTATGTTGCGAAGAAGTGGGTCAAAGTGAGTGACCACAACAAGACTACGGGGCGAAGCGAGGAGAGTAAGAAGGTGGTGGACAAGACCAATGTTGCAAGTACGAGCTACTTGATCGAGGAAGAGGTTGAAGACAAGAAGATCAAGGCGATGTGCAAGAAGATGAAGTCGGTTTGTCGCGTCAAGTTCGATGAGAGTTCGAACACGACGCATTTTTACTCTGATTGATTATGCAGTGGTGGCACCTACCCAAAAAGGGTGCAAAGGCGGGCGTCGACGTGCGGTGCCCGAGGTGTGGTGGAGCGGTTTGAGTCGAGTTAGAGAAAATTTGAGTCAAGGTGGAGATTGTTGGGCTTTTGACTTAATTTTTCTCTTTGATGTGGCTTTGGGCTTAAAGCCCACTATGTCTATTAATTAACCTAGTTATATATATGTGTGTGAGTAAAAGAATGGTGCAGCCAACGTTTTTGAAGAGAGAGTGGCGAGAGATCTAGTGGCTGCCGTGTGTGTGCTTGGTGGAGAGACAATATCAATGAGCAGCATAGTGAAGAAAGAAAAATCGTGGCTTTGTGTGGTAGCCGATTGTGTGATGCTGTGAATGTGAGAAAGAAAAAGGGGCTGCTTTGGTTAGTGAAAGAAAATGAGTGCAGCGATTGTGTGGGAAAAAGATATTGTGGTGGTGTGAGAGTGTGTGTGCCTTCACGTGTGTGAGGAGATAGAAGAGAAGAATTTATGTGGATTGTGTGAGAGAGGGATATACAATTGGGTATAATTGGGGTTTGGGTTGGTGAGAGATTTGAGAGTGTTTGAGTGTGTAATCTCTGCCTTGAATAGTGAATTGAGGTCTATCTACAGTGGACGTAGGCAATTTGCCGAACCACTTAAATTGTGTGTCTTCTCTATTTTTATTGCTCTGCGTATTTCCGCTGCGTGTGTTATTTGTGCCTGTGGGTGTGTGAATTAAGCAATTTTTTCCCAACAATTTGTACAATATAAATATATAATAGAAATCAAGCATGGCCTTTTGAATTAGTTTTTTTTTTAATTATAACCCTAGGTTTTGATGAATGCTCTTTCTTTTAATATATTAATAATTTATACATCGTTTGTGTTGCACTTTTAATTTTATAATTACTTTTACAACATAAATATAGAGTAGATAGCAACACATAGATTATTAATATATTAAAAAAAAACATCCACCCCAATTTTTTTTGGGAAAATTGCAAATTAAAGCCAAATTCGAGAGCCCTTATTGATTTATACCCAGCTCGTTTTTTTTTTTCCCTTCTACCTGCAATGACGCAAATACCCCTTCTTTTAAGGGATTTTAGAAACCCTACCTCATTTTCCATCCTCGCTCTCTCTCTACCCCGACCCATTCTCTCTCTACCGAAAATATCAATCTTCGTAGCTCCGACCACTTCTCGCCGCCTGACCTCGCTAACCAAGCTCCGATCGTTCCTCGCCGACCACTCTTCTCGCCGTCGAGCCGTTCTTTACGAGAGCTCACCGTTCACCGTTCTTTGCTGATTTATTCGCCGAGCCATGCTATGTTACACAATCTGCTATGTTCTTCAGCAAGGTTTTTCCTTTTCTTGTTATTGTTTCTTCGATCTGGTGGTGTTTTCTCTTTTTAGTAGTTTGTAGCTATAAATTATACTATGAGATAGGAAAAAGAGCGAAAATACATGTATACACATATATATTTGCAATACATGAGAATCCAATCCAAGTCTGGTCTCGTTGGATTCATTTTTTTTCTTATATGTTATTTTTTATTTAATTTCATTATGAAGAGAATGTAATTTGCTAAAGTAATACTACTGTAAAATTGATATCAGTGAGACCATGTTTGTTGGTGTTGCTTCTGCAAGTTGTTGCTGATGTTGGTTTGGTTTCAGGTAGCCACTGTTTATATCTTTTTGCTATGTAACAAGAGTTAGCTTATAGTTGAAGTGATTATGCGTGACTTTTGACTCATACAATTTTTCAGTCCTTTGTGAAAGTACTGATGCATAGATTTTACAATAATTTTTTTTTCCTTTAAGAATGCAAAAACAAAATAAAAATATTCTGATAAGTTTGTGTAGCTTGATTAGTCAAATTTTCACCTAGTATATTTGTCAGTGGTGTTGAAATTTCGGGTGGTCTTGTTTCAGCCCTTTCTTTGATATTAAGGGTCTTTGTTTCAATTATTAAACTATACATTTTGTTTTGGTTACCCACTAAGTTACCATTTGGTAACCTACTAGATTACTATTAAACTAACCAGTTGAGTTACTTTTATAATGTCCCAAAAAGTTAGCAATTTAATATAGTTAACTAGCTAGTAAGCACCTATGTTTCTAGTAAAATTTTGTATTGATAACCCATTGAGTTACTATTTTGGTAACCCACTGAGTTATTATATTTGTTTCAGTGAAGGAAGAACGGATCTCAATTGGAGAAAAAAAAAAGACCAAGATGTTTGATATTTACATGGTAAAAGATATTTCACAACAACAAAATGGGTAAGTTGGCTGTTAAATAGTCATATTTGCATATGAATTAGTTGTTAATGTTGAGCTTACATGTTTTTCTTATTTTGCAGTGGAGATTGTGGCATGCATGTCATCTTGTTGGCTCTTTCTTTGATGTTTGATTCATTGTGTGACTTCTTCGACAGACAACCAATAGAAGTTTATAGGAAAAAATTACAATTCATCTCTACAATCACGCCATTAGAAAATTGTGACACAGAGGTTCTACCAAGGAGGAAGAAGTAAAATATTTTTGGAACATTTCTCGAAGTTAGTTTAGTTTTCGTGTTAATTTTCACACTGTGTTTGTTGGTTTGGGTTTGATGATTCTCAAGTATTTCTTAAGCTGGATATATAATGAAGATGTTATGTTCACTTCAACTAACTATTTCATCATTTGCCCTGATCTCTGTTTATATATGTCTTCACTGCTCAAGCCAATTACTCATAATATGGATTTTTTTGTTTTTTGCTGGAAAACTCATAATATAGATTGATCATTGTATATGATATATCTACTTTTTTTTTTTTTTGGTCTAATGGAACATACGTGACTGCAATCCCTTTGATGTGAATCAAATTATGTCATGAATCTTTTGTATTTATTGTTTATAAGCAAATAACAAAATAGGAATCATGTACATAAAGACATCCGAATTAGCGTATAAAAATGAATAAAAAAAAGGAGTGAAACGAACAAACTATTTTGCAAGGCATTCAAGGATTAACATTAATTTGCATGCTAATATATATCCCTTTCGGATAGACAAGAGGGAGCAAAAAAAAATTTATTCATCTAAATTATGCAATATTCCATAAAGATCTTTATCTCGTTCACTTAAAAAGCTCACTTACATCTCAACAAAAAAAAAGGCACACTTTTCAACCCTTCAACAGAGGAAAAAAGAAAAATGGAACTAAATAATAAGTGAACAGTAATCTCAAACTCCACCTTAATAGTCAGTGAGTAATAATCTTGGTAACCTACTAAGTTACGATAAAGTAACCCATCGAGTTACTAATTGCTAATCCACTGAGTTACCATTAAGTAACCCACTGCATTACTTGATGGTATCCCACTGAGTCGTTTTAAACTCTACGTAGAAATTCTTCTTGTCTCATCGTCCACTATGATTCACAAACACATTGATATGTGAATCTTTGTCTGCAAATACATTAAAATGAATTATCTTGATAAGTAACCATGGCCATTTTAAGGGAAAAAAAAATAAGCGTAGTCTTGAGGTTAATATAGACATGTACAGGTTTAGAACACATGAGTTTCTGGATAGTAACTTAGCATCCTCGTTTAGTAACTCATTGAGTTACCATTTGATTTTTAAGAAATTCACTAGTTATATGTATTCTGATTTGGTACTATCATTTTAGTAACACACTAAATCATTTTCTTTCGCGATTAAGTATAGAAGACACAATACTTTTCGAATTGTAACGCTGCTAATTTCAACTTTCTGATTTAGTAACTCAATGAGTTACCAAATAGTAACCCTCTGAGTTACCATGGGTATAACTAATTAAATTTACACATAAAGCTTATCTTTATGGAAATTTTTGGTCTAACCAACTTAGAGATATGATTTAGTTTTATCTAGTACAGTACTAGAGAGTTTTGTATAGTAATTAGCTAACTAAAATTCATATGTTGAAGCTTACTGATATTTTTAAACATCACCATTAAGCATAGATTTCTAAAAATCAAAAGCCAACCAGATAACATTACCAGAACAATAGAATACTAAATACTTCATTGGTAATTAGAAAAAAAAATCTTACATCTCACTCTTTAAACCTAGCAAAAAACAAAAGCTTGTTGAAACAAAATAAACACTATATATGACATAGTTATAGTAATAGTAATAATAAATCTCTAAAGCACAGTTTTTCAAAGGCAATTAGATAAATTGGTACCCAAATCCCTAACAAATTCAACTTTCTGATTCGGTAACCCACTGAGTTACCACTTGGTGACCCACTGAGTTACCATTTAATTTTTAGGCAATTCACTTGTCTGATACGTTCTAGTTTGGTATACCATTTAGTACAACATTAAACCAATTGATTTCGTGACTAAGTTTAGAAGATAACTGAGTTTAAGGATGGTAACTAACTAAATTCAACTTTCTGATTCGGTAACCCACTGAGTTACCACTTGGTGACCCACTGAGTTACCATGGGTATGTCAAAAATTACAAGAACGTATACCATTGAATCCTTCAACCATTACAATATTCATTCAATCAGATTCTTTATGACCAAGCACAACCAAAGTAAACCAGAACTCAACACTTCCTATTATGAAAAATGAAAGACAAACAAACATCACTTTTTCAAAATTGCAAAACATATTTTCGGTTGCAAAACACAATACATGATAGATCCAAAACTATCATACTCATGAACTCCATTCATAACCAAACACTATTAAACCAGGGGTTGAAGATTTGAAAATAGAAAGTTTTTTGGACTGTGGAACAGACAAATGAACAACCAAACCAAATAAAATCCATTGCTAATACTTACATTTTTTCGATGCTACTATTAAAACTTCAGTTTTTTCGGTGCCATCGCGGAGGAACGAAATGACGGAGAAATACCTCGAAATGGCGTCGATTAACCTGAAAAAAACTTCCAGCAAACGCCGCCTAGTTTTTCGGCGAGTTCCGGCGAGAAAGGTAGGAGGTTGGACATTGATGGAGTTACAAGGACTCCATTGTTGAAGCTTTGAAGCTTTTCAAGCTTTTCGAAGAAAGCTTCTGGAGAAAAAGAAATTGGGTATAATAAGGGTAAATTTGTCTTTTAAAATTTAAAATATTAAAAAAACGGGGTATAAATTAAAAGTGCATCTAGAGTGGGGTATAGATTATTAAGTGTCCCATTTTAGGGTATTCCTCAAAATCTCCCATTTTTTTTTTCTCTAATCAAAATAGAAGAAGGCCAAAGTGGGCTTTAGTGCATGGCAACCTATGTTTCTAAACCCACAACCTTATAGGCTGCTGCCGCGAAGAGACAGCCCAAACAAAAACAGGAAAAGAGAGAGTTTCAAACGCAAAATACCTAAAAACGAGCACCGTTGATTGTGAAAAGTTTTAAAGAGAAAATTACACCTTTATGTTTCTTTCACTTAATATTACAATTCTACACTTCATTTGGATATGCAACACGCTTCAATTATTTATCATTTTTTTAAATGAATCCGTTTCTTTATTTGATGTTGTTAAATAGTCTGATTAGCAATTTGTTTATCGTCTATGAATTTGACTCTTGTCAAATACAAAAAAAAAATAAAAAATAAAAATCTCTAACTCTTTTATGAAACATTTTGTATTATCCCACTAATAAAATATTTCCAAATTTTTTGACATCTTCAAATTAAACAGATGCTACAAAATCAAAATCAAGACCAATAAACAGATATATACAAGAGGGCTTATAACTTTGGGCCTATTAGCAAAATGATCTGTTAAAATAACATATTTTAAGAAAATGACATAATTATCTAAAAATTAAGTTATTAGCCCTAAGTCCATGTGGACTGTCTAAAATACCCTTATTTGCCCAAATTTTGTTACAATCTGTAACAAATATTGTTACAAATTGTAATAATACTTGTTACGATATATAACAAATGTTGATACATATCGTAACAAAAAAATGTGTGATAAAAATGAGATATTTCACCCAAATTTTGTTATAATCTATAACAAATATTGTTACGGATTATAACAATATTTGTTATAACAAGTAACAAATGTTGATACAAATCGTAACAGACAAATGTGTGATGAAAATTAGAAATTTTGTTATATATGTGTATCAAAAGCTGTTACTTATTGTAACAAAAAATGTTACAGTCTGTAACAATATTTGTTACAGATTGTAACAAACTTTGGACGAACATGGGTATTTTGGACAGTCTGGATGTACGTGCAAACAGGTCATTTAACTAAAAATCTCTATAACTTTTAAACAAAACCCGTTCAAAATCCAAATTATGTACATTATTATAAACATAATATAATATTTAAAGAAAAAATATATAATTTTTACTGAGAAATATGATATTGTAAAGATAATACTTAAACTTCTAAAATACAATCTCATGAATAATAAAAAATCATAAAAAAAAAAGATTCGAACCCTAAAAAAAATAAAAAACAGGAAATCAATACATTTATCATAAAAATAAAATAAAAATCTCACAGATGGCTTCAATAATACACCTCATTATATTGCGTGAGAAATATCTAATTTACTTTCAAAACCATACAAACCCCGAAATTATCATCTCATCGTACGCACCAAAAACTATTAGAGTGATATTCCCCTCAAATTTTGAATCTTAAATTTATAGTATTATTAAGATTTTCCATTAAATATATACCCTACAAGATAATAGAAATTATATTTGTTCCAAACATTTACATTATAATTATAATTTTCATATTTAAATTAATATCAACCTGGATTTTAATTTGGGCATCTATTCAACACATGGATATTCATGCCCATTTTAATAATTTAAACTACTAAAATATATTTTTGTAAAAATCCTAAGACCAAAATTAGATTTTTTCTGCTTTATTGGGTATATAGATATAATATTATCTCTTTTTTAAAATACCTCTTTACAATCAATAATTTTTATTAATGTCACAGTGGAAAAAGTTTTCACCTCATTCTATTTTGAAATAAAACTATTTTTGCAAATAGATAATTTCACCCATCCTTTGATCTTCTTCTTAACCCCTTATTTTGAGCAACCATTTAAATATTTTTATTTACATCACTTTTTACTTTTATGGTCCCAAAATCAGATGCTTAAATCTCAATTAAAATTTTATAAGTAAATAACTTTTTTAAAATGCATATTTGAATGATGATCTCAAACAAAGGGTGAATATTAACCAACCAAAACGAATTTGTATTCTTTAAAAATTGTGAATCATTTAAAAAAAATGAAAAAATTGAACAAAAAAATAAAAAATATCATAATTCTCCACTAACAAATCTTGAAGAAAATTTGATCTAATATCATTTTCGACATTCAAATTTACAATTTATGTTATTATTACACGTCATGTCTTTTTTAATTATAATTAAATTACTATTGTGCTCACTCTCCCCTCTTGTCTTCTTCGTTTAAAACAAAGAAAAGCAATTTTATTAAATTCACTATTAAAAGCGACATTTATTGCAACTTTTCTTTTAAAATGACAATTTTCAAAATAAGTTGTCTCTGCAC